>CM077092.1:68657418-69857418 GCA_039513925.1 Platanthera zijinensis | reverse complement strand
CACTCCAAGGGAGTTGGGTAGACCATTAAGTTTTGTCTAGTGCAAAATTTGATAACTCTATTCACCCCCCCTCTAGAGTAGTATCTATCACTTCACTTTCAATCTGAACCTCCAAAGATCACTTTGGGTCCATCTTTTACTAGAGTAAACTCCTTCAAGTTGCTCCTTGTTCCAGTCATGTGCCTGGAACAGCCACTGTCCAAGTACCATATAGGGGTATGGTACCTTGAACTATCCTATAATATACAAATTACTTAACCGTAGGACCCCAATATCTATTGGGTCCTAAGTGCATGTTAGCATGAAACTGAACATGTCCACCAGCAGAATTTCTGACTGGTGGACTGACCCTAGCTCTGGCCACATTGGGATTGTGCCAGCAGTCAACGACAAAGTGCCCGATATTACCACAGAACCAACACTCATGTATGTTATATCTTTTTTCAGTGAAGGCCCTGCAGCTTGATGAGCTGCAACCTTGACAGGAGGAAGATGTGCTGCAGCCTTTTTCTGATTTCTTTCACCCATAATTTGACTGAAGGTAAGTCTTATAGTTGGCTGATTTGGTCTGCCCTGTGTGCTAGTAGCAGCTAGCTTCTTTTCAGAAAGCATGCTTTTGATGGCTTTAGATATGCCCAGATCAGCCTGATTCTTAGACTTGCCCTTAGTCAGAACCTTTGATGTCAGATTTTGAGTCGTGGCTGCAGTAACATTCTTGAGAGTTGGTTTAGAAGCACCAAAGAAAAATGGTCCAGATTGGGCCATTTGAAATTTCTCACTGGCAGCCTTGACTGCACACACCCTGCCAAAACATTCATCATGACAGTGAACATCTTTGTTCACTTCAGATGAACAACCCTTCTCATAGTGACCATAAGAACTCTCTTGGTCATACCTGTTAGAAGGTATCAAAACTTTTCTAAAAAGAATGGGAGGCTTAGAAGCAATTTGCTGAGTTGGAACTGGAGCTTTGCCCTTCCTTTTGGAAGGAGCAACTCTTGTGCTTCCCTTGAATCCCAACCACTTCTTGCCCTTTTGAGAGGAGGAGTCTATCAAGGGGAGGACAGTACTTGGCTTAGAATAGCTAGGCACTGTTCTTTTCTCCTTCTCAAGCTTATCTTCAAGCTCCCTGATGAGACAGTTCTTGTGCTTGATGGAGACAACCTGGAAGTCCAAGAGGGACTTTAGTTGGCTAATTTCCCTAGCTTTCTGGTCTAACAGATTTGTTGTTACAGTTTGCTGGGCAACTGCAAGCTTAAGAGATGAGATCTCTTTAGCTTTCTTCTTATATAACTTCTTGACCTTCTTGAAGGCATTCAGAAGTTCTTTATACTTGTTAATAAGTTGATTGACATCTCCTTCAGATCTAGAATCTTCTTCACCATAGGGTGAAGAGGCTTCTGAGAAAGGACTAGTCTCAAACTCAGACAGATAAGCAGAGTCAGGTGATAGATGTACCTTTCTCTGACCAGGCAAATCCTGGTTGCTTTCCTCATCAGTCATTGCCATCAGCCCTCTATAGGTGTGGACATCTTCATCCACCTCTGACTCACTGTCTGACTGTGTTAGAGGGGCCCTGATTCTAATCCTCCCTGGAGGATTGACTTCTCCTGCTGTAATATCTTCATCTGTAACAGCAGCAACAATTAGCCCAATATAGGCTTCCTCTTCTTCAGACTCAAATAATGATGAGTCTGTCCAACTCTTTTCCTTCTTGGCCATGAAGGACTTTTCCTTCTTTCCTTTGTGCTGGTGCTGCTTCTTCTCCTCAGTCTTTTTCCACTTCTCTGGGCAGTCAGCTATCACATGCTCAGACTTGCTACAGTAGTAGCAAATTACTTTTGAGGAGTTATAATTATTATGTTTAGAGCCATACCTGTCAGTCTTGGACTAGTTATTTCTGTGATGGGTGGAATTGGAAGGCTTTTTCTTCCAATGCTTCTTCTTCATTAACCTCTGGAGTTGTCTGGAAAAGGCAACAAAATCTTCTTCAGACATGCTATTGTCTGATGCCTCTTAGTCAGAGGTGTCTGACTCAGCTGGTCTCCTTAGTGGAGAAGGAATCCTTTCCTTGCCTTTCCTTGAACCTTCAGCTTTGAAGTCCAAGGACTTTTCTTTGGCCAGTGATTTGTTGGAGACATCCTCCTCCTTCCTGGAAGCCAGCTGTATCTCATAGGAGAGTATCTTCCCAAACAATATTTGGGGAGGAGTGTCAGCAAGCTTGATCATATATCTTATGGCACAGATCTTAGTATCCCAATCTCTAGTGAGAGATCTGAGAAACTTTTCATTAGTTTCATAATTATTGAAGACCCTTCCATAGGTCTTCAACTTATTTATGATCCTGAAGAATCATTCATAATAGATAGTTATGTTCTCCTTCAGGATTTTCCTGAAAGCCTCATACTCTTAGTTGAACAGAGACTTCCTAACATCTCTTACCTCATTAGTACCCACCATGTAGACCACAAGGGTGTTCCACATCTCCTTGGAGGTCTTGTAGTGAACCATGTTTAGGAAGGTTGAGTCATCTACAACACTGGCTATGATGTTCTGTGCTCTCTTGTCCAGGCCAGCTAATATGACCTCATCTTTGGTAATTTCAGAGAGTGTCTTTGGTGTCCAGATGTTGGCATTCAGAATAGAGACCTTTATGGGAATGACAGGTCCCTCCCTAACAGATGCAAAAATTCTTGGATCATTGGATTCTATGAATAGCCTCGCCCTCTCTTTCCATATTCCAAACTTCTCCTTTCTGTAGATAGGGAGTTTAATTGAACTCAGCTCTCTCTGGCTCTCTCTTGAGCCCATGACAACTTAGCAGCAACTACCTTGGAGGATCACACAGATTGTTAAATCCTTTTTGAGGAACCTCCCTCTGATACCACTTGAAAGTTTTTAATTTCAAGGTAGCTAGCAACCTAGGGGGTGAATAGGTCTTCTCAGGTCTTTTGAGAGTCTTTTTAAATCACTTGATGGTTTCTTTAAGCTTTCAGCTTCTAGTGATCTAGAGCTTCTCCTTAGCACTTGTAATTAAGAAAAAAAAAGCAAACACAGAAAAGCACACAAGTATTTTATAATGGTTCCCCAAAATTATGGGTACATCCACTCTCCTCCCACCTTGCTAACTTCCTATTAGTCAAGGCACTTCTCCAAACCAATGCTCCAAGAAGCTTACACCATAGATCCCTCAGGATCTCTCAATCTCCTCCAAGACCTACACCTAAGTCACAAAGGCCTACACTCAGTGATATAAGTATCACCTACCACCGACACTTAAGCCCTACCACTCAGGTTATGGAGGATAGCTCTACCTCAGAGCAAGCTTGCTCCTACAGCTCAGAGAGATACACTCTCCTATAGTTCAAGCAATACTAACTACTTCTCAGTGAGTAACACTCACCTATCTCAGAGAGATTCACTCTCCTACAGCTCAGGCAAATTTTCCCTATCTCAGACCCAAAGGTCCTACAGCTCAGATTCAGAAGGATCTTACAAAGAGAAATAGTTTATTTAACTTTGATACATAGAAATTTTTCTATTTTAATCACTTGAACAGAAAACTTTCTGCTCCTACTCTCCTCACAGCAGGGAAAGGATTTGCTGGAGGAACTCAGAAGAAAACTATTGAGTATTGTATCCACAATTACCTAGATTTTAAGAAGCCTCCTGTCAAGCTAAGATGAATTCACAATGTATTTGATGATATATCTTCAAGTTGTTCTTGCAGTTATTTCTCGCTAAGTATACACCAATGTCAGGGTGCAGTGAGTCAATATGCACGGGTCTGCGCAACGTAATCCCTCGTTGAGCAGATCAGTGTGTTGGCTCATGTGTACTTTCTCTATTGGAGTGTACTTATGTTCAAGTACAGGGCTGAGATAGATCAAGAGCAGACAAGGAGAAAGGATGGGTCAAAGACCAACTCACGGGAAGAAAGATGAAAAATCATCTAAGTTATATTCGACGTGAATCACCAAGTTATTCTCGCCGATTCGACGGGAATCACTAGTGATTCTCGTCGAATCGTCGATAATCACTCGCCGATTCTTGCCAACTGCATCCGGCTGACTCAACGCCTTCAAGAATTCTTGCTAAGGCAGGATCGATGAGAATCGTCAACTAATTCTCGCCGAATCGTCGAGAATGACTTTGCATTCTCGTCGATTCGTCGAGAATAGTTGTGATTCTCGCCGATTCACTCCAGATGGCAAGCTTTTCAGCAGGAATTCTTCTAAGTAGAATTCGACGGGAATCATAAGTGATTCTCGCCGAATCGTCGAGAATCACCAATGATTCCCGTCGAATTTGCCTTAGGCAATTTCTACCTGCTTGCTGAACCGAACGAAGATTTCAGGCACTGTTTGAATTGAGCTTAGGGTTTCGTCTTGTGGGGCCCACAACGGTCATAAGGGGGTATTCTATAGTATATATACTCTCCTATTTTGAACTTACAAGGCAGCGAAGAAAACGAGAAAGGATGGCCGCCGCGTGTGACCTAGCTGATCGCGAACTTCGTCCCGTCGCCGCTTGCTCGCCGTCGCCGCTCGCAAGACAGTCATCGCCGCTAATCTTAGAGGTCATCTTTGATCGTCCGGCGACAGTACCAAGGCTAAGCTTAGTGTCTCACGCGTCTATCTTGAGATCCTTTGTCTCTTGATTTGTTGATCGGGAATATCTTTCCCCTCCGAATCGATTGAGACGATCGATCCAAGTAAGATCGTTGGTAGACCTCGCTAGCTTCGTCAAGAAGTTTGGATCTACAAAGCATCGCCGCAGCAACCCTTTGCCGCCGCCGATCTCGGGAAGATCCTCTCCAAGAGAGTGCTTCGGTTGTGGACTCTTCGTCTTCTTCAAGAACGCTTCATCGTACGAAGAGGGACACCGAGCTCTCCATAAGTAGTTTGTATTTCTATACATTCTTTTTTCATTTTGTTGTAAGGGAATTTTGATTCCTAGTTGTAAGGGTTGGGTGCAACCCGTGGTGAAGGAATAGTAACTCCTTCGGGCGGAAGGGTTTCTTCTATAGTGTGAGGATTGGATTTCAATCCGGTTGGTGAAGTGACCGAGTCGTCCCTTGTTGGGAGATAGGTCGAAGGGGGAGAGTGGACGTACCCAAATTGGGGAACCACTATAATTTCTGGTGTGCTTTTCAATTGTGTGTTTGTTGTTTGTGCAGGTTAATTTTAATTCCGCAAAATACTGCAAATCACCTATCCCCCCATTGGTGAAAGTAGTTTACACTAGATTGACTTTCAAAAACTTTTGAACTAGCTACTGAAGGCTAAAGATCTTTTGATCTTGAGTCTTCAAATAGCCCACTGAACCTGCAAAAAGACGAAGGTTGTTCTTCCTTCAGAATAGATTCTGAATCTGCTATGGTAGTTGGAGACTTGCATAGCTGACTGAACTTTTCTTGCTGGAGAGCTTCAAGCTTTTTCACTAGCAGCAATGACGAGGATGATGAAGATTGCTTCTCTCCTTTTTGAATAAAGTATGCCCTAAAAGTTGTCTTTGTCATTGCCCTATCTCTTCCTTTTGTAGTTCGTCGATCAATGACTCTTAGAGATCGGTGGGCCCCACCTGTAGCTTCCAGCTGTGCCTTGCTTTAATGGAAGAAGACGTATAGTAGCTTCACGACAAGTTTTGTCTTATAGTGTAGATTCCCCGTGTCTTATTTGACCTTAGTTGACTTTGTCGATTTTGCTGACGTCAGTACCTGTGGACTTGGAAAAAATAGAGCATCAAAGAATAGGCGTTGAGTGAGTAAGCATCACTCAATGCCAAAACACTTAGACAGATTCACTGTCTCTTGGCATTGAGTGAGTCACCCTTACTCAACGCCAAACTACATAGAATATTAAGACGGATTCTAGGCGTTGAGCGATTCAGCTCCACTCAATGCCAATCTTGCTTTATCATCTTTCAGTTGTTTGGCGTTAAGTGAGTAAGCATTACTCAATGCCAAACCCCTTAGAAAAAACTGTCTTCACTAGGTGTTGACAACATTGAGTCAGTAACCTCCACTCAACGCTTTTTGCCTTAATCAATTTTGTTGCATATTCAGTAACATAAGCGTTGAGAGCGTTGAGTGAGCATGCCTCACTCAATGCTTTCTGCCTTTGCCTATTTTCTGCTTATTTAGTAGCATGGCGTTGAGTGAGTTGACTTCACTCAATGCCTGTGGACTTAGCCATATTTTAGCTCATTCCAACTTCAGGCTTTTACTGTTGTAGCCTATCTCACAGCCTTTTGTTGTATGGAATTGAGTGAGTTGACTTCACTCAACGCCTGTGGACTTGACCATTTTCTCAGCTTGCCACTGCCTTGGCTTTGACTATATAGGCATTACTCAGCGCTATAAGCCATCTGGCATTGAGTGACTAATCTTCACTCAATGCCTGTGAACTTAGACAGTTTTTTGTCATCCATAGGTAAGTGTTTACCTGACATAGCCACTTAGGATACCTGACCTATCATAGTCATCTACAAACATGTGTATGTCATTGATAATATTGACTTCACTCAAATCCAGGAAATTGTGGGCAATGGTCCCAACAGATAACTTTTTGTCGAACGGAGATCGACAATCCGTGAACTCTTCTAGAGTTTTTCGTCGACCGGAGATCGACGAAATCTCTCTGTGAAATTTTTTCGTCGACCGGAGATCGACGAATTTATTTCTGAAAATATTTCGTCAAACGGAGATCGACGATCTGTTTTCCTGCTCTTCTAACTTAGGTCGACGTCGTTTATCTCTTTATGGGTATTTTCGTCGACCTGAGCTCGAAGTTTTTCTTTTTGCTGGATGAAGTTCGTCACTTCACCTTCTAAAACCTTATATTTAGGTTTTCATCGAACTCCATCCTACGCTTTCCAGTTCTCTTGCACTTGATCTTTTGTTTTCGCAGGCATGATGATTTCAGCGGCGACTCTCTCTGGAATGAAGTTTGATGCAGGTTTTGATATTGAAATTGATTCTTTCAATCATACTGATCAAATCTTCAAAAACATCCTTCAGTTGTTTGAGGCTCCTCAGTTGAGAAAGTTCATGACCCTAAGGATCAAGCTTCCAGTTTAGGAAATCAAAGAATGGGTTTTCACAGCAACATTTCCAGAACAAACCACCATCTCTGGATCAATCTCTGGAAATGAGGTTTTTCTTACCCCAGATATTTTAACATAAGTTTTTTGCTTTATAAATGGAGAAGATGATTTTGAATTATCTAACTTGAATGTTTAATACAAGTTCCTGGCTGATGTGGTTAGAAAAGTCCTCTTGGGCAAGCATTCTACCCATGACTATATTACCAGCACCAATCCTTCTGATGAGTGCCCTGGTTAATCAAAAATTAGTGAACTGGGATAGTATTCTATTTGATTTGATTAGGAAGAAAATCAACAAAAAGGATGTGAGTTTTGGAAGAGTTCTGTGAATCTTCCTCCAAGAAAAGGTTCTAGAACTATTGGTCTCCCTGATGACTAATATTTCAGTTATTATTTTGAATAGTATTTTATATTATATTTCGATATTTACGTGTTCTCTTTCTTTATTTTTATATAAAATTATCTTAAAAATTACTAATTATGGTTCTAACATTATATTATATTTTGTAGGAATTCGATAGTCCTCGGGTGATTTTATTGCAATCCGCAAAAGTCCACGCCATCGTCGCCACCTTTGCATGTTGTCGTTGCCATCACCACCATGCTCTCCACCACCTTTGCAAGAAGTCGCTGCATTCGTCGTCTTGTGCCCGTCCATGTCACCATCGCCGCACCAGTCCCCGTACAGCCCTTTGTTGAAGATTATAATTGATGCAGCCCGTCAACCTCCATGAATTCTAGCCCTTCATTTTTATCATGTTGTCCAAGCCCATCATATTCCATAATCCAAAGCCAACCAGCCCTCATGTGTAACCCTTTGAAGAATTATTTTGAAGCAGCCCCGCCTCTCCTTGTTGATGCCAAACCGTGAGCCTCTTTTGTTGCAGCCCATTTTCAGCCCACCTCCACTTTATTAATCCTTGTAGCCCACTTACTCCTCCTCATTCAATCACAAGCAGCTGGACATCCTCATTGATTGCAATCCGTCCACTTCAAAACCAAGCATGCATGCACTCCATTTAAATCAAAAAAACTGCCACCTTGCATGCATTTACTTATCAATTGACCGACCACTCCCTTCTCTCTCTCCCTTTATTATTTTCTTTCTCCTCTTTTATTCTCATTCACCCCCCTTTTCCCTCTTTCATCCTCAATTAAATCCCATCCATCTCCCCTCTTTTATATTTCTATTTTCTCTTTTTATTTTAAATTTCTTTTAAATAAAATGCATGCATGTAACTCTTTCTCTCTCCATCTCATTAAACCCCATTCATGCATTTAGCCTCCTCTCTCTCCTCCCATTTATTATCATTCATGCATCTCCACCCCCTTTGGTTCTCTTCATCTCCTCCATCTAGAACATTCTCCCTCTCCTATAAAAGGACCCCATCCCTCAAGCTTTAGAAGGGAATGTAGAAAGTAGGGTGCTAATGTAGAGAGTTAGAATATTTTAGAGAGCAAGCTTCTATTTCAAGTATTTGTATTTTCTTGTTGTTTTTCCATTTCTCCAAGCAATAGTTTAGTATTTTTCATCTTGTTATGTACTCTTATTCCTAGTTTAATGAAAATGCAATTTTCTTTTCTTTTGTTTACTCTCTCTCTAATGCTTAGCTAATTTTCTTGTTTGTGCCCGATCATGATGATCTTTGCGATAAAATAATATCTTTCATTTTATGTTGCATTTGTATTTTTGATCCGACCTTGAATTATTTCGTATCGACTCCGTATTTCTAGTATACGGTAGTAGATTTCGATCTCATATTTGAGTAGCCATGAGGCTCGTGAATGTGAAAAATCACTCAAGGAAGGAAGGAGTTGCACGCAATCCTAGAGATATGACGACGTAAATCCTCCCGATTGGAGTCAAATCCAATAGTGCGGGTCACCTCGATAATGCGACTTTAGGCCTTTTGATTTGCAAAGAGATTTCGGTCAAAACGTCTAGAAGTTAGGAGATTTAATGCTCTAGCGAGATTATTTATTATTTTCAGATCTGTCACGGTCTTAATAGAATTGCAAATATTTCAAAGTGAATCGTCGATCGAGCACTCTTTCGCAATATTATATTTCTCTTTTAATTAAGCTTAATTCATTTTCATTTTCAAAACCCATTAATTGTTAGGTAGGATAATAGAGTCATTGTGACTAATAGTACTTGTCTGCCCCGAGTTTTTATACGACCTTGATTTTTTTATATCACTATACTATAAAACGATAGGTACACTTGCCTATTCGGATTGTAGTGCGTGAGACAATTTTTGCGCATCACTCCCATACATTCTTTATTAATGCCTCAAAGAGGCTTACCTATGCCCTCTTTGGCAGATGGGAGAAGAATATCCCCAAGACCTCCAAGGCCTCCTCTTCCAGAGCTTATGAGGACACAAGGGCAGTCACAACCACTCCCCCAACCCCAGAAGAAGTTCTTCCTTCTCTACTCCCATCCACCAGACTTTCTTCACCTCCTCCTTAACAACAACAACAACCTCATCATTCTATCTCTCTACCTGCTTCACCTCTTCCACCATCATCACCTCCACATTCACCTATTCATATTCATGAGGATACAATACCCTCTCCACCTCCTCAATCTCTTATTCCATCTCACATTGCTGGCATTCCATCCACCTCCTCCTAACCAAACTTCAATCTTCTGTCGCCTCAATCTCCTCAATCATCTCCACATCACTCTCCAATTCAATCCTCCATACAGGAAAATATCCCTACCAATATTCCATCCAACACTCCTTCATCATTTCTAGAATTCCTTCAATCAGATTTCTCTCAAGCCATGTCCATATATTCCAACTGTGGTCATCAATCCATATATACCCTTTCTTCTCTTGAACCTTTCTGCCTAAACCTTTCTGACATAGCAAAAGATCTCCTCAAATTCATCTCTCCTACTCTTCAGCAGCTAATAGCTGAGGCTATTGCTCCTCTCTTCGCTTCCATCTCCACTCTCTCTGCCTAAGTTGCTGCTCTCTCCTCTGTCCCTTCTTCCAGGGGCCTGGCTTCAGGACCTTCTGAAACCAGGCAGGGGGAGATGTTCCATCTAGAAGCCCGACCTCCTCCAGTAGTAGTAGCAGCAGATCCAGATGCAGATCTTCCAGTAGAAATCATTGAGATTATGTATGAAGATACAGAGATTCTTGCTTTTGAAGATACAGAAATAACTACTGTTAGTGATATAGTTATTAATCCCACAGTTGATTTAGCTTATTTACTAAATTCTTTTGATTTAGTTTATAGCAACATCCTACCAGTTTTTGCTGATCCATCTCAAGATATGTTTAAATCTATAGTTTGTTATTCATCTGCTAGAAGTCTTGAAGTTTTGGAAAAACTTAGGACAAATTTTTTAGTTTATGATACTGTTATAGAGCCTTCAATTGATTCAGAGCCAAAGGCCTTTTCCCCTCCAACCTTTAGATGGGTTGAGTCTCCCATGCCAGACATGTATGATATAATGTTTGCTGATATGAAAGAGGAAAATGTTTCTGTTAAGGACCAAGTTATTTCAGAAGTTTCTGTAGAGCCTGTAATTCAAGAACATCCTCTGGCTCATCTAATTCTCACTAATAATATGATGAAATAGATTCATGCTCTATATGATAATCCAGCAAATTCTTCTGATGATGATGTTGAAGATTCTGATGATTCTGAAGATACAAGCTCTAAGAAAAGAAAGGCTAAGAAAAAGGCTCCTCTTAAGGTTGCTCAAAAGCCCAATCCTACTGCTGATACTCATATTATGTTCTGCATAATATAACTCTCACTCCAGATACCCCCAACTGGATGAGATACTCTAAAAATGAAATGAAGGATAGGAATAAGAGCAGGAGGTACTCTCCTCCACCTCCATTCAGGAGAGGTCCTCCTCCTCCTCCAATAGCTGGATCTTCAGGCTATGTTTCTCAAGGACAAAGATCTACATCTCAATCCTATCAATCAAGATCTTCGTACAGCAGTAGAGGTAGACCATCCAGATCAGATTCTCAATATAGCAGTAAATAGCAGCAGCAACAACAAGCTCAAGATAATCAAAAAACTACTCATGGAAGGCCATTGTCCCTAATGTTTAAGCCAGCGCTAGACCCAAATTATTGAATTGCCAGATTTAATGAACTTATTGGTCTATCTCAGATAAATAAAGCCAAATATGAAGGAAAAGACATTTCTCAGTTCACAACTATGTCTTTCTATAGGAAGAAGGAATTTGATAAGTTTCAGGTAAAGAAAAATTTATTTGATCCTAATGCATACATGCAGCTCCATCCAAAGGCAATTGTGCCCAGAGCAATTTCTTAAAAATTTCATGGCATTCAAGACCTGAAGATGACCCAAGGAGAATCAGAAGATCCTACAAGAAAAATGATCTTCACTAATCCATCATCTGATTCTCCTTCTGAAGTTCCTATGAAAGATCCTTGACTCTTATTTATGGTTTTGAATTATTTTCTTACTATTTGTTTAAAAAATTTCTTAGCTCTATCATATATCTGTTGAATGTATTATTTCTGAAAGATATATCTTTTAGCTTTATGTTATATAATGTGTAAATAGTGACCTCACCCAAATAGGGGGAGATTTTTGGCACCCCACCTTGTTTCGGGTTGATTTAGGCTAGGTTCACTATTAGGATTCTCAGATGATCCACATATATAGTCTAGGGTCATAAGTCTTTTTCTAGATCTAGGTTAATTCAACAAACCTAGAGTGATTGGTTTTCACATTCATAAGACTTAGAGACAGAAGACCTCTAGAGAAAAACAGTTTTCCAAGAGTCAAAAAAAGCATTCGACGATAGCTGAACTCAACTCGACGATCGTCGATCTCAGATCGACAAACTCAGGATTTCTTCTCTGAGTTGAGCTCGACAAAAGTTCAGATGAGATCGACGATTTGCCAGCTTATATCAGAAACTCAGCTCGACAAAGTGTTATCTCAGCTCGACAAAGTTGGAGCTCTGTTCGATGATTCTCTACTGCTTGTCTGTCTTATTCAACTCGACGAAATTGGATCTCAGATCGACGAAATATGTTGAGTTTGACTATTTTATGACAGATTTAGTTCGACTATCTTTCTCTGCAGCTTTCCAAGTATTGACCATGGAAATTTGATTTCAAATTTATTATTATATGCCTATAATGCTCTGATAATTAATGCTCCATATTCTCTAGAATATAGCCGTTCCAAGGCAGCATTAATTATGGTATTCACAAAGTAATTATTTGGCTTATTTACTGGGACATTTGAGGAAACAAATTTAAGGCTTTTTCTAGCCGTTCAGCTCCTAGGATTTTGGCAGTAAATCAAGGATAAGTTTTAAAATTAAAAAGCTTATTTTTTGCAAAGGATATATAAGGTTTCTTCTTCTTCTTTAACACCAAGAGATAATACTCAATTGAAAATACAGAAGCATTTTGAATTGTATATATAGAAAACTGAAAGAAGAACACAGCTCAAATACATCTTGAGTCTTATTAAATTTTCCTTCAGAAATTTTAAGAGACAGAAAAACTTCATCAGTACAAAAAGTTTCGTGAAGATCAATCTTCAATCTTAAGGCCTACATCCTGAACAAAGCTCTCATTCTCCTGAACTCTTCTACATCTTAAGGTGAGCTTTGACAACAACATAATCCACTAGTCTTCTCTTTGATTATTAACAGAGAATACATCATATTTATTTTCTTTCTTTCACCACTGTACAAAGGGTTTCTTAACTCCCTTCAAAAGTTATTCGTTTTGGTTGTCAAGTCTCCTGATCAAAAGACTTGGTTTGGTTTTTGGGCACCTGATCTAAAGCTCATAGGGTTGCTATATCTCCCTTAGAAAATAGATATTCTGGTGGCAGGGCACCTGATCGAAAACCTGTTAGTGGATTCCTACTAGAGTTGTAGAATAGTGGATGTACCCAAGTTTAGGGGAACCACTATAAATTCTTTGCGTCTTCTGGATTGCTCTATTATTTATTTCTGTGTGTTGTGATCTCTTTGTTTTGTTTTCTGCCTTTATACATATACTTATCACTTATTTTAATCCGCTGTAAAATTAATCAAAGTTTTTAAATACTCTATTAACCCCCCCCTCTAGAGTTAAGACAGATCTATCCCTCACTTTTACAATAGCCCAATGCTGATCTTGTCCTCTCTGCAGATTTACTGCTCCATATAGTTCCTCATCATATGGTTAATCCTTGAACACATAAGTTTAACCTTTTAGCTATCCTTGGAGGTCAACTCAGACTATTAGGTCCTCTTTGAGTAACCTTCCTCTGATACCACTCGAAAGTATTTAGTTTCAAGGATAGCTAAATAACCTTGAGGGGCGGGGGGTGAATAGTTTATTGGTCTCTTTTTAATTCTTTTCTTTTCTTTTAGTTTTCTTCTTGAGTGGTAGGTTAATTTTTTATTTCAAGATGATTTACCCAGCAGAAAGAAAACAACACAGCAAAGCACATAGATATTTATAGTTGTTCCCCAACAAGGTACATTCACTTTCCCTCCCACCTATCCAACTATCTTGTTGTACTAGAAACTTCTCCAGAATGCTCCAAGGAGCTTACACCTCAGGCCCTCAGCCTTAAACTCAGGTTCTCTTCAGAACCCTACCTTAGAACCACAAAGGTCCCTACGTCAGAGCCCTGCAGTGCTCCTACAGCTCAGTGGTACTCAAACCAACTACCTCATCCTTATAACTAAGGCCTAAAACTCAGGCTTTTCATCCCTACAATATCAGGCACTAGGCCCTACTCTTAGGGTGATGCAGCACTCCTACATCTAAAATCCAGAAGGATCCTACAGGATTGAAATGGATTTATGTGGTTCTTGATAGATCAGAAGAGGACTTCCTCTGTGATAATCCGCCTTGGGTTAGTTAAACTCAGCCCCCCACCTCCGCTATGAAACCAGGAGAGTTTTCTTGTGTCAACTTTACTGGACTGAGTGCACCTCAGTCCCAACTACTTCACAGCAACAAGTTTATGCACTTGAGCTAGAAGAAACTTGCAGAATACTTTTCTGCCTCTTTCTGAACTGAACCAAAGATTCAGCTCTCTCTTCTTCACAGCAACAATTATGTAGAAGCTTTGGCTTATGATGGAAGAAACTAGTGGATTTGTTCTCTGCTCCATTCTGAACTGAGCTGGCTGCTCAGCTTCAACTTCTCCTTCACAGCTCCTCAAGTGTATGTTCTTTTAGAAGGTATTGGCTGGATTTGTGAAGCTCCTACAGCAAGGGTTGGCTCTTTGTGCTACATCTTTCTCAGAGAATAACCCTGAGCTTCCTTGCTGGTGTAGATGAAGATGGTACCAACAAACTTGTCATTAAAGATGTTGATATCAACAACTAACTTGTTATTTATCTTTCTGACTGGAGCTTCCTGTTCTTTACCTCCACAACAATGCTGGAGAAGAAGAACCACTTTCAATACTACTCTCTCGGTAAAGAGCACTTCCTTTTATTTATTGAGACCCAATGACTCTTTTAGCAGCGGGTCCCATACATTTAATGCTGGCTGTAATTTTTCTTTAATGCTAATTGTCGTACAGTAGGTCTGCTGCAACCTTTATCGCATACTGTAGCCATCCCTCCACTTATTTGAAATATGTTGACTTGTGGACTTGCTGACGTCACCAACTGCAGACTTAGCTAAAAATCAAGCAACATTTGTATACTCTTTGAGTGAGTAAACATCACTCAATGCCAAAACACTTGGACAGATTTACTATCACTTAGCGTTGAGTGAGTAGCCTTCACTCAATGCCAAACTACTTGGAATATAAATCTGTTTCTATCATTGAGAGCGTTGAGTGAACAACCCTCACTCAACACCATCTGGCTTAGCTATATATCTACTTCTTCAGCAACTGAAGCGTTTAGAGCGATGAGTGAACATGGCTCACTCAATATTATTTGATTTTAACTCATTTCTTCATAAAGGCATTGAGAGTGTTAAGTGAGCACGTCTCACTCAATGCTTTTTGCCTTGGAAGATTTTTATGTGTTTAAAACCACTAGGCTTAGACCGTCTTACTTTGAACTGAGTTCGACGAATGGTGAATCTGAGCTCGACGAACTTTGAACTCAGTTCGACGAAATCTCAACTGATCTTGACGAACTCAGAATCTCAAGCTCTGAACTTAGCTCGACAAAATGTGAGCTGACCTCGACAAACTCTGAACTAAGCTCGACGAACTCAAAACTCAAGCTCTGAACTTAGCTCGACGAAATGTGAGCTGAACTCATTTTGAGAAAATCTGAACTTAGTTCAACCAGTTCAACTTACAGCCTTTTTGTTGAATGGCGTTGAGTGTGTCTTCATCACTCAATGCCAACACACTTGGCCAACTTTCTCTTTAGTAGCATGACGTTGAGTGAGTTGACTTCACTCAACGCCTGTGGACTTGGCCACATTTTCGCTCATTCAAACTTTAGGCTTTTACTGCTTTAGCCTATCTCACAGCTTTTTGCTGTATGGCGTTGAGTGAGTTGACTTCACTCGACGCCTGTGGACTTGGCCATTTTCTCAGCTTGCCACTGCCTTGGCTTTGACTGTATAGGCTTCACTAAGTTCTATAAGTCATATAGCATTGAGTGATTGATCTTCACTCAATGCCTGTGGACTTAAACAGTTATCTGTCTTTCCACCACTTAGGTAAGAACTTACCTATCTTAGCCACTTAGGCTACCTGTCCCATCATGGCTTATCAGGACAAACTACAATCATTCACCTTAAACACAAGTTAGATAACAACATGTGTATACATTGTTTTGCTGGTCCTTCTTCAAATTCAGGACATTGGGATCAATGGACCCTACAATCTCCCCCTATTTGATGAAGTCAAAACCTAAGCCAATGTATACACTAACTTACTTATGTTATAAATATTTAAAACATATCATGACAACATAATTTAGATAAATTATAGACATATCAAATGATGTAGCAGATAAGTCAAAAACATATCAAATGATGAGTTAGACAGATCATGATTATAACAAATGGTTGTTCTATTTAATCATATAGGGAATAAATATTTGAGCAATATAAACACTGTGTTTCATACCTAGCCCTGTAAGCAGAACCTGAAACAATTTATATTCTAGGTTCCCTTATCATAATTCCACTCCCTCTAGATCTCTTTGCCGGCTTGTCTTCAGCTCCAACTATCTTATTTCCTTTCTTATCAGTTTCATCAACATACTTAGCCATAGTAGTTCCAACTTCATCTTTATCCTTTTGTCTCTCAAAATAGCTGAAAGGCTTGGGGAAGTATTTAGATGGTTCCATGGCATCAGGAGTAAAAAGATTTGCCTTTTTGTTCTTCTAGAATATCCTTCTCTCTGTGTCTCTCTTTTCCATCTTATCCCATTCAGTCTTGCTTACCATTTACCTTTGTCTGATCTCTTATTCTTGACCTGGTCCCAAACAAGCAGAATAATAGATCTGGACGCTGGGCTCCACTGCCCAAAATCAGACCCATGTTCCATTTCTTTTCTATATCTCTTTTTCCTTAGCTTGGCCTCCTCTTTAGCGACATCAGTGATTCTTTCTTTGACCTGTAGTGACTGGTCTATTGTGGGGCTGAAGGAAGGATTCTGAGCACCAGTAGTCTTCTCTCCCCACTAAGCATTAGCACTGTCACCTTCTTCAATGTACTGAACATATTCTTGATTGTCTTGAACTTGGGCTACACTGCTATACATCTTGTTCAAATCATCTTGTATATGGTCAGGCATCATTGGGATGTTATTATATTACAGTGGCTCCATTCCCAATGAGCCCCTCACAGCATTTGTGGGCCAGACCATATTCTCAGAATTTGTTCTGATGACATTTCTCTCCCCTTTTTTGACTTCTTCAATTATTTGAGTAGTCTAGGAGGTGCTAGCTTTGCTTCTTTCCCCTTCCAAGTAGTAAAATCTAACAGTTACTTGATTTTTAACTTCTATCCTGTGGTCATCAAATGTAACACCCCTATCCATCATCAAGAATCTTTGTGCAGGCATCCATCTTAGTGAAAATTTTAGTGTTCTGTTCTTTTCTCAGAATTTTATCATTCTCATGAATGGTCACAGAGTTCTTAGCCTGAATATTTTGTTTCTCAACGATAATAAAAATATTCTGGCTTGACACATCCAGTTTCTCCATGGTGTAATCTACAGCAGGAGCAGCTCTTGTAAAGAATTTTACTATTTCTCCTTTCAGTAGATTCAGTTCAAACCTTATAGATTTGATATCAGTTCCAAGATCATTTCTAACATCTTTGAGGGCTTCATCCACATAGTTTTCCAATGCACCAAGTTTCAGATTCAAAATTTCTGGAGCAGTTTCTCGCAGAAATAGTGAAAGGATTCTCCCAAAATTGGGTTCAGCCATACAGTCCACTACTCTTTCAAACACCACTCTTACCCAATCAGTTCTCCTGGACAGTATGACCCTAGCCATTAGTTCAAACATCTTTTTTGAGATTTTGTCATGGGAGCTTGTTTTGCATATCAGAGCTTTCCTAATGACATCGGCTAGGAACTTGCCTTTCAGGTTGAGTTCTTTCCTTTGAATTGATCTGGTTGTGTGCTAAGAAAGTCCACACCATTTCATTGCCGATTTTACATTGTCCAACAATAGCTCATCTTCGTCCTCGGTAGCAAGAAGGTTTGGCAGGTGCAGAGCCTTGCTTAGCCTTCTAGGGGTTATCTTGATCTTCTTTCCGCTTACTATGGTCTTAAATTTACCAGCCGAAGCATCCGCTTCGGCGTTGGAAAAAAACTCCAAAACTTCCCTCTTCCATAGAAGACAGGGTTCCGTTAGGAGGAAGGCTAGGTTAGAATTCTGCAAAAGATTAAGCACCTGTTGAACTTCTTTCGGAGCATCAATGAATCCATTTCGAACCACCTCTGCTCCTTCGAAGAGGAAATCTGGTCCCTTGGGCGCCATTTCTCAGGAGAATTTGAGAATGCTAGCGAAAGCGGCTTCCCGTCGATTTAGCGAATGCGGGCGGGAGAGGGTAAGGAATAGTGACGTGGCTTATTGCATAAGCCATTCTATTTATAGGTATTGCTAAAAGGAAGGAGGAAAGTCACTAATCCATATTTGTTGTTTAATCTTGATCAATGGCCAGGATTGAATCCCGACACATCCGTAGTTCGTCTTTTCTCCAGTATTTGTTATGTGGGCTTATTTAGCTTAACATCAGTTTTTTATAGTAATTAAATTTTCGATTAACCCCAAACTGCGTTGTCCTAACTTGCAGGGGTAA
Organism: Platanthera zijinensis; assembly: GCA_039513925.1. Classification (NCBI taxonomy): domain Eukaryota; kingdom Viridiplantae; phylum Streptophyta; class Magnoliopsida; order Asparagales; family Orchidaceae; genus Platanthera; species Platanthera zijinensis. Next base: position 69,839,046 of record CM077092.1, on the reverse strand, counting down.
TATAGACCTATAGTACACATTCTGAAATGTGTTCTATTTGGGGTGCAATTAGACATAATTTCAATAACCTTATATTAATTCAATTGAGAGAGTATTAGCCCCCAACCTCAATTAACTCAACCAAATTTTGATACGAATATAGCTTAGAATTCCATATGCAATATTTCTTTGGGTATGTTGAGACAAGTTACAATTTGTGGCATGGTGAACATGTAAGCCAATAACACATGTATTAAGAAGAGTTGATGTTTTTTTACATCTTCTTAGTCATTTGTTTCAATTACCCTTCTTATACATGAGTAATCAATTTTGAAATTAAGTGGTAGAATTAAAGAAAGGTGAATTCTACTTATCTCTGCTCTGTAGACTTGAAGTCCATGCTGGATTCACAGTTTTTAAGCATACCAGTAACCTTGTTTCTGAGATTTAGCCTTTGATGTTCATTTGGCTTTCCTTTGTAAGCTCCCCCTTAATAATTGCACTTGTCATTAACATTTAGTGCATGATGATAAGTTGAATCATTTCTTGTATCCATACTTGGGTCTGGTACAATACTGTCCAATGACCATAAACGGTTATGGCCACTTGGACTATCCGGCAAGACAAAATTACCTTCCCTTAAGAACCCAAGCAGACTTGGGTCCTAGGTTCTTCTTAGCTTGAAAAAGCAAATTTCTACCTACAGGAGCCCTATCAGGAAGACTTTATCTTGCCCTTGACACACAAGGATTCTGCCAATAATCTATGGCAAAGTGGCCCACTTTGACATAACACCAGAACTCATGAATATTATATCTTCTTTTTTGAGCAGGTCTGACAGCATGGTTGACAGCAGACTGAATAGAAGAAGGAGAAACTTCCTTATTCCAAATTCTCTTAGACACAGTCTGACTGAGAGTGGGTCTGACATGATAAGAGCTTGGTTTTTCACAAGGTCTATCAACAGTAGTTCTCCTTGCAGAGGACATGCTGTTAGTGTCCTTAGAAGATTCCAAGTTTTGCATCCTGGCCGATTTACCCTTGGTCATAGTGTGAGTAGGGAGATTTTGAGAAAAGTCCACTGCCTTGCTCAAGAGAGATGGAGCTGGTGCAATAAATACAAAAGGTTCAGGATGGGCCTTTTGTAATTATTCATGGGGAGCCTTCTGATCACTCATACCTATTGGAATGCAGAATTTCCTTCTGAAAGGTAGGTTGAGGCTTGACAGGAACTTAGCCTCTTTTCTAAGATTGGATTACTTTAGAAATCCACTCATATTCAGATCTTCTCTTGATAGAATTTATCTTAGAGAAGTTAGCCACAATTCTCCTCTCCCTATCAAGTTTCTCATCAAGATTCTTGATAATAGAGTCCTTGTATTTTAAGGACTCAACATGGATATCTACCATGATTTTTAGATGAGTTGCTTCCCTCTCTTTTACACATAGGAAGGACGAAGCTTCATCCTATTGGGAAGCAGTCTTCTGTAGGGAGGCTATTTCTTGTGCTTGTTTCTTAACAAGCAGCTTGCTTTCCTTGAAAGATTTCAGAAGAGCAGCATGATTGTCAATCAATTGATTGATATAGTCATCTGTCAAAGGACCCTCATCATCACTAGATGAGGAGACATCAGAGTCCGTACAGGATTCATATCCAGACTCTGAGGATGATCTTGATGGGGAATGTACCTTATTTTGACCAGGCTGATCCTGGCAAGATTCTACTTCTGGGGTAGCTATTTGTCCATGGAATCTGCATTCCCCTTCTTCAGCTTCATCCACCTCTGTATCACTCTCTCAATGTGATAGAGGGGCCCTGATTCTTACTCTTGCATCTGGAAGGACTTTTTCATCACCAAGAGCAGCCAATATGTTGGAACCCCACCTTGTTTAGGGTTGATTTGGTCTAGGTTCGCTATTAGGATTCTCAGATGACCCACATGTATAGTCTAGGGTCATAAGTCTTTTTCTAGATCTAGGTTAAGTCAACAAACCTAGAGTGATTGGTTTTCACATTCAGAAGACTGAGACAGAATACCTCCAAAGAAAAGCAGTTTTCCAAGAGTCAGAAAAAGCATTCGACGATAGCTGAACTCAGCTCGATGACCGTCGATCTCAGATTGACGAACTTAGGATTTCTTCTCTGAGTTGAGCTTGACGAAAGTTCAACTGAGATCGATGATTTGTCAGCTTATATCAGAAACTCAGCTCGATGAAGGGTTATCTAAGCTCGATGAAGTTGGAGCTCTGTTTGACAATTCCCTACTACTTATCTGTCTTATTCAGCTCGACGAAATTGGATCTCCGATCGACGAAATATGTTGAGTTCGACAATTTTATGAAAGATTCAGTTCGACTATCTTTCTCTGCAGCTTTCCAAGTATTGACCATGGAAATTTGATTTCAAATTTATTATTATATATATGCCTATAATGCTCTAATAATTAATGCTCCATATTCTCTAGAATATAGTCGTTCCAAGACAGCATTAATTATGTTATTCACAGAGTAATTTTTGGCTTATTTTCTGGGATAGCTGAGGAAACAAATTTAAGGCTTTTTTAGTCGTTCAACTCCCAGGATTTTGGCAGTAAATCAAGGATAAGATTTAAAATTCAAAAGTTTATTTTTTGCAAAATATATATAAGGTTTCTTCTTCTTTTTCAACAATAAGAGATAATACTCAACAGAAAATACACAAGCATTTTGAATTGTATATACAGAAAACTGAAAGTAGAACACAGCTCAAATACATCTTCAGTCTTCTTCAGTTTTCCTTCTGGAATTTCAAGAGACAGAAAAACTTTATCAGTCTAAAAAGTTTCCTGAAGATCAATCTTCAATCTGAAGGCCTACACTCTGAACAAAGCTCTCATTCTCCTTAACTCTTCTACATCTTAAGGGGAGCTTTGACAACAGCATAATCAACTAGTCTTCTCTCTGATTATTGACAGAGAAGACATCATATTTATTTTCTTTCTTTCACCACTGTACAAAGGGTTTCTTAACTCCCTTCAAAAGTTATTCCTTTTGGTTGTCAAGTCTCCTGATCAAAAGACTTGGTTTGGTTTTTGGGCACCTGGTCAAAAGCTCAAAGGGTTATTATATCTCCCTTAGAAAATATATATTCTTGTGGCAGGGCACCTGATCAAAAACCTGTTAGTGGATTTATAACAGGGTGGTAGAAGAGTGGATGTACCTAAGTTTAGGGGAACCACTATAAATTCTTTGTATCGTCTGGATTTCTCTAATGTTTATTTCTGTGTGTTGTGATCTCAGTGTTTTATTTTCTATCTTTATACATATACTTATCACTTATTTTAATCCACTCTAAAAATTAATCAAAGTTTTTAAATACTCTATTCCCCCCCTTTTCTAGAGATAAGACAGATCTATCCCTCACTTTCAATTGGTATCAGAGGGTAAGGTTATTTTGTTTCACAGGATAACACCTGAACCAAAAGATATTTGATAGATCTTATTATCTCTTGTGTCTCTTTTTATATCATGGCACAAAATAAATAATACTCAAGCACCAGACCTCCAGTGTGCAATCTGAACAAGTTCTCACTTTGGAGGTTAAGGATTAGATTATATATGAATTCAGTTGATGAAGATATCTACAATTCCATTTTGACAGGTCCCCCTACTCCTTTTCCAACATCATCTACTTCAGATACAACTGCATTTCCACCACTTGAGTGGATTGAGGCACAGAAGAAAGCAAAGGTTGTTGATGCCAGAGCTATGAACATCTTAGCTTAAACAATGTCAGATGACATTGTTCAAAAGGTAGCTGAATTCACATCAGTAAAGGCCATTTGTGATTCTCTCAACCAAATGGTTGCTGGTTCAGCAGATGAAATAAAGGGCAAAAGGTCTCACTTGATTTCTCACTATGAGAATTTCAATAAGGGTGAATCAGAATCAGTTGCTGAAATATACACCAGACTCAATCTCATCATCAATGAGCTGAAGACTCTTGAAAAGGACATCACATTGACATAAGTCAATGATAATATTCTTATGTTCTTCCCTAGCACATGGGACTCAAGGATCTAGCCAATCAAAGAAGCCAGAAGCCTAAATGAGATTTCAACTAAAACCTTGTTAGGCAAGCTCTAATCCTATGCGCAGCTGATCAAGACGAGAGAAGCTGCTGAATAGAAGACTCATACCTTAGCAAGGAAGGAGCAAAGTATTGTACTTAAAGCTTCTGAAGAATCAGAAACACTGCCATCAAATGAAGAGTTGATGAGTCTCTTAGCAATGAGATTCTACAAAATTGCTAAGAAGGACTTCAGAAGAAGGTCTTCTAGAAATGAAGATAGACCAAGGTATGACAAGACTCCTACCAAGGAGATTGTCTGCTATGGTTGCAGGAAGCCTGAACACATTCTAATGGAGTTTCCATAGAAGCAGAAGAAGGATAAAAGGAAAGAAAAGGACTCTAAGAAGCACTACAGTAAGCCTTCTTCCAACAAGCATAAGAAGAAAGAAAAAGACTTTGTTGTTGAGACTTGGAGTGTGTTCTAAGAAGAATCTTCATCTTCTAGCTCTAATGAGGATGAAGAAGAAGCAAAAGCTAGAGAGATTTGTCTGATGGAAATTGATGCTTCATGCAGTCATTCAGCAGCTGATGAATCAGCAGAAGAATCAGAATCAGAAGAGGACAAGATAATAGCCTTTTTGATTTCAATTCTGATCATTTTAAAGCTGAATTCAAACTTTTGCGCAATGATTTAATTAAGTCTGAGAAGGAAATCAAACTTCTCAGAGATAAACAAATTGAATTTGATAACTTGTTTTCTGAAAACAAAAAACTAAAAGATGAACTAGATAGAGCTTCTGAACAAATTATATCTTTAAAAACTAAACTAAATGATGCTAAACAATTTTAAGAATCTCTAAATGGGAGAAGTACTAAATTAATGGACATAACTAGCACAGTAAATGCTAGGCTTAATAGTAAATTAGGCTTAGGAGCTTCATCTAGTCAGCCACCAATACTTATGAAAAATACTCTTTCAACACCTATCAAATTCATATCAGAAAAGGGAAAAGAAAAATTAGATGAAAATAACCAACGGATTGAAGTATTTCAGAAACCCAAACAAAAGAAAAGAAAAAAAAATTTCAATAAAAACCATGTTCAACATTTTTCGTCGAACTCAGATCGATGAAATGTATATGGTTCGTCAAACTCAGATCGACAAACTATGAACGCAGATTTTATATATCATAAATCGTCTAACTATGATCGACTAAATTTATATGGATCGTCGAACCGCGATCGATGAAATTGGGGCACAGGAAATGAATACTTTCATTCTCTGAGCGGAGTTCGACGAACTCATCCCTATTTGTCAAACACAGATCGACGAACTTTCTAGAATTCGTCGAACTCAGATAATTTGAACAGAAACCTAAATTTCTCCATAAATTTTAATAAACCTAAATCATTTGTTAATCCCTTTACCCATTGCATAATTCCACCTAGAAGATTTCACCCCTTAAGATACAAAGAACAACCTGATTATTCTTATATTTCTAGCTATAAATTTGAGAAGAATCAAGGACCAACGGTTACCTGGGTTAAGAACATCTAATTTCTTTTCTTGCAGGTACAAAACTATCCTACCACAAGGGAACAGTGGTACTTGGATAGTGGATGCTCAAAGCATATGATAGGAAGTAAGGACAACTGAGACAAGGAACTTGTGTCGTAAAAAGGTTCCTTTGGTTAAGGTCCTGTGGTCTAACAATGAAAAAGAGGAATACACTTGGGAGCCGGTGGACCCTATGTGGAAGTGCTACTAGGAGTTGTTTCCCCAAGGTACATTTAAAAGTATATTATATTTTCATCCTTTACCTCCCCCATGGACTTAGTCTGATTTCGGGGACAAAATCTTTTATTTTCTTTATAAGATTTGTAACTTCCCAATACGTGCTAGACCCCTCACACACATTTTTAGTCAAGAGAACTGACTCAGGATCGGGGTGCACTGGTAACAGGCATCAAGTGCATTGACTAGTAGGTTGGAGTTGAGTGGTACTCGGTGCATAATAAGACTTGGAAAAGAATATTGGATTCAAAAGGCATTGAATGATCTCGACGCCATTCGACAAAGTGTCGAGTGATCTCGACACATACATCTCTTGGACTAAGAATATTTTGTAAAAAAGGATTCGTCAAAAAGCGTTAAATGATCTCGATGCCATTCGATAAAGCGTCGAGTGTTCTCGATGCATAGAATGCTTGGACTTAGAATATTTTGGCCAGAAGGATTCCTCGAAAAGCATTGAGTGATCATGACGCCATTCGACGAAGAGTCGAATAATCTCGACGTATGCGATGAACTTGACTTAGCATATTTTCGGTTGGCCGTGTTGCTGATTTATACTTATGGGCTGAACTGGGTTTCGGGATGAGTGTCGGATGGCTCCTTGGACCGACCTTTTGAATTAGACTTAATAATGGGCGGTCCAATAATAGAGTGACACATGGCAAAGCATGACTGAAACCCTAATCTTTCTTATAAAATGGAAGAAATAGGAAACCCTAGCCATCACTTTATTCTTATTTGTCGTGTCATTACTTGTCGAGCCCGACGAAAATGAAGAAGTCACCAGAGTCGGATTTTCTAGACACCGAACTTCCTTTCGAGATAATACTAACGAGGAAGAATGATGCGGCCGAGGAGAGTGATGTGATCCATGGCCGAAAATGAGGTGAGATTTCTACTCTTGCCCTTGGTGCTAGATGTTTAGTTATGATGTTGGAGTGATGCCGACTCAAAATATTTTGGCTTGTGCGTGATGAAGATATCCTTGGAAAGAGACCATTCTAGGACTTTTTACTAGGGATTGTTGTCTTCAACCTCTCCTCTCTTCGTGAGAAGATGATGGACTTGGTTTCGTGAAAAGAAATGGTCTATTGAGGGTTAATAAGGGATGAGGGAGAGCTGTGTGCAGTTTTGAACAAATGGCTAGAGGAAGAAGAAGAACCGATGTCATTCGTTTTGCTTTAAGATGCATGCAGAAATATTTTTTCTGCGTGCGACGAACTTCGATAATATTTTCTAGTGTGATATGGCAAGATATAGGTCTTGGTCGGAACAAAAAAGTTGTAGTCCTCAGAAATACCTTTCCAGCGGTTTTTTATACGTTTTCATAGGAGCTTTGTAGCTCCGAGAATGTCTAGTCAAAGTTGCTGCCTGGTAATAACTTATGTGTAGGATGTTTTCAGGAATGCTGAGGTGATGTGAGCCTAAAGGAGGAAGAATGCTAAGATAGAGTTCACTCTAAAGCGAGTTATCTCACAGGAGCTCTTTGACCATATCATTGGATTGCCTGATATCTGGATGGCTTGTATAACAAGAAGAACATAGCTCAGCTGTAGTTATTGAGAATGAGTTGGCGAAGGCCACTCAGGGTGATCTGTACATATCATACTTCTTTTTGAAGATGAAGAACCTCAGCGTTGAGATATCGAAATTGAACCTAGAAGAGCCTATCTCAGAGGCGAAGCTGAAGAGGCACATTATCTGCGGGCTTTAGAAGGAGTATGTTGCCTTCGTGACTTCTATATAGGTCTGAGCCAATCAACCATCATTTCTTGAGCTAGAAAACATGTTAGCTTCACAGGAGAGCTTGGTGAGATAAATGACTGGAGTATCTATCTTAGGGGGAGAGAGCGAGGTTCTTTATTCTGGCAAGAAGAAGAGATGGGACAAAAAGAAGAAGCCAACCAATTGGCAATAGTTCTTCTACTTCATTCTAGCAGTAGAGGAGGAAGGCTCCTAAGTAGGATAAAGGAAGGAATAGAGGAGGGCCTTGGTGTTATAGGTGTAATAAGCTTGGTTCCATCTGGAAGGACTGCAGGGTGAATCTTCCGCCGGGGCATACTGCAGGAAAAGAAGACACTGAATTCATGACCAAAGAAGGTGGATGGGGGAGTGCCTTCATAACAGGTACTTGTGTTCTTGTATTGTCCTCCATCACCTATCTGGTGGGCTGGATTGTTGACTTAGGGTGCGGACATCACCTCACCGGGGATGAGTCAAAGTTCTCTTCTTTGCAAGCCTATAAAGGTAATGATGCTATTATTACTACTGATGATACTATACATGCAGTCGAGAAGTAGGAGATGGTTTTTTTAGGCAGTGATAGGTCTCCACTCACGTTGAGGAGTGTGTATCACGTGTCGGGAATGAAGAAGAACCTCTTCTCGGTGACCAATACAGTGAATGTTGGGTATCACATTTTATTCAGCCTGATATAAATGAAATTCTTCCGGAATGTGTGAGTCGTGAAGGCTGATGTGACTCATATTGGAAGATGGGTTAAGTACTTATTCATGTTACTGACAGGTTCCTTTGTTGAGAATATAAGGGAAAATGACAGTGTTGCCATCTGACATGAGAGGTTAGGGCATGTTGGGATGGATAAGATGAAGACTATGATGGTAAGAGGCCTGGTGTATGACATGTCTAGTGTTTTATCTTTTGGAGACATTCATTGTTGTGCGGGGTGTTAGTATAGTAAGGATCATCGCCTTTCATTTAACAAATCACAGACCAGATGCAAAGCACCATTGGAGTGCATCCACGGGGACCTGATGGGACCGACTATCACCCCCATTCTCAGTGATAGCAGGTATGTGCTGGTTTTAGTTGATGAATTTAAGAGGTATACTTGTGTATACTTTATGAAGGAGAAGCCAGAGGAGTTTAGGAAGTTTGTGGAGTTCAAGGAGCTCGTTGAGGGACGGCTTGGTCTGCGGATTAAAAAGTTGAGAACTTATAATGGAGGAGAGTTCAACTCAAATGAGTTCTCCGACTTATACAAGAAGCATGGAATCCAAAGAGAGCTTATTTGTACGCATACTTCACAATAGAATGGAGTTGTAGAGCGGTAGATCCATCATTTGATGGAGATGTGTAAGTACTGGCTTTATGTCAAAGGTATTCACATGGCTTTCTAGGCGGAGGGAATGACATGTGCGACATATGTCATCAATCAGATGCCCCTTAGTCCCAATAACATGAATTCTCCACAAGATCTGGTATTTAAAGAGAAGCCCAATGTTGAACATCTTCGGGTGTTCGGTTCTACCTGCTATGTGCATCTTCTAGATACTCTCATAATGAAGCTAGATGTTAAAGCACGGAAGCTAGTCTTAGTTGGTTATGATGAGAGGAAGAAAGGTTGCGAATGCATGGATCTTGAGACACAGAACTTTAAGGTCTCTAGGGACGTGGTATTTGACAGATAACATCATACTAGGGTAGTTCTTCTATGGAACTACAAGAGAGCAGGGAAGGCAGAGGGAAAGGTGAAGCTGCTCGGGATCTTCTAGTGGAGTTATCGGTATCAACAGGTGCTCTGGTTACATCTAGCTCTGGGGTAGATGCTTCTAGATCAGGAAGCAGGGGGAGAGATGCTCCAAGTATGTCGGGGATTAGAGCTAGTTCATAAGAAGCAACGGAAGTGGTTGATTAGGGTCAAGCCCTGCTGAGGTCCAAAAGGACCATTATTTCAGCGGCTCGGTATAGGGACGGGAATATGGTGAGTTTTGTCTCATGTTTCTTAAAAGGTCCCTTCGATGAGCAAGAACCGTCATGATTTGAGAATGCCACTGACATTAAGGAGTGGGAAGATATAACATCCTTGTCCGTCACATAATGTATAACAGAAGGTCCGTTTGGGGCCCGACGCCATATACCACGGACAGACCAAGGAGTTACTAAATTGAAACCATAATCTAATACTTCGTATCCTAACACAGAGTGCATTCTAGCAGAAGTAATTTAAATGTCAAACATAGAACCCAACCAATAACATGAATGTCCACAACCACAACTAGGAATGAAAAACAAATACACAAATAAGATCTTGGCCTTATGGCCTTATAAGGTATCCCTCAAATGTTTAATGATACCAAACATTGGAATGCAGGCCGGCCAAACATGAATTATAAAGTAAACGGGCTATTCGCTTTTGGCCGTCAAGGGCCGGCTTAGCTATCCTGGCCTCCCGCCCGCTATTTCTCGAATGGCTCGTGTGTACCTACACGCATCAATCCATCGCAAAGGTGGCAAAAAATAGCAACAGTCAACATTAGCTGACCAAACTATAACGACCCCACCCTTTGCTCGGGGTGGCAGTGCTCCTTCCCTACATGCATTAGTATTCATAGCAAAATGGAATCAAGAATGTGCAAACTAAGCATCACTCGCCATAGATGTGGGCGCTACCGACCACACACCCTATGCACACAGGGCACATTATCGATGTGCGAGATTTTAGGCCCCACCACCGTTCACATGACGACACCTTTGAGCATTTAAAGACTTCCCAGGGCCGAAGCCAAAGCCTCTCTCTATGCTACAACAAAGTCAAGGAACTCCCAACTGGATACATGCCACTGACTCACACCATGTCAAATGCTATAGAGTGGGTACAAGTTAGCCATAGCTTGATGCTCAAATCGTCAGCCTTGCAAGCCACGATGCGGGTCAGTCTTCCCTTTCCCATTCACAACATGCATAACCAGGTTATGCCCGAGGCTGGAACACACGGCCACCAAAGCTGAGCAGACTAAGCTCACGCTCCAACATACAACCCCTATGTCTCCCCAATACAGGCCTCGCAACAATAGCCCTCAGTTCTCTATGATACCGGCTTCTCTACAATACATTGCTCACAGGGAGCTGCCGTCGGCGGTAGCACTACCGCTGCGTGGTAGGGGACAAACTATCGTTTCTTCCCCTTTTCGGGCATTTTCCTGGAGACTGCCTCTAGTACGATTACTGCAGCCATCTGCACACCCCATGACTTTGAAATCTACGCGATTACCACGGAGTCGTCTCCGACATACAAAACATACAACATCACTAATCCAAACTAACCCTCCCGGATGGGCTTCAAACAGTATGCCTATTCTGTACTTCGATTCAGGATCTAAATGAATTACTAATGGGGATACATGGATGTACCTATCGGGAGAACCACTTCCACATGTTCGTGGGGGTGTCTACCCTCTAATGCCAAAAAGAAGGACTTCACATGTCAAGGAAGAGGATCGTTACCCTAGAGGTCCGCTTCGGCGCCATAGGAGAAATTCTAGATGGATGAACACGACCCTTACGACATTGCCTCCGTAGATCCGAACTCGCTTCAGAATCCGAGTTCTGAATCTCAAAAGGCGACGAGATCTCCTTTCTAGCCGCTTCAGCTCCTCCTCCAAAAGATCCGACGGAGTTTTCAACTCCAAAGGAAAATGAATTGAAACGGCCGAACCAGTACTATAAACAAAGCTACCGCCGTGCGGTACCGTTAATAAATGCCTCGATTCGAGCGCAACCGCCCAGGCCATCCAATCATATGATGACACATGGCCACGCTGTTGAAGCTTTTCTATCGCCGGGAGATTAGGATGATAGCGCCTCGCGGTAGCTAGCGATGGTTATGACACGACCGCTCTTGCTACCGCCACGCGATAGCTACTATCGCCGTGCGGTAGAAACCCGAGCGCTTTGACAAATTAATTGCCAAGTTACCGCCTGTGGTAACTCTACCGCTGGGCTATAGCTTCCAGAAAGCTCGTCCAAATAAATGTCTAACACCGCGCACTAACAACCTACAGCCGTGTGGTAGACTAGGCGTTGAGTCACCTCGCCTCACTCAACGCTCTCGATGTATAACGCTCCTGCCACGCGGTATCATCCTACCACCGCGCAGTAACCTCTTTTCCTGACTACAGAAACTTGGGGCATTATAAATCTCCCCCACTTTAAGAATTTCGTCCCGAAATTACATGTTGCAGGAAAAGTAAGGGTAACAATACTGCGAAAGTATACCTCAAATGAAAAGCTCGGGGAACTCCGCCTTTATGGCTTCTTCCTGCTCCCATGACAGATCCTCTTGGCCATAGTTTTCCCAACGTACCTTGACCATCCTGATAGATTTATTGCGAAGTTGCTTAACTTCTGTCTTCAATACGAATAGGCTTTACCCTCGTTGTCAACCCACCATCAATCGACACCTGATCTGCCGCAACGACTTGTACGGTCTCTTGTTCCAACTTTCGCAACACAGATATATGGAATACGTCATGCAGACCACTAAGATCTGTTAAAATCTTTAATCGATAAGCGGCATCACGAACGCGCTCCAAAAAATCAAACGATCCAAGGTATGTCGGGCTTAGATTTTTCAGCCGACGAATCCTCGACACACCATTGAATGGTTTGATCTTCAGGTAAGCCCAATCGCCCATGGCAAACTCAACATTCCTGTGCTTGGCATTGTAATATTTAGCCTGTCTATCCTGTGCAATCAACAACCGCTCCCTGATTGTCTGAACAATAAAAATCGCATCCTCAACTTCCTTCTGCTTATACAACTTTGACTTGCCCGTCTCTAACAATGACAATGGAGTACGACACTTTCTACCATACAGGGCCTCGAAGGGCGCCATTTGAATACTTGCTTGGTATCCATTGTTGTAAGCGAATTCGATCATATACAAGTGATCCTCCCACTTTTTCATGAAATATAGGACACACATATGAAGCATGTCCTCCATCGTCCTGTTATTAGACGTAAAACACCCATCTCGGTCACTCACGATGCTATGGGGCACATCGTGCAGTCAAACAATATTATCCACATACAGTTTTTCTAGTCTCTCCACCGAATCATCCTTCCTATTCGGGATAAAATGCGACACTTTCGTCAAACAATCAATAATGACCAAGAAGGCGTAGTTTCGCTTCTGTGATCTTGGCAAATCATGAACAAAATCCATGGATATATGGTCGAACTCCGATTTCGGTATAGACAAAGACATCAAAAATCCACCAGGCTTCTGACATTTAGCCTTCACCAAGGCACAGTCTGACATTTTACTACATATAGTGCTATGTCCTTCTTCAGTCCTGGACACCAGAACAACTTTTTCATGTCTTTACAAATTTTCGTGCTCCCTGAGTGAATCGAGTACTTGGTATAAGGAGTCTCGTACATTAATTCTACCCACCTTTGGAATGCACAAACGACTGTTCTTTCACAGCAGCCCATTATCAACAGTAAACTGGGTATTTTACATTCAAAAAACTCAACCATATAGCGTTTCATGTTGTCGTCCAAATCCAAAGCCTGTCGAATCTGATCAGCGAGGTCATATTGTACCTCTATCCAACTCAAACATGTTTCAGCACTCGACCTCCTATCAACACAAGAGATCTCTAAGGCCTCCAATTCTCGAACGAGACGTTCGTCATGCATCAATAACTAGTAGGCCTGCGCGGGAGCTCTATGACTTAATGTATCCGTAACCGAATTACTTTTTCCAGAGACATAATTTATCTTGAAGGTGTAGTCCCAAAGGAACTCCATCCATCTTCGCTGACGCATATTTAAGTCTTGCTTATCCAACAGATATTTCAAGCTCTTATGGTCTATGTAAATATCTACCTTCACTCTGTACAGATAGTGCCTCCAGTGCTTCAACGCGAATATCACGTCCTCCAATTCCAAGTTATGGACCGCATAATTCCTCTTATCCGCCTTCAAATGGCGCGAACCATAGGCTATTACTCTCCCATGCTGTAAGAAAATGTATCCTAAGACGCCCCCTGAAGCATCGCTATAGATCTCAAAGCCTTCTGTCCCACATGGCGAGCAAAGAATATGTGTCGTGGTCAGACAACTTTTTAGTTCTTCAAAAGCTTGTGCACACGCTGGCGACCAAACAAACTTTTTATCCTTCCTTGTCAGAGTCGTGAGAGGTAACGCTATCCGCGAGAAGTTCTTCACGAAGCACCTGTAGTAGCCGGCAAGTTCCAGAAAACTACGGACCTCCACCACAGAAAACAACAAAGGACACTCCCGGATTGCAGTAACCTTTGCCGGATCCACCGCGATACACTCACCACTAATAATATGACCTAGGAATGCCAACGAAGATAGCCAAAACTCACACTTGGATAACTTGGCATATAACTGATTACTCCTTAAGGTCTCTAGAACAATATGCAGATGCTCCATATGGTCAGACTTAGACTGGGAGTACACTAGGATATCGTCAATAAAGACTATCACGAATCGATCCAAATACTCCCTGAATGTCCGGTTCATCAAGTCCATAAACACAGATGGCACATTCGTTAGCCCAAACGGCATGACCGTAAATTTATAATGCGCATATCGTATACTGAACGCCGTCTTGGGAATATCACTTTCCCTAATTCTCAGCTGATAATATCCAGATTTCATGCCTAGCTTCGAATACACATTTGACCAAACTAACTGGTCGAACAAATAATCTATCCTCAAAATCGGGTACTTATTCTTCTCTGTTAGTTTTTCAATTCTCGATAATCGAAAAACGGTTGCAGACTTCCATCCTTTTTTACAAAGAAGACTAGGGCGCTCCAAGGTGATGAACTTGTATGCACAAACCCCTGCTCTATCAATTCTTGATGTTGCGCCTTCAGTTCCTCCATCTCTCTCTGTGCCAAGCGATAAGGAGATCGCGACACAACTTTAGCACCCGGCACCAACTCGATGGTGAAATCGATCTCTCTTTGAGGTGGGGCTCCAAGGAGATCTTTGGGGAAAATGTCGGCAAACTCCGACAATACAGGAATACTGACCAATCCAGACTTGGGCTTCTGAGCCTCTACAAGAGTGAAGAATAGCTCAACACCCTCATAAACTACTTTTACTACTTGAAGAGCAGACATCATCGTCTTAATCAATCCCTTCATACCGGAGAAAGTAGTTTCTTGGCTAGTATTCAACCCCAATTTAACATTCTTTGAATTACAATCGATGAACACATGTTGCTCTGAGAGCCAATCCATGCCTAAGGTTAGGCTACAGATGATTTTATATAATATCTTGTCTTCCTTTTTGTACCATAACATTATTTCGCTTGGTATATACTTACCTAATCAATTTAACCTTCAACACAATAAAAGGCATTACGACGAACTATACAAAAACCTTAAACATTAAGATGCTAGAATCCCCTGCAACGAATAGTGCTATCTACGCCCAAGAGTATCACATGTCTTACAATAAACAAGTTATATACAAGTAACTAATCATGTCATAACTGTAAAAGTTATACTCTAAACCACACCTGTCATCTCGTCGCTTTACTTATGGCCTCCTGCCTTTTCCCTTATCTTCAGAAGCCCACTCCAACAATCACGGGCTATATGACCCAGCTTACCACAAGTATAACATATCATTAGGTCTCGCTCAACGGTTGCTCTAGATCCTGCCTCTTTTGCCACTGTGGTATAATTCTGACATTCTCTAGCGATATGCCCTATTTTGCCACACATATAACAAGTAAGTGGAACTCGCCCTGCAATTGCTATTGAGTCAACTTCCTTTGTCTTTGGGGCATTACTACGACAATCTCGGGAAAGGTGTTCTATCTTTCCACAAGTATGACAAGTGCATGGAGCTTGACTAGTATATATTCTAGACCTCTTACGCCACCTCCTGTGATATTAAGAATTTGCAAAAACTGTAGAGTTTGGTACCTTGCAGACCGGCGCCTGGTGGACTTTTGTCAAATCTACTTCCAACGATCTAGCCGAGTCCACCAATGCTCGGAATCCTAATAACTTAGGTCCAACCAATAGAAGTCGCAAATCATCGCGCAGACCATTATAAAATCTATTAATAATAGTCTGCTCATCCTCCAACACAAACTCTGCATAGCGTCTTATCATGACAAACACATGTAATCATGCATCAACTGAGTGTGCTCCCTAAACCAGACGCATGTTCAATTGCTGATCTGAGGCTCTTCTAATTATAGTTTGCCCCATAGTGCCAACCGACATTGACGCCACCCTAGGGACAAGGGGATATACATGCCTCACATGATGGGCATTGATCATTATGAACACCGTTTCACCTATCAGCCTTATGGTTTCAACAAAAGAAGGGGTCACAGGCACGCCATTGGGCGCACTACTCTCCGCAAAGTGTTGATGTTGTGACTACTCTGCACCACTCCTAGTCATATATATTCATGGAAAACTCAATTATGTGACAAACAATTGCCAAAAAGCAATCATAGGAACACGCAAGTTCCTCAAACATGTGTATTTTCATTCCTAAGTGGACATTCATGGGTTCTTCTATGTTATAACGGCAACGCATATGCAAGTGCTCACCAACCCTTACAAGAATTTGTCCACGAATTTGAATGAGGAAGACCGACACCAGAGTCTGATACCAACTTTATAACATCCCCGTCCGTCACATAGCATATAACAGAAGGTCTGGCCGGGACCTGACGCCAAATACCACGGACAGACCAAGGAGTTACTAAATTGCAACCATAATCCAATACTTCCTATCCTAACACAGAGTGCATTCTAGAGGAAGTAATTTAAATGTTATAAATAGAACCCAACAACAACATGAATGTCCACTACCACCACTAGGAATGTAAAACAAATACACAAATAAGGTCTTGGCCTTATGGCCTTACAAGGTTTCCCTTAAATATTTAATGTTTTCCAAACATCAGCATGCGGGCCGGCCACACAAGAATTATAAAGTAAATGGGCTATTCGCTTTTGGCCTTCAAGGGCCAACTTAGCAATCCTAGGCTCCCACCCGCTATTTCCCGCTTTGCTTAGTTGCACCTGCATGCATCAATCCACTACAAAGGTGGCAAACAACAGTAATAGTCAGCATTAGCTGACCAAACTATAACGACCCCACCCCCTGCTTGGGGTGGAGGTGCTCCTTCCCTGCAGGCATCAGTATTCATAGCAAACTGGCTTCAAGAATGTGCAAACTAAGCATCACTCGCCACAGACGTGGGCGCTACCAGCCACACGCCCAGTGCACACATGGCACATTATTAGTGTGCTGAGATTTCTGGCCCCACCACCATTCAAATGACGACATCTTTGAACATTTAAAGTCTTACAAGGGCCGAAGACAAAGTATCTCTCTCTATGCTACGACAAAGTCAAGGCGCTCCCAACTAGATACATGCCACTGACTCACTCCAAGTTGAATGCTATAGAGTGGGTACAGGTTAGCCACAGCCCGTTGCTCAAATCGTCAAGCTCGAGGTTAGCCTTCCCTTGCCCATTCACGACACCCACAACAACGTTATGCCCGAGGCTAGCACACACGGCCACCAAAGCTGAGTAGAGTATGCTCACACTCCAACATACGACACCCAGGTCTCCACGAGGCATGCCTCACAACAATATCCCTCAGGTCTCCACGAGACAAGATTCTCTATAATAAATTGCTCACAGGGAGCTACCGCCTCGCGGTAGGGGATAGACTATCGTTTCTTCCCCTTTTAAGGTATTTTCCTGGAGACCGCCTCTAGTACTCTCACTGCAGCCATCTAGACACCGTGTGACTATGAAATATTTGTGATTACCACGAAGTCTTTTCCGGCATACAAAACATACAACATCACCAATCCAGACCAACCCGTCCGGATGGGCTTCATTAAGCATGCCTATTCCATACTTCGATTCTGGATCTAAATGAATTCTAACAAGGATACATGGAACTATCCATCGGGAGAATAACTTCCACGTGTTCGTGGAGTGTCTACCCTTTAATGCCAAAAAGAAGGACTTCACATGTCCAAGGAAGAGGATCGTTACCCTAGGAGTCCGCTTCGACACCATAGGAAAAATTCTAGATGGATGAACATGACCATTGCGGCTTTGCCTCCGTAGATCCAATCTCGCTTCGCGAATTCGAGTTTTGAATCTCAAACAGCGGTGAGATCTCCTTTATGGTGTTGCTGCTCCTCCTCCAAAAGATTCGGCCAAGTTCGCAACTCCAAAGGAAAATGAAGTGAAATGGCCGAACCAGTACTATAAACAAAGTTAATGTCGCGCGGTATCTACCTACCGCCGCACGATATCATTTATCAATGCCACGATTCGGGCGCAACCACCCAGGCCCTCCAATCACATGCCAACACGTGGCCACCCCGTTACAGCTTTGCTATTATCGTGCGTTAGGATGCTAGTGCCTCATGGTATCTAGCGACAGTTACGACACGATCGCTCCTACTACCGCCATAAGATAGCTACTACCCCCGTGTGGTAGAAACCTGAGCGCTTTGACAAATTAATTGCCAAGCTACCGCCTGCAATAACTCTACCGCTACGCGATAGCTTCCCGGGAGCTTGGCCAAATAAATGTCTAAAGCCACGCACTAACAACCTACCGCCGCGTGGTAGACTAGGCGTTGAGTCACCTCACCTCACTCAATTCTCTCGACGCCCGATGCTACTACTACGCAGTATCATCCTATCGCCACGCGGTAACCTCTTTTCCTGAGTACAGAAACTTGGGGTGCTATAGAAGATGCTATGAAAGAGGAGATGACCGCCCTCAGGAAGAACAAGACTTGGGATCTTATGGCCAAGGTCGATGGCATCACTCCTGTGACATGCAAGTAGGTTTATAAGCTCAAGAAGAAGGCTGGAGACAACATCGAGCGGTACAAGGCTCTCCTTATAGATCAAGGGTTCTTATAATAGTGCGGAGAAGACTATGAAGATACATTCAGTCTTGTGGCCAAGATGACTCTGGTATGGGTTGTGATTGCCTTGGCGGCTTGCCAAGGGTGGAGGATTTGGCAACTCGACATGAAGAACGTGTTCCTTTATATCGAGATTTACAAGGAAATCTTCATGGTACAACCACTAGGTTATGTATCTAAAGAACATCAAAGACACATCTATAAGCTCAAGAAGACCCTCTATGACTTGAAGCAAGCTTCTCAGGCATGGTATGAAAAGAACGCAAAATGCCTCAAGTTCTATGAATACTTTGCCTTGGACTCGAACTTGAGTTTTTTTGTTAAGAAGATGGGGAGAGCTTCAAGTCATGGTGTTATTATACGTTTATAAGATGATCATCAAGGGAAACTCGGAGGAAGAGGTAGCTAGGCTCATGGTAGAGCTAGCTATCCAATTCAAAATGAAGGATCTTAGGGAGCTCCACCATTTCCTTGGTCACGAGATAGAGAAGAAGAAGAGCGGTGCGCTCGTTTCCTAGAAAGGCTATACAGAGAGAATCATTAAGCGGTTCAGTATGCGGGAAGTGGACATCAGCTCTATTCCTCTAAAAGTTGGTATCAAGCTTCGGCGTGATGATGGAAGGGTTCTTTAAGATCCCTTGGTGTTCTGGGCTCTCGTTGGGAGTCTCATATATTTGATGATTACGATGCCAGATATTGTTTATGCTGTGGGCTGAGTAAGTATATATATGGCGAAGCCGCGGAAGCCTCATCTGGTGGTGGTTAATAATATCCTGAAGTTTGTGAAGTCCACCTAAGATATGGGTTTCCTTTACGAGAGGGACACGGGCTTCAATCTTCATGGCTACATGGATGCTGATTATGGGAGAGATTTAGACGATCAGAAGTCGACATCTGGTTATGTATTCATGTGCGAATCCAAAGCTATTTTGTTGTGAATTAAGAAGCATGATTCAATGTCTATTGTCTGGTTATGTATTCATGTGATTCACAGAAATCTTTATGAAGCCACTGTCCAAGGGACCGTTTTCACAGTTATGGTGTTTACTTAGGATGGTTTCCACTTCCCACTTCAAGGGAGAGTGTTGAAATTATTGAAGTGAAAATGGGAGATCTGATTGGGCAGACCGTACAGACCATAAAGTTAGCCATCATTTTGGCGGCTAGGTGTTAGCAGATACCTGGGTTCTAGCTTTTGTTCTCTATTCTGCAGTCTGGTTCAGCAAGAACCATTAGAGGTAACCAGGCAGTTAGCGTTTGCTAACCGTTGTTGTCGAGGTCTGGGTTGAAAGACCGCAGAGTCCGCTTGGAGGTGGCAGGTTCTCTGGCTTGCGCAGAGGAAAGCGGTTAGTTTTGATAGCGGAGGCTAACCACACAATTCACTGTGTTTTGCTCGCACGATATGGTTCTAGAGTTCATTGGTGTTTGTGGACTTAGTCACGGTGATGTGCCAAGTCCTTGGTGTTGCCTATTCGTAGAGATAGATGGTTGCACGGTATGCTTCTAGAGTTCGCAGAAACCGTTTATGCTGCGCAGTTTGGATGTGGAGTTAACATATCGTGTAGCGCGGATATGGCTCAGGGTTTGTCTTTATCAGCTAAATTGTTTAAGTCTACACAGACTAAGGATTTTGTTCACATAGCTATGCGGACTGGTGGATCTTATCGCATGAGCGGATAGAGTATTTATCACTCACATTATGACTCTAATATCCATACGGATAGGTGGTGCTAGTTGCAGGATTATCGACGGTTATCTTATCGCTATCAGCGGTGACCACACTCCTCTTGTCGCTTATAAATAGGGGTTCCCGGATCGTCATATATAATGGGAAAAGTGAGAACTCAGCTAGCGTTTTGAAATTGCGGTTAGATTTTTCTAACCAAACGGCTAAGTGAAGTTGACTTGTGCTTTGTAGGCTATACTGCTAGCACCAGGCGACTCAATAACTAGTTGGGAAGCTCAGTGTGGAACAGTTTGCTGATAGAAATTTATGGTATACAACAAGTTGCAGTTTACGCGGCTAGAAGTCTTCTTCCTCGGGGTTGCAGATAGTTCAATAAGCAATTCACCCGGTCTCAGCGAGTAGATTGTTTCCTCGTTTAGAAGTTTGGTTCACAGTTTGATTTGTGGTCAGTCCACCTCCCGGTCAGGCTACCTAAAGTGGCGGACAAAGTTGTTTTCTTAGAAATTCAATAACTGGCAGTCTGCGGGGCTTGAGTTGCGGTTTGGCGAATTGGAGGTTTTGGCTGACATGCTTGGCGGTTAGCAGCTTAGGCGGTTACTGTTGTCAGTCTGCCGGTTTCTCTTGCTTGTATTTTTTGCTTCCATCAGGTGTATTGTGAATCATGTTTGACAATATATATCTTGACCTATAAATAATATTATTAATTCCATACTGGCTCTTGTGCTTTGTTGTTTCTTGTTTTTACTTGTCTTGAGTTTAGTTTAGTGTTCCTCCAACCTTACTCTGCTTCGGAAAAAAATTTCACAACCGCACAAACTACCCTCACACTGCCCACCGGACGGCCATCGGGAGAGCATGACGTACACGTTCAAAACCCCGCATATTTGATCCCTCGACTGCATTAATTGCCGTCTCACCGCCCATTAGATGGCTGTCAAGAGACTTCCCGTGTCAGGCCCTCCACCCTGCTGAAGGATCAAGCGCATACCCAACTGCACCAAAAGCCCGGACTATTGGAGAGGGCGCTAATTAATTTCTTAAATAAGTAGCAAAGCGCCACAGGTCAAGTGAAGGAACGCCGGACCCAACGATCCACCCCCCCGGCATCCAGCACAACCCGTCGGCTCAGAGGTGGGGTTACCACATGGATCAGAGGTTGGGTTACCATATTTCCACAGTTTGCCTGACCCGCCAGACCCACACAGGTAGAAGGGAAAAATTAGGATTTAATAGCGCCTCCCCGGTCTTGAACCCGTGACCTCCTCTAATACCAATTGAAGGATCAAGCACATACCCAACTGCACCAAAAGCCCGAACTGTTGGAGAGGGCGCTACTTAACTTCTTAAATAAGTAGAAAAGCGTCACGGGTCAAGTGAAGGAACGCCGGACCCAGCACCTGCAACCCGCCTCACTCAGCCGCGTGACCTCAAAAGGCATCTGTGTGGACCCATGGCTAGCCGCTCACCTATAGTGCGCAGTCAAGGAGCCATATGGGCGCCCCTAGGCTGCTTGCCCGCCGCGTGCAGTCTAGTGCCTCCTCGGCAGTCTACCCTTAGTAGCGCCCTAGTGCCGTGCGAACGAGCACCCCTTGCAACCCTCATCTCCCAGTCAGTAGGCCTTGGCCGGGCGCCCGTGGCAGGCCCTTCTCGGTCGGCCTTGCCACTGGACGACCCTCACTGACCCTGTCTTGCTGCCAGTCAGCATCCTCGCCATCGGTAGACCCTTTACCGTCGTCGTCCAATCGTTCCCACAAAATCTCAACTGTTCGTTATACGGGTAATCATCCGTGTAACCACTAGTATAAAACCTATAATTGGTAGTGTAAAAATTTGTGAACTGCAAAAAACGGGAAACCAGGAGTAGGAACACTCTAACCATAATCAAGCCAAAGTAAACCAGATGCAACTAGAAGAGCAAGAATCTTGTACTATAAAAAATCTTTACCAGACAAGGCATACATGGTGAGATAAGTTTCGTCGATGTACCCGATAGAAGCAAAGGCAAGAGGGTTCTAATCTAGCCGCACTAACTCCAAGACCCCACCATAACCTCACTAACCTATTGGAAGTTCCGTTAGATCCTAAGGGTCCATTGGAGTCAACCCAGGGTGGCCAAGTTGACCTAGGATCATCCTAGGCCTAAATTGGGCAAGGTTCCCTTACTAAGGGCAATGTGTCCCTTATGTGCCCAACCAACCCTACCTAGGTCTTCCTTGCCCTAAAGTGAGGTCAATGGGTCACCAAGGACTCATTATGATCAACCCAAGAGGCTATGTTGACCCAAGTCAACCATACACAAACCTTCCTAGACTTTAGGGGAAGCCAAGGGGTCACCAAGGACCCCTTGGGGTCAACCCAAATGGTCTTGGTGACCAAAGTCAACTCATGGGTCAAAGTGGTCAACTTAGGTTAACCTAGCCGAAATCAAGTGGGCTAAGCCCAAGTGGTGTGGCCCATTAGTCTAAGTAGTGGAGAGACACATTTTGGGCCCACCAAATTCAGAGAGTGATGACTAGGAGAGAGAGAGGGAGGAGGTTACCCAACTTTGGAGGAGAGAGAAAATGGGGGCTTAATGGCCATCATGGCCATGGAGTTTCATAACCCACCCCCACCCACTTTGATGGGGATTTTACTCCTTGGAGGCAGGGGAGGAGTTTCCTGGTGTTGGCTGAACCTTTGTGTGGCTCAGCCCCCTAAATTAAGAAGAAACCGAAAATGGCCTTCATGGCCATTAATGGAGATTTCAAAAATTTTGGAGTTACATGCCTCAGCTCTCCAATTCCTCCTTTAAGAACCTTCACCAGGACAAGAGCAGGCGTTTCTGAAAGAAAAGGGGATAGATACTACTCTAGAGGGGGGGGGGGGGTGAATAGAGTAATCAAAAATTGCACTAGCAAAGTTGACTGTCTACTCAACTCCCTTGGAGTTAATTGCGGAATGAAGGTTATAGATATTTGAGATGAAAACCCTAAAGCCTAACACAAGTGTTGTGCACAAAAGGCAGCCAACTGTAATTACAGTTAAGGCTTGGAATCCTAAACAGCAACTAGCAATCCTAGTTAAAATCTAATCACAGCCAATCAGCACAGAGAATTAATTAAACAATCCAGACGACACAAGGAATTTATAGTGGTTCCCCAAACAACTTGGGTACGTCCACTCTTCTACCAACAAGGTAGGAATCCACTCAGGTTTTTGATCAGGTGACCTGCCAACAACAAGATCTGCTTCAGGTAGATCCAGAAACCCTTTAGACTTTTGATCAGGTGTCTAAAAACCAACACAGGTTTTTGATCAGGTGCCCTGCCACCAAGGGATACTTTTGAAGGGAGTAATAACCCTTTACAGGAGGGGGAAAGGAGGTTAAGGTGTCTTCTCTATTTTACAATAGATTAGAGAAGCATAATAACTTGCAGAAACACTTCAGAAAATACTGAAGGAAAAAGCTACAAGAAGATAAATAATATGAAATAAAATTTCTTCTTCAGGCAGCTATCTTCTTCTTCTTCAAAAAAAGCTCTGAGTGTAAATCTTCCTGGAGGCAGGAGAACTCAGGTTGAAGAAGAGTGAAGAACTAAAACTTCTTCTCAGTTAGATGTGAATGAGCTGAGAGCAGTTGGAAACTGTAAGTTCTTAAGCTTGAATGCTGCTGATAGCTTTTTGTATATGAGAACTAGTTGAATTCTTTTTTCAAAGAAGTCTTTATATAACAGCAGCAGCAACGGCTCTTACTTGAGTTTGAATCTTGTCTTCTACTGAACTCTGCAAGCTGGGCTGCAAAAAGCATAAAGCAAAACAAAAATACTGCAGACAGATATCCTATAAGAGGATAAAGCTTTCTAAGAAGCTGCAAATAATTCTGATGAAATAATACTAGAGAAAGTCACATCAGAAGAGACTCTTTACAGCCAAGGAAGACTTTTTGAGTCTAACGGCTATAAAGGACAGTCTGGCAGATAAAGCAGAAATCATATCTCAGCTAATAAGACAAACAACTTTGTTAGAAAAAGATTAGCTCATGCATAAGGAATGGAACAGATATTGCATGGAAATATTATCACAATTTATTCAAATAATCTTTTATAAAAATATGCCAAAATAAATATGAAATTAATCACATCATAGAAGACGATAAAACTACTCAAGACATACAGCAAAACGTCGAACGACCCTCGGAGATCGTCGACCGAAGCACAGAGATCGTCGACCTATCAGACAGATAGTCGAACGATCTAGATAGTCGAACTATCAAAGAAGATAGTCGAACTACCTCAGCAGATAGTCGACCTATCAGAACAGATAGTCGAGCTATCAGATAGTTGATCTATCAGGACAGATAGTTGAACTACCAAACAAAACAGATAGCCGACCTATCAAACAGATAGTCGACCTATCACAGAAAACAGATAGTCGACCTATCAACAGATAGTCGACCTATCAAAGCAAAACAGATAGTCGACCTATCAACAGATAGTCGAACTATCAGATAGTTGAACTATCCAACCAGATAGTCGAACTATCAAAGAAAACAGATAGTCGACCTATCAACAGATAGTTGAGCTATCAACCAAAACAGATAGTCGACCTATCAACAGATAGTCGAACTATCAGATAGTTGAACTATCCATGCAGATAGTCGAACTATCAAAGAAGAGCAGATAGTCGACATATCAACAGATAGTCGAGCTATCACAGAAAGCAGATAGTCGACCTATCTACAGATAGTCGAACTATCAGATAGTTGAGCTATCCAAGCAGATAGTTGAACTATCAAGAAGAGCAGATAGTCGACCTATCAATAGATAGTCGAACTATCAAGGGAAAATAGATAGTCAACCTATCAAGCAGATAGTCGAGCTATCAGGAAGACGATCGTCGAACGGCTGATCGACGATAGTCGAGCGACGTTCGACCATAGTCGAACGAAAAACAACTTAACCAAATATTCATCTGGAAAAGTGACAAGACTAAAACTAGAGCAACAAACTAAACAACTAACCTTTGACCATAGATAAATCTTGGGTCAAGAGACAGAAAGAGAAGACTGAACTCAAATCAAAACCTAGGGTACCAACAGTTTCCACGTTCCAATCTCAATTTTGTGAAGGTTGTTGTGGAAGTTGCAGAAAAGCTTAAGCCGGCGGCCAAAAATGGCAAGGAGGTAAACCATCCGCTCGCAGGGCACAACTTAGGTCCTCCCTTGCTCCTTCTATGGGTAGATCATATGAATCAATATGGATAAGCATCGGGCTCAATTGAGCCCGATCAGGTTAAGAAAATTCCTGGTTTTTTTTTGTGAATTTTGACTTGTTGGGTTCGCGGAATAGGCTGCTCCAGTGGCTGTGCTGCCGCCCAGCGACTGCCGCCACCTCGACGGAGGTGTTGGTGGTAGTGGCCGGACAGGAAAGTGGCTGGGTGGCCAAGAAAACCGGCTAGAACCTTCTCCAGGATGGTGAGATCGGGGCCGTCGGCTGGAGGTAGAAGATGAGCCAGCGTCGTCCGATCTTGCGCCAAGATTCATGCGGGATTAAATAAAATCAAACTATACCTTTTGTAATATTTTGTCACATAATTTATATTGTCTTGAATTAAATTTTAAAAATACCTAGATGCTTAATCAAATAAAGTGGTCAATACAAAAATTATAGCTCTATGGGACTACTTTATTTTAATATTTATTTGAGTCAATTTAGAGTTCAGGTTAGGCCTCAACACTCAATTTGGTAGGGTCTATACCTAGGGCTATTCAGAGATTTAAATGTGTGCCCTCACTTCACCACTTGTCCAAATGATCTGAAATTTGGACATGGAGTCAATCTTACCTATACCTAGGTCATGTCCAAAAATGCTAATTTTTGGAGATACTTATTCTATAGTTTTTGAAATTATTTTATAATCCTAGGATAATTTAATTAGAGAACCTAATGACCTCCAAACCCTCCCAAATATTGGTGTGTTGTTCTTGGGAGCATCATAAGGCTCTGGATAAAATTTCATCTCATTTGGAGATGACTTGGGTTGAATTTTTGTAAACCCTAGCCTTGGCCTAAAGGGGGTATTTAGGTCAAAGTGTTCATTGTGGGTTTAAGTGGTCAAATCACCTCAACAGAGGCTGAAACTTGGGCCACTGGTTTGTTATGATACTAAACACCCTCACATGGAATTTGGGGTGGATTGGTGTAGATTTGCCCTAGGAACCAAGTTCAAACCCTAAGGTTAGACTTTGGGGATTTGTAAAGGGCATGCGGTGATATGCCCTTGTATGGAATTGGTGTTCAGTCCATGTGATCATATGGTGGTGAAAAGCCCTAGGGAGATATATGGTGGGATTTGGACACATGCACACCACTTAAACCACTTGGTAAGTTTTTGGGTCCATACACCTTAGGGAATGTCTGGTGGCTCATAAGACTTTGGAACTGCATGACATTTTGGTAGAGGTCATTGTCTTAATCATATAAACCACTGAAATATACAACATAATGTTTGCATGAGTTTACAAGTGGGTTCCTTTAAAAAGTGCACGTTTTATAACGGCTTCCCCAACACCACACTCGTAAGGACGGCCGCCGGCACCCCCAGCACCACGCTCGAAAGGGTTCAGCCTAACCAGGTCTGCAGACCATACACCCCAACCCCTATCCATCCACAGGCGGGTTGTTGAGACTGGGGATCAAACCCGATACCTCCTTGATAAGGAGTTTTCAAGCCACTCCTCATCAACAGCTGAGCTGCAGCTTCTACTTAGAACTATCATGAGTTATCTTGAAGAATTTTATTATGAGACTTCCTAATCTTGTTTTTGGATGATATTTAGTCAAGCTATTTTTAAGACAATAACAAGCCCTATAGAATTTTAATATGAATTTTAGACCATTAAATGGGGTACTTCATTCACAACCCATCAAGTTGCACCTTCTACTTAGAAATTTCTTATGAACAAACCACTCAATGGAAACTTATGAAATTTAGTAAGAAGACTTTTATTGATATTTGAAAGCTCTGTGAATTTTTATGAAATTTTTGGAAGTCTATCTTTAGGGGTTGTTTCACACGGTGATGTTTTCTAAGTAAAAGTAATTTTATTTATTTTGGTACTTAATAAGCTTGATAAAATATGATTTTTGGTCAGAGGCCCTTTCTAGTCATCCTTGAGATTCAGTAATTTTTCTATAATTTTTTGTTGATTAACTTTAATACTTTCTTCTTTACCCATAATAAATGACTTATTATTGGATCAATTAATTATAGGCCAAATATTTTTTGAAAAATCATGAAATTTGGTATTTACTATTATTCCTTTGTTATCTAGTGTTCATAAATTTTGGGTGTCTATTACCTAAGAAAATATTATACTTCATGTTCAAATTATCCATGGCCTAACATTGGGAAAAATTAATTAAATACCAATTTAATTAAGAAAATTATAATTTTCTGGAGTTAGGCTAATCATGTCCTGATAGGCCCCCATTAAATATCTTAAGGCTTGTGGATGAAGATTCAGAGTACCTCCTATCATGTATAACATTTAGTATAGGTTGGTCTGCATATAGTAAAACTACATAAAATGCGATAGCATTTGAATTGGGCATATGGGTTGGGATTAATTGTTTGCTGGTTTAGGGTAAAATGAAATTGAGTTCATCATTGGAAGTTGGGATGAGTAGAATGTTGGGTTGGCTGGCGTTAGGTGGTGCCCGGGATCGACGAAAGATCGTCTTTCTTGTGGAGAGGAAGAGTCAAAATACATTAGGGTTAGTTTCAGTATAATATTAAAAGGGATTGGGATTCGGGTTTTAACCAATAACAATAAGTGCCTTGCGAAAGGGAACGATGAGCTTCAACTATCATCATAGTTCCTTGTGCCCTTTGAGTGCCCATCACGGTGTATTCCGGGGGCAGTCCTGGGCTAACCTAAACCATAGGAAGAATAAACCTCAAGAGCAACTAGTATAACTAGGGGTTCACTTTCACATACCCCGGTGTCTCAGGAAGTTAGGTTGACTAGGATGTTCGGGCGGTAGGCTCAGTGGTTATGGAAATGGGCAGGATAGCCCGGCGAGCCGAAGGCTCGGTAGATAATTATGACGGACGGGATAGTCTGGGGAGCTTTGGCTCGGTTGTTGGTTATGATGGACGGGTTAGTCCGGGGAGCTTTGGCTCGGTGGTTGATACATCAAGATTGTATGTGCATAAATCATAAGGTGGTGGGTCTTCAGTGTTGGAGGGTGGATGCACCGACGCCAATACGTTGACTCGGCAAGTGTGGTTTAGCACTTCGCCAAATTAAGTCCGGTGGACCAGTCGATAAAGAGTATGCAGGAGCTCTGCTTAGGGCACCAACTTCGAGTCATACAATAGGTCATACTGGTTGTTCAATAACTGGTTTAGAGGCGGGCGAGGCCCAACCCACCGCTTCCGTTTGCCAATACGAAGGTATCCTGGGAGGTTAGGCTCCAGAAAGGGGGAACTAAAGGTCTGTGTTTACAGAGTAGGGTGGGTGTGTTGCACTTGCATGATCATACCATGGCATACTTGCAATACATAGCATAACAATTTCATATAATCCTTATCACATATTGTATAAATTGGTATGAGACTCTTTATATAATAGGCCCTGCAAAATGACCCCTTTGTTTATAAGCTTGCGTGAGCGTGCTTATAAGCTAAGGTTATTATTCTATGGATATATATTGCTTGCTTGAAAACCGACACCCCATCGTATAAATTGGTATGTGACTTTTTATACGATAGGAGCCTTGCAGAAGACCCCTTAGCTTATGTGTTTGTATGGGCATTCATATAAGTTAAGGTTATATATTTCATAATTTGTCTTACATACTTTTGTTACTGCTACATGTTTTCATGGAACTATTAGATTAGTACTGTCGCCACCTGCTACCTTTGTTATTCTCCACCTACATTACCTTTCCATTCATTCTCCCCTCTCGGTGCCTAGGAGCCATGGGGGAGGGGTGGGGGATGATAGGACTAAGTCTTTAGGACTAACGGTTTTCAGACAAAATCATTTTAGGGGATCGTGGATCCCAGTTTAAAGGTGTAGCCCCGGAGGTCGGCAAGCTTGAAAACGGGACAGTCTAGCACCGGAGTTATGACAGCTAGGATAGTGAGTCCTGTTCGCTAGTAGTTGTTATAGATTTGCTTCCGCGATGAGTGACTTGTAGTGAGGACTTTGATGTATCGGGCAAGAGCCTTATTTCCAGTACTTTTATTATTATTACCGTGGACTCTCCTTTCGTGGAGAATTATTACTATATATGTGATTATTATGGACATGTGTTAGAGTTCTAATTTCATGTACTCTCATAAATTTGCTACTATTCTATGATCGATATGGCCAGCAGGATCGGCGTTTTGTAGTGACAACCTTCCCAGGCATGATGGTGTCACCGAAAAACAGCGGTTCTGGGCCTAAGACACTGTGGTTTAA
This sequence comes from Platanthera zijinensis, assembly GCA_039513925.1. Classification (NCBI taxonomy): domain Eukaryota; kingdom Viridiplantae; phylum Streptophyta; class Magnoliopsida; order Asparagales; family Orchidaceae; genus Platanthera; species Platanthera zijinensis. The sequence continues at coordinate 69,809,358 of CM077092.1, read as the reverse complement.
AAAGAAAAAAAATGGGGTCTTACAAGTGGTATCAAAGTAGACCTCGATCAAAAAAGTAGCAGTCCACTAACCATGGGTCACCCCCGCACGAGTTTAGTTTGGGGACAAACTAAGCAGCTGAAGCAGTGGTGTGCCCATATTGGGGATCACATGTAAATTGTCCACTTTTATCTAGGTTTTGGTCAATTGCTTACAAATGGTCTTTGTTACGCAGCCTCCGGTACAGACTACACCACAGGACGGAGTCCAGCAAGCTCCGAATGTTGCACCACCTCCCCCAGCCCCCACTCTATTTCCACAGTCGGAGGTGGGGCAGACTCTGACATCCATTCTGGAAGCTTTCAGTGTAACGCCCCGTTTTTTTTGTTCAGCGATTATTTTTATTCTCGGTTGGCATTACGATGACGCGTTTCCGTGGCTTGTGCCATGTGTGGAGTATGGTTTAGCTCCTTAGAACTGAGTGCCCTGTTTGGTAGCCTGTTGGCAAGATCTCCCTAGCAAACCGAGTCGTTTTGGTGACCGGTGAGGCCTCTCGGGGGGATGTTTGTGTTTGGCTTCGTTTGAGTGTAACTCGAGTTCTGTTCGTCGAAAGTTAATTTCGACTTCGCCGTTGTGTTCGTAGCGTGGGTATTTAGCTACGGTGCGAATTTCGTCGAATTCCGAGGTAGTTCGGTTTTCGCGTCGATTTAGTGCTTTAGGTAATTTTGTAATTAATTATATAATTATATAATTATATATATATATATATATATTTATTAGAATGAAAGCCATCATCTTCTTCACGATAGAAACCACCGGCCTTGTACGAGAGAAACGAGTAACCGCCGAGCCTTCCCTTCGGACGCCGATTCCCGGAGCGTTTGTGGACGGAATTCGATTCCGAGAGTGGATACGGATTGCTCTCGTCGAGACCTTCATTCCTGCGGTAAGAAATTCGATTTTCGTGGAGTTTTGGAAGGATTGGAATTTTCGGTTTTGGAAGTTTTCCGCCATTAATGGCCAAATCTTTGTTCTAGGTGTTGCGGCCATTTTGATCCGTGCGAAGAGGAGGAAAGCAGTCCAAAGCTTCGCTGAGATTTGAGGCAAGTGGTATTCTTGCCCTTGCCAAGTGTTTTCTTTGAATTTATTTGCTGAAATTGAAATTCCGGTTAGCCCAGGTTAGAGGCCTTGTTGTTCTCATTTTCTTGCTAACTATAGGGCTTAGTTCTTCCTACTGAAACCCCCCCTATGTTGTGATGTTTGGAATCCAAATTGTCGGCGTGGAGCCGTTGTTTTCCTTTATTTTTGATTGTTGCTCTGGTTCGGGTGTAGCCGAGAGGGAGAGTTAGGAGGGGGGGTGTGGTTGCCAATTTCCTTCGTTAAGATATTATTCGAATGGTTAGGCATAGTTTGAATGGTAGTAGCGTGCGGCGTTGAGAGTTGTCTACTGCTACTGCAGTGGCGTGAGTCGTGTGCGCGTTTCGGTGTCGTTCGGGAAATTCCAAACGGTGCAGGTTGACCGCGCACGGTCATCAACCTTTAGGGCGCACGACCACTGGTCGTGTGCCTCTGTTCGTGCGCGTATAAACTTCAGTTTCCAAAGTTCTGTCTCGGGCAATCGCACGAGCGCTGACATCAGTGCGCACGACCACTGATCGTGCGACACTGATCGTGCGCAGTTGCTAGGTTTTCTGTCAGGTTTTCCAGGTTCGTTTCGCACGATCATCAGCCGATGAGTGCGCACGACCACTGATCGTGCGACACTGATCGTGCGCTTTGTATATTTTCTGTTGATAAGCGAATTTAGATGGTTTCGAGTGCGGGAGTTTAGATACTCAAGTGGCAAGCAACTACTCGAGTTCTGGATCTTCTGCCTTGGTCGTTCGACTATCGTCGAGCTCCGCATTCTTTAGTGGGCTTGTGGGTAGTGGTATAATTTTGGCGGTGAGTGAGGTCCAAAGTTTAGGTAGGCGCTGAGTGCGTTTCACTCAACGCCTAGTCGTGTTGGTTTATTTCAACACTCTTCCTTTACCTTGTATTTCGTTTCCGAGTGGATTTTCCAGTTGTATTTCTGGGTTTTCCTTGTCGGCCGTTTTCTTTAATTTTCCTAAAGGCCGAATCGTGGGTCGTGAATAGTAGTGGTGGTTGTAGCTCTTTATGGGGGTGGAGTTGTGTGATATAGCCAAGGCCACCCATGGATTTCTTGCTCCAGGTACGGGCTGGGCATGTCGGGTGGAAGGTCCCTTGTGTTTTCACGTATTGACCCTCGAGCTTTTGACTTGGACATGGTGGATTGGGGGACTGCGTTTGCCTTCGATCCGGTTCCTCGTTGTTGTTTTGCTACTATCACTTCCCGCAGATTAGGGTGTTAGAAGTTTCTTCTTTGGTAGTTTGCAGCATTCTGGCTCTTGGTAGCCTAGTAGGCCCTGCAGGATGTGGTTCCTGGGCTGGATCGTTGCTGTTTCTTTGCACGTTGTGCATTTCTTGTGGTCCTGTTTGGACAGTTGTGACTCTTTCTACTGCATGTTTTCTGTTATTTTGTCCTTTGGTTGACTCTTTCATGCAGTTTTACCTTGATTTTTGCTTGCTGATGTATTCTGTTTTCTTTTGGAATACCTCAGGTTCTGAGCTGTAGCCAGTCCGGTGGCTAGTTGGAGGTGGTGTTGTTGGTGGACTTCCGGACCTTTGGAGTTCTGTTTACCTTGTTTGTGAGGTTGTTTTCAGTACTTTCTTACAGACATATATGTGTGCTGGTGGGTTCGTGTCAGGTTGTTGGCGCCCACTAGTAGTTTTTACCTTGTACTAGATATATACTATTGCTGCTACCATTTATTTTCTGGAGATAGTCTACTTGCTTTGAGAAGGTTTTATGCTAGGTTGCTAGTTATTTTTAAACTATAATTACTATTATAAATGAAGCTCATGATCAGCATGTTTTGTAAACTTAATCACTACTTTTCAAATCACGTACGAAAACCGTTTTCTTATATATATTATATAAACTAAGTGTAGTGTCTTGCATAGTATGAGTGGTTCTCTTGGACCCTTATGCGCTCTTTAGGGTGTAAAACCTAATCAAAGTATTTTTCCGCAGCGTTTAAATATAGTTTTCTTTTGTGGACTAGATGATCCACTGAGCCGAGGGATACGGACTCTAAACATAACTGATTTTTCTATTCATTAAGCACATGATTTCCTTGCATAATGATTGTAGTTGGATTTGCCTGAGCGTCAGCAGTTATCCCCTGCTTGACGTGGCATCATGACGCGTGTTTTCTCTTACTCTGATAATTCTTAATTCGGAGAAAATGCGGGTTGTGACAGTTGGTATCAGAGGGAGGTTGCTTGACAAGTTAGTTGGGCAACCTTCCTTGGATGCTTTTAGTAGTTCAGCATCATGTCATTCACACACCGATATGTCATCAGCACGTCTTGGCAAAAGCACGAACACTACACTCATAGCATAACATGAAGTATACGGGGCATATTACGTAGTATGGGATGCATAATATGTGTTCGTATATGGATCCACCATAGGGGCTACATGTGAGGGTTATGTAGTATAGGATGCATAACCTCACCACATGACTGCGACTAGCGCGTTTCTTTTTCGTTGCATGGAAATGTTATGTAGTATGGGATGCATAACATTTTCATGTGTACGCCGCTCATATCATGCATTAGGGCCTTTTTAGAATGCATAGCACAATCATGCATATCATAACATTGCATAAGCACAACGCGCCGAGCTAAAGATTTGCAGGATGACATATGTACACACATAAATTTTCAAACTAACATAAGTTCATGCATCCGATCTAGGCACAAGAGTTGGTGAGGTGGTGGTTAACCATCCTAGGTTAGGGCATATCATCTAATTATTGTGAAGAAGATAAACTCTCAGAGCAAGTTTGGCAGCTTTAAGTCTATATCTACATATGTATTGTCTGTACTGGTAGTCGGTTCTCGTCGTGGGATTTGGATCTGATTTGCGTTGTATTGATTTTTTTTAGGATGGCTCGGCGTCCTACGACTCGATCGACTCCCCTGTCTGAGGGTGAATCTTCTGGAGCTCAGAACGATGCGGTGATCGAGGGTCTGCATCAGAGTAGCGAAGCTATGGGTAGGCAGTTGGAGGAGGTGCAAGCCCAGATTCAGTCTTTGGTGGCAGTTGTGGCAGGGCAGGCTCAGGGTGCGCAAGTTCCTGCAAGGGGGTTAGTTGTTCCTCCTCCTCCTACACCCTTGAGGCCTCCAGTGGTGGTGCCAGCAGAGATGGCCTTCATCTCGCAGTTTCAGAGGCTGAGCCCTCCCACTTATGATGGGAAGGCAGATTTCATGGTGATAGACGACTGGCTGATCTCCATGGAGGAGATGTTCTCGTACTCAGGGATTTCAGATGATCAGAGGGTGATGATAGCCGCATATCAGCTTAAAGGTTTGGCTAAGAGTTGGTGGCTGAGAGAGAAGGAGAGCCTGGTAGCCGGATGCTCTTGGGAAGTGTTCAAGGAGATGCTGTTGAGGAAGTTCTTACCCTCGGTCGAGCGTGACCGCCTCATGAATGATTTCCTCTATCTGAAGCAAAGGCAGCTCACGGTGGGTGAGTATGAGATAGAGTTTAGTAAGTTGAGCCGTTTTGCCCCCGGATTGGTCAGCGTTGAGGCTGATCGAGTTAAGCGATTTCTCGGTGGTTTGAGGAGTGAGGTGCAGCAGTTGGCCAGTGCTTATGGGTCAGTGACTTATGCTGGAGTTGTAGAGGCTGCTCTTAAGGTTGAGGCCATTGAGACGGCGAAGAGCAGAGGCCAGCAGTTGAGGAAGGATAAGAGGAAGTTGGTAGAGGAGAAGAAACCCCTGGTACCCGATGCTGTTCCGGGAAAGAGGAGCAGGGTGGTGTGCAGTTTTTGTGGCCGGTCAGGCCATCCTGTTGAGATGTGTTTCAAGAAGGCGGCAGCTCAGAAGAAGGAGCAGGTTCATGCTATTCAGGGTGCTCCTGGGAGAGATGTCTCCTGTTCAGTTTGCAAGCGATCCGGGCATGATGCAGCCCAGTGTTGGTCCAGGGATTGAGTCTGCTATCAGTGTGGGCAGAAGGGTCACGTTAAGTCGAGGTGTCCTCAGGTCCAGTCAGCTCTTCCTGCAGTTCCATTGCAGGCATTACCTCCACCTCAGCGTGTGGACAAGGGAAAAGGGAAGCTGAACGTGATTTCTTCCGAGGAGGCTCAGACTTCGGCCCAGGTGATCTCAGGTTAGTAGTTTGTTGTTTTCTTTCTAGCCTGGTAGTTTAGTTGCTAGATAATTTGCGGTACTGTTGTTCTAGTTCCTTAGCTTTGTGCGTTCCTATAGGGAAATTTAAGGTGAAGAACCGCTGGGCGCGTGTTCTGTTTGACTCTGGCGCTACCCACTCGTTCGTGGCTAGAGCCTTTGTGGAGCGTCATCGGTTGTCTCTAGATCGTGTTCGGGATTCCTTCCGTGTCAAGTTTCCCTCTGGTGAATCTGTGTTGTCAGATTTGGGTATTTTGGATTGCCCGGTTTTGTTAGGGGATTTTCTTGCGAAGGCGGATCTGAAGATGATTGATCTAGAGGACTTCGATGTCATTTTGGGCATGGACTGGCTCTCTCGGTATGATGCGGTCATTCAGTGCAAAGGAAAGCGCTTGGACTTCATCAGGGACGACGGTCAGCCCGGCAGCGTGTATGCTGATCCGTGTCAGGATTCTCCTGTTCTCTCTGTGGTATGTGTTCAGAGATTGTTTCTTTCTGATAGTTGTGTTTGTTTAGTCACGGCGGTTGGAACCGTTGATAGCGTGCCACGCTTGGAGGAGATTCCTATTGTTCGTGGTTTCGCCGATGTTTTTCCTGATGATCTTCCTGGTATCCCTCCTGAGCGGGATGTGGAGTTTGTTATTGATTTGGAGCCGGGTACGCGTCCTTTTGCCAAGGCGCCGTACCGGATGGCCCCTCGTGAGTTAGAGGAGTTGCGAATTCAGTTAGACGAGTTGTTGGCTAAAGGTTTTATCAGGCAGAGTTCGTCGCCTTGGGGTGCTCCTGTTTTGTTCGTAAAGAAGAAAGATGGGTCGATGCGGCTTTGCATCGACTATAGAGAGTTGAACAAGGTCACTATCAAGAACAAGTACCCTCTGCCGAGGATCGATGATTTATTTGACCAGTTGCGTGGTAGCACGGTGTTCTCCAAGATCGATCTTCGTTCGGGCTATCATCAGCTCAGGATCCGTGAGGCAGATATTCCACGGACTGCGTTTAGGTCGAGGCATGGGCACTTTGAGTTTTTAGTGATGTCGTTTGGTCTGACCAACGCACCATCAGCCTTCATGGATATGATGAACAGGGTGTTCAAGGATTTCCTAGACAAGTTCGTTGTGGTCTTCATTGATGACGTGTTGCTTTATTCTCGCAGTGCTGAGGAGCACGAGCAGCATTTGCGTTTGGTCCTATCAGAGTTAAGGAGCCACAAGTTATTCGCCAAGTTGAGCAAGTGCGAATTTTGGTTGCCTCAGGTTTCTTTTCTAGGCCACGTGGTGAACAAGGATGGGATCTCGGTTGACCCAGAAAAGATTGCAGCAGTGACGGATTGGAGTAAGCCGAATACTCCTAAGGAGATCAGAAGTTTCTTAGGGTTGGCTGGCTATTACAGGAGATTCGTGGAGGGTTTCTCTTCTCTAGCCGCACCGTTGACCAAGCTGACTCAGAAGAATGTGGCATTTGTTTGGAGCGAGAAGGGCGAAGAAGCTTTTCAGGAGTTAAAGAGGAGATTGTGTACTGCTCCCGTTCTGACCCTTCCTACTGAGGGCGTGGATTATGATGTGTATGTGGATGCTTCGCATATAGGACTGGGATGCGTATTAATGCAGGATGGAAAAGTAATTGCTTATGGGTCAAGGCAGTTGAAAACTCATGAGCGGAATTATCCTACGCATGACCTTGAGTTTGCAGCGGTTATCTATGCGTTGAAGTTGTGGAGGCACTTACTTTATGAGGCTCATGGTTCCAGCGTTGCCTACCATCCAGGATCTACGAAGATGTACTGTGACTTAAGGCAAATTGCTTGGTGGAATGGTATGAAAGGAGATATAGCCCGATATGTTGCTAAGTGTCACACTTGCAAGCGTGTGAAGGCCGATCATGGAAGGCCCGGTGGTAAGTTGACTCCGCTAGATATCCCGACTTGGAAGTGGGAGAGTATATCAATGGACTTCATTACGGGTTTGCCAAAATCCCTGAGAGGATTTGATTCTGTTTGGGTTATAGTGGATAGATTGACGAAGTGTGCTCACTTCGTGCCTTATAAGATTGATTACCCGATGAAGAAGATAGCGGAGTTGTACTTGAATGAAGTCATCCGACTCCACGGTGTGCCGGTTAGCATCATTTCTGATCGAGACTCCCGGTTTACCTCTCGTTTTTGGCAGAGTCTGCAGGAGGGTTTGGGTACGGATCTGAGGTATTCTACTGCGTACCACCCTCAGACCAATGGGCAGACGGAGCGGGTCAATCAGATTGTTGAGGATATGATCTGGTGCTATATTTTAGACCACGGTGGAGCGTGGGATGAGCGTCTGCGACTCATGGAATTTGCTTATAATAACAGTTATCAGGAAAGCTTGCAGATGGCTCCGTTTGAAGCTTTGTATGGGAGGCGCTGTAGGACTCCGTTGTTTTGGACTGAGGCTGGTGAGAAGCCTTTGTTGGGTCCTGATGCTCTGGAAGAGATGGAAGTCGCCGTGAAGCTTATTCGGGAGAAGCTTCGTTTAGCCCAGGAGAGGTATGAAAAGAACGCCAATCAGCGTAGGTCTGCCTTGGAGTTTTTAGTAGGGGATCATGTATACCTCAAGGTTTCTCCAATGGTTGGTGTAAAGAGATTTGGTAAAAACCGGAAATTGGACCCAAGGTATGTGGGCCCGTTTGAGGTTTTGGAGCGGATTGGTGTGTCTGCTTATAGACTGGATTTGCCAGCGAACTTCCCTGGTGTTCATAATGTTTTTCACGTTAGCCAATTGCGGAAGTGTGTGCGCAGCAGTGGGCAACTCTTGGATGTTGTGCCCCAGTTAGAGCCCAACCTCTCTTTCGTTGAGGTGCCAGTTCGTATTTTGGATACTCAGGAGCGTGTGCTGCGAAAGAAGTCCATACCGATGGTGAAAATTCTATGGAAGAATCAGGATTTGGAGAGCGCGACTTGGGAGCTAGAGTCGGCCATGAGGAGGGCGTACCCTCACCTGTTTCTCTGATTTGATCGGTATGTTTCCCTTTGTAACTTCTGTTTGTTACTTTTCCTTCTTTTGTAGGAGGGTTGTGCGTAAAGTTTCGGGACGAAACTTTCTTTTAGGGGGAGTGACTGTAACGCCCCGTTTTTTTTGTTCAGCGATTATTTTTATTCTCGGTTGGCGTTACGATGACGCGTTTCCGTGGCTTGTGCCATGTGTGGAGTATGGTTTAGCTCCTTAGAACTGAGTGCCCTGTTTGGTAGCCTGTTGGCAAGATCTCCCTAGCAAACCGAGTCGTTTTGGTGACCGGTGAGGCCTCTCGGGGGGATGTTTGTGTTTGGCTTCGTTTGGGTGTAACTCGAGTTCTGTTCGTCAAAAGTTAATTTCGACTTCGCCGTTGTGTTCGTAGCGTGGGTATTTAGCTACGGTGCGAATTTCGTCGAATTCCGAGGTAGTTCGGTTTTCGCGTCGATTTAGTGCTTTAGGTAATTTTGTAATTAATTATATAATTATATAATTATATATATATATATATATTTATTAGAATGAAAGCCATCATCTTCTTCACGATAGAAACCGCCGGCCTTGTACGAGAGAAACGAGTAACCGCCGAGCCTTCCCTTCGGACGCCGATTCCCGGAGCGTTTGTGGACGGAATTCGATTCCGAGAGTGGATACGGATTGCTCTCGTCGAGACCTTCATTCCTGCGGTAAGAAATTCGATTTTCGTGGAGTTTTGGAAGGATTGGAATTTTCGGTTTTGGAAGTTTTCCGCCATTAATGGCCAAATCTTTGTTCTAGGTGTTGCGGCCATTTTGATCCATGCGAAGAGGAGGAAAGCAGTCCAAAGCTTCGCTGAGATTTGAGGCAAGTGGTATTCTTGCCCTTGCCAAGTGTTTTCTTTGAATTTATTTGCTGAAATTGAAATCCCAGTTAGCCCAGGTTAGAGGCCTTGTTGTTCTCATTTTCTTGCTAACTATAGGGCTTAGTTCTTCCTACTGAAACCCCCCCTATGTTGTGATGTTTGGAATCCAAATTGTCGGCGTGGAGCCGTTGTTTTCCTTTATTTTTGATTGTTGCTCTGGTTCGGGTGTAGCCGAGAGGGAGAGTTAGGAGGGGGGGTGTGGTTGCCAATTTCCTTCGTTAAGATATTATTCGAATGGTTAGGCATAGTTTGAATGGTAGTAGCGTGCGGCGTTGAGAGTTGTCTACTGCTACTGCAGTGGCGTGAGTCGTGTGCGCGTTCCGGTGTCGTTCGGGAAATTCCAAACGGTGCAGGTTGACCGCGCACGGTCATCAACCTTTAGGGCGCACGACCACTGGTCGTGTGCCTCTGTTCGTGCGCGTATAAACTTCAGTTTCCAAAGTTCTGTCTCGGGCAATCGCACGAGCGCTGACATCAGTGCGCACGACCACTGATCGTGCGACACTGATCGTGCGCAGTTGCTAGGTTTTCTGTCAGGTTTTCCAGGTTCGTTTCGCACGATCATCAGCCGATGAGTGCGCACGACCACTGATCGTGCGACACTGATCGTGCGCTTTGTATATTTTCTGTTGATAAGCGAATTTAGATGGTTTCGAGTGCGGGAGTTTAGATACTCAAGTGGCAAGCAACTACTCGAGTTCTGGATCTTCTGCCTTGGTCGTTCGACTGTCGTCGAGCTCCGCATTCTTTAGTGGGCTTGTGGGTAGTGGTATAATTTTGGCGGTGAGTGAGGCTAGCTCACTCAACGCCAAAGTTTAGGTAGGCGCTGAGTGCGTTTCACTCAACGCCTAGTCGTGTTGGTTTATTTCAACACTCTTCCTTTACCTTGTATTTCGTTTCCGAGTGGATTTTCCAGTTGTATTTCTGGGTTTTCCTTGTCGGCCGTTTTCTTTAATTTTCCTAAAGGCCGAATCGTGGGTCGTGAATAGTAGTGGTGGTTGTAGCTCTTTATGGGGGTGGAGTTGTGTGATATAGCCAAGGCCACCCATGGATTTCTTGCTCCAGGTACGGGCTGGGCATGTCGGGTGGAAGGTCCCTTGTGTTTTCACGTGTTGACCCTCGAGCTTTTGACTTGGACATGGTGGATTGGGGGACTGCGTTTGCCTTCGATCCGGTTCCTCGTTGTTGTTTTGCTACTATCACTTCCCGCAGATTAGGGTGTTAGAAGTTTCTTCTTTGGTAGTTTGCAGCATTCTGGCTCTTGGTAGCCTAGTAGGCCCTGCAGGATGTGGTTCCTGGGCTGGATCGTTGCTGTTTCTTTGCACGTTGTGCATTTCTTGTGGTCCTGTTTGGACAGTTGTGACTCTTTCTACTGCATGTTTTCTGTTATTTTGTCCTTTGGTTGACTCTTTCATGCAGTTTTACCTTGATTTTTGCTTGCTGAGGTATTCTGTTTTCTTTTGGAATACCCCAGGTTCTGAGCTGTAGCCAGTCCGGTGGCTAGTTGGAGGTGGTGTTGTTGGTGGACTTCCGGACCTTTGGAGTTCTGTTTACCTTGTTTGTGAGGTTGTTCTCAGTACTTTCTTACAGACATATATGTGTGCTGGTGGGTTCGTGTCAGGTTGTTGGCGCCCACTAGTAGTTTTTACCTTGTACTAGATATATACTATTGCTGCTACCATTTATTTTCTGGAGATAGTCTACTTGCTTTGAGAAGGTTTTATGCTAGGTTGCTAGTTATTTTTAAACTATAATTACTATTATAAATGAAGCTCATGATCAGCATGTTTTGTAAACTTAATCACTACTTTTCAAATCACGTACGAAAACCGTTTTCTTATATATATTATATAAACTAAGTGTAGTGTCTTGCATAGTATGAGTGGTTCTCTTGGGACCCTTATGCGCTCTTTAGGGTGTAAAACCTAATCAAAGTATTTTTCCGCAGCGTTTAAATATAGTTTTCTTTTGTGGACTAGATGATCCACTGAGCCGAGGGATACAGACTCTAAACATAACTGATTTTTCTATTCATTAAGCACATGATTTCCTTGCATAAAGATTGTAGTTGGATTTGCCTGAGCGTCAGCAGTTATCCCCTGCTTGACGTGGCATCATGACGCGTGTTTTCTCTTACTCTGATAATTCTTAATTCGGAGAAAATGCGGGTTGTGACATTCAGGGCCAAGTAGTTCCGACACCGCAGCCAAACCCGGGGGCCAATTGATTGAGCATCTTTCGAAGACTTTCTCCCCCATCTTACATGGGGATAGATTTAGCTGTACGGATAGAGGAGTGGCTTGACATCATGTACGAGATGTTGACTAGGATATAGTGCCCATGGGAGGAGATGGTGCCTTTGGTGGTCTTTTGCTTGGAGTCCCATGCAAAGAGATGGTGGAAGACACTACTAGACAAGACTTTTGTAGATAAGGAGGTTGCTGACATTACTTGGGAGGATTTCAGGGCCACATTGTTGGAGCACTTCATTCCACAGTTGGCAAGAGATGAGTTGGAAGACAGGTTCCTGCAGTTGAGGCAGGGCAACAAGACAATGGTTGAGTACCAATGGGACTTCAATCATTTAGCCCGGTTTGGGGACTCCTATCAGCTGGATGAGGCAGGATACATCAAGAGCTTCAATAAGGGCCTGCAAGAGGAATTGAGAGAGTCTCTTTTGTTCGTATCTGACGGGCCTATTCCTCGGATGTTGGAGATGGTAAAGAGGATTAAGGCAGATTGGCACACGACTTGAGGCAAAAAGAGGCCAACTAAAGATCACGGTCGGGGAGCCATGAAATGATCAGCGAAGGGGCTTCATTACTTATGGGAGAGATGGGAGAAGGGCAGAGGACCAACCTCACCAAGAGGTGAGACAGGAGACGAGGGAGTTGGTTGTAATGGCTCCTCAACCTCTCCAGATGCGGGAGATATAGAGACCCGGGGCTATGGAATTTCCCCCACCCGATTGCTACAACTATCATCAGGTAGGGCATATCCGGAGAAACTGCCCTATGAGGGGGGCACCCCTACCAGCACCACAGGCTGCCCCGCTTGCTCAGCAGTTTAGAGGTCGAGGACGTGGCCGAGGACGTGGATTAAAGGGTAGAGACCACAGACAGGATAGAGGGCAAGTGTATGCCTTGTATCTGGCTCAACCTCGGAACCCGGAGCAAGTAATAACAGGTACACTAGTAATTTTAAGTTCTTTTCTTTCCTAAAAAGCTAGACTCATGGATATAGAATTGTTAGAACTAGGAAGGAAAACCATAACCAAATTTCTAAGATTGTTAACTACCCCAAGCATAGTCTTCGTCGGCATAAGGCCCTCTTATACGCTATTTGATATGGCTTCTTTACACTCATTCGTGTCGGAAGCCTTCGTGGAAGGACTAAAAGGCATAGAGCGATTCACAGGCTTGACCATAAGGGTACGTCTACCCGATGGATAAGAGCTATTCATCCTCTGACCAATACAACATGGAGGAGGAGATCAACGGAAAGGAATTCGAAGCACCAGCGACGATCCTAAGGATGCCAGCCTTTGATCTGATCCTGGGCATGACATGGTTGCATTGGAACCCTGCCTAGATCGATTGCCTGTCAAAGAGGATCACCTTGAGGCATGGGGATTCCTATGTTGTCATCGAAGGTATTAGATCTACCACCCCTCTCTTGTTATCATCCGTACAGTCCATCAAGGCCCACTTACAGGGAGATGAGGTCTATCAAGTGCTGTTTGAGATGGTCGAGGCCAAGGATTCCATCCCTTGTATCCCGGTGGTATGGGATTTCTCTGACGTGTTTCCAGAGAAGCTGCCAGGGCTACCCCCACATCGGGAGGACTTCCAGATAAAGCTCATTCCGGGGGCAATGCCGACATCTAGTGATCCTTACTAGATGGTGCCAAAGGATTTAGTGGAGTTTCGATGTTAGCTGTAGGAGCTAGTGGAAGCCGGATTTGTTTGGCCAAGCTCTTCACCATGGGGAGCTCTGGTGTTATTCGTCAAGAAGAAGGATGGGACGCTCTTATTATGCATCTACTACTGGGCTCTAAATAGGCTGACGGTCCGGAATACTTATCCTCTGCCAATGATTGACAAACTATTTGACCAGTTGGAGGGAGCCCACTAGTTCTCAAAGTTGGATCTGAGGTCAGGTTACTACCAGCTGCGCATTCTGAAGGAGGATATCTCGAAGACAGCCTTCAGTAGTAGATACAGGCTGTATGAGTTTACCATGATGCCCTTTGGGCTCACGAATGCTCCATCGGCTTTCATGAGCTTGATGAACCTGGTGATTGAGCCGTACCTCGACAGGTTTGTCATAGTATTCATAGATGACATCCTCATCTATTCAAGGACGAAGGAGGAGCATACACAGCATCTGGCCTTGACTCTAGAGAAGCTCAGGGAGCACCAGTTATATGCCAAGTTCAGCAAGTGCCAGTTTTGGCTGACAGAGGTGGCCTTTTTAGGCCATATTATAAGTGGAGCGGGGCTGGCAGTGGACCCCGCAAAGATTCAGGCAGTGCGAGACTAGCCTTAGTTAAAGACGGCCATGGATGTCCGAAGTTTCCAGGGATTAGCCGCCTACTACCGGAAGTTTGTGCAGGGATTTTCTCAGATAGCCCTCCCACTCACTTCTTTGATGAAGAAGGACACTCTGTTCGTTTGGATGCCGCGGTGTTAGGCGGCCTTCAGGGAGTTTAAGAGTTTGCTTACGTCGGCCACTATCCTCGCCCTTCCATCTGGGAAGGAGGGCTTTTAGGTGTATGTTGATGCGTCTTTTAAGGGGATTGGTGTTGTAGTGATGCAACATGGTCATGTGATAGCATACGCCTCATGGTAGCATAAGAAGCATGAGCAGAACTACCCTGTTCATGACTCGGAGATGGGAGCAGTAGTGTCCGCTCTGAAGATTTGGCGGCATTACCTCTATGGTGTGCACTGCGATATATTTTCGGATCACAAGAATCTGAAATATGTTGATATGCAGAAGGAGTTGAACGTTCGCCAGAGACGATGGCTGGAGTTCCTATCTGATTATGAGTACACGATACACTATCACCTAGGGTAGGCGAACGAGGTGATGGATGCACTGAGCCGAAAGGCTACTACCTCAGGAGCAAGACCTCAGCTGATGGCCATGGAGTTGGTGTAGATGTTGGAAAAGATGTAGATATCTCTTGTGTCAGAGGATCACCCAGAGCTATACCGGGAGTACCTGTCGTCGATAGTTGCCACCGATGACATTCAGGATTATATCAGGGCTGAGCAGATAATGGATGACAAGCTAGGAGCCAGTATTCAGAACCTTGGAGGCAGGCATGGCTGGGGAATATATAGAGAGAGACAGGCTACTATACTTCAAAGGCAGAGTGTACATACCAGCTAGGGCCAGAATTTGGGAGGACATCATAACTGAGGCTCACTGCAGCAGGTACTCAGTGCATCAGGCATCACCAAGATGACAGCCGACTTGAAGAGGACAATGTACTGGATGGGCATGATGAGGGATATCACCTACTTCATGACCCACAACGATCCTTGTTAGTTGGTGAAGGAAGAGTGTAGGAACCCGTCCGGATTATTGCAGCCACTTCCGGTGCCGGAGTGGAAGTTCGACGACTTCGCCTTTGACTTCATACATGGTCTTCCTCGGTCACATGCAGGGAATGAATCGATATGGGTGATTGTCGACCGATTGACGAAGGTGTCAGGTTTCAACCGATCAGGAAGGACGCTCTTGTAGGTGACTTGGTACGGAAGTTTGTGGAGCAATTCGTTCGATATCATGGAGTGTCGAAGATGATAGTGTCCGATCATGGTGGATGATTCATGTCTAAGGAATGGAGGGCGGTTCAGGATTATTTGGGGACACGGTTGACCTTTAGTACCGCCTTCCACCCTTAGATGGATGGATAGATAGAGCTCACCAATCAGACACTGGAGTATTTGTTGCGTCTTTACATAATGGACCACGGGGAGCCAGGGGAGAGGCAGCTACCGCTGATCGAGTTCTCGTACAATAAATGCCACCAATCCAACATCGGCATGGCCCCTTATGAGTCTTTATACAGGCGGAGATGCAGGACTCCTTTGTCTTAGATCCAGGATGAGGATCCGAAGGCACTTGGCTCGAAGTTCATGGAGGATACGGATGCTCAGGTACAGTTGATTCGAGACAGGATGCTGGAAGCCCAGAGAAGAGAGGCCAGGTATTACGATGCTCGACATCGTTAGGTAGAGTTTTAGGTAGGAGACCAGGTATTCTTGAAGATCCGACCGATGGATGGAGTCTCGCGGGTGCGTGGTCGGAAGAAGCTCAGTCCGAGATACATGGGGCCTTATAGGATTCTAGAACGGATCAGCCACTTAGCTTATAGACCAAAGCTGCCGCCAGAGATAGCGGGTTTGCACGACGTCTTTCATGTCTCCTCCCTGAGGAGAGCTCTACTTCGGCCGGAGTAGCATATTACGACTATAGATGGGCATATAGCTTCTTATCGATCGGTTCACCTGGAGCCGATCCGGATAGACGATACTGGGATGCGGGTCTTGCGGCGCAAGAAGGTTCCGCTGGTCAAGGTCTTGTGGAGGAATCATGGGCAAGAGGAGCACACGTGGGAGCTACAGGACTTGATACAGCAAAGATACCCGGAGCTTTTCACATCAAGTACTCCCTATAACCTCTCGGGATGTTATATTTTTACTTATCGTACTTGAAACCCCGTAGGCCTAACGTGAATTTCGAGGACGAAATTTTTATTTTTATGTATTGGGATTTGTAATATCCCTAAGACTTCCAGACCACTAGGATGGTTTTGTCCTGACTGGGTCATGACAAAACCCTGAGAAGTGTCAAAAGGATGGGGTGAACTGGTAAGTTAGTGCGTGAACCACTTTGGTCTGCAAATAGTAGAATTCTAAACACTTGTTTAGGATGATCATGGGGCTTCACCATGACTCCAAGACCCCACCACAACCTCACTAACCTATTGAAAGGTCCATTAAAGCCAAAGGGTCCATTGGAGTCAACCCAGGGTGGCCAAGTTGACCTAGGATCATCCTAGGCCTAAATTGGGTAAGGTGCCCTAACTAAGGGCAATGTGCCCAACCAACCCTACCTAGGTCTTTCTAGCCCAAAAGTGAGGTCAATGGGTCACTAAGGACTCATTGGGATTAACCCAAGAGATTAAGTTGACCCATGTCAACCCTACACAACCCTTCGTAAACCTTAGGGAAAGCCAAGGGGTCACCAAGGACCCTTTAGGGTCAACCCAAATGGTCATGTTGACCAAAGTCAACTTATTGGTCAAAGTGGTCAACTTTGGTTAACCTTGCCCAAATCAAGTGGGCTAAGCCCAAGTGGTGTGTCCCATTAGTCTAAGGAGTGGAGAGACACATTTTGGGCCCACCAAATTCAGAGAGTGATGACTAGGAGAGAGAGGGAGGAGGTTACCCAACTTTGGAGGTTAGAGAAAATGGGGGCTTAATGCCTATCATGGCCATGGAGGTTTCATAACCCCCCCCCCCCCCCACTTTGATGGGTCTTTTACTCCTTGGAGGCAGGGGAGGAGTTTCCTGGTGTTGGTTGAACCTTTGTGTGGCTCAGCCCCATCAATTGAGAAGAAACCGAAAATAGCCTTCATGGCCATTAATTGAGATTTCAAAAATTAGGGAGTTACATGCCTCATCTCTCCTATTCCTCCTTTAAGAACCTTCACCAAGATAAGAGCACGCGTTTCCGGCGTTCCAATCTCAATTTTGTGAAGGTTGTTGTGGAAGTTGCAGAAAAGCTCAAGCCAGCGGCCGAAAATGGCGAGGAGGCAAACCACCCGCTCTCAGGCCGCAACTCAGGTCCTCCCTTGCTCCTTCCGTGGGTAGATCATAGGAATCAATAGGGATAAGCATCAGGCTCAATTGTGATTGGGTGAAGAAAATTCTTGGTTTTTGTGTGAATTTTGACTTGTCGGGTTCGCCGGAATACGCCCCTCCGACGGCTGTGCCGCCGCCCAGTGACTGCCACCACCTCGACAGAGGTGGTGGTTGTAGTGGCCGGCTAGGAAAGTGGCCGCGTGGCCGAGAAAATCGGCTGGAACCTGCTCTAGGATAGTGAGATCAGGGCCGTTTGCCGGAGGTAGAAGATGAGCCAGCGCCATCGGATCTTGCGCCAAGATTCGTGCGAGATTAAATAAAATCAAACTATAGCTTTTGTATTATTTTGTCACACAATTTGTAGTGTTTTCAATTAAATTTTAAAAATACCTACTAGCTTAATCACAGAAATTGGTCAATAAATAAATTGTAGCTCTATGGGTCTACTTTATTTTAATATTGATTTTAGTCAATTTGGAGTTCAGGTTAGGCCTCAGCACTCAATTTAGTGGGGTCTATACCTAGGGCTAGTTAGAGATTTAAATGTGTGCCCTCACTTCACCACTTGTCCAAATGATCTAAAATTTGGACAGGGAGTCCATCTTACCTATACCTAGGTCATGTAGAAAAATGGGAATTTTTGGAGATAAATTTTCTATAGTTTTTGAAAATATTTAATAATCCTAGGGTAATTTAATTAGGGAACCTAATGACCTTTAAACCATCCCAAATTTTGGTGAGTGGTCCTCGGGGTCATCATAAGTCTCTGGATAAAATTTCATTTCATTTGGAGATGATTTGGTTTGAATTTTTGTAAACCCTAGCCTTGGCCTAAAGGGGGGTATTTAGGTCAAAGTGTTCCTTGTGGGTTTAAGTGGT
Source organism: Platanthera zijinensis (assembly GCA_039513925.1). Classification (NCBI taxonomy): domain Eukaryota; kingdom Viridiplantae; phylum Streptophyta; class Magnoliopsida; order Asparagales; family Orchidaceae; genus Platanthera; species Platanthera zijinensis. The sequence continues at coordinate 69,791,482 of CM077092.1, read as the reverse complement.
CAAATCACCTCAACAGAGGCTGAAACTTGGGCCACTGGTTTGTTATGATACTAGACACCCTAACATGGAATTTGGGGTATATTGGGGTAGATTTTCCCTAGGACCCAAGTTCAAACCCTAAGGTTGGACTTTGGGGATTTGTAAAGGCCATGGGGTTATATGCCTTTGTATGGACTTAGTGTTCAGTCCATGTTATCCTATGGTGGCAAAAATCCCTAGGGAGATATATGGTGGGATTTGGACATATGGACACCACTTAAACCACTAGGTAAGTTTTGGGTCCATACACCTTAGGGAATGTCTGGTGGCTCATATGACTTTGGAACTGCATGACATTTTTGTAGAGATAATTGTCTTAATCATATTAACCACTGAAATATACTACATAATGTTTGGATGAGTTTACAAGTGGATTCCTTTAAAAAGTGCACTTTTTGTAACTGCCTCCCCAGCACCACGCTCGCAAGGATGCCCACCGGCACCCCCAGCACCACGCTCGAAAAGGGTTCAGCCTAACGAGGTCTGCAGACCATGCACCCCAATCCCTCTTCATCCACAGACGGGTTGTTGAGACCGGGGATCGAACCCGAGACCTCCTTGATAAGGAGTTTTCAAACCAGTCCTCATCACCAACTTGATGGGTTGTGAATGAAGTACCCTATTTAATGGTCTAAAATTCATATTAAAATTCTCTAGGGCTTGTTGCAGTCTTAATTAAAACATAGCTTGACCAAATATCATCCAAACCCAAGGTTAGGAAGTCACATAATAAAATTCTTCAAGAAAACTCATGATAGTTCTAAGTAGAAGCTACAGCTCAGTTGGTGATGAGGAGTGGTTTGAAAACTCCTTATCGAGGAGGTCTCGGGTTCGATCCCCATTCTCAACAACCCGCCTATGGATGGAGAGGGGTTGGGGTGAATGGTCTACAGACCTGGTTAGGCTGAACCCTTTCGAGCGTGGTGCTGGGGGTGTCGGCGGCCGTCCTTCCGAGCATGGTGTTGGGGAGGCCATTATAATTCCAATGCTAGAAAACTATGTCCGCTAATTTGCAAGCCGCCTAATCGTGAGGTCTCCTAGCCGATAGAACGCCATGAATAGGTGTTGTAGAACTGAACAAGCTGCCATAAGTGGGTAGTTTATTGAACTGGGAAGAAGGTTATCGAAGAGAGAAGACTACCTGACTGCAAGCCGCGACTTTCTGCTAACTGCTGATTGTAATCACAGAGTCTGCATTGATCCAAGTCAGAACCAAGTCCATGGGTTCTCAGCACTGTCCGCATAATTGTTTATTAAGTTGTACTTTTGATGTGACAGGGGGTCCTATTTATAGGTGCGGAGAGGAGTATGATCACCACCCTATCTCTTGGAGAGTACGAAGTGTATCTGCAAAATCGCAAACATAATGCCAGTCCGCTTTGTCTCCGCAACTAGGCTGGACAGCCAAACAACCAAGGTTGTACCACCAAGGCTGGATAGAAATCCTATTCGCCTTTTCGCCTTTTCGCCACAAGGCCAAGCCATGACTTGTCTGCCACACCAGCAGACCCTGCGGAAACACCACCAGTCTGCATATAAGGGACATAGCTCCAGTCTGCATGCCCTTGCGGATACTGCTCCAGTCCGCACACTCCGAGCTCACAACTAGAGCACACAAGGCTGACAGTTGTCGAACTCGGCGAACAAAGAAAACAGTCTGCACTAACTACATGACCTCCTGAACCTAGCACACATGGACTTGTTATAGATCTAAACCAAGTCCACACCACCAGCCATCCCTAGTACAAACACAACACCAACAGATACTAGGGACAATCCACACACACACAGGCAGACTCCAGCACCAGTCCGCACAAACCGACGAACTGTGCGATATCACCAAATCACACCAGAGCGAGATTAAATCACAAGGCCATGCCGACCAGTTACTTCTAGGGAACAAAACAACTATAGAACCTCAGGATGACCTGGCTAGTCACCAAACTTATTCACATAGACCGCATGGTCAAACCTCCTAGGCTGCCATAACTGTCCTCCCAGACCGCGCAGACAGTCCGCCCAGGCTTCCACATTTTCTTCAAAAAATTCAACACTCCCCCATGAAGTTAGAAGTATAAACCAGCACTAGCAGTCCCTGTAACCATGTAAATGACCCCATCGATAGTGTCTTCGTGAAGATGTTTGTGATGTTGTCCTCGATCCGCACATGTCCAACCACAAGAGACCCCACCAACACCTTCTCCCGAATAAAATGGTTCTAAATCTCAATATGTTTGGTTCGCGCATGACAAACTATATTATTAACCAGTTTAAGGGCACTTTCTTTGTCACCGCGTAGTACACTGTGACCTCGCACTTCTTCATGTACGTCCTCTACTAGCCTCCTAAGATAGATGGCTTCCCGAGCTGCCAAGGCCGAAGCCTTGTACTCTACTTCCGTAATAGAGATGGATACAGAATCCTGCTTCTTGCTGCATCACAAGATACCCGCTGATCCACATGTAAATACATAACCATACGTTCACTTCCGATCGTCTGAATCTCCCCCATAATCAGCATTTATGTAACCGTGCAGGTTGAAACCCGTGTCTCTCCCATAAAGGAGACCCATATCAAAAGTGGACTTTATGTACTTCAGAATGGTTTTTGCTGCCACCAAATAAGTCTTCCGAGGTTCTGACATATACTGACTTACTCGGCCTACAACAGAAGCAATGTCTGGCCTCATAATCTTCAAGTAAATAACGCTCCCAACTAGTGCCCGGAACACTAAAGGATCTTGAAGTATCCTCCTCTCATCTCGTCGAAGCTTGATGACAACATTAAGTGGAGTATAGCTCTTCCCATCCTGCATGTCTAACCGCTGAATGACCCGTTCCGTATAGCCCATTTGGGAAACGAGTATGCCACTCTCTTTCCTCTCTACCTCAATTCCAAGGAAAATGTTGGAGCTTACCCAAGTCATTCATCTCGAATCAAATACCTAGCTTTGCCATGAGCCTAGCTACATCCTCCTCGGAGTTTCCCGTGATGATCATATCATCTACGTACAAAAACAACATGACAAGAACTCCCCCTCTTCTTGTTGAATAGTCTCGAATCTGAATCAGAGGCAAAATAACCGCAGAACTAGTGGTATTCTACGATCTTCCCATACCATGCCCGTGGAGCCTGCTTCAAACCATAAAGGGCCTTCCAGAGCTTGTAGACGTATCCTGGATAATCTTCAGACACGTATTCTGGTGGCTAAATAAAAAAGATGTCTTTATTTAATTTCCCCATAAAGAATAGAATTCCTTACGTCCAGCTGCCACATCTTCCAACCTTGGCAAGTCGGCATGGCCATCACCACCCATACTAAAGTCATTTTTGCAACATGACAAAACGTCTCTTTGTAGCCTTCTCTATACTGTTGAGAGAACCCTCGAGCTACAAGGCGAGCCTTGTACCACTTGATGCTCTCATCCACATTATTCTTCAACTTATATACCCACTTGTATGTCATAGGAGTAACACCATCGACCTTGGGCACAAGGTCCCAAATCTTGTTTTTCCTGAGGGCAGCAATCTACTCATCCATGGCATTATCCCACTTACTAACTCCAGTGGCGTCTTCAAAGATAGAAGGCTCTCGCTCGTGTAGAGGACCTGCGAAGAAACAAGAGATGAATAACATCGTGTTTTCTTCGCTATAACGAGCTGGTGGTTTGACGGTCCTTGAAAGTCTTTGTTTTCAAGGATATCTAAATCACCTGAAGGGGGGTGAATAGATTTATTAGTCCTTAGTGACTATCTTTTATTTTCCTTACTTTATGTGATTTATTAGTTGATTCAATTCTACTTTCAAGACATGCAACCTGCAATAAAGAAAATAACACAGAACAGCACACACAGATTTATAGTGGTTCCCCTAACAAGGCTACATCCACTTTCCCTCCCATCTTTCAAACTCTTGTTATACATGGCCAAACTCTTCCAAATATGCTCCTCAGATCTTACAACTCAGGCCCTCAGCCTTACAATTAGAACTTCAGCAAGTTCATATACTCAGTATCCTTTTCAAGACACCTACCTTAGAACCAGCAGGTTCATATCTCAGAGCTCTGCAGTGCTCATACATTCAGTGACCCTCAATACACCTATCTAAGACTTACACAAAGGCCTACAGCTCAGGCTTCTCAGCCCTACAGTTTCAGGAACATAGCCCTACTCTCAGAGTGCAACAACACTCCTATAGCTTAGTACCCAGCAGGTACATACCTCAGTGCCCTTCTAGGAACCTACAGCTCAGTGATTAATTAATCACCTACCTCAGGCTGTTAAGCCCTAAAAATCAGATCCAACAGGATCCTATAGGATGGAAGTGGGTTATATGGTTACTCTTGACACAATAGATGTTTCTCTGTGTTAAGCTTCTTGACTGAGATAAACTAAGTCCAACAATAACTACAGGAAATTATTTCCTGAGTCTACCTTTACTGAACTAAGAAATACTTAGTCCTAAATTCTTCTTCACATTACCAGGGATATTTCCAGCTGGAGCTGTGAAGTTACTGCAGCAATACTAGATGCAACTAAGCTGAAGGTTTCTCAGCTCAACTTCTTCACAGCAACATGGATACTTGTACTGGAAGCAACTTGCAGAACCCTGTTATGCCTCTTCTTTCTTTCCTGGGCTGAGGTGATTAGGCCCTAACTTTGTGTTGGGTATTGCATCCACAATAACCCAGATTTGCATGAAGTCACCCTTGAACTAAGATGAATTAAGTTGTATTTAATATCTTGGTTTAAGTTATGTGTTTGCAAATCATCATTGCTAAGTGTAGACCAATATCAGTCTACCGTGGGTCATGAACACAGGGCCATATAGTGTAATCCCTCACTGTGTGATCCAAGGTGTTTACTCATGTGTAGCCTCTCAATTGGGATACACTTCATATTCAAGCACTTGGATCAAGGAATGAAGATTGGATTCTTGAAGAGTAGAGAAAATTTTCTAAGTCCAGAATATCTCTAAGTCCACCTCTCAAGAAGTCCATGACAGTTCTTGAGAAGTAGACTTAGCAGAACTTGAGAAGTTCCTCTAGTTCCCGAGAAGCCGAGACTAGTTCTAGAGAAACCTTTTATAGTTCTCGAGAAGTCAGTCTAAGGTTATCGAGAAGTCCCAGCCTTTATTTCTCGAGTAGTCAGAGACAGCCGCAAAATTATTCTAAGTCCCTCTCTCGAGAAGTCTATCTTTGTTCTCGAGAACTTAGTCTCTAGTTCTCGAGAAGTCAGCATGGTTCTCGAGTATACGGTTTGGCTTTCGAGTAATGGTTCTCGAGAAGTCTACTTAGTTCTCGAGAAGCTTCACATAACTCTTAAGTAGACACAACGCCTTTTGTTCTCAAGTACTAACTTTAGTCCAGACAGTCTAGTTCTCGAGAAGTCAGCCTATTCTCGAGAACTCATTCATACTTCTCGAGAACTGCTGTCAAATTTTTCTAAAAATTTACTTAAGTCAAAATCGACTGAATTTTCAAATGAGACATCGTGATTGGTCCACGTGTCATCACTAATGTTAATTCTAACCGTTAGGGGAAATCCTATATAATTTCTTTTCATCAATACTAACCCTAAGTGGAAAAATTGTATTTGTCTATTATCGTGATCGGGTGTCTCTCTCTCTAAGAAGAACAGAACTTTCAGCCGCCGCTGACGCTCAATGTGAAGATCGACACTTTTGTTTTCGATCAAGAATGGCTTGCTGTTCAAGGATATTTCATCTTCTCCTTGATCGAGTAGGTCTAAGATTTCTCAGATCAGATCTCTCAACTCTTCTTCATTATTTTCTGAAAAAGCCGCAAGTTCAAGAAGAAGACCTAGAGCTGAATTTTTCCAGATCTGAGACAATTTTTTGTTTGTATTTTTTTTATATATCTCTTTGTAAATTTTGTAGGAGATTTATCTCTGAGTTGTAGGAAGTTTTCATCTTCCTAGTGTAGATCCCTTTTAGATCAAGATTATAGAACTTGGTTCCGAGGCGTAGGATTGGATTTCAATCCGAGATAGTGGAGTTGTTGGATCTAGTGATTTACTAGATCGGTGAGGGAAAGTGGACGTACCCAAGGTTGGGGAACCACTATAAATCTTCTTGTCATCTGTGATTGCTTAATTGTGTGTGCAAGTTCTATAAAATGTTGATTGTTGCTTCACTACCAGAATACTTCTGGGCTGAAGCCGTCAATACTGCATGCCACGTGCAAAATCGAGCACTCATCAATAAGAACCATAATATGACACCTTATGAACTTTTAAAAGACAGGAAACAAACTATTTTATATTTTAGAATTTTGGCTGTAAATGCTTCATGCTTAACAATGGTAAGTATCATACTACCAAGTTTAGTGAGAAAAGTTTTGTAGGTGATTTAGGTTAACGACTTAACACTTTCAATTGGTATCAGATGGAGGTTTTGGAGGAGCCTTGAGGATTATTCTTGCCATACTCTCTGTCATATATCCTTCTTTTAGTCATGGACTTCTCATAAAGATCCCACTCAGAGGAGATGTAGTGTAGATTCTTGTTTTCATTATAGTCCATAACTAACTTGAGAGTATCAAGAATCAATGACTTGGAGGTAGGACTCCAGACTTCAGCAAACTCTTGTGCCTTTCTTTTCTCAGAATCTGGCTTGGGAACACTTTTGCTGGCTGAGGGGCCTTCCCCATACTTCCTTTTCTTAGAGGTGTGGATCTCAGGTAAACCTTGAGGAATAATATCTTCCCATACTTGGTCATAGGAAGTAGGAGGAGGATCCTGATCTTCTGGCCTAGGAGAAAAATAGGGCATCTGAGGTTGTTGCATATGAGCTGGCATCTAACTGGGCAGTCCTTCAACAAGAGGATTCAAGTTATGAGGAATGATATAAGGATCAACCTGAAATTCAGGGAATATTTGGTTGTGCATCCAGACTGAGGTGTCATAGGTATGAAATTTGACAGATTGAATTTGCTCTAAAACATTCTTATTGATTTCATTTATCTTGTCAGACCAAGCTGAGTTTGTAGTAGTAGTAAACCTATCCACATGTTTTTCCATATATTCTTTTACTAGGCTCTCCCCCTTTCTGAATTCTACACATAGCTTTCCTATGACATCTTCCTTGAAGGTTCCCACTTCTTAACAGATTTTCATAACATGTTCCTAGGCTTTATTCTCTAACTAAATCTGATTGTTAGCAAGAGTTACAGATTGTTCCATTACCTGACCAACACTAGTAATGGTGTGGTCTATAGCTTTTCCACCAATATGAAATAATTCTTTGAGGGAGTCTGTATTGTGCTGGATTTCTGCAAATCCTCTGCTCATCTCTTTTTCTAGAGCAGTGTCTTTTTCCTGGACTACCTTAAGAGATTCATCAAAATATTTCCTCTGGTCAGCCAACATGATTTCAATCTTATTGAGAATATCTGAATTGATAGGGGTAGCAGTAGCAGTAACAGTAGAAGGAGATGCAGTCACTCATACTGTCAGAGCTAAAAGTTCTGTAGTGATTGATGAGATTCCTCTATTGACTTGCCTTTAGACTATGACAGCCATGACTTCTTCAATATCATGGCTGCCATAGTCTGCAGGAAAAGATTTCCTTATGGTTTGATGATTTTTGATTTGATTAGAGACAGCATAAGAGAACCAAAATTTGCTAGGATAATCTCCCTGATGTTGCATGAGATTGATCCAACTATCTTTAAGACTTCTAAAGGCACTCCAATCCATCACCTAAATAAGATCTCCCTAGCCTCCATTCATAGATGGGAGTTAAAGCTTAGAATCCAAAGCAACTGGCTAAAGAGCTTGCAGCCCCAGCTAAAGAGGTCAGGACCCCATCTCCCTCCTCTTATAATATTGCTGAACCATCTGGTGCAGCAACTGAGGGGGAGCCTGAAGCCTCAGTTCCAGATGTCAGACTTCCTTCTCCTCCTCCTCTAGCCAGATCACCAGCAAGTTCACCCATCATAAGTCCTATCAAAAGCCCAGTAAGATCTCCAACAAAATCCCCAAAGGTAGACATTTCAGATAATACCATCTCAGATGAGCAAGTGCAAGAAACCATTTAATCTACTATTGAAGATATTGAAAGTATGATAACAGAGCTGACTTCAGATGAACCTATTCCTTCTCTCAAAAGGAAATTGCTGAAGAGCCATCAAAGGGTCCTTCTCCAGCTCCCTCTCCATCACCAGTTCCATTTCCATCACCAGCACATACTCTATCTCCAATACCATCACCCCAAGTCTCAAACTACTCAATCCCTTTTTTTACAAGAAAGATCTACCAGATACTATTCTTTTTTCTAATGAAGATAGAATTTCTCCAGAGCCTGTTGAAGCTCCTCTAAGGAAACTTGACTTCTCCATGCCCACTTTCCTTGAGGAAGAAGGAGATGCAGTCACTCCTACTGTCAGAGCTAAAAGTTCTGTAGTGATTGATGGGATTCCTCCATGGACTGCACCTCCTCCTGCTGTTACTTCGACTGCTGCCCCTATCAATTAAGATATTCTCAGTAAGATTTAAATCATGTTAGATGACCAGAGGAAATATTTTGATGAATCTCTGAAGGTAGTCTAGGACAAAGTCACTCCTCTAGAAAAAGAGATGAGTAGAGGATTTGCAGAAATCCAGCACAACACGACTCCCTCAAAGAATTGTTTCAGATTGGTGGAAAAGCTATAGACCACACTATTACTAGTGTTGGTCAGGTAATGGAATAATCTATAAATCTTACTATCAATCAGATTCAGTTAGAGAAGAAAGTCGAGGAACATGTTATGAAAATCTGTGAAGAAGTGGGAACCTTCAAGGAAGATGCAATAGGAAAGCTATGCGTAGAATTCAGAAAGGGGGAGAGCCTGGTAATAGAACATGTGGAAAAACTTGTGGATAAGTTTACTGCTGCTGCAAACTCAGCTTGGTCTGACAAGATACATGAAATCAATAAGAATATTTTAGAGCAAATTCAATCTGTGAAATTTTATACCTATGACACCTCAGTTTGGATGCACAACCAAATATTCCTTGAATTTCAGGTTGATCCTAATATCATTCCTCATAACCTGAATCCTCTCACTGAAGGACAGTCAAGTCAGATCCCAGCTCAGATGCAACAACCTCAGATGCCCTTCTTTTCTCCTAGGCCAGAAGATCAGGATCCTCCTCCTGCTTCCTATGACCAAGTATGGGATGATATTATTCCTCAAGGTTTACCTTGAGATCCACACCTCTAAGAAAAAGAAGTATGGGGAAGGCCCCTCAGCCAGCAAAAGTGTTCCCAAGCCAGATTCTGAGAAAAGAAAGGCACAAGAGTTTGCTAAAGTCTGGATTCCTACCTCCAAGTCATTGATTCTTGATACTCTCAAGTTAGTTATGGACTATAATGAAAACAGGAATCTCCACTACAGCTCCTCTGAGTGGGATCGTTATGAGAAGTCCATGACTAAAAGAAGGATGTATGACAGAGAGTATGGCAATAATAATCCCAAGGCTCCTCAAAAAGCTCCAAGATACTACCCAAAGCGTTTGAGCTACCAGAGGAGACAATAGGAGAAGCATGACAGACAGCATCAGAGCGAGAGATGATTTTTCTACTGATACTTGTTTTTGATACTATGGAAGAAATGATGTTGAATTGGAAATCTAAAACATTATATATATACAATTTCTAGTTTTGCTAATTGTGTGTTTAATTTTTCTATCTTGCTTTTGATTTCTTTTCTTCATTTACAGTTCTTTCTTTATTGGTATAATTCACCTTAGTGTAGAGGGTTCTGACTTCTACAAATAGGTGGAGATTGTTTGGTATTGCATCCACAATAACCCAGATTTGCATGAAGTCACCCTTAAACTAAGATGAATTAAGTTGTATTTGATATTTTGGTTTAAGTTGTGTGTTTGCAGATCATCATTGCTAAGTGTAGACCAATATCAGGTAATAGTGGGTCATGAACACAAGACCATACAGTGTAATCCCTCACTGTATGATCCAAGGTGTTGACTCATGTGTAGCCTTTCAATTAGGATACACTTCATATTCAAGCACTTGGATCAAGGAATGAAGATTGGATTCGTGAAGAGTAGAGAAAATTTTCTAAGTCCAGAATTTCTCTAAGTCTACCTCTCGAGAAGTCCATGACAGTTCTCGAGAAGTAGACTTAGCAGAACTTGAGAAGTTCCTCTAGTTCTCGAGAAGCCAAGACTAGTTCTCGAGAAACCTTTTATAGTTCTCGAGAAGTCAGTCTAAGGTTATCGAGAAGTCCCAGCCTTTATTTCTCGAGTATTTAGAGACAGCCGCAAAATTATTCTAAGTCCCTCTCTCGAGAAGTCTATCTTAGTTCTCGAGAACTTAGTCTCTAGTTCTCGAGAAGTCAGCATGGTTCTCGAGTATATGGTTTGGCTGTCGAGTAATGGTTCTCGAGAAGTCTAGTTAGTTCTCGAGAAGCTTCACATAACTCTTAAGTAGACTCAATGCCTTTTGTTCTCGAGTACTAACTTAAGTCCCGACAGTCTAGTTCTCGAGAAGTCAGCCTGTTCTCGAGAACTCATTCATACTTCTCGAGAACTGCTGTCAAATTTTTCTTAAAATTTACTTAAGTCCAGATCGACAAGATTTTCAAATGAGACATCGTGATTGGTCCACGTGTCGTCATTAATGTTAATTATAACCGTTAGGGGAAATCCTATATAATGTCTTTTCATCAAGACTAACCCTAAGCGGAAAATTGTATTTGTCTATTATTGTGATTGGCCGTCGTCTCTCTCTAAGAAGAACAGAACTTTCAGCCGCCGCCGCCGCTCAACGTGAAGATCGACACTTCTGTTTTCGATCAAGAAAGGCTTGTTGTTCAAGGATATTTCATCTTCTCCTTGATCGAGTAGGTATAAGATTTCTCAGATCAGATCTCTCAACTCTTCTTCAATATTTTCTGAAAAAGCCGCAAGTTAAGGAAGAAGACCTAAAGTTGAATTTTTCCAGATCTGAGACAAATTTCTGTTTGTATTTTTTTATATATCTCTTTGTAAATTTTGTAGGAGATTAATCTCCGAGTTGTAGGAAGTTTTCATCTTCCGAGTGAAGATCCCTTTTGGATCGAGATTCTAGGGACTTAGTTCCGAGGCGTAGATTGGATTTCAATCCGAGATAGTGGAGTAGCCGGATCTAGTGATTTACTAGATCGATGAGGGAAAGTGGACGTACCCAAGGTTGGGGAAACACTATAAATTTTCTTGTCGTCTGTGATTGCTTGATTGTGTGTGCAAGTTCTTTTAAATTTTTATTCCGTATATAGACACACAATTCACCTATTCACCCCCCTCTTGGTGATTTAGGTTGACAACTTAACACTTTCACTTTAACTCCCTAGGAATAGCCCCCCGAGCCTTCTTTCAGATCTCTGCTTCTTCGAGATTTCTTCTCTTCATAGCTTTTAGATAAAGATCTTCTGATTATTGCTTGTATAACTGGAATTGTGAAGGACCTGCAGCAAGGGTCGGCCCTTGGCTGCTTCCTCTTTCCTCAGAGAAATACCCTAAACTTGCTTGCTCGTGCAGGTGAGAATGACACCAGCTATCTTTCTTGAGATCACAAATCCTACAGCTGGGGTAAGGCCTTGGCTACTTTCATTTCCTCAGAGTTTAACTCTGAACTTGATGAAGTTGATAAAGAAGACAACAACTAACTTGCTCTTCGTCTTGCTAACTTGAGCTTCCTATTGTTCAGCACAGCAATAATGGTGGTGAAGAAGTTTGACCTGATGGCTCCTCTTAAAAAGCTATTGTCCTCTATAACGCCTTTCCCTTTTATTGATTATGAACCAAAGACTTTTTGAGCAGTGTGCCCCACACATTTAATGGCCGCAGCAACCTTGCTTTAATGCCAACTCTCATACAGTAGGTCTGCGGCCACAATTATCGTGTACTGTATCCATTCTGCCACTAATTTAATGTAACATCTAATTTCGTGCTAGGCCCCTCGCACGTGTGTTGAGTCAAGAGAATTGACTCAGGCTCGGGAAACTTCGAGCGAGTCGACGGAACACGACACCACCCAACAAATTTAACTTAGAAAACACTCGAGAAAACTTTAGGCGTCGAGTAATTTTGACGCCATTTAAAATGGGGTCAAGTGATCCCGATGAAATTAACTTACAAGACTCAGGAAACTTTAGTCATCGAGTGGTCTCGATGCCATTCGACGAAGCGTCAAGTGAACTCGATGCCACTCAACGTGGCGTTGAGTGTTATCAGTGCTATCGTCATCATTTTACTTAGACGATGCAGGATGACTTTAGCATTGAGTGGTCTTGACGCCACTCAACGCCTTGACTTAAGTTGTTGGCGGCGTTGAGTAGTGTCAACAGCACTCAACGCGACATTGAGTGGTGTCGACACCACTCAACGCCTTAACTTAAGTTACTGGTGGTGTTGAGTGGTGTAGACACCAGTCAACGCGGCGTTGAGTGGTGTCGGCACCACTCAACACCTTGACAAGTTGCTGGCGGCGTTGAGTGGTGTCAATACTACTCAACGCGGCATTGAGTGGTATCGACACCACTCAATGCGGCTTTGAGTGGTGTCGACACCACTCAATGCCTTAACAAGTTGGTGGCGGAGTTGAGTGGTGTCAACACCAGTCAACGCGGCATTGAGTGGTGTCGACACCACTCAACGCCTTGACTTAAGTTGATGGCAGTGTTGAGTGGTGTCAACACCACTCAGCGCGACGTTGAGTGGTGTCGACACCACTCAACGCCTTGACAAGTTTTTGGCGGCATTGAGTGGTGTCAACACCACTCAACGTGGCGTTGAGTGGTGTCGACACCACTCAATACCTTGACTTAAGTTCCTGGCGGCGTTGAGTGGTGTTGACACCACTCAACGCCTTGACAAGTTACTGGTAGCATTGAGTGTTGTCAACACAACTCAATGCGTTGTTGAGTGGTGTTGACACCACTTAATTCCTTGACTGAAGATTACTGGCGGTGTTGAGTGGTGTTGACACCACTCAACGCTTTTGGAGTTAGAATTTTTCTCTGAAAACTATGTTGGTCGGTTCTCTTGTATATGGGTTGAACCGGGTTCAGGATAAAATAGAGATGGGACGTTCTGGATCTATCTCTATTGCAAATCTATTTCTCATTTCAAGAAAATATATTTATGGCAATAATTGGCGGTCCATTACAAGGCTGACACGTGGCGGCATGGGGGGGGGGGAATCATGCTCAATGACGGCCAGCCATGCCCAGCCACTCCTCTTAAGTCAAAGACATTAAAATAGCCAGCCTCACCTCCATTCCACCCCACCATCACCTTTAGTGAACCCTAAGGAGTAGAGGATTAGCCTGAGGAATCAACAAACAAGCTAGCACGCCGGATCAAGGGTCGGCCATGGCGCATCACCACCAAAACTGCCGTCAAGCTCTTCTAAGGGTCTGTTTCTCCTCCCCTCCCTCTTTGCTAGCTGTCTATCTCTTTTAGGGGAGATATCGAGCTCAAATGAGCCTGATGCCATGTGAGAGGGAGCTTGCCGAGCATTTCTTCTTGCTCGGATTCGCCGGAGGAGCCACCTCCAGCGGCCACGTTGTCGGGAAACGCTAGTCGCAACCTCAATGGAGGTGGTGGTGATAATCGCTGGCGGTGGCGGTGGCTAGAAGGCTGGGAAATACAAGATCTAGCTGGTCCCGATTGGGGCAATATGGACCATAGGCTCTTTGGAGAAGATGAACCGATGCCCTTGAAATTTTATGGAATAACAAAAAGTCTATTTTTTGTCCCAAATTATACAGTCACCTTGTATAGATTATTTAGGCCTCTTAGAGGAATTTTCCGAAACAATGCCCAACATGAAAAGGTAGATATAGTCTTACCTATACTTTTACACCTTAAACTTGAAATTTGGAGTAATATTGCTACCTATAGGGCCATTCTACTAAGATTGGTCCTAGGCTAGGGCAAAGGTTTAAATGGGTACCCAAGCCAAACCATATGTCCACATGTCATGAAATTTTGGACATGCGTGTGTTTATGCTAGACCAAGGTCTAGTCAAAAAATCAGAATTTTTGTGATGTATTTTTCTATAGTTTTAATAGAAATATCTTTTATTAAATAAATGGAATATAGGAAGATTCTCTCTTTCAAATGCCTCCAAATTTGGATGGCAAGGTCATTGGGTCATGATATGACCATAATAAAAGTTTCAGGCCATTTGAACCTTTGTATATTGGGTAAATCCAACATGCATGGTGGAGGTAAATTTGTAAATATATGGTGCCAAATGTAAAAATGGGAAGTTAGCCCATTTGGCACAATGAATGTCCATGGGATTTTGGACAGAGGCTTATAGGGATGAATTACACCTCCCATAGAAAGAGTGGGATTTTTGGGAACAAAATCCCATTATTTTGAATTAATGGAGAATAAGATCGTGTAGAAATAAAAATAAGATATAGGTCTACTGACCTTGTAAAATTCTAAAAATTTTATAAATACCCTAATAGGACATTTTACATCTCTGAAAAAAGTTATAAGTCAATTAGAGGATTATATCTTGTGTATATAGAAGAATTACAATTGTACCCCTTTAGGAAATTAATTTAAAAGTAAGGAAAAATACTGTTGAAAAATTATAGAAAAATTTATAGCATCCTATTTTTGTGATTCAATCCCAGTATAATGATTTGAGAATTTTTGGATGATTATATATGCTGAAAACTCAAGCAGTGGCATTTTGATAATAATGTCCATATGAAATTATGATAAGGCAAATCACTAACTAGGATCATGAATTTCTATCGTAAGTATTATTATGTCAATTTTGATCACCAGTAATTTTCTAGGAATTTTTGGTTGTATATTTTAAGTACTTCATTTGGAAAATGGATTATTTACGGATTTATCATAAATAAAAATATATAGAACCTCAAATTGGAAAAACATGAATTTTGATGAACAGACATTTTTAACCTAGATGAACCTAAGATAATTTATTTAGACACAAAGGACCACTGGTTAGAGTAGTTCATTTTCAAAGTGAACTAGATCACTTAATTGAATAGTTTAAATAATGGTCAAAAATAATTATAAAAATTATGAAATTCTGAATGATCAATATTACATTCATTACAAACCCATGATAAATAGTTAGGGGCATTTGGCCTAAGGAATTGGAAGTCATCTCATACGGATTAATATTAGGTCATGAGTTATCCTAAGCAAATGTAACACATAACATTAGGACCTACAGGGGATATGATAGATGGTTGGATTGAGAAGCGTATTGGGAAGTTGAAACCCTGGTTGGTGTCAAGTGGGTCACAACATAGTAACGAGTGTTAGAGTGCAAAGCCCAAGGAAAGTAATTAGAACGGAGACCGGTGGAAGACCGTCATTATCCCAACAATACCTTAAGTCAACAGGTTAACTCAAGAGCAACATTGAGAGTTGGGTATTAATAATGGGTAAACACAAATAAAAGTAAGTTTCCTTAAGAAACGGAGCTTTGGGCTTCTGCCAATCATAGTTCCTAGTGCCCCGAGAGCCCTTCACCGGGTATGCTCTGGGCAGTCCAAGGACTAACCATTAGTTGCTATGCCTAATAAGCATTAGACAAGACTAGTCTGATAGGTTAAGGGAACGATGTGACAAACTCACCCGTATAGGGTTGGAGGTTACAGGACAGGTTTTGTCTTGCGAGCTGGAGGCTCGGATGTTTGGATGCAGAACATGTTTTGTCCTGCGAGCTAGAGCCTCGGATGTTTGGATACAGGACGGGTTTTGTCCTGTGAGCTGGAGGCTCGGGTTGGAAACAAATTTCATGTGCATAAAACATATTAGTCGTGGGTCATGCGGTACTGGGCCAATCATCACACCAATGGAAATACAGAGACTCAGGTGAGGTGTGATGGTTTGAGTGGCCAGTAGGTTGTTTATACTGCGGTCTATATCACAATCCCCGAAAATGCACACACGACCTAAAAGTCTGGTAGACTAGCCAGCGGTATAGTACGTGGTGACTCTGGTGTGTTCTTTAGAGGCGTACAGAAGGTCTAGACATGTTAGTGTATATACCCACCTAGGAGCGGAGATGCCCGCTCCACTGCTATCGTAGCCACAACAATAGTACCTGAGAGTTAAGCTAACTCCAAAAAGTGAGAACTAAAGGTCTGTGCGCATAGAGTCGTGTGGGTGAGTTGCACTTGTATGTATAATAACCTACATACAATATCATACATACATACATAGGACATACACACCATAGATTCTTATCATATAAATTAGTATGGGCTCTTTTAAATGATAAGTTCAATTTGTGAAACCTTAACTTATAAGTTTGTATGGGCATTCATGTAAGTTAAGGTACTTCTGTGATGTTAGAGTAGTAGTAGCTAGATTACTTTTCTGCTCAGTACTTTACTCTACTTACAACATTTCCTTTCAGTACAGCTCTTTCTTACTTTACTTGTACCATATAGAACTGTTAAAATAGAGATATACTTGTTATTACATAATCTTATTTAGATTAGATTTACTGTCACATGTTTTCCTTTTATACCCCTTGTTGTTCTCCTCTTCATCCTCTCGCTCGGTACTTAGGAGTCACGGGGGTTAGGCGAGGACAAATTGGCTTAGTCTTTATGACTAACTGTCGGTTGTGACCTTATAATTTTAGGAGCTCAAGGAGCTGGAGCACCAGCAGGACGAGGTGGCAGGACATGAGGAGCTGATACCACCTAATACTATTTCTACTACAACCCAGCGTCAGGTGATGACGCGTGTACTGATGATACATTAGCTTCTGCTTGGTTAGATTTTGTGAGAGATAGATTGATTACTATGTACTGGGCGTAAGCCCTTTTCTCTTTCATTTTGTACTCGTCGTGGACTATTGGATCTCTCATTTTAATTATATTATGATGATGCTGTGATGTGGACTTGATGTATACATGCTTATATTGCTTCTCTTCTTGATTGGCTAAAAGGTTGAATGATTGTACTATCCGGCAGGATCAGCGTCTTGCGGTGTCGACTAGCCCATATATGCTAAGTGTCACCGTAAGGCGACGGTTCTTGGCATAAGACCGGGTATCCCCCTTGGTATGGGGGGGAGGTCTTACAAACTTGTATCACTTAACAAACGATCATTATGAGAGAAGTCCACAACACTGGAACACCCCACTCGGGCTTTAATTTGCGAACAAACTATGCAGCAGAAGCGATGGTGTGCCCATGTGTAAAAGTCACAGCAAATAGTCCAGTTAAGCAATGAGTTAGGACAATCCTAATAAAAACCTTACATTTGTGCAGCCTCCACAGGTCATTATACCGCAGGATGTGATCCATCCCCCTCCGGCTGCCACAGCTTTCCAGCAGACTGAGATGGTACAGACTCTGATGGCCATCCTCGATACCTTAAAGGATCAACAGGCCCCGACCCAGCAGCCAAACCCGGGATCAAATTGGCTGATTGCCTTCAAGAATCTTTCCCAGCTGATGTACCACGATACAGATAATACGGTAAAGACTTAGGAGTGGCTTGAGGCCATTCAAGAGTTGTTTGCAGGCATCAGCTGTCCTGTCAGGCAGGTAGTTCCTTTGGCGACTTTTGCACTGGATGCTCACGTAAAGAGATGGTGGAAGTCCATGTGGGACTCCACATATGTAGAAAGAGAGATGTCAAATATCTCTTAGGATGAGTTCAGCGAGGCCTTCTTGGAGAGGTTTTTTGAACCTTAAGCAGGGGACCAGATCAGTGATAGAGTACTAGAGGGAATTTTCCCATCTGGCAAGGTTATTAGGGATACATGATCTGAATGATAGGAGGTATGCAAAGAGGTTCTGCCGGGGGCTTAAGGACTCTACCAGGCATGGCTCTATTATTTATTTCCTATGGCACTTCGACACAGATCAAATAGATGGATAAGAAGCTAGAGGCAGACCAGATGATGGTACAGAGAAGGGGAAAGAGACCATTGGATGGGTCATCCCACGGTGAGAGCAGTAGGGGCTCCCATAGTGGCAGAGTGTTGAGCTACAAGAAGGGTCGGGGATGTTATCGTCCCAACTACAGGCAGGAGCAGGGGCCTCCTACAGTACTAGCCCCCCAGCCAATACAAGTACATGACTCGAGGAGATAGGATGATCGTGTCCACCGACCGGTGATTTTCTTTAGATGCCAAGAGTCGGGGGACATGATAGCTGATTGTCCTCAATAGTTCCATCCACCCACACCTCCTCCTCCACCACTGGTAGCCCCTCCGGCACAGCAGGGCCGAGGCCGAGTATGATGTCGAGGTCGAAGGTCAAGGCCATTATGATAGTGGACGTGGATAGGAGCAGATGTATGCTTTGGACCTCTCCGAGCCAAGGAACCCCGAGGAGGTTATTACAGGTACTTAAAATTAATTGTATTCTAGCTTTCATTTTATAGTACTTTGCCAACCTTAGTAGAATGACAAACATGTTATAATTCAAACAAAAACCCCTGACATAGCCTTTATCAGCGGCAAGCTCGCTCATACATTGTTTGATACGGGTGCTTCACACTCGTTTGTATCAGAAGCCTTCCTTGAAGGACTAGAGGGCATAGACTGATTCATAAGCGTAACCAGGAGGGTTTGTCTGCCAGATGGATCGGAGCTATTATCATCTGCCAAGTGTAACATGGAGGCATAAATTGGAGGAAAGACCGTCGAAGCGCCGACGATGATTTTGAGAATGTCGGACTTCGATCTGATTTTGGGCATGACTTGGTTGGACTGGAACTACGCCCGGATCGATTTCCCGTTAAGGAGGATCTCCTTACGGCATGGGGACACCGACATCTTCATTGAAGGTATTAGACAAATCTCCCACCTTCTATTATCATCTGTAGAGGCTGTCAAGGCCTATGAGCAAGGGGAGGAGGTATACATTATCTGCTTCGAGATGGCGGGAGCAGAAGCTTCTATTGTTGATATCCCGGTTGTTAGTGATTTCTCC
Organism: Platanthera zijinensis; assembly: GCA_039513925.1. Classification (NCBI taxonomy): domain Eukaryota; kingdom Viridiplantae; phylum Streptophyta; class Magnoliopsida; order Asparagales; family Orchidaceae; genus Platanthera; species Platanthera zijinensis. Next base: position 69,772,470 of record CM077092.1, on the reverse strand, counting down.
GATGTATTTTCAGAGAAATTTCCTGGATTTCCACCGACTAAGGATATGGACTTCCAGATTCAGTTGGTGTCGGGAGCGAAGCCCGTATCTCGGACACCGTATAGGATGGCCCCCAAGGAGCTAGCGGAGTTCAGGACCTGGTTATAAGAGCTAGTGGGGTCAGGATTTGTCAGACCTAGCTCATCATCGTGGGGAGCACTGGTGATATTCGTTAAGAAGAAGGATGGATCATTGTAGCTCTGCATCGAATACCGGGAGCTGAACCGGTTGACAGTCCGGAACACGCATCTGTTGCCCCAGATCGATGAGCTTTTTGATCAGCTACAGGGAGCCTTTTGGCTCTCCAAGCTGGATTTGAGATCCAAGTAGTATCAGCTGCGTATTTAGGAGGAAGATATCTCGAAGAAAGCCTTTAGTTCTCGGTACAGCCTATACGAGTTCCTGGTGATGACCTTCAGACTCACAAATGCACCATCTACATTCATGAGTCTTATGAACCGTGTATTCGAGCCATTCCCTGATAGATTTGTTATAGTCTTCATCGACGACATTCTGATCTACTCCCAGACAAAGGAGGAGCATACCCAGCATTTGGCACTGGTGTTGGGCAAGATGAGGGAGCATCAGATGTACGCAAAGTTCTCCAAGTGCCAGTTTTGGCTGTAGGAGGTATCATTCTTGGGCATACTATCAGTGGAGCTGTATTGGCTGTGGACCCGGCCAAGGTACAAGCAGTTCGAGATTGTCCGCGACCAAAGTCAGCTTCAGATATATGCAGTTTCTTGGGATTGGCGGGATATTATCGCAAGTTTGTGGTGGGGTTCTCAAGGGTAGCACTCCCCCTCACGTCCTTGACGAAGAAGGATGCGGCATTTACTTGGACCGAGAAGTGTGAAGCAGCATTGCAGGAGTTAAAGGACATGTTCACCTCTTCGCCCATACTTTCACTTCCATCTTGGAAGGAAGGATTTCACATTTATACTGACGCATCATATCAGGGGATGTGTGCAGTCCTGATACAGCATAAACTTTGTATTGCATATGCTTCGAGACAGCTAAAAAAGAACGAGCAGAACTACCCCGTACATGATTTGGAGCTCAGGGCTGTGATATTCGCATTAAAGACTTAGAGGCATTACTTGTATGGGGTTCATTGTGATATCTTCTCAGATCCCAAGAACCTCAAATATATTGACATGCAGAAGGATCTAAATCTGCGCCAATGGAGATGGCTTTAGTTCATGTGTGACTATGACTACAAGATGCATTATCACCCGGGGAAGACTAACACCATGACAGATTCCTTGAGCAGGAGAGCCGGCACTACTGGACCGGATCCCCGGGTGATGGTTATGGAGCTGGTATGGATGCTGGAGGATATGCACATTACCATGGTTTCCAGAGCCAAGCTGGATGTTTATCAGGAGTACTTGAACTCCTTGGTCATCGAGTGTGACATAAAGGAGCGCATCAGGACACATCAGAGGCTGGATGCAGATTTGGAGCAAGTATTTATAGCCTTGGAAGGGGGAAAGTCGGAAGACAATTCTTTGCATGACTACCTCGGTCATTTCCGTGGCCGTGTCAAAATACCCGTAGGAGGCGGTGTCCAGGAGGATATACTCAGGGAGGCACACTGTTCTATGTACTCAGTGCACCCCGGTATCACCAAGATGACAGCGGATCTGCGGAGGAGCATATATTGGCCAGGGTTGAAGAGGTAAATCATATATTATGTGACGCATTGCGAGACTTGCCAGCGGGTAAAGGCAGAGTGCAAGAGCCCAGGAGGGTTACTACAGTCATTACCAGTGCCAGAGTGGAATTTGAGGATATTGCTATGGACTTTGTACACGGATTGCCTCGCTCCCACTCTGGGCACAAATCTAAATGGGTAATTTTCGATAGACTGACCAAGGTATCCCGGTTTATACGAATCAGGAAGGACAACCCAGTTACTATTTTAGTGAGGTTGTTTGTGGAACAGTTCGTTAAGTACCACGGCATCCCTAGGACGATTATCTAGGATCGTGACGGTCGGTTCACTTCTAGGGAGTGGAGAGTGGTGCATGCATACTTGGGTTCTCAGCCTGCTTTTAGCATTGCTTTCCATCCGCAGACCGACGACCAGATAGAGCGGACCAACCGAACTATGGAGGATCAACTGCGTCTATGTATACTAGACATGGGGAACCCTTGGAGAGACTGTTGCCCCATATTGAATTCTCCTACAAGAACAGTCACCAGGAGAGCATTGGGATGTCACTATATGAGGCTCTATATGGCAAGAAATGCCGAACACCACTGTCTTTGGTCCAGAATGAGGACCCTAAGGCACTCAGGTTGGATTATATTGAGGATACGGATGCTCAGATACGACTAACCAGGAATCAGATATTGGAGGCACAAAGTAGGCAGGCCAAGTACTACGATGCAAGACATCAGAAGGTGGAGTTTTAGGTGGGGGACAGTGTGTTCATGAAGATACGTCTGGTGCATGGTGTCTCACGAGTGCGGAGGCACAAGAAGCTCAGCCCTCGATTTATGTGACCATACTTGATCCTGGAGCGGATCGGTCCTTTGGCTTACGGGCTGGAGCTACCACTAGAGTTAGGTACCATGCACGACGTCTTCCATGTCTCTTTGCTTCGAAGAGCTCTCCTTCGGCCAAATCAGCATATTATCACTATAGCAGGCCCGGTAGCACCTAATAGATCAGTCCATTTAGAGCCAGTCCGGATAGATGATACATCGACTCGTGGACTGCGGAAGAAGAAGGTTCCCTTGGTCAAGGTGTTGTGGTCCAACCACGGACGAGAGGAGCACACCTGGGAGCCGATGTATCTGATGCGTGAACGGTACCTGGAGCTTTTCGTCTCAGGTACCTTTTAATTATGCTTAAAGTTCTTAAAATTCTTGTGCATAGAAACCCCGTACACCCAAACTTGAATTTCGGGGACGAAATTATTATTTTTGTTTATTGGGATTTTTAACATTCGATTTCATGCTATGCCCCTCACACCTGTGTTGAGTCAAGAGGGAGTCAGGCTCAGGGAGCTTCGAGTGAGTCGAGGGAACACGACGCCACCCGACAAATTTAACTTAGAAAACACTCGGGAAAACTTTAGGCATCGAGTAATTTCGACGCCATTTAAAAGGCGTCGAGTGATCCCGATGAATTTTACTTACAAGACTCGGGAAACTTTAGGCATTGAGTGGTCTCGACGCCATTCAACGAAGCACCGAGTGAACTCGATGCCACTCAATGTGGCGTTGAGTGGTATCAACGCTCTTGACGTCGTTTTACTTAGACGATGCAGGATGACTTTGGCATTGAGTGGTCTTGACACTACACAATGCCTTGACTTAAGTTACTGGGAGCATTTAGTGGTATCAACACCACTCAACGTGGCGTTGAGTGTTGTCAACACCACTCAACGCCTTGACTTAAGTTGCTGGCGGCGTTGAGTGGTGTCAACACCACTCAACACGGTGTTGAGTGGTGTCGACACCACACAATGCATTGAAAAGTTGTTGGCGGTGTTGAGTGGTGTCAACACCACTCAACAGGGCATTGACTGGTGTTGAACCCACTCAATGCCTTGACTTAAGTTGCTGCTGGCATTGAGTGGTGTCAACACCAATCAACGCGGCTTTGAGTGGTTTCGACACCAGTCAACACCTTGACTTAATTTGCTGGCGACGTTGAGTGGTGTCAACACCACTCAATACGGTGTTGAGTGGTGTTGACACCACTCAATGCCTTAACAAGTTGATGGCGGCGTTGAGTGGTGTCAAGACCACTCAACGCGGCGTTGAGTGGTGTCGACACCATTCAATGCCTTGACTTAAGTTGTTGGAGACGTTGAGTGGTGCCAACACCACTCAACGCGGCATTGAGTGGTGTCGACACCACTCAATGCCTATACAAGTTACTGGCAGCATTTAGTGGTGTCAACACCACTCAACGCGGCGTCGAGTGGTGTCGACACCACTCAACGCCTTAACTGAAGATTACTGACAACGTTGAGTGGTGTCAACACCACTCAACGCGGTGTTGAGTGATGTCGACACCACTTAATGCTTTTGGGGTTAGAATTTTTCTCTGAAAACTTTGTTGGCCGGTTCTCTTGTATATGGGTTGAACCCGGTTCAGGATAAAATAGAGATGGGACGTTTGGGATCTATCTCTATTGCAAATCTATTCCTCATTTCAAGAAAATATATTTATGGAAATAATTGGCGGTCCATTACCTGGCTGACACGTGGCGACATGAGGGGGGGGGGGAGAATAATGCTCAATTATGGCCGGCCATGCCCAGCCACTCCTCTTAAGTCAAAGTCATTAAACCAGCCAGCCTCACCTCCATTCCCTCCCACCATCACCTTCAGTGAACCCTAAGGTACAGATGATTAGCCGGAGGAATCAGCAAACAAGCAAGCTCGTTAGAGCAAGGGTCGGCCGTGGCGCATCACCACCAAACCCACCGTCAAGCTCGTCTAAGGGTCTGTTTCTCCTCCCCTCCCTCTGTGCTAGCTGTCTCGCTATTTTAGGACTGATATCGGGCTCAAATGAGCCTGATGCCATATAAGAGGGATCTTGCCAAGCATTTCTTTTTGCTCGGGTTCACCGGTGGCCACGTCGCCGGGAAACTCTAGCCGCAACCTCAATGGAGGTGGTGGTGACAATCGCCAGAGGATGTGGCGGCTAGAAGGCCGAGAAATACAATATCTAGCTGGTACAGGTTGGGGCAATCAGGATCGTAGGCTCATTGGAGAAGATGAACCGATGCCCTTGAATTTTTATGGAATAATAAATAGTCTGTTTTCTATCCCAAATTATACAGTCACATTTTATAGATTATTAAGGCCTCTTAGAAGCATTTTTAGAAATAATACTCAACATAAATAAGGTAGATATAAGTCTAACCTTTAATTTGACACCTTAAACATGAAATTTGGAGTAATAATGCTCCCTATAGGGCCATTCTACTAAGCCTTGTCCTAGGCTAGGGCAAATGTTTAAATGGGTGCCCATGCCAAACCCTAAGTCCACATGTCATTAAATTTTGGACATGCATGTGTCTTTGCTAGACCTCGGTCTAGTCCAAAAATCAAAATTTTGGGGATGTATTTTCTTATAGTTTAAATAGAAATATATTTTATTAAATAAATAGAATATAGGAAGATTCTCTCTTCCAAATGCCTCCAAATTTGGATGGCATGGCCATTTGGTCATGATATGACCATGGTAAAAGTTTCAAGCCATTTGGATCTATGTATGTTGGAGAATCCAACATGCATGGTGGAGGTAGATTTGAAAATATAGGTGCCAAATGTAAAAATTGGAAGTTAGCCCATTTGGCCCAATGAATGTCCATGGGATTTTGGACATAGGCTTATAGGGATGAATTACACCTCCCATAGAAAGAGTGGGATTTTTGGGAACAAAATCCCATTATTTTGAATTAATGGAGAATAAGACCGTGCAGAAATAAAAAAAAAATATAGGTATAATGACCTTGTAAAATTCTAAAATTTTGATACATGCACTAATAAGATATTTTACATCTATGGAAAAAGTTATATGTCAATTGAGGATTATATCTTGTGTATATAATAGATTTACAATTTTAACCTTTTGGGAAATGAATTTAAAAGTAAGAAAAAATACTGTTGAAAAATTATGGAAAAATTTAAAGCATCCTATTTCTGTTATTTAAACCCAGTATAATGATTTGAGAATTTTTGGATGATTATATATGCTGAAAACTAAAGCAGTGGCATTTTGATAATAATGTCCATATGAAATTATGATAAGGCAAATCACTTCCGTCAACTAGGATAGGTGTCATGAATTTCTATCGTAAATATTATTATGTCAATTTTGATCACCAGTAATTTTCTAGGAATTTTTGGTTGTATATTTTAAGTACTTCATTTGGAAAATAGATTATTTACGAATTTATCATAAATAGAAATATATGGAAACTCAAATTGGAAAAACATGAATTTTGATGAACAGACATTTTTAACCTAGATGAACCTCAGATAATTTATTTAGACACAATGGACCACTAGTTAGAGTAGTTCATGTTCAAAGTGACCTAGATCACTTAATTAATTAGTTTAAATTATGGTCTAAAATAATTATAAAAATGATAAAATTCTGAATGATCAATATTACATTAATTACAAACCCATGATAAATAGTTCGGGGCATTTGGCCCAAGGAATTGACAGTCATCTCATACGGGTTAACATTAGGTCATGAGTTATCCTTAGCAAATGTAACACATAACATTATGACCCACAAGGGATATGATAGATGGTTGGATTGAGAAGCGTATTGGGAAGTTTAAATCCTGGCTGGTGTTAAGTCGGTCGTAACATAGTAACGAGTGTTAGAGTGCAAAGCCTAAGGAAAGTAATTAGAACGGAGATCGGCGGAAGACCGTCATTCTCCCAATAATACCTTAAGTCATCAGGTTCACTCAAGAGCGACATTGAGAGTTGGGTATTAATAATGGGTAAACACTAATAAATGTAAGTGTCCTTGAGAAAGGGATATTTGGGCTTCATCCCATCATAGTTCCTAGTGCCCCGAGTGCCCTTCACCTGGTATGCCCCGGGCAGTCCAAGGACTAACCATAAGTTATTATGCCTAATAAGCATTAGACAAGACAAGTCTAATAGGTTTAGGGAACGATGTGACAAAATCACCCGTATAGGGTTGTAGGTTACAGGATGGGTTTTGTCCTACGAGCTGGAGGCTCAGATGTTTGGATACAGGACGAGTTTTGTCCTGCGAGCTGGAGGCTCGGATGTTTGGATACAGGGTGGTTTTGTCCTGTGAGATGGAGGCTCGGGTTGGAAACAAATTGCATGTGCATAAAACATATAAGTGGCGGGTCATGCAGTACTGGGCCAATCATCACACCGATGGTAGTTCGGTGACTCAGGTGAGGTATGAGGGTTTGAGGGGCCAGTAGGTTTTTTATACTGCGGTCTGAAGGACAATCCCCGAAAATGCACACCCGACCTAAAAGTCTGGTGGACTAGCCAGCAGTATAGTACGTGGTGACTCTAGTGTGTTCTTCAGAGGCGTATGAAAGTTTAGGCCTTGTAGTGTGTATACCTGCCTAGGAGTGGAGATGCCCGCTCCACTGCTGTCGTAGCCACAACGGTAGTACCTGAGAGTTAAGCTAACTCCAAAAAGTGGGAACTAAAGGTCTGTGCGCATAGAGTTGTGTGGGTGAGTTGCACTTGTATGAATCATAACCTATATACAATATCATACATACATATATAGGACATACGCACCATAGATCCTTATCATATAAATTAGTATGGGCTCTTTTATATGATAAGTTCAATTTGTAAAACCATAACTTATAAGTTTTTAAGCATTCATATAAGTTAAGGTACTTCTGTGATGTTAGAGTAGTTATAGCTAGTTTACTTTTCTGCTCAGTACTTTACTCTACTTACAACATTTCCTTTCAGTACAGTTCTTTCTTACTTTACTTGTACCATATAGAACTGCTAAAGTAGAGATATACTTGTTATTACATAATCTTGTTAGATTTGATTCACTGTCACCTACATTCCTTTTATATCCCTTGTTATTCTCCGCTTCATCCTCCCGCTCGGTACCTAGGAGTCGCGGGGGTGAGGCGAGGACAAAATGACTTAGCCTTTATGACTAATGGTCGGGTGTGACCGTATCATTTTAGTAGCTCGAGGAGCTTGAGCACTAGTAGGATGAGGTGGCAAGACATGAGGAGGTGACACCACCTACTACTACTTCTACTACAACCCAGCATCAGGTGATGATGCGTGTACTGATGATAGATTAGCTTCCGCTTGATTAGATTTTGTGTGAGAGAGATTGATCACTATATACTAGGCGTAAGCCATTTTATCTTTCATTTTGTACTCGTTATGGACTATTGAATCTCTCATTTTACTTATATTATGATGATGCTGTGATGTGGACTTGATGTACAAATGCTTATATTTCTTCTCTTCTTGATTGGCCTAAAGGTTGAATGATCGTACTAGCCGATAGGATCGGCGTCTTGCGATGTCGACTAGCCCGTGTGCTCTAAGTGTCACCGTAAGGCTACGGTTCTGGGCATAAGACTGGGTATCCCCCTTGATAAGGGGGTCTTACATTTGAATCTTGTTGACTAGTTGACTTACTTACGTCACCAGCTGTGGACTTGGCCAAAAATCAACCAACACCTCACTCAACGCCAACACTTAGACAAAATTCTGTCTATCTAGGCGTTGAGAGCGTTGAGTGTGTCTTCATCACTCAATGATTTTTGCCTTAGAAAAAGATTTCTGCATCTTAGGCGTTGAGAGCGTTGAGTGAACAAGCCACACTCAACGCTATTTGCCTTAGCCAAAATTTTCCTTCTTCTCTGCCATTGAGAGTGTTTAGTGTGTCTTCATCACTCAATGCTTTTTGCCTTAGAAAATTCTTTCTGTATCTTAGGCATTGAGAGAATTGAGTCAGCATGACTAATGCGCACGAAGCCCGGCTCTCGATTTAGACGATGAGCACGCTGGGTTTGGATTCCGTGCGGCGAAAAGGAGGCAAGTGCACTAGTCGCAAGTAGTAGCGGATATTCCGGTGGGGAATATCAAGGTCGTATATTTACCGGGGTCGGTTGACTATTTCTACTCCTTTCGGAGGGACTATTATTTTACCAAAAATAATTTGTCGGGTTTTAGTTAACTAAAGCAGTTATAAAAGAGAGTTGTAAAAAAGACATAGAAAAATTCGATGAAGGGTTAACGCTTTGCATCGAATCGGATCGAAACTAAAATGACTCTTAATAATTATAGAACTTAGTTTTCAAATTAATTAAAGTCAACTTAGTCGTGGAGGTTCAACAAACATGAGCTCACCTCTCTCTAGGAAAATCGCTCACCTGAACATTAAGACTATTCGACCGAACTCTCGCCCGACGAAGGATTCCTCTTAATGCCATCTTTACGTTATGAACCCCGTTATTGGGTGGGTAACCCAATCCGGAAGAATTACGCTTCTCCTCTCTCGAGGGTATGCACGCAACTCTTTTTACCCAAGGATGATCAGTCCATACGCACGGCCTCTCCGATAGCTAGCATATGGATAATGAAAATAGAGCCCACACATTGATATGTGGTTCTACGCATCGTATACCATAGACAAACCTTAAGCCCTTTAATTAAAGTGAGAAAAAGATCCTTTGATTATTTAGAGTGATTTTATATGTCCCAATGCTCTTCGATGCAGAGGGCTAGGAACTATTAGTCACTCATCAGTATGGGGACGACTTATAAGTTTGATGATCCATGAGTTCGAAACTAAGTGCTAAATGGTTATAAAAAGAGAACATAAAAATAACGTAACGTTAGGAACAAAAGGCAAAAAAAAAACACTTGCTAACATAGAACTCACACGCACATCAAACCCATAATTAAGAGAAAGCTAAGTTACACAATAGGAAAACATAATTGAAATTACCAGTCCTACTCAAACGAGTATGCGGGAAATTACAAGTCTCACTCAAACGAGTAGGCGGGAAATTACAAGTCCTACTCCAACGAGTAGGCGGGAAATTACAATTCCTACTCAAACGAGTAGGCGGGAAATTAAAGCTAGTCCTACTTGAATGAGTAGGCGGAAATAAATGCACACACGCACACACTCTACATAATTGAAAGAAAGCAATAAACACTCTCATACACACACACACTCTACATAAAATTAAGAAAGCAAGAAAAGAAAGCAATAAAAATTATCTCATACACTCACACACACAACCAAAAGAGAAAGAAAACAAAGTTATCTAAAAATTAAAATAACAATATTTCTACTCCGAAAGTTTACCAAAAAGACATAAAAAAAGAAAATAAAAGTTAAAGAATGAAAAAGGTTTTCAAATTAAGGCAAAAATCAAAGTGTTTCAAAAATTAAAATAACAACTTTTCATTCTTATAATTTTATAAAAGAGTTTAAAAAGTAGAAAGAAGTCAAAAAGAACAAAATGTTATACAAACACAAAAAAGAAACTAAGTAGAAAAAAGGATAAAAAGATAAAAATCACTTTGAAAGCACATTTACAAACTCATGAAAATGAATATAATGCACTAAAAAACTAACCCTAAACAAAGCTAAGGTACAAGATGATAAAAGCTAGCATAACAACTAAAAACTATAATAGGAAACCTAGAACAAAAGCTAAGTAAAACAAAAATATGAAAACATAAAAACATAAAACTAAACGCATACACTCACACACACATTTTAAAGAGAAAGACAAAGAAAAACAAAGGATAAAAATAGAATAAAGGTGGGGCACTCATATGCATTCCAAGACAACATGAGGAGAAAAAAACTAACATTTTATTAAGGGAAAAAATTTGATTACAAAGCTAAAACAAACATAAAAGAGAGGGGGAGAAAATTCTCCTTACATGGCAAGAGGTGCACCCAAGCAGCCCACAAACAACAAAATTGGCCCAAAAATTTGAACCCTTGGATCACACAAAAAATTTACATTTATAGACAAAATTTCGGGAGTGACACGCCCTTCGGTGTGCAGGGGAAGCAAAAATTTAGATGATTGGCTTGGTTTTGGAAGCAACGGGTATGGGACACATCATGGTCAGGGGTCGATGAGTGTTGAATGGAAGCATCGAGCGTCGATCGATGAATGTCGAGTGAAAGCGTCGAGTCAATCTACGAACGTCGAGCATCGTTCGACGAATTTCGGATGAAATCGTCGATGGACGAATGTCTCTTGAAAGCATTAAGTCGATCAATGAATGTCGAGCATCATTTGATGAATGTCAGATGAAAGCGTCGATCGACGAATGTCGCTTGAAAGCGTTGAGTCGATCGACAAATGTCGAGCATCGTTCGACAAATGTCGAGCATCGATCGACGAATATCGAGCATCGATCAGCTGGTGTTGAGTGTTTTCTAGCATTGAGTCGATTGACGAACGTCGAGCGTTGAGTCAAGTTCGTCGAACGTCGAGTCAGCTTGCGTGACACAGGCGTGACTTCATTATTTCTTTGCAGGCAGCTTATTTCTGCGGGAATCAAAGAAACACTCCTGGTCACAGGCATGACCAATTTGACATGGGCGTGTACTATGAAATTTTGACTTTTTTTGAAAAAATTCAGGAAATAAAATAAAGCTATGTTAGAAGAGTATGTACAAAAAAGAAAATATTTTATTGAAGAAAAATAACAAAAAACTACAAAAATAACTTAAAACTACTTATATAAAGTACTAAAAAATATGAATATTTACAACATATCAAATACCCTCATACTTAAGTTTTGTTATTCCAGAGCAAAAGTTGGAGATGAACTTATTAGAAATTAAAAGAAATCCTAAATTTAGCTACCGCTTAAATTAATTAAAAGAGAGATCTAAATTAACATCCGGGGTATAAGAGTTAAGTCCTAAATTATGAAGATAATTTAAATAGAGGAAAAGTTTTGGCCAAAAGACTTCTTGATGTAATCAAATAGAAAATAGAAATTGTAATCATTAGTTTAACAAAAATAAAATGGAATTATATAAACTTTACCTTATAGTAGTTTTACAGGAAATAATGCAATTTAAGAAATTTACTCTCAAAAAAATTTTATATTAATTCTAGAATCATTGAATATGGTAAGGGGATTGTTTTGGTTGATGAAGAGGGCTTTGGTTTAGATGTGAGGTAATCTTTTCTCAAACATCTAATTAATTTTTTTTTATATTTGGATGTTTAGGAGAATGAAATCTAATTTTCCATAACATTTTATTTTTTGAACAACTTCATATTAACCCAATGTATATGTATATGAGTAATGGATTTTATCCTCTTACTCTGTAACATATAATCTTTAAAAATATTGGATGCCTATGTTTACGAAACGAAATCTTATTCCTATTGACTTAGGTTCTTTTAAGGATAAAAAGGGTTTTAGGTTTATCATAAAAGAAAACTAGATTTTTATAAAAAAATTTGAGAGCAACTTTGATTAATTGAACGTTCCTGTGTTTCAAAAAGCATGAAGTAGACATAATTGGAGCCCGTGATTGTTATTTTCTAACATAATACACGCGTATATATTTTATATAAATTAGAATTAGTGCCGAAAATGAGTCCCCTATCTTAAGAATAAAGTATAAAAAATTCTATAAAACTTAACTCCGGATATTTAACTTTATCTATTTCTAATTAATAAATGAATAATAAACAAAGAAATAATGAAATTTGCTTATAAATAAACTCGCAACTAGATTTTTGGAGAGCAAAAAAGGGTTAAGAATGGTATATTCGATTTATTTTTTTCATAAATTTTTATTTTTTATTTTTAGGGTTTTCATCCTTTTTGGTATTTTTGATTTATTATCTTTTTTTGGATTTTTGAACTTATTTCTTTAATATATCATACTAAAGAAAGATGTAAAAATGATTTTTTTTACCCTTTTTTGAGTTTTCTAATTTTTTTTTTGTTTTAAATTTTTTTTTTCAAATATCTACAAGAGAGGAAAGAGAAATTATTTATAAAGATGAGAGAGAGAAAGGAAGAGGGGAAAGAGAAAAAAAAATATTTGCAAAAATTGTTTACAAAGAATATTTACAAAGTAGTAGACAAATATCTAACAAAATAAATAAATAGCGAAAAAGGTAAATGTGGGGTGCCTCCCAGGAGAGCAATTTTTATAGTCGTGTAGCTTGACTATTTTGACGGGGTTATAATATCGAGGAGGGTTATGGTTTCGTTAACACCGATCATCGGTTCGCCCGCTATATATAACTTTAACCGATGACCGTTTTCTTTAAGACAACCTTTTTCTGAGTGGGAGACGAGTACGGTCTCATATGGCCAAACCTCTTCAACTTTGAAGGGGTCGTACCAACGTGATTTTAGTTTACCCGGAAAAAGTCTAAGACTTGAATTATAAAGAAGGACAAGATTGCCCGGAGAAAAAAAATTTGGGGCTTGATTTTTCGATCGTGATAGAACTTAAAACGCTCCTTATAGAACTTGTTGCTCTCGTAAGCGTTTGCACGCCATTCATCGAGCTCGTTTAGTTGTAGTTTTCTATTTTGACCGGCTAAGTTAGCATCGAGGTTTACGAGATTTAAAGCCCAAAGAGCGCGATGCTCTAGTTCTACGGGTAGATGGCATGCTTTTCCATAGTCTAATCAAAACGACGTACAACAAATTACGGTTTTGTATGCCGTACCATACACCCATAACGCATCGTCGAGTTTGACAGACCAATCTTTCCTACTAAGTTAAACGGTTTTTTCTAATATATGTTTAATCTCTCGATTTACTACCTTAACTTGGCCACTTGTTTGTGGGTGATAGGGGGTGGCAAGTTTGCGTGTGAATCCATATTTAGCTAACGTATTAGACATTTGGGCGTTACAGAAATGCGTTCCCCTACCACTCATAATAGCTCGAGGTGTGTTGAAGCGAGAAAATAGTTTTTTAAGAAAGGTAACGACGACTCGCACATCGTTGGTGGGTAGAGCTTGCGCTTTCGCCCACCTTGATACGTAGTCGACCGCCACTAAAATATAAATATTTTTAAAATACAGAGGTAGGGGGCCAACAAAATCAATGCCCCACAAATCGAAGAGTTCACACTCTAAAAATAAATTTTGGGGCATCTCGTCGAGACGAGAGATGTTACCCGACCGCTAGCACATATCGGAGGAGCGCACAAAAGTGTGCACGTCTTTGAATAGAGTGGGCCAAAAGAAGACCGCCTCCAGCGCCTTCGGCGCGGTCCGGTTAGCTTGATAATGCCCACCAGCCGGACCCTCGTGGCAATGCCTAAGTATTTGCGTGCACTCCACACCCGCGGCTCATCTTCGGACCGCCTAGTCTGCGCAGATATGAAAAAAAAAATGGTCCTCCAAAAAACAAATTTCAAGTCAGAAAAGAATTTCTTCTTTTGCTGGCTCGAAAATTCTTTTGGGAGCACCCGCGCAACTAAATAGTTCGCAAAATCTGTGAACCAAGGCGGGGAAGATTAAATAGTATTTATGTCTAGAAGGCGTTCCTCGGGAAATCTGTCATTTATGTTAGATTCGACGAGCGCTTCCGCACCCAAATTTTCTAAACTGGAGAGTTGATCAGCGGCTAAATTTTCCACGCCCTTCTTATCCCGGATCTCCAAATCAAACTCTTGTAGGAGGAGGATCCATCGAAAAAGGCAGGGCTTCGCATTGGTTTTAGCTAATAAATATTTTAAGGCGGAGTGGTCGATAAGTACGATAACTTTAGATAGCATTATATACGAGCGAAACTTATCAAATGTAAAAACGACGGCTAAAAGTTCCTTTTCCATTATCCTGTAGTTTCCTTGTACGGAATTGATCGTCTTGCTAGCGTAAAAAATAAAATGAAAATATTTGTTTATGCTTTGGCCAAGAATGACACCTACGGGAATATCACTAGCATCGCACATAATCTCAAACGGAAGGGACCAATCGGGCGCCACTAAAATCGGAGAATTGATAAGTTTTTATTTTATAAAATTAAACCCGGTCTCACATTCGCTACTAAAGAAAAAATTAGATTCCTTTTTTAGGAGGCGAGTAAGTGGCTATGTTATCTTAGAAAAGTCTTAAATAAAACGCCTATAAAAGCTCGCGTGCCCTAAGAAACTCCTAATTGATTTTACGTTGGAAGGCGGGGGAAGTTTTTGCATAATTTCTATCTTGGCCTTTTCGACCTCCATCCCCTTAGACGAAATCTTATGGCTTAGAACAAAACCTTCTTAAACCATAAAGTTACACTTTTCCCAATTTAAAATGAGATGCGTGTCCTCGCATCGCTGGAGGACATGATCTAAATTATGAAGACAAGCCGGGAATGAGCATCCGAAAATAGAGAAGTCATTCATAAAGACTTCCATAATGTCTCCTACCAGCTCGCCAAAGATTGTCAGCATAAATCTTTGGAATGTAGCTGGCACATTGCAGAGGCCAAATGACATTCTTCGGTAGTCAAAGGTGCCAAACGGGCATGTAAAAGTAGTTTTTTCTTGGTCATCGGGGGAAATGAGGATTTGGAAAAACCCCGATAAAGCATCAAGAAAACAATAATATGGATGACCGGATAAACCCTCCAGAATTTAGTCTAAAATGGTAGTGGGAAATGGTCCTTACGAGTGGCATCATTTAGTTTCCTATAATCGATGCACACCCGCCAACCCATAACAATACAAGTTGGGACGAGTTCATTATGCTCATTTTCCACTACGGTAAGACTGCCCTTCTTGGGCACGACATGAACGGGACTAACCCAAGCACTATAAGAAATAGGATAAATAATCCCCGCATCTAATAATTTTATGATTTCGGCTTTAACGACATCTTTCATGTTGGGATTAAGACGTCACTATGGCTGAATAGTTTTGCGGCAATTATAGTTTAGGAAAATCTTATGGGTGCTGAAAGAGGGGTTAATCCCCTTTAAATCGGAAATTTGCCACGCAATTGCGCGACAATGTTTAAGCAAAACTTCGAAAAAATCAGAAGTCTCTGAATCACTCAAATGCGAAGAAATGATAATGGGAAGGGTATCATCTTTTCCCAAAAAGGCGTATTTGAGAGATTCGGGTGGGGGGTTGAGCTCTAGGTAGGGCGGTTCTTCTAACGAGATTTTAATTCTAATGTCTTTCGAACCAATTAGTTCGAAAGGGAAATCTAAAGATTTATCCTCTTCGCAATTAAAATTTTTGAGCGCAAAAATGTCATCATTAAGAAAAATTGACTCAAAAGAAGGAGAAGAACGATCTCCGAAAAAACTATCTAAATTATAACAAAAATCATCGCTCGATGATGAGTCTTCCATCGTGGGATTAATAGAGAAAGTAACTTCATCATCTCCCACCCAAAGGAGGAGACGACTATTACTCACATCAATTAATGCACGGAAGGTGGCGAGAAAAGGGCGGCTAAGTATAATTGGTGCATCGGTGTTGTTGAAATCGAGAAATCGATCTCTATGGAGTTGAGGGTCTCAAAAAAGGGGTGACCTCACACTTACTGCACTCAGGCAAATATCACAGACCAAAGTCTTAGGAAATTAGGAATAGACCCTCGGCTCTAACATGGAGGTCCCACCTCACACCCGGAAGACCTTCGAGATCGCCCCTCCCTAGCCAATGCTGAGCTAGGTGCCTTGGAGGATGAAGGAGGAAGAAGAAGAGTGGTGAAAACCCAAACTCTCTCCAAGGCACCCCAAGGGTATATTTATAGATTTTTGGGGATGGCCTGCCAATAGTGCAATCCTATTGCTCTAAAATTACTGAAATACCCTGGGGCTGGTCTGCCAACAACCAAACTTTGCTGTTCTGAACAGCTGCTATTTGCAGCCCATTAGGGGCAAAATAGCAGATCCTCAAGCCAGGCGAGCTGCTCAAGCCGGGCGAGACCTGGGAGCTATCTCATTGTGACCCTAGGAGTCATCTCGTCGAAACCCTGAGAGCAGTTTCATCGAGACCCAGGGCGCCATCTCGTCGAGACCCCGGGAGCCATCTCATCGAAACCCCAGGAGACGTTTCATCGAGACCCCGGGAGCTGTCTCGTCGAGACCCCGGGAGCCGTCTCGTCGAGACCCTGAGAGCCGTCTAGTCGAGACCTCGGGATCCGTCTCGTCTTGCTGGGCAAAATTTATTATCCCCCTACTAGAATATCATGCAGGTCAATAATAAATTAGCCCCCAGGAGTGCAAGACCCTCTAAAAGCTTAAAAATGCATAGCAAGTATCACACCTTGTTTGGGGGCACCTTTTCGCGAATACGAGGTTGTACACAATCCCCGCTCTTTTCGAGCGAGTTCCACGCTCAGAAAGAAACATCCAATCTAATGTATTTGCTGCATTGCCTTCTTGGAGCCGAAAATACTTGGCCTCCCGGGGGTCAACCTGTCATGCTAGTTAATGGGAGCCTGAGTGACGAGATGACCTTAGGGTAAAAAATACTTGGCCTCCCCGAGGGGTCAACCTGTCATGCCAGGTAATAGGAGCCTGGGTGACGAGATGGCCTCGGGTTATAAAACACTTGGCCTCCCCGAGAGGTCAACCTGTCATGCCAGCTAATGGGAGCTTGGGTGACGAGACGGCCTCGGGGTAGCAAACACTTGGCCTCCCCGAGGGGTCAACCTGTCATGCCAGCTAATGGGAGCCTAGGTGACGAGATGGACACGGGGTAGAAAACACTTGCCCTCCCCGAGGGGTCAACCTGTCATGCCAGCTAATGGGAGCCTGGTCAACGGAATCATCTCGGGGCAAGGCCTACTCGCCCCTCCGAGAGATCAACCTGCCCTGCCAGCTAGTGGGAGCCTAATCATCGGAATCATCTCGGGGGGAAGGTCTACTAGCCCCTCCGAGTGATCAACCTGCCCTACCAGCTAGTGAGAGCCTAGTTAGTGGAATCATCTCGGTGGGAAGGTCTTCTCGCCCCTCTGAGAGATCAACCTGCCCTGCTAGCTAGTGGGAGCCTGGTCAGCAGAATCATCTCGGGGCTAAGGTCTACTCGCCCCTCTAAGAGATCAACCTGCCCTGCCAGCTTGTGGGAGCCTTGTCAGCAGAATTATCTAGGGGGGGGGAGGTCTACTCGCCCCTCCGAGAGATCAACCTGCCCTGTCAGCCAGTGGGAGCCTGGTCAGCAGAATCATCTCGAGTGGAAGGCCTACTCGCCCCTCCGAGAGATCAACCTGCCCTGCTAGCTAGTGGGAGCATGATTAGTAGAATCATCTCGGGGCAAGGCCTACTCACCCCTCCAAGAGATCAACCTGCTCTGCCAGCTAGTGGGAGCCTAGTCAGTAAAATCATCTACGGAGGAAGGTATACTCGCCAATCCGGAAAATCAACCTGCCCTACCAGCTAGTGGGAGCCTGGTCAGCGAAATCATCTCAGGGGGAAGTTATACTCGCCCCTCCGAGAGATCAACCTGCCATGCCAGCTTGTGGGAGCCTGGTCAGCAGAATCATCTCGGGGGGGAAGGCCTACTCGCCCCTCCGAGAGATCAACCTGCCCTGCCAGCTAGTGGGAGCATGGTCAGTAGAATCATCTCGGGGCAAGGCCTACTCACCCCTCCAAGAGATCAACCTGCCCTGCCAGCTAGTGGGAGCCTAATCAGCAGAATCATCCTGGGGGGAAGGCCTACTTGCCCCTCCAAGAGATCAACCTGCCCTGCCAGCTAGTAAGAGTCTGGTCAGCAGAATCATCTCAGGGTAAGGCCTACTAACCCCTCCGAGAGATTAGCCTACCCTGCCAGCTAGTGGGAGCCTGGTCAACGCAATAAACTTTGGGTTTTTCATGGATCACAAATGTTTTTTACGGTCCCTTTCATCAATCATAGTTGATACAATGCAATAAAAGTTCATTACAAGAGATGATCCACTTCTTCACTACCTCCCTCTTCCCTCGTGCATCATCAAATCCCTCCCTAAATGCCTATATCAACCCTGTCCTCACATCTCTCCCCTACTGCCTCGAGTTGGACTTCTTCAATCCGCACTGGATCTTGCGATTATTGAGGTTGGTTAGGCTGTGGTGCTGGAGCTCTTGTCCTTCACAACTCCAGGAATTCGAGGCAAATAGCTGTTGCATGGCCCTCCTCCTGGTGGAACTCACAGTAGGGTAACTCAACTCTGACTCTTCCTCATCCTGCACAGTTCATCCTCTCCCTTCGAGCAATCATTATTGCTTGTTGCAGTGGGGGTAGCAGGTGACTAGGGGCTTGTCTTTGGAAGTTGAACCTCCCCTGGCCTTCATGAAAATCCCCCCACCTTCAATGAGACCTCTCCCTGGACCCTGAACGGGCCCTCCCTGCTGCCTCTAACCAAGTTCCCGACCTTCCTGAGGTCCCTAGAACCCCTAAGCTCTCTGTTGTTCTCTCCTTCTTCCCTCTTGATGCCTCGAGCCACCTTGCTCCTTCGGATCTACCTCTGCTAACTTTTCCAACCTCTTGGCTAATGCCAGGTTGGCCGCCTCCATTGCTATCTCTTTTGCTTCCTTCTCCATCAGCCCTTCAAACAACAATGACGCCTTTTGAGTTAGGCTCATCTTGAAGAAGCCCTCCCGCAGCCCAACAGTGAACACCATTTAGAAAGCAAATCCTGGCAACTCCTGAATGTCCAAGATCTCCTCCAGGAACCTATCCACGTACTGGGCCAAGGAT
Source organism: Platanthera zijinensis (assembly GCA_039513925.1). Lineage (NCBI taxonomy): Eukaryota > Viridiplantae > Streptophyta > Magnoliopsida > Asparagales > Orchidaceae > Platanthera > Platanthera zijinensis. Next base: position 69,753,254 of record CM077092.1, on the reverse strand, counting down.
TCGTCCTCCTTCTGCTAGATCCGAAAAATGGACTCAGGATTCTTCTTCCTCTTCTTAGAAGTGGAGAAGTGAAGCTGAAAACTCCAGTTCAAGTCTTCGAACCCATAAATCGATCCCAGTTGGAGTTGGTGGAACCAGTCTCTTGCTTTTTCTTTCAAGGTAATTGCAAATAGGCGGCACTTGAATGCATCTATCATCGGCCTGATAGTGAACGTATCCTAGAACTACTGTAGGTGCTGGAGAGGGTCGTCTTTCCCAGTGTAGTAAGTCATGTTAGGCTCCCTGAACCCCTCGGGAACTAGGGCTGAGACAATCAGCTTGCTGAAAGGTGATCCCTTTCTTGGCCATCTCGCATGCTCCACTTGTGCGACCTGCTCTCCTAGGAGGATGGCACTCCCCGGGCTGGAGAACAACTCACAGCCAGTGAGGTCTCGCTCGACCCCATCTCCCATCCTCTCCTTTCCGAGCTTTCTTCCTGGTGCGCTTCCCTCTACCCCCCTAGGTTCATCTCGCCCACGCCCATGGGAGTCATCTCGCTGATACCCTGAGAGACAACTTGCCGAGAGGGGGGAGCTAGCTCCTGGGGGGTTGGAGTGGAGCTGCCACCCCAAGGAGCAATACTTCATAACATTTCCTTGATGTCTTAGATGGATGCCATGAACTCCTCCCTTCCCACAAAGGGTCCTAGGTTTGGGGTCTCGCGAGGGTCATAACTACCTCCCTGAATTCCAGCCATGACATTCTCTTGAGATCTTCTGTGTTGGTCACTCTCCACGCTCATTGCACCAAGATTTTGAAACCGAGAAATCTATCTCTGTGGAGTTCGGGGTCCCAAAAAAGGGGTGACCTCACACTTACTGCACTCAGGTGAATGTCATAGACCAAAGGCTCAGGAAACTAGGAATAGACCCTCGACTCTAGTGTGGAGGTCCCACCTCACACCCGGAAGACCTTTGAGATCTTTTGTAATACCCCAAAACTCAAAATAGGGACGGGTGATGTTGTAAGCCAAGTCTGAGACTTGGAGCAGGTGACACGGGAGTGTCACGGGCGTGACACGGGCGTGTTCGGCCACGGGTCGCGTTGTCGATGTTTTGGCGATCGGCGATCGTCGAGTTCAGGCACACGGCCTGGGACACGGGAGTGTCCCAGGGCGTGTCACACCAGGGAGATTTCTGAGTTATGTACACAGGACATGACACGGGCACAGACACAGGCGTGTCACATATGACACGGGCGTGTCGGGTGTCGTGTCGCAGGTCGTGTCCTTCTCGGGAAAATCCTAGAAGTTGCACACGGGGCGTGACACGGGTCTTGACACGGCCGTGTCACTTGTGACACGGGCGTGTCGGATGCCGTGTCAAAGGCCATGTGCTGGTCGGGACGTCAGGCGAGACGACGAATGGGCGACACGGCCCTGGACGCGGGCGTGTCGCAAGCCGTGTTCGGTCTAGTTTTGATATTTTAGGCCCCGACCGTGGCCGTTTGTTTCCTTATGTTTGTATCCGACGGCTGGGGGTTGGTGCTGGCGGTTTAAACCCAGAAATAGGGTTTGCAATCCCTCATTTCATCCCCTTGATTCTCTTTCTAAAGGCTAGAGAGAGGGGAGAGCAAGGGGAAGAGGAAGGCAAGATCTGGTCACCGGCGGAGCTTCGGAGCTCCAAATCCCGAGCCGACTTCGGATCTGCGGGGGCAAGGAGATTGCAGTGCTTTCCATTATCATAGATTTCCATGGTGCCAAGAAGAAATGCTAGGGTAACGAATCTCATCCTAGGACATGTGAAGTCCTCTTTTTTCCTTTGCATAGGAAGCCCTCTCACGCGAGTGTGCAATGAGTTGAGGTGTCCCTTTGGGTAGATAGGTAAAGTCCCCCTTGTTTAGAGTCCGTATGCGAGAACAGACATAGGCATGATGTGTAAATCCTATCCGGACAATTTGGTCTGGATCGGTGATGTTGCATTGCATAATAACCGGAGAAGACTCCGTATGATTGGTTATTTTTCGGGTTTCTACAAGGTAGAATTACAACATGGAGCCTTGGAGACTAACTCCAAGGTGCACCCGAAAAACTAGGCAAACACGGGATGTTTCCAACATGGTTGCCGGGGAGCCAACTTGAAAATAACTGGGTTATGTGAATTTTTGGTGGAAACGGGACTCGGGGAGTCTTGACCTGCGCATATGTCTTAAACTGTCATTGCGGTATGATCACGGGTCAGGCGGAACCGTACCCGATCTATGTCGTTCGTTGGAACCATTGTCATAGATGAGGGTCTTCGACGGTCTATAGCTTAAATTGTTGTGAACAATGCCAGGAAGACAAAATGCTCATAAGGTTGGTCGTCCAAGGGGCGGTGACGGAACGGGAATGACTATGGCGTAAATTGACGTGACGTTGTCCGCTTCGCCGTGAATGTTCCCTGAGTGCACGGGGTATGTGGTTGTGTGTGCCTACGCCTGTGATGAAGTGTGTTTACACTATACTACTTGGTTATACTAATAAAGTGCAGTGAAAGAGCATCGCCATCCCGTTTTGGGGGCGGGGTCATTATAATTTGGTCAGCATAGCTGACCGTTACTTTTGTTTACCACTGTGCGGTGGATTGTTGCTTGCAGGTGCTGCAGAGCCGAGCGGTAAATAGCGGGCAAAAGCCCAAGTTGTTGCGTCGGCCCTCGAAGGCCTAAACTTTTGAGTGTTTTCTTATTTACTCATGTGTGACCGGCCTGCGTGCCGAGGTTTGGAAAACACTTCTATTTAAGCAAACTGTTGTAAGGCCTTAAGGCCATTATTTCTGTGTATTGTACATTTCTATGGGACTATTGTAGTGGACATTCATTCTTTGACTGGGTTCTTTTATCTTGCAACCTAATAATTTACTTCCGCTAGGTGCTCTGTGTAGGACGTTGTGATTGGTTGATTTTTTTCAATAAGTAACCAACCGGTCTGTCCATAGTATATGGCGTCGGGCCCCGGCCGGACCTACTGTTATATGCCATGTGACGGATAGGGGTGTTACATCTTCCCCTCCCTAGCCAATGCTGAGCTAGGTTCCTTGGAGGATGAAGGGGGAAGAAGAAGAGTGGTGAAAATCCGAACTCTCTCCAAGGCACCCCAAATGTCTATTTATAGATTTTTGGGGATGGCCTGCTAATAGCGAAATCCTGCTGCTCTAAAATTACTGAAATACTCTGGGGCTAGTCTACCAACAGCCAAACTCTGGTGTTCTGAACAGCTATTATTCGCAGCCCACCAGGGGCAAAATAGCAGCTCCTCAAGCCAGGTGAATTGCTCAAGTCGAGCGAGACCTGGGAGCTGTCTCGTAGAGACCATGGGTGCCGTCTTGCCGAGACCCTGGGATTTGTCTTGCCGAGACCCTGAGATATGTCTCGTAGAGACCCTGGGAGCCGTCTCACCGAGACCCTGGGAGCCACCTCGCCTAAACCCTTAGGATCGTCTTGCCGAGACCTTGGGAGCCGTCTCGTCAAGACACTGGGAGTCGTCACGTCGAGAACTTGGGATCCGTCTCGTCGAGACCCTGGTAGCTGTCTCGCCGAGACCTTGGGAGCTGTCTCCCCGAGACCCTGGGAGCCGTCTTGCCGAGACCATGGGAGCCGTCTCGCCGAGACCCTGGGAGCCCTCTCGCCGAGACCCTGGGAGCCCTCTCGCCGAGACCCTGGGATCCGTCTCGCCGAGACCCTGGGAGTCGTGTCGCCGAGACCCTAGGAGCCATCTCGCCGAGACCCTGGGAGTCGTCTCACTGAGACCCTGGGAGCCATCTCGTTGAGACCATGGGAGCCTTTTCGTCGAGACCCTAGGAGCCGTCTCATCGAGACACTGGGAGACGTCTCGTCGAGACCCTTGGAGCCGTCTTGTCGAGACCCTGGGAGCCATCTCGCCGAGACCCTGGGAGCCGTCTCGCCGAGGCCCTGGGATCCGTCTCGGCGAGGCCCTGGGAGCCGTCTCGCCGAGACCCTGGGAGCCGTCTCGCCGAGACCCTTGGATCCATCTCGCCGAGACCCTGGGAGCCGTCTCGTCGAGACCCTGGGAGCCATTTTGCCGGACCCTGGGAGCTGTCTCGTCGAGACCCTGGGAGCCGTCTTGTCGAGACCCTGGGAGTCTTCTCGTCTTGCTGGGCAAAATTTTTTATCCCCCTACTAGAATATCATGCAGGTCAACAATTAATTGGCCCCCAGGAGTGCAAGACCCTCTAAAAGCATAAAAATGTGTAGCAAGTCTCACGCCTTGTTTGGGGGCCCCTTTTCGTGAATACAGGGTTGTACAGGTGTCCTCCACGATGTCCAAGATGACGAAGTCTACCGTAAAGATAAACTTATCAACTCGGACAAGAACGCCCACAACCACCCTGACAGGGAACTTAACCGAGCGATCAACTAGTTGGATAAGCATTTTAGTAGGGGCCGGAGTGCCCAAACCTAATTTTTGAAAGAGCGAGAATGGCATCAAATTAATGCTCGAATCTGCAAGACCGTATTTTACTAATATATTGCCAAAAAGTCACGGGATGGAAAACCTTCCCGGGTCGTTTTGTTTTGGGAGCAATTTATTAGTAAGAGCCGTCGAACAGTCTACGTTGAGAGAGATATGCGAAATATTTTCTAATTTTTATTTATTATAAAGAAGTTCTTTCAAATATTTCGCATACTTAGGCATCTGCGAGATCGCCTCGCAGAAGGGAAATATTAATATGAATTTATTTTAATAGTAAAATAAATTTTTTGTACTGCGCGTCCTTACGCTCACTATCAAACTTATGTGGATACGACAAGGCCTTATTTAGAATAATTTTTTCGTTTAATATGGTAAAGACGACATAATCGAAGAAGTGGGAAGAGGGGTCGGAGGAGAAATATATAATTATGGATCGATCTATTTTAGATCGACCACCACCTTACCGCTATAGAGGGTTATAGTATTGACATTCTCCCGAGGGTTGGGCTCCGTGTTCCCCGGCAGTGCCCCGAGCGCGCGCTTGGACATCATTCTCGCCAACTGTCAAACCTGTAGTTCAAGGTTTTTTAGCGATCTGGTGATGTTTCAGATATTTTTCTCGTTGGACGCGATATATTTATAAAAAATTTCCTCAACCAGAGAATTTTTCGGAGGAGGAGGCGGGAAAATGCAGGCGCAAAAGAGTTAGGCGGCAGCTGCGCGTTGTTCGTATTGCTCCAAGAGAAGTTAGGGTGATTCCTCTAACCCGGATTATAGTTATTACTATAAGGGTTGTTGTTAGGGTTGAAGGAAGGACAACCCAAATTTCTCATGAAGTCTGCGAACTCTTCAGCCACATAGATGTTAGAGGGAGTGAAATAAGGCGAAGTGGGGGAGACAGTAGACATCTCCTCCACTTGCATAGTTAGCCTTTCAACTTGAAGGGCTAAGTGAGCAGTGGTATCCACTTCAAAAAGGTCGGCCACCTGCTTAGGGAGTCCCCACGGGATGTTCCACTGGTAGGCATTCATAGCCATTTCTTCGATAAGAGCCTGGGCAGTCTCGGGGTTTATATAATTTAATGTGCCCCCGGCAGCCGCATCAATCATTTGACGTGTATGATAGTAAAGCCCGTTATAAAAAATTTGAACCTATAACCATGCTGGCAGCGCGTGGTGCAGAGACTTGCGGAGGAATTCTTTAAACCTCTCCCAAGTCTCAAATAGATACTCGGGATCATTTTGCACAAATAAAGAAATATCCGCCCGTAATTTTGCAGTTTTTGCGGGCAGAAAATACTTCATTAAGAACCATTCCGCAAGCTCGGCCAAAGTGGTGATACATCCTCGCGGGAGGGAATTCAACAACGCCTTAGCTTTTGATTTTAAGGAAAATGGAAAAAGGCGCAAGAGAATGGCGTCATCAGTGACACGATTAATTTTAAAAGTGTCGCAGATCTCTAAAAAGCTAGATAAATGGACGTTCGAGTCCTCATCCGGCATTCCATCGAACTGCACTATACTTTGGATCATTTGAACAACGCTAGATTTTATTTAAAAATTATTGTTCTCCACTGTCGGGCGAACAATACTCGACCCAGTATCATCCAAATTCGGTCGGGCGTAGTAGGATATTGTACGCTCCGCGGCTGCATATTGGTTGGGGTCGGCCATAACTACGACAGAGATTTCTCCGGTGGATTCTTCGGGGTCAAAAAAAGGACTTCGGCATTGAGATCAAATACGCGCAAGGGAGAGTTTGATCTCTGGGTCGAAATCAAAATTCTCAGTGTATGAAGATTGTCCACGGGTTATACACCCTAAAATATATACTAAATAATTAAAAAAAATTGGGTTTTAGGTAGAGTTTTTAAGTTTTTATAGAAAACTAGATAAAATTAATAGAGTCCGTAATTCAAAATTACAACACGAAGAGTCCCCGGCAACGACGCCAAAAACTTAATGCGCACGAAGCCCGGCTCTCGATTTAGACGATGAGCACGCTGGGTTTGGATTCCGCGTGGCGAAAAGGAGGCAAGTGCACCTGTCGCAAGTAGTACAGAATATTTCGGTGGGGAATATCGAGGTTGTATATTTCCCGGGACCAGTTGACTGTTTCTACTCCTTCCAGAGGGACTATTATTTTACCTAAAATAAGTTGTCAGGTTTTAGTTAACTAAAGCGGTTATAAAAGAGAGTTGTAAAAATGACTTAGAAAGATTGAATGAAGGGTTAACGCTCGGTATCGAATCAGATCGAAACTAAAATGACTCTTAATAATTATAGAACTTAGTTTTCAAATTAATTAAAGGCAACTTGGCCGTGTAGGTTCCACAATCATGAGCTCACCTATCTTTAGGAATATCGCTCACCTGAAAATTAAGACTATTCGACCGAACTCTCGTCCGACAAAGGATTCCTCTTAATGCCCGCTTTATGCTAAGAACCCCGCTATTGGGCGGGGAACCCAATCCAGAAGAATTACGCTTCTCCTCTCTCGAGGGTATGCACACAACTCTTTTTACCCAAGGGTGATCGGTCCATACGTGCGACCTCTCGACTAGCTAGCATATGGATAACGGAAATAGAGCCCACACATCGATATGTGGTTCTACACGTCGTATACCCGGGAAATACCTTAAGCCCTTTAATTAAAGTGAGAAAAAAATCTTTTAATTATTTAGAGTGATTTTATATGTCCCAATGCTCTTCGATGCCGAGGGCTAAGAATGATTAGCCACTCATCGGTATGGGGACGGCTTATGAGTTTGATGTGGCGTGAGTTCGAAACTAAGCGCTAAATGGTTATAAAAAGAGGACATAAAAATAACGAAATATTAGGAACAAAAGGCTACAAAAACACTTGCTAACATAGAACTCACACGCACATCGAACCCATAATTAAGAAAGAGCCAAGTTACATAAAAGGAAAACATAATTGAAATTATAAGTTCTACTCAAACGAGTAGGCAAAAAATTACAAGTCCTACTCAAACGAGTAGCCGGAAAATTACATTTCCAACTCAAACGAGTAGGCGGGAAATTACAAGTGCTACTCAAACGAGTAGGCGGGAAATTAAAGCGGGTCCTATTCGAATGAGTAGGAGGAAATAAATGCACACACACACACTCTACATAATTGAAAGAAAGCAATCAACACTCTCATACACACACACACTCTACATAAAATTAAGAAAGCAATAAAGAAAGCATGAAAAGAAAGAATTAAAATTATCTCATACACTCTCACACACAACAAAAATAGAAAGAAAAAAAAGTTATCTAAAAATTAAAATAACAACATTTTTACTCCTAAAGTTTACCAAAAAGACATAAAAAATAGAAAATAAAAGTTAAAGAAGGAAAAAGGTTTTCAAGTTAAAGCAAAAAATCGAAGTGTTTCAAAAATTAAAATAACAACATTTTCATTCTTATAAATTTATAAAAGAGTTTAAAAAGTAGAAAGAAGTCAAAAAGAACAAAAAGTTTTACAAACACAAAAAAGAAACTAAGTAGAAAAAAAGTTTAAAAAGATAAAAAACACATTGAAAACACTTTTACTAACTCATGAAAATGAATATAAAGCACTAAAAAACTAAACTTAAACAAAGCTAAGGTACAAGATGATAAAAGCTAGCATAACAACTAAAAACTATAATAGGAAACATAGAACAAAAGCTAAGTAAAACAAAACTATGAAAACATAAAAACATAAAATTAAACTCACACACTCACACACACATTTTAAAGAGAAAGACAAAGAAAAAAGATAAAAAGTGAATAAAGGTGGGGCACTCATATGCATTCCAAGACAACATGAGGAGAAAAAAGCTAACATATTTTATTAAGGGAAAAAAATTTATTACAAAGCTAAAACAAACATAAAAAAGAGGGGGAGAAAATTCTCCTTACATGGCAAGAAGTGCACCCAAGCTGCCCACAAACAACAAAATTGACCCAAAAAATTGAACCCTTGGATCACACAAAAAATTAACATTTATAGACAAAATTTTGCGGAGTGACACGCCCTCCGGTGTGCAGGTGAAACCGAAATTCTGATGACTGGTCTTGTTCTGGAAGCAATGGGTACGGGACACGTCTTGGTCAGGGGGCGATGAGTGTTGAATGGAAGCGTCGAGCGTCGATCGACGAATGTCTAGTTAAAGCGTCGAGTCGATCGACGAACGCCGAGCATTCTTCAATAAATATGGGATGAAAGCGTTGATGGACGAATGTAACTTGTAAGCGTTGAGTCGATCGACGAATGTTGAGAATCGTTCGAAGAATGTCAGATGAAAGCATCGATCGATGAATGTCGCTTGAAAGTGTTTAGTCGAACGAAGAACATCGAGTATCGTTCGACGAATGTCGAGCGTTCGATCAACGAATATCGGGCATCGATCAGCTAACTTTGAGTGTTGTCTAGCGTTGAGTCGAGCATTGTGTCAAGTTCGTCAAACATCGAGTCAGCTAGCATGACACATGCTTGACTTCATCATATCTTTGCAGGCAGCTGATTTCTACGGGAATCAAAGTAACACGTCTGGTCACGAGCGTGACAATTTGATACGGGCGTGTACTCTGAAATTTTGAATTTTTTTTAAAATTTTAGGAAAGAAAATAGAGCTATGTTAGAAGAATATGTACAAAAAAAGGAAACAATTTATTGGAGAAAAATAACAAAAAACTACAAAAAACCTAAAACTACTTATTGTTGAGACCGAGCGGTTTGTCGGATGAGACCGGGCGGTCTGGCGGTTTGTCTGGCAGTCTGAGCGGTTTGGCAGTACCGCGCTGTCTGTCGGATGAGACCAGGAGGTTTGGCAGCTTGTCTGGCGGTCTGGGCGGTCTGGCGGTTTGTGCGGCTTATGCGGCTTGTATAGTTTCAGGTTCTTGTAATTATTAGTCCCACATTTCTTGTTTGTAATCTCTCTTCTCTCCTCCATTCTATAAAAGGGAGGTCATACCTTTGTAATAAACACCTTTTTTAGATAATAAAATTTCAGTTATACTACTTGCGGTTTGTTTTTTGTTCGGTTCTAACATGGTATCAGAGAACTCGATCTACTCCTCCTGATTCTTTGTGCCTTCTCTGTCCGGGCGACCTGTCCGTGCGGCTTGCTTCCTGTTTGCGCGACCTATTTTTCGCGACCTGTTTCTTCCGCCTGTTTGTTTGCACCCTGTTCGCGCGACCTGTTTATTTTGCTTGCTTCTTTCTTGCGACCTGTTCTAGTCGCCGCGCCCTCCTCCTCCTCTTTAGTCGCCTCAACCTGTTTTTGCCTTGTTCGCCTTTCGCCTCCCAGCCGCCCTCTTCTATTCGCGCGGCCTATATTCTAGCCGCCCGACTTCTTCCCCTTTGCCTTTCTCTACATCTTGGTCGTGGCCTTCCTTGCCGCTAGTGTGTTGTCACCGTGACCACTACAGACTCATCTCTCTATCCGCTGTGGCCTTCTTTGCTGCTCGTCCTTCTTGTTGTTCGCGCGGCTTGTTCTTTCTAGCCGTGCGACCTCTTTCCCTCTGCTTCTTGGTTGCGGCCTTCCTTGCCATTCGTCTTCCTACTGTTCGCGTGGCTTGTTGTGTCTTCTCGCGCGGTTTATTTTCTTCCCTTCATGGCTTTCACATCCTTGGTCACATCATCTGGTAGTCCCCACGTTGTTACTCAAGGAAAATGGCTGATCGACACCGGTGCTACCAATCATATGACCGGAAATCCCCGGTGTTTTTCTCTCCTAGAAACACATGATCAGTTGCCCCCAGTTATTCTCGCTGATGGCTCTCCTTCACTGGTCAATGGGACAGGCGTGGTTCCTGTCACTCCATCTCTTCTCTTGGCGGATACTCTCTACGTTCTCAAATTTCCGTGCAACTTATTATCTGTGACGTCTCTATGCATGAAGTTACAGTGTTCTGTCACATTTACTTCTACTTCTTGTTCTTTTCAGGACCCGGACTCCCGATGGACGATTGCTATTGGGACTGAGAATGGCGGCCTCTACTTCCTTGGCAACATTTCCGCTCTATCCACCTTTTCTAACACCTCCACAGATCTTCTCCAATGGCATCTTCGCGTTGGTCATGCTCCTCCACAACTTCTTCGTATTCTTCTGCCCCAACTTCCTTCCCAAAGTCCTCCCCTCAACTGTGAGGCCTGTCAGCTTGGCAAGCATCATCGCTCATCCTTCCCTCCAAAGCAAGTTCGTGGATCTACCCGTCCGTTTGATCTCGTCCACTCCGATGTTTGGGGTCCGTCTCCTACCCTCACCGTTGGTCGGGGGAGTTCATATTTTGTCACCTTTATTGATGATTTCTCTCGTTGTACGTGGGTGTATCTGTTAAAAGATCGCTCCGAATTATTTTCTGTATGGACGTCCTTCTATCTTATAATAAAAACTCAGTCTAATGTTTCTATTAAAGTCTTTCGATCTGATAATGCCAAAGAATATATCTGTCATGACTTTTCTACCTTCTGCATGCAAAATGGGATTATTCATCAAACTAGTTGTGTCTATACTTCACAGCAAAATGGGGTGGCCGAACGCAAAAACCATCACCTCCTTGATGTCGCTCGCACTCTGTTGACTCAAATGCACATTCCTCACTCCTATTGGGGCTATGCTGTTCTCATCTCCTGCTTTCTTTTCAATCGCCTTCCATCCACCGTTCTCCATGGCAAAACCCCCTTTTCCATTCTATATCCTGGGAGGGATCCGTTTCCTCTTCACCTACGTATCTTTGGATGCACAACCTTTGTGCACTCTCCCTCTACAACCCGTGACAAACTCTCACCACGTACCACCAAGTGTGTCTTTCTGGGATACTCTACCACTCAGAAAGGCTATTGTTGCTTTTACCCAGTTACCCGCAAGCAGTTTGTCTCTGCGGACGTCACCTTCTTCGAAAATGCCTCCTACTTCTCTCCCGACTCCTCTTCCTCTCCTGATATTCCGACTTCACTTACCACCCCTTCCGTTCCCTCTACACCTACCGAGATTATGCAACCCCCTCCCTCTCCACCATCTCCTCCACTGTGTCCTTCTCCTGAGGTATCTCCTTCTTCTCCACAGTCGCCTCTCTGTACTCCCGGGCCAACTCTCTCCTCTATGGATGTCCCAGACACTGAGGAACATGACGACCTGGATATTCCCATTGCTCTTCGTAAAGGGGTGCGGACGTGTACTCAACACCCCCTAGCTGTTGTTGTTTCATATGATCGTCTAACTCCTTCTCGCAGGGAACTTTGCCATGGCTATCTCTGCCACTGACACTCCCTGCACTTACCAGGAGGGTCTTACTATTCCTCATTGGAAGACCGCCATGGATGAGGAAATTACTACCCTCACTAAAAGGGGTACATGGACCCTTGTTCCCCCCATCCTTTGGGCATTGATGTGGTTGGATGTCGATGGGTGTTCGTTGTGAAGTTCCGCCCGGACGGTAGTGTGGATTGATACAAGGCCCGCTTAGTCGCCAAAGGCTTCACTCAGACTTATGGGGTTGATTACTTTGACACCTTCTCTCCCGTTGCTCGTCTCAGCACTATTCGGGTTCTTCTCTCTGTTGCTATCAACCGGGACTGGCACATTTCTCAGCTCGATGTCAAGAATGCCTTTCTCTATGGTGACCTTCAGGAAGCCGTATACATGGAGCAACCTCCTGGGTATGTTGCTCAGGGGGAGACACGAGTATGTCATCTGAAGAAGGCCATATATGGCCTAAAGCAAATCCCTCAGGCTTGGTTTGACAAGTTCAGCGGCATTGTTACTGCCATTGGTTTTGTACGAAGTTCAGTCGATCACTCCTTATTCATTCGCAAAACCTTCTCTGGTATGGTGGTTCTTGCTGTATATGTGGATGATATTCTTCCGACTGGCGACGACCAGGCTGGGGTAGCTTTGACAAAGAAACACCTTCGGCAACACCTGGTCACTAAGGATATGGGCTCTCCCAAATACTTTCTGGGGATTGAGATTTCTCAGAAATCCAACTCTTTAGTTCTCTCCCAACCGAAGTATGCTCTTGATCTGCTAAAAGAGGAAGGGTTAACCTGTGCTTAAACCTGCTAGATGTCCCATGGCTATTGGGGAAGACAAAACTTGGACAGATGATTCGCCTCCTCTATCTGATTCTTCAAGGTACCGGCGTCTGGTGGGCAAACTCATTTATCTCATAGTGACCAGACCCGATATCTCCTATGCTGTAGGCAAGGTGAGCCAATTCATGCAAGCTCCTAGGGAGTGTCATCTAGAGTCTACCTTGAGGATTTATGAGTATGTTAAAGCAGCTCCAGGGAAAGGACTCCTTTTTCATAAGAATGGTCACTTGAGGGTTGAAGCGTATTCTGATTCAAGCTATGCTGATGATAAGGGAGACCGAAAGTCAACTTCGGGTTTTTGCACATTTGTTGGAGGAAATCTTGTGAGCTGGAAGAGCAAGAAACAGTCTGTGGTCTCCAGGTCTAGTGCAGAAGCGGAATATCGTAGTATGTCATCAACCACATTTGAGTTAAAATGGTTACGGGCTCTCATGCTTGACCTAGGAGAGGTCTACAACTATCCTCTTCCTATGTTCTGCGACAACAAGGCTGCGATATACATTTCCAAAAATCCAGGTCTTTCATGAGAGAACAAAACACATAGAGGTCGATTGCCACTTTATTCGAGAAGAGATTTTGAAGAAACAGATTTGTACTCCGTTCGTCACTTCTGACAACGAGTTGGCAGATGTCTTAACCAAGCCGGTGTCCGCTTTTTTATTTCATATTTGCGAGAAGCTTGGCGTGATTGATATCTATGCTCCAGCTTGAGGGGGCGTGTCCAGACCGAGTGGTCTGTCGGATGAGACCAGGCGGTCTGGCGGTTTGTCTGGCGGTCTAAGCAGTTTGGCAGTACTGAGCGGTCTGTCGGATGAGACCGGGAGGTCTGGCTGCTTGTCTGGCGGTCTGGGCGGTCTGGCGGTTTGTGCGGCTTATGCGGCTTGTATAGTTTCAGGTTCTTGTAATTATTAGTCCCACATTGCTTGTTTGTAATCTCTCTTCTCTCCTCCATTCTATAAAAGGGAGGTCATACCTTTGTAATAAATACCTTTTTCAGATAATAAAATTTCAGTTATACTACTTGCGGTTTGTTTTTTTCGGTTCTAACACTTATATAAAGTACTGAAAAATATGAATATTTACAACTTATCAATGCCTCACTCACCGTGTTTTACCTTAGCCAAATTTTTTTGTTTAAAAAACACTGGCTTTGACTTACTGAGTGTTACTTAAAACTTATGAGGCTATGGCGTTGAGTGAATGACCTTCACTCAACTCTTTTGGACTTAGCCACTTTTCTGCCTCTTATTCCTAAGGCTTTGACTGTCTTAGCCTGTCTCACTCAACTCTGAACTCAGTTCGACGAATTCTGAACTGAGTTTGACGAACTCTCAACTTAGTTTGACTCACAGCTTTTTGATGTATGGCATTGTGTGTGTCTTCATCACTCAACGACAAACTACTTAGTCATATTTCTAGCTTGCCAACATACTTTCTTACCTCTGGTGTTGAGTGAGCTTTCTCCACTCAATGACTGTGGACTTAGCTGCATTTTTAATTGCACCTTTACTTCTGGCATTGAGTGAGCTTATCTCACTCAATGCCTGTTGACTTAGGCAAATTCCTTCCTTTCTAGCATCTTCACTTTGTATCCACCTGTCACATCACTTATACAATCTGTCTAGACTTGTTCCATGGAACATCCTGCACATGATGAGCTTAAACAACATCAAATACACCTATACTCTTAGTGTTAATGGTGATGCCTCCTCAAATCCAATCTAGGTAACATTGTGGGGCAATGGACCCAACAATCTCCCCCTAATTGAAGAAGGCAGGACATCCAACAATACCAAGCAGCATTAACATAATAAGCAAATTAATTTTATGTACTCCATTTAAATGCATTTGTTTGAACCCTAGCTTTGATTTGGGCAAGGATTACTATTAGGATGATTAGATTTACCCATCATGTATAGTCAAGGGTCATAGGATCATTTCCAGGGCCATTCCTTCTGAAGACTTAGATATAGAAGATTCCAGAGAAATTCATATTTGGCAAAGGAAGAAATTTAGTTCGACAATAGTCGAACTCAGCTCGACGATCATTGATCTAAGATCGACGAACTCAGAGCTCCCTCTCTGAGTTGAGCTCGATTAAAGTCTAGCTGAGATCGACAATCTCTGATCTCAAGTCAGAAACTCAGCTCGATGAAAGCCAATCTCAGATTGACGAACTCAGAGCTCCTTCTCTGAGTTAAGGTCGACGAAATCTGAGCTCAGTTCGACGATCTTCGACCTCAGCTCTGCCAACTCAGGTCCACTACAACAAAGCTAAGCTTAACAATCTCCGAGCTCAGCTCGACGAAATTGGAACTCAGGTTAAAGAATATGAAGAATCAAGCTCGATGATATCCAGGCTCTGGTCGACGATCTATAGGTTGAGCTTGACATTTTTTGTGCAGTTATTTTAGGCAGTTGCGTATTTTTAGAAGGAGAATTAATCCTTAGGCCAATTTCTCCGAAGGCAATATTTTCAAATGAGATTAAATTCAGGCAGTTATGGATCCAACATTTAATGCAATATTTTCCAATGAATATAGCCATTTAGAGGCAGCATTAAATGTGGATTATTTCACAAGGAAAGTTTCCTTTCTCAAGGAATGCTCCAGCTATTGATTTCATATATATGAAATCTGTCCAGCCATTCAGATGAGAGAAGAAGTTTTTCAATCTCAAGGATACACATCCAGGCTACATTGTTACATAGATTTCTTACAGAGTTCTTCGCCATCTGCTTCAGGCTTTCAAGGGACAACCATTTAATATCAATCCAAAAAGCTTTGGAAGATCAAAAGCAATCTGAAGGCCTACACACTGAAGCAAAGCTTCCACTCCAGAACTATTCTACATCTCAGGGGGAGCTTTGACAAGAACAACAGCCACTACTCTTCTCAGTGCTTTGAGACAACATCATTTTCTTTTTAACTTTCCTATACAAAGGGTTTTTAACTCCCTTCAAAAGTTATCTTTTGGTTGTCAAGTCTCCTGATCAAAAGACTTGGTTTGGTTTTTGGGCACCTGATCAAAAGCTCAAAGGGTTGCTAAATCTCCCTTGAAATAGATATTGTTGTGACAGGGCACCTGAGCAAAAACCTATGGTGGCAGGGCACCTGATGAACAACCTGTTATGGATTCCTACCAAGGTGGTAGAAGAGTGGATGTACCTAAGTTTAGGGGAACCACTATAAACTCCTTGTGTCGTCTGGTTTAATCTTTACTTTTTATTTTTGTGCTGAATGTTTTCTTTATATATATATATATATATATATATCAGATTAATGCAAAAACGCGCAGCGCATTTTTGAGTAGATAAGATCTATCCCTTCACTTTCAGCATTGACAGAACTAGCCAAGTGAATTCATCCTTGATAGTTTTACTTTCATGACTACCTAAACACCTAGAGGGGGGTGAATAGGTACTTTTCCTTGACCTTAAGGCAGAATATAACTGCAGTTTTTTGAATAAATCAGATATATCTAAGCTAACACAACACAGCAATCACAAACATACACACATCACAGATTGCACATAGATTTATAGTGGTTCCCCAAGGTCTGGGTACATCCACTTCCCCCTTCACCTATCTAGCAGTATGCTAGAGTCGGCCTAACTTCTTCCTTTAGCTCAGAATCCAAAAGGATTCCTACAACTCAGGATAACAAGCCCTACCTCAGCCTTACCACAAGGCCTACAACTCAGATAAAACCTTCTCCTATAACTCAGGCATACACAGCCCTACCTCAGCCTTGCCTCAAGGCCTACAACTCAAAGAAAACCTTCTCCTACAAACTCAGGCATAAGCAGCCCTACCTCAGAGAGTAAATCTCCTACACTCTGCCTTTATAAAATAGGATTACAACTTAGATCTATGAATAGATCCTACAGAATTTAATAAGTAATTTTTGTAATCTCTTACCCCTGCTGAGAGAGAAGGGATAAGAACTTTCTTGATCAGCTTCTTGAATAGGCTGATGGCTGAAATCAACTTGATCTTAGCTTTCTTCAAAGCTTCTTGAATCTGAACTTAGTTGGGTTGATTTCCTTTGAATAAAACTGACTGACAGCTTCCTTCTTAGACTTCAGAAATCCGAGATCTGAATCTTCTTGACATTTAGTTCTTGTTCTTGAGAAACCAGCTTCCTTCTTGTCTTCAAATCTGGATCTCTCTCTAAAAACCCTTGATGATACTTCTGAATTCTGATTGAATTCAACTTAGATAGAATTTGAATAGAAAACTACTTCAGATCGTCTTCTTAGATCTTCTCACGAAGATCTTCTTCTTTGTTACTTTACTTTCTTGATCAGAATGGTGACAATACTTCTTCTCTATGTTGTACTTGTTTTCTTCTTCTTCTTCTTCTGAATCCATCATTTATAGACCATCCATTTGACCTCCGGTTTATAAATAACTTATCAAGTCTGACAGCTATAAATTTAACCCACACCTGTGTCTTCAAACAGTTTTGAACTCTGTCAAAAGCGTCAGTCTGTCTGCCATAAAGTGTCGAGACCATCTGTCAATATGTGTCGACACAAGCTTGTGTTGACACAACCTGGTGAGTCAACAAAGCTGCTTTGATTGGCACAGCTCTGACACTGCTTCTTGAGAGTGTCGACACTTTATTTGTGTTGACACAAACACTTAATTCATCAGATAAACTTGTGACTTTGTGTGTCGACACAAGTTGTGTGTTGACACAGTTGTTGTAGACACAGAATTGTGTGTCGAAGCCTCCGTGTGTCGACCATTAGCGACTTTCTTTTCGACACAGCCTCCCTACACAGTTGATGTCGACTATAATCTTTTGTGTGTCAACACTTCCTCCCGGTGTCACACAAATTCACTGAGGTCACACAGATTTCCAAGTCGACACAATATTATTGAGTGTCGACACTGTTCCTCAGGTGTCGACTTGGACGTCAATTTTTCCTGCATTCTTAACCTGAATATAAACTCAAAATAACATCAAATCTGGTATATCATTGGAGAGGTTCTCCAAATCAGGAATTTCCAATTACCCAACAATCTCACCCTATTTGGAGAAGTCACCATATTACACCACTTATAAAATAAACATGATGATGTATATAAGCTTATATGACAGGGTACAATATAAACCCTCAACATCACAAAATAAAGTAAAAGTAAATGATCACAGAACAATTGATCCCAAAAAGTTTGTTACAAAATGTTTACTCAACAACAATTACATAGTTTTTGAACACTAGTAAAGCTAAGACTGCTCCCCTTGATGACTCCCTTTTCCAGATATTATCTGAGCCTGAGCAGGAGGTTCTGTATCTTCCATTGGCTTCTTGTCTCCTTTCTTCTGTGCTAAGCCTTATCTTTTGCCTTTCAAAATAATGATAAGGCTTGGGGAAATACCTAGGCCTAAACATCAGGAGGTTTCCCCATTTTTTCTTTTTGAAGAATGGCTTCTTGTCTGGCTTCAACTTTTGCACATGCTCATTGTACCATTTACCCCTTTCAGGGTCTTATCTTTTATAGCCTTCCATGTAGTTAATATGATATTCCTTGATGTAGGGCTCCAGCTCAAAGTCTGGATTTAATTCGCCTCTCTGCTTTTCTTTGATAATAGAGCATCTTGGTGATAACTATCTAAGCTTCACCTTTTCAATAATCACATTTGTCTGGTAGAGGAGGGCTGAAGACTCAACTTGTTGATGTACATCAATATCCAGGAGGGAAAATAACTTGGGCAACCTCAGGTTGATTACCTTCAAGTAGAATTGGTTGCCCCCTGATCAGCCATATTATCTCATCACACAAGTGTGGATATCCGGCCTTTTGTTAGTTACCCATTTGGCATGATCACCCAATGACTAACACCCTCTCCCCCTTTATGTTCTCTGGTCATATGCTCTGAAGTCCTCTTTCTGAATCTTATTTGTCCATCCAGATGTTGATCCCATTTTTAAAGTGGCTTTAATTTTTGAACTTGTCAATCAACTTCTCAGATGAAGTGATGGCAGTTTTAACCATTTAGGGCAGCTTGTATTCTGAATATTCATTTTTCACATATAATTGCAACAACAGTGTTTGTGAACTCAATGATAAAATGTGATTCTCAGATTGTCACATTCTTATTTGATTCTCAGGGAGTGTCAGCACTCAGATTTCTGTCTGTTGCTTGGCAAGAAATCATCAGCCTCCCTTGTGAGTCTGTCACTATAAATACGATCTTATTTCTTGGCTTATGCCATCCACATACTTTTCAAGAATCAATCTCTGTACAATAAATTTATCATAAATTTAGTCCTCATGAGTTGTTGTCTACTTTCTTAAGTCTCTCAAGACCATGCTTTCTTTTCTTAGCCTCCCTGAAGCGAAAAATATGAACTCTTTCTGGTGGAGAAACTTTCTCACTCTCCCCCTCAAGGTCGAGACCCTCAATTGTAAGACGGTCTTAGGCCGAACCGCTGCGGTGTCCTTCACGTCCTGAAGGATCTCCCACAAGGCGCCGATTCTGCCGGCCTTTTCGATCACAATGAGTAGCACAATAATTGAAGTAAGAACAATGCAGTCCATAATACTCACATAAATAAGATAAAATCTCCACGAAGGGAGTGTCCACAGAAATCACAGAGTACTATAAATACGGGCTTATCCCGGTCTGTCCTCACTACAAGTCTCTCATGGGAAGCGAAAACAGAAACTACTCAAGCGAGACTCCTCCCGGCTGTGTGAACTCCGCTGACTGCCCCATCTCTAGCGCACCGATCCTGGGGCTGCTCCTCCACGGGCTCCATCCCCTAAATGATGCGGTTTGAAAACCGTTAGTCATAAAGACTAAGCCCTATCATCCCCTACCCCTTCCCCCATGGCTCCTATGTACCGAGCGGGGAGGAAGAAAGGGAAGGACATGATGGTAGAGATAAATCAAGAAACAGGTGACTATGGACTAAATCTAGCAAGATGTATTCGGTGAGCAGTTAATATGATTGTTATAATAGGTCTAGCAATAAGAAAAGCAAATATATAAATTTAAACCTTCACTTATGCGAGAACACATAAGCAAAAGGGATCTATTGCAAGGCTCCCATCGTATAGAGTGTCCCATACCACTTATACGTTGGGGTGTCGGTTATCAAACAGCAATGGTTGTTATATATTGAAATTAACCTTTGATTTATAAACTTGCCCACACAAGCTTATAGACCAAGGGGTCGTTTTGCAGGTCCTAATGTATAAGTGTCCCATACCACTTATACTTTAGGTGTCAGGGTTAAATGAATCGATTATGCTATGACATGCTAGTGGGTATGATGAAACATGCAAGTGCAACTCACACACCCGACTCTGTGCACACAGACCTTTAGTTCCCCCTTTCGGAGCCGTTACCTCCCAGGATACCTCCGTAGTGGTAGACGGAAGCGGTGGGTTGGGCCTCGCCCACCTCAAAACCAGTAAAAGCACCACTGGTCTGACCTATCGTACGCCTCAACGCTTGGTGCACTAAGCGGACGCCTGCGTACTCTTGCCGGCTGGCGCACCGGACTTCTGTTGGCGAAGTGCTAACCACCTCGCCGAGTCAACGATATCGGTGTCGGTGCAATCGAACTCCCCGATATCGAAAAACCCACCACCTTAACTTTTCCTATCTTATGCACATGCAAGTTATTCGTAAACACACGAAACCGAGCCGAAGCTCCCCGGACCAAACGTCCGTCTCCAACCAACTGAGCCGAAGCTCCCCGGACCATCCCGTCCGTCTCTTAACCAACCGAGCCGAGGCTCCCCGGACCCAAACGTCCGTTTCCAAATCACCCGAGCCAAAGCTCTCATCAATCTTCCTGTGCCAACAGTGTTTGTGAAAAGTGCAATCCTAGTTACTAAGTTACTCTTGCCAGTTTATTATTATAGTTTACGTTAGCCCAGGACTGCCCCCGGTATACCCCGTGAAGGGCTCTCAAGGGGCACTAGGAACCAAGACGGCGGCATTACGGCCCGAAGATCCCTTTCGCAGGGCACTTAATATTATTGGTTTATTTCCCTTAACCCATTCCCTTCTCACATTACGATAGACTATCCTAGGGTGATTTTTAAACCTTCCACTCTTCGAGGAAGACGATTTTTCGTCGAACCCGAGCACCTCTTAACTCTAGCTATCACCACTACTCACTACTCTTTATATCTTCCTAATGCGATTTCCTCCACTATTGCCCACCCAAACAAAATGAATTATTTAACTCCAATGTCTTCCTCAGATCATGTCTTATTTCAATTCACAATTGCTATATGCAGACCGACCTAGGCTACATGTCGAACCGGTTATGCAATGATCCATTACTCATCCAAATGCCCTAAATTATTTACTGGAGACTTACCATGATATAAATGACCTAAGTCCGGAAAAATGGAAATTTTCCTAATTTATTTGGCATTTAATTACATTCCTCGAAAATCCTAAGGACTACCGGTTTGAACATGAACTACCCTAAGTTCTCATGCAAGATGTCCAACAAATTTATGATAAATACTAGGTTATCTCAATAGGGTAAATCCTAAGTATCATAATTTTTCTATCATTAGAAGGGCATGAAAACTATTTTAGAAATAATCTCTAACTTCTGTTGTTTATAAATCAAGTACAGAAAATATTTTTCCAAAAATTATAAATAATTTATGTCATGCAGATAAAGGCCTAAAATTAGCACTGACCAAGTTTCACAATTTTCCAGCAAGTATTTGATCCATAATTAATTTTTAAACATAAAAGCCCTTTCTATCATCTGTGAATAAAGTACTAGATTTACTCAATATAAAAATTCTATAAAAATCCAGTGATCAATGTTCTACTGGTCAAGATCTAAATCCAGAATTTTAACTGATTATAATTAATTTAAAACCTCCAAATATTTGAAACAACAATTCGGGCTAATAATCCTTTAACACATGAAGTATGATATTTATTAATCATAAAATTCTAGGAAAATTATCATAAGTCTAAAACATCATAAAACCCCCTCCTCCCAAGTTTCATAATTTTTGGATTAGATTTAGTGCTTAAAATAACTAAATTACATTTCTATCCTAATTCAAACTCTCAACTTTCGAGGTACCCAACTACCTCCAATTCCTTCACCATTTCAACCAGAGGGTTTTCAGCATATCATGCCACTCTCCTCCAAATTTCAAGGGCATACAAGAGCTTTTGCTCCTATGTCCTTCACAAACCTCAAAACCCTTCATTTAAGATTTGAGTTTGGATCCTAGGATAAACCAACCCTAAACCACTCCATTTTTCTCCACACAGGTTATAACACCATTCTAAGTCAGAGATCAGAAAATCAGCCTCTGTTGAGGCGATTTGACCTTTCCAAATTCTCAGTGCACTTTTTATTAAAAGGTGTCTCACTAACGCCTAGTTAAGGGTAGAAGATTTCTCACCCAAAACTCCTCCAAATCAATTGGAATTTTACACAGACCTAGGTTTTATAGCCAGGGACCACTCACCAAAATTTGGGAGGGTTTGGAGGTCATTTGACCATCTAAATAAATTCCTCTAAGTTTATTAAATTAAAACAAAAACTTTAGGCAAAGTATCTCCAAAAATTCCCATTTTTGGACAGCCTCTCGATATACATATTATAGACCTCCAGCCCAAATTTCAAGTCATTTGGACATGTTATGAACCGTGGGCAACCATTTCAATTTCTGGTTAGCCTAGGTCTTGATCCCATCAAAATGAGTGTTGTGGTCAAACCACTCACCCAAATTGAATAAAATCAATTTTATATTAAAGTAGACTCAGAGGGCTACAACTTTTGTGACTGGTTATTTTTCCTAAATCGGCATCTAAGTGCCTCGTTTCGCAGCCTCAAAATATGTTCAAATAATCTATTTTCCATTAAGTAATATATAATAATCTATGTATTATAATATTAATTCTACTGTTCATCTTCTTCATGAACCCGAACAGACACAGGAAAACATTTTTCCTGTAAGCATTCCGTGATCCGTCGCCGGCCGTTCGGTCACTTCCCTGGCCAGCCACCACCACCACCACCTCCGTTGAGGCGATGGCTAGCGGTCGGCGGTGGTTTGGCCGCCGGAGGTGGCGGTTTCCGGCGAACTCAAAATATCTTTTTCATGGTTTTTCCATGAAAACGAGAGATGGGTCCGGCTCCATTGAGCGCGAACCTCCTTTCTAAGAATCCTAAGATCTACCCATGAAAGAGAAGGGGTAGAGGACGACCTTGTTCGCGGTTTGAAGGCGAGAAGAACGACGGGGTGCCATGGCGCGGTGGTGGCGTTGCTGAACTTCTCCTACAGCAAAAACAAGGATCTGATCCGATTACTTGAGCGTGTAATCTTCTCCTCTTGCCCCAAGTGGGCTTTTATAAGTCAGATAGTGGGAAGATGAATGGGTAAAGCCTTAATGGCCATGAAGGTTCTCCCCTTAACGTTTCGGTTACAGTGAAGGGATAAGAAACGGTGGAAACTGAACAGGTGTGTCCAGTTGGCGGCTTCCTCTTGGACCATATCTTCCTCATTTATTATATAATTACAGAAGGAAAACGGCCTGAAATTACTCCTGGTGTAACTTCCCACACCCGCATTTATTACCACGCGTGTTAGAATAATTTCGGGCCTGAACCGTCATTTCGGCCAATGTCACGGGCGTGACCCATAGGTCACGGGCGTGATAGGCCCGAATAGCCAATTCTGGGTTCGACGATCGTCGAACTGAGATCGACGATCGTCGATGGATGGTCACGGGCGTGACACTTGGGTCACGGGCGTGACAGGCCCGAACGGCAGATTTTGGGGTCGACGATCGTCGAATTGAGATCGACGATCGTCGAAGGCTGGTCACGCCCTAGGTCACGGGCGTGACCTCTAGGTCACGGGCGTGACATGCCCGAACGGCAAATTTCGAGGTCGACGATCGTCGAATTGAGATCGACGATCGTCGAAGGCTGGTCACGCCCTAGGTCACGGGCGTGACACTCATGTCACGGGCGTGACATGCCCGGGCCGCAAGGTTGACGATCGTCTCACGGCGATCGACGATCGTCGATGGGGTCACGCCCATAGTCACGGGCGTGACACCTTGGTCACGGGCATGACATGCCCAGACAGCACGTTCGACGATCGTCTCGTGGAGATCGACGATCGTCGAAGTAGTCACGCCCAGGTCACGGGCGTGACGGGTCGGTCACGGGCGTGACCAACCCGTGACCCGAAATATTGATCGCTTTATTTCAATTTTATGTGTTTCCTGGGGTTCCGTCACAACTAACCGACTCCTAGGGGTCTAGCCGGAAATGGGATGTTACAAATCCCAATAAACAAAACAAAAATTTCGTCCCCGAAATTGAGGTTGAGCCTACGGGGATTTCTATCGGAATAAATTAAACTTGTAACATCCCATACGATCTTTCTATTGGGTTCAGGCGACTGTTCGTTTGATAACGAAGACAATCTCCCCAATAAACAAAAGATCAGCCCCTACCTTTCTGATTAAGTGCGCATGCCTAGGTCCTGGATTTTCCGTATCTAGTCTTAACATTCCAAAACAAGAAGGCAATCTATAGTATACCGAGAGGTGGTGAGATGTACCTGACTGAACAACTCCGGGTATCTTTGCCTCATCAGATCCTGCGGTTCCCAGGTGTGCTCCTCCTGACCGTGATTTCTCCACAGAACCTTGACAAAGGGGATCTTCTTGCGGCGCAAGATCCGCACTCCTTTGTCGTCGATCCGAACCGGCTCCAAGTGAACCGATCGGTCTGAAGCTACCGGCCCTTCGGTGGTCAAAATCCGCTGCTCCGGGCGTAGTAGAGCCCTTCTCAGCGAAGAGATGTGGAAGACGTCGTGTAGAGCTGCCAGCTCTGGTGGCAACTCTAGCCTGTAGGCTAGGGGTCCGATCCGCTCCAGGATCCGGTAAGGGCCCATATACCTAGGGCTGAGTTTCTTCCTCCGACCGCGCACCCGTGAGACTCCGTGCATGGGCCGGATCTTCAAGAACACTCGATCCCCTACCCGAAACTCCACCTGACGATGCCGGGCGTCATAGTATTTAGCCTGTCTGCTCTGCGCCTCCAACATCCTATCTCTGATCAGTCTCACCTGAGCCTCGGTGTCTTCAACAAAATCCGATCCCAACAGCTTCGGATCCTCGTCTTGAACCCAAGAAAGCGGGGTCCTACATTTTCTTCCATACAAGGCTTCATAAGGTGCCATCCTGATGCTGGACTGGTAGCTATTATTATAGGAGAACTCGACCAACGGTAACATCTTCTCCCACGGCTCCCCTCGGTCCAGTATACACAATCGTAGTAGATCCTCCAAGGTCCTGTTGGTTCGTTCTGTCTGCCCGTCCGTCTGAGTGTGGAAGGCCGTGCTAAAAGTCAACCGGGTGCCCAAATATGCCTGCACTGACCGCCACTCGCTGGATGTAAACCGTCCATCGCGGTCCGACACTATCGTCCGGGGCACTCCATGATATCGGACATACTGCTCCACAAACTTCCGTACCAGCACTCCCACCGAGTCATCCTTCCTGATCGGTACAAAGCGGGCCACCTTCGTCAACCGATCGACAATCACCCAAATCGAGTCGTTCCCTGTCCGAGACCGGGGAAGACCATGTATAAAATCCATCGCTATATCGTCAAACTTCCACTCCGGCACCGGGAGTGGCTGTAACAATCCTGCGGGGTTCCTGCACTCCGCCTTCACCAACTGACACGCCTCGCAATGGGTCACGAAGTACGTAATGTCCTTCTTCATGCCCGGCCAAAACCTCGTCCTCTTCAAATCAGCGGTCATCTTTGTGATCCCCGGGTGTACCGAGTACCGGCTGCAATGCGCCTCCATCATAATATCCTCTCGGATCTGGCCTCCTGCGGGTATATATACTCTGCCTCTGAAGTGGAGCAAACCATCTCTCAGGGAATAATCTCCTATCGAACCTTCCTCCAAAGCTCGGAACATCGGCTCCGCCCACGCATCTGTCCTCTGTCCGTCCCGAATGCGATCCCGAATATCGTCAATGGCCACTATCGATGCCAGATACTCCCTATACAGAACTGGGTCATCCTCGGACACTAGGGATATCTGCATATCTCTGAATGACTGGACTAGCTCCATGGACATAACCTGGGGCCCAGCTTCGGAAGTGGCAGCTCTCCGGCTCAACGCGTCGGCCACCACGTTTGACTTCCCTGGATGGTAGTGCATCTCATACTGATAATCTGCTAAGAACTCCACCCAACGCCTCTGCCTGATATTCAGCTCCTTCTGCGTGTCCACGTATTTCAGGTTCTTGTGATCAGAGAAGATATCGCAGTGGACTCCATAAAGATAATGGCGCCAGACCTTCAGAGCAAAAACGATCGCTCCCATCTCGAGGTCGTGCACCGGGTAGTTCCTCTCATGGGACTTCAGCTGGCGGGAGGCATATGCTATGACATGTCCGTTCTGCATCAGCACCGCTCCCATCCCTTGGTATGATGCGTCGTTATACACCTGGAATCCTTCCTTTCCGGATGGAAGGGCCAGAATAGGGGCCGAGATGAGTCGGTCCTTCAGCTCCTGGAAAGCCGCCTGGCACTGCGGGGTCCAAACAAAAGGTGCCTCCTTCTTTGTCAAAGATGTGAGGGGGAGGGCAATCCGAGAGAACCCCTCCACAAACTTCCGGTAGTAACCGGCAAGTCCCAAGAAACTGCGTACATCGGTGGCTGTCCTCAGCTGCGGCCAATCGCGAACTGCCCGAATCTTTGCTGGATCTACTGCTAACCCGGCTCCGCTGATGATGTGGCCTAGGAAGGCCACCTCCTTCAACCAGAACTGACACTTGCTGAATTTTGCATAAAGGCGATGCTCCCGCAACCTCTCTAAGGTCAGTGCCAGATGCCGAGTGTGCTCCTCCTCCGTCCTAAAGTAGATCAGGATGTCGTCTATGAATACTATGACGAACACATCCAAGTAGGCCTCGAAAACCCGGTTCATGAGACTCATGAACGCCGACGGAGCATTCGTGAGCCCAAAGGGCATCACGGTGAACTCATACAGGCCATATCTACTACTAAAGGCCGTCTTCGGGATATCCTCCTCCTGGATCCGTAGCTGGTAGTATCCTGATCTCAAGTCCAGCTTCGAGAAATAATGGGCCCCCTCCAGCTGGTCGAATAATTCGTCTATCCGTGGGAGCGGATAGGTATTCTGGACGGTCAGCCTGTTTAGTGCTCGATAATCGATGCACAGGCGGAGTGTCCCATCCTTCTTCTTCACGAACAGGACCGGTGCTCCCCATGGCGAGGAACTCGGTCTAACAAAACCTGCCTCAACTAATTCCTGCAACTGAGTCCGAAACTCTGCCAACTCCTTTGGGGCCATCCGATAAGGGGCCCTAGACGCCGGCTTGGCTCCCGGCACAAGCTGTATCTGAAAATCCTGCTCTCGGTGTGGAGGTAGTCCTGGCAGTTTCTCCGGAAAGATGTCAGCGAAATCTCGCACCACCGGGATGTCTGTCACCGACTCCTTAACCTCCGCCATCTCAAATAGAATCTGATAGACCTCCTCTCCCTGCAGATGGGCCTTAACGGCCTGTACCGAAGATAAGAGTATACGAGAGACAGGTCTTATACCTTCGATGGTAATGAAAGAGTCCCCGTGTCTCACGGTGATCCTCTTTGCCTGGCAGTCAATCTGGGCATAGTTCCAGTGCAGCCATACCATGCCCAGGATCAGGTCATAGTCCGTCAGCTTCAAAATCGTCGCTGGAGCCTCGAACGCTTTTCCACCAATTTCTGCCTCCATATTGCAGTGATCCGTGGTAAGGAGCTCAGATCCATCTGGTAGTCGCACCCTCATCCTCGAGCCTGTGAACCGCTCCACACCCTCCAGTCCTTCTACGAACGTCTCCGACACAAAGGAGTGAGTAGCTCCAGTATCGAACAGCGTGCGGGCCGGCTTGCCGCTGATGAAGACTATACCTGGGGTGATTAAACATCTTAGGGTTCTATAAAGAATTTTCTTTCCTTGTTAACCTATCTAGTGCGGTTCTGAGTTTTAACAACTAAAAGGGAAATTCTATGAAAATAAAGAAGCATTGCTGCGTACCTGCTATGACCTGCTCCGGATTTCGAGGCTGCGCAAGGTCCAAAGCATATACCTGCTCTCTTTCCTGTCTACGATCTCCCCACTGGTATCCACGACCACGGCCGCGTCCTCGGCCTCCGTAATGCTGAGCTGGTGGGCCGCCCTGATGTGCTGGAGGTGGTGCCCCCCTCATGGGGCAGTTCCTCCGAATGTGCCCAATCTGATGGCAAAGAAAACACTCTGGTGGGGGATACGCCATTCCCCTGGGTCTCGGCATCTCCTGCATCCGAAGAGGGGGAGGGGCTAATACCACCTGTTCCCTCGGCTCCGGCCTCACGTCCTGACGAGGCTGGTCCTCTGACCTCCTCCCCTCTGGTACAGCACCCCGCCGCTGGTCATTCCTACCTCTCCGTCCCTGATCCTCTGCTGGCCGCTTCCGGCGCCGGGTGGTGTGCCAGTCAGCCTCAATACTTTTGGCCATCTCCAAGATCCGGGAGATGGGCCCGTCAGATACAAACAACAGAGCCTCCCTCAAGTCCTCCCGCAGGCCCTTATAGAACCTCCTGATATACCCTGCCTCGTCCAGCTGGTAGGAATCTGCGTATCGAGCCAGATGGTCAAACTCTCGATGGTACTCCACCACGGTCCGGGTACCCTGCTTCAGCTGTAAGAACCGCTCCTCCAAATCATCCCTAGCCGACTGCGGAACGAAATGCTCCAGCAGTGCGGCCCTGAACTCCTCCCAAGTAACCTCCGCAACCTCCCTATCAGC
The DNA here is from genome assembly GCA_039513925.1 of Platanthera zijinensis. Classification (NCBI taxonomy): domain Eukaryota; kingdom Viridiplantae; phylum Streptophyta; class Magnoliopsida; order Asparagales; family Orchidaceae; genus Platanthera; species Platanthera zijinensis. The sequence continues at coordinate 69,724,864 of CM077092.1, read as the reverse complement.
AAATGTCGTGTCCAACAGCGTCTTCCACCACCTCTTTGCATGGGACTCCAGGCAGGAGACAACCAGAGCCACCCTCTCCTCCCATGGACACCGAATCCCGGTCAGCATCTCGTACATGATATCTAGCCACTCTTCCGTCCGAACAGCCGCCTCTGTCCCCAAATAGGACGGGGGAGCCAGTCCTCGGAAGATGCTTAGCCAGTTGGCCCCCGGATTTGGCTGTGGGGCCGGAACCTGCTGGGCCCTGAAGGCCTCCAGGATGGCAGTCAGGGTCTGTCCCATGTCTGATTGAAGGAAAAGAGTGGGGGCCGGTGGGGGTGGTGCAACATCCTGAGCCTGTTGAACTCCACCTTGTGGCGTAGTCCGTGCTGGAGGCTGCGTAACAAAAACACACGCTGAGAAAACGTTCAAATATTACATAAAGGTGGACAATTTATATGTGATCCCCATATGGGCACACCACTGCTTCCGCTGCATAGTTTGTCCCCAAACTAAACTCGAGCGGGGGGTGACCTAGGGTTTGTGGACTGCTACTTCCGTCTGATCGATGTTCCCTCTGATACCACTTGTAAGACCCCCTATTTTTTTTTTCAACCACCGGGGTCTTAGGCCCAGAACCGCCGCTTTGCGGTGACTCCTTCACGTCCTGAAGGATCATCACCACAAGGCGCCGATTCTGCCGGCCTTTTCGATCACAATGAGTAGCACAATAATTGAAGTAAGAACAATGCAGTCCACAATAATACATCACATGTAAATAAGATAAAATCTCCACGAAGGGAGTGTCCACAGAAATCATCAGAGTACTATAAATACGGGCTTATGCCCGGTACAATATGTCCTCACTACAAGTCTCTCATGCGGAAGCGAAAACAGAAACTACTCAAGGTCGAGACTCACGGTCCCGGCTGTGTGAACTCCGGAGCTAGACTGCCCCATCTCTAGGCGCACCTATCTCTGGGGCTGCTCCTCCATGCTGGGCTCCACGATCCCCTAAATGATGCGGTTCGAAAACCGTTAGTCATAAAGACTAAGCCCTATCATCCCCCACCCCTTCCCCCATGGCTCCTAGGTACCGAGCGGGGAGGAAGAAAGGGAAGGACATGATGGTAGAGATAAATCAAGAAACAGGTGACTATGGACTAAATCTAGCAAGATGTATTCGGTGAGCAGTTAATATGATTGTTATAATAGGTCTAGCAATAAGAAAAGCAAATATATAAATTTAAACCTTCACTTATGCGAGAACACATAAGCAAAAGGGATCTTTTGCAAGGCTCCAATCGTATAGAGTGTCCCATACCACTTATACGTTGGGGTGTCGGTTATCAAACAGCAATGGTTGTTATATATTGAAATTAACCTTTGATTTATAAACTTGCCCACACAAGCTTATAGACCAAGGGGTCGTTTTGCAGGTCCTAATGTATAAGTGTCCCATACCACTTATACTTTAGGTGTCAGGGTTAAATGAATCGATTATGCTATGACATGCTAGTGGGTATGATGAAACATGCAAGTGCAACTGACACACCCGACTCTGTGCACACAGACCTTTAGTTCCCCCTTTCGGAGCCGTTACCTCCCAGGATACCTCCGTAGTGGCAGACGGAAGCGGTGGGTTCGGCCTCGCCCACCTCAAAACCAGTAAAAGCACCACTGGTCTGACCTATCGTACGCCTCAACGCTTGGTGCACTAAGCGGACGCCTGCGTACTCTTGCCGGCTGGCGCACCGGACTTCTGTTGGCGAAGTGCTAACCACCTCGCCGAGTCAATGATATCGGTGTCGGTGCAATCGAACTCCCCGATATCGAAAAACCCACCACCTTAACCTTTCCTATCTTATGCACATGCAAGTTATTCGTAAACACACGAAACCGAGCCGAAGCTCCCCGGACCAAACATCCGTCTCCAACCAACCGAGCCGAAGCTCCCCGGACCATCCCGTCCGTCTCTTAACCAACCGAGCCGAGGCTCCCCGGACCCAAACGTCCGTTTCCAAATCACCCGAGCCGAAGCTCTCATCAATCTTCCTGTGCCAACAGTGTTTGTGAAAAGTGCAATCCTAGTTACTAAGTTACTCTTGCCAGTTTATTATTACAGTTTACGTTAGCCCAGGACTGCCCCCGGTATACCCCGTGAAGGGCTCTCAAGGGGCACTAGGAACCAAGACGGCGGCATTACGGCCCGAAGTTCCCTTTCGCAGGGCACTTAATATTATTGGTTTATTTCCCTTAACCCATTCCCTTCTCACATTACGATAGACTATCCTAGGGTGATTTTTAAACCTTCCACTCTTCGGGGAAGACGATCTTTCGTCGAACCCGAGCACCTCTTAACTCTAGCTATCACCACTACTCACTACTCTTTATATCTTCCTAATGCGATTTCCTCCACTATTGCCCACCCAAACAAAACGAATTATTTAACTCCAATGTCTTCCTCAGATCATGTCTTATTTCAATTCACAATTGCTATATGCAGACCGACCTAGGCTACATGTCGAACCGGTTATGCAATGATCCATTACTCATCCAAATGCCCTAAATTATTTACTGGAGACTTACCATGATATAAATGACCTAAGTCCGGAAAAATGGAAATTTTCCTAATTTATTTGGCATTTAATTACATTCCTCGAAAATCCCAAGGACTACCGGTTTGAACATGAACTACCCTAAGTTCTCATGCAAGATGTCCAGCAAATTTATGATAAATACTAGGTTATCTCAATAGGTTAAATCCTAAGTATCATAATTTTTCTATCATTAGAAGGGCATGAAAACTATTTTAGAAATAATCTCTAACTTCTGTTGTTTATAAATCAAGTACAGAAAATATTCTTCCAAAAATTATAAATAATTTATGTCATGCAGATAAAGGCCTAAAATTAGCACTGACCAAGTTTCACAATTTTCCAGCAAGTATTTTATCCATAATTAATTTTTAAACATAAAAGCCCTTTCTATCATCTGTGAATAAAGTACTAGATTTACTCAACATAAAAATTCTATAAAAATCCAGTGATCAATGTTCTACTGGTCAAGATCTAAATCCAGAATTTTAACTGATTATAATTAATTTAAAACCTCCAAATATTTGAAACAACAATTCGGGCTAATAATCCTTTAACACATGAAGTATAATATTTATTAATCATAAAATTCCAGGAAAATTACCATAAGTCTAAAACATCCTAAAACCCCCTCCTCCCAAGTTTCATAATTTTTGGATTAGATTTAGTGCTTAAAATAACTAAATTACATTTCTATCCTAATTCAAACTCTCAACTTCCGAGGTACCCAACTACCTCCAATTCCTTCACCATTTCAACCAGAGGGTTTTCAGCATATCATGCCACTCTCCTCCAAATTTCAAGGGCATACAAGAGCTTTTGCTCCTATGTCCTTCACAAACCTCAAAACCCTTCATTTAAGATTTGAGTTTGGATCCTAGGGTAAACCAACCCTAAACCACTCCATTTTTCTCCACACAGGTTATAACACCATTCTAAGTCAGAGATCAGAAAATCAGCCTCTGTTGAAGCGATTTGACCTTTCCAAATTCTCAGTGCACTTTTTATTAAAAGGTGTCTCACTAACGCCTAGTTAAGGGTAGAAGATTTCTCACCCAAAACTCTTCCAAATCAATTGGAATTTTACACAGACCTAGGTTTTATAGCCAGGGACCACTCACCAAAATTTGGGAGGGTTTGGAGGTCATTTGACCATCTAAATAAATTCCTCTAAGTTTATTAAATTAAAACAAAAACTTTACGTAAAGTATCTCCAAAAATTCCCATTTTTGGACAGCCTCTCGATATACATATTATAGACCTCCAGCCCAAATTTCAAGTCATTTGGACATGTTATGAACCGTGGGCAACCATTTCAATTTCTGGTTAGCCTAGGTCTTGATCCCACCAAAATGAGTGCTGTGGTCAAACCACTCACCTAAATTGAATAAAATCAATTTTATATTAAAGTAGACCCAGAGGGCTACAACTTTTGTGACTGGTCATTTTTCCTAAATCGGCCTCTAAGTGCCTCGTTTCGCAGCCTCAAAATATGTTCAAATAATCTATTTTCCTTTAAGTAATATATAATAATCTATGTATTATAATATTAATTCTACTGTTCATCTTCTTCATGAACCCGAACAGACACAGGAAAACATTTTTCCTGTAAGCATTCCGTGATCCGTCGCCGGCCGTTCGGTCACTTCCCTGGCCAGCCACCACCACCACCACCTCCGTTGAGGCGATGGCTAGCGGTCGGCGGTGGTTTGGCCGCCGGAGGTGGCGATTTCCGGCGAACTCAAAATATCTTTTTCATGGTTTTTCCATTAAAACGAGAGATGGGTCCGGCTCCGTTGAGCGCGAACCTCCTTTCTAAGAATCCTAAGATCTACCCATGAAAGAGAAGGGGTAGAGGAGGACCTTGTTCGCGGTTTGAAGGCGAGAAGAACGACGGGGTGCCATGGAGCGGTGGTGGCGTTGCTGAACTTCTCCTACAGCAAGAACAAGGATCTGATCCGATTACTTGAGCGTGTAACCTTCTCCTCTTGCCCAAAGTGGGCTTTTATAAGTCAGATAGTGGGAAGATGAATGGGTAAAGCCTTAATGGCCATGAAGGTTCTCCCCTTAACGTTTCGGTTACAGTGAAGGGATAAGAAACGGTGGAAACTGAACAGGTGTGTCCAGCTGGCGGCTTCCTATTGGACCATATCTTCCTCATTTATTATATAATTACAAAAGGAAAACGGCCTGAAATTACTCCTGGTGTAACTTCCCACACCCGCATTTATTACCACGCGTGTTAGAATAATTTCGGGCCTGAACCGTCGTTTCGGCCAATGTCACGGGCGTGACCCATAGGTCACGGGCGTGACAGGCCCGAATAGCCAATTCTGGGTTCGACGATCGTCGAACTGAGATCGACGATCGTCGATGGATGGTCACGGGCGTGACACTTGGGTCACGGGCGTGACAGGCCCGAACGACAGATTTTGGGGTCGACGATCGTCGAATTGAGATCGACGATCGTCAAAGGCTGGTCACACCCTAGGTCACGGGCGTGACCTCTAGGTCACGGGCGTGACATGCCCGAACGGCAAATTTCGAGGTCGACGATCGTCGAATTGAGATCGACGATCGTCGAAGGCTGGTCACGCCCTAGGTCACGGGCGTGACACTCATGTCACCGGCGTGACATGCCCGGGCCGTAAGGTCGACGATCGTCTCACGGCGATCGACGATCGTCGATAGGGTCACGCCCATAGTCACGGGCGTGACACCTTGGTCACGGGCGTGATATGCCCAGATAGCACGTTCGACGATCGTCTCGTGGAGATCGACGACCGTCGAAGTAGTCACGCCCAGGTCACGGGCGTGACGGGTCGGTCACGGGCGTGACCAAGCCGTGACCCGAAATATTGATCGCTTTATTTCAATTTTATGTGTTTCCTGGGGTTCCGTCACAACTAACCGACTCCTAGGGGTCTAGCCGGAAATGGGATGTTACACCAATTTATCTGTTTCTCCTCCAATACAAGGAAACAGCTCTTCAAGAGTAAATTCTTGTTGTGTGAGAGCAGGAGATTGTACTTTCTCAGCAGCAGCAGCAGTAGCACTAGAAATATCAAGATCAGTTTGAGGAACAATGTCCTGTGATAAATCGATTCTTTCTTTTTCTTGTACATGTTCAGACTCTTGCTCCCCCTGCACCTATGCAGATATAGTCTCTTCCTGGACAATAGTAGACCCAGTCTGGTCCTTAGTTTGCTCTCTAACTTATTCTGCTTGATTTGGTGGATTGCCATGATCATGCACATGAAGGTCATGTCCTGGTGATTTCTCAGTTGTCTCCTGTCTGTCCACATCAGGCAACTCCTTTGATAGAACTCTATCCCATCTGGAGAATAACCTCATGTCCATTCTCCTCATATGGTTGATCTTAGATCCAGGAATCTGTTGCATTACCTCTAGAATGATTCCAGCCAGGTACAGACTCAAAATTCTAGCCAAGTTTGGCTTCTTGATTCCTTCTTTTATTTTATCAAACAGTTCAGCAAACCAATTTGTTTGAATCTTAAAGATCACCATAGTCATCAGGCTAAACATATAGGCAGATATCCTATCATGACCACCTGGTTTGCATAAGATCACTTTTCCTATTATTTCAGACAAGAATTTCCCCTGAGGATTCATGCCCTTTCTATTGATTGCAAATCCTATCTTTATGTTTGGATCCAATCCACACCATTGAAGTGCTTCCCATGTTTTTGAGGCTGGAACCTCTTCCTCATCTTGGACCCTGGGAAGATGTAGAATTTTGCTCAATCTTTTCTGAGTCAGCTTGACTCGTTCTCCATGGACGGTTGATTTGATCTTTAATCCGGTTGAATCCACGGATGCACCGGTATAGAACTCAAGGACTTCTTTCTTCCATATTTTCGTAGGTTTAGAGACAAGATAGTCTAATCCGTTGTCTATGAGAAGAGAAATGACTTGCTTGATCTCCGTATCTGCATCGTCGAACGCATGTCGAACCAACTCATATCCCTCGTTGATTGCATCTTCAATCTTGGGCGCCATTGGAACGAAGAGAAAGCTTGATTGGAGAGGAGAGAGTTTGTCGACACAAGTTTTTGTCTCGAAACCCAGGTGAGCGTATCGACAGAATAAGTTCTTGACCTATTTATACCCTTCTAATCAAAGAAGATCAAAAGGCGGGCAAAAACTGTCAAATTGTGTCGACACAGTCGAAATGTGTCGACACATACTTCTAATGTCTCGACATCAAAATGGACTACTTTGTGTCGACACCAGTTGATGATGTGTCGACACTTGACTTAAGTTGTCAAAGAACATAAATTCTGTGTTGACACTGAGTCTTTGTGTCGACACAAATTCTGAATGAGTCGACACAACTTCTCTGGTTGTGTCGACCTAACTTTCTTGAATGTGTCGACATAATTTCCCTGATGTGTCGACACCTCTTCTCTGTGTCGACACCATTTTCCTGAATTGTCGACACAATTCCTCTGCGTCGACACACTATCACTGAATGTGTCGACACCACTCCTTAGACAATTTTTTGATAAACTAACCTATGGTCAGCATTCCTAATTCAATTTTAAATCTATTGAATTTTGTTTCATCCAGAGGCTTAGTAAATACATCTGCAATTTGATAATCAGTTTTATCAAATTCTAATGAGATGTCTCCTTTTTCTACATGTTCTCTAAGAAAATGGTATTTTATCTCTATGTTCTTAGTCCTACTATGTGAAACAAGATTGTTTGCAATAGAAATAGCACTTTTAGAATCACACAATAAAGGTGTTCTACTTACCTGAATACCATAATCCCTTAGCTGATGCTGAATCCACAATAGTTATGCACAGTAACTTCCAGCAGCAACATATTCAAACTCAGCTGTGGATATTGCCACACTAGTCTGCTTCTTACTGCTCCAAGATATCAACCTTCCTCCCAGGAATTGGCATGTACCTATAGTACTTTTTCTATCTTCTCTACAGCCTGCAAAATCTGCATCTGAATAACCTGTTAGTAGTAAATCTCCATTCCTAAGGTACCGAAGGCCTAGATTAGGTGTGCCCTTTAGATATCTCAAAATCCTCTTGACTGCAGTATAATGTGATTCTTTAGGGCATGCTTGGTACCTAGCACAGACACATATTGCATACATAATGTCTGGTCTACTAGCAGTAAGATATAATAGAGAGCTAATTATTCCTCTATACAAAGACTCATCTACAGGTTTACCTGCATCATCTTTGCATATCGACATACTTGTTCCCATAGGAGTTCTCATGGCGGAGGATGATTCCATACCATACTTCTTAATTAACTCCTTGGTGAACTTAGACTGGGATATGGACAAGCCATCTTCAGTCTGTCTTACTTTGAGTCCCAAGAAGAACTTAAGTTCCCCCATACTGCTCATTTCAAACTTCCCTTGCATAAGTTTGGCAAACTTCTTGCAAAGGTTGTTCTCTGTAGACCCAAAAATTATGTCATCTACATAGATCTGAACTAAGATTATCTTCCCTTTAGATTCCCTTAGGAATAGAGTTTTGTCTATTTTATCTCTTGAGAATTTGTTCTCAATATGGAAAGTAGACAGGGTTTCATACCAAGCCCTTGGGGCTTTCTTTAACCCATACAATGCTTTCCTAAGTCTATAGACATAACCAGGTTTAAGAGAATCTACAAAACCTGATGGCTGCTCTACATAGACTTCTTCTTTTAGATCACCATTCAGGAATGCTGATTTCGCATACATTTGGTATACTTTGAAGCCTTGATATGCTGCATAGGCAAGGAACATTCTGATTGCTTCCAGTCTTGCTACTGGGGCAAATGTTTGATCAAAGTCTATTCCCTCTTCCTGCCTGTATCCTTTTGCAACCAATCTTGCTTTGTTCTTCACAATAACTCCATTCTTATCCAGCTTGTTCCTAAAAATCCACTTTGTACCAATGATGTTGTGGTCTTTTGGTTTAGGAACCAACTCGCAGACCTTGCATCTTCTAAACTGATTAAGCTCCTCTTGCATAGCATTAATCCAGTGTTGTTCTTGGATAGCTTCTTCAAATTTCTTTGGCTCCAGTTGAGATTGAAAACTTGAGTGCAGGACTGTATTCAGATTTCTACTTCTGGTTTTCACTCCATATCTTGGATCACCAATTATCTGAGTTGCTGGATGATCCTTTAGATGTCTTACAGCTGGAGGTAGACTTCCTTGTGGCTGAACACCTCCAGTTTCTTCATTATGTTGCACCTCTTGGTTGTCATCAGCTTCTAGAGAGTCTTGTACTCCCCCTGGACAGTAGCCATCATTTTCCAATACTTCATCTGCAGTTGAGCCTTCTACAATGGAAGGCTTGCCCATTCTATTGCTTATACCTATTAGACTGCATGAACAAATCCTTTGATGATTCCTCTTTCAGATCCACCAAAGATTACTTTAGGCCCATCCTTGATAGATGTGTACTCCTTCAACAGCCCCTTTGTTCCAGTCATGTTCCTGGAACATCCACTGTCCAAGTACCATATAGGGGCATGGAAACTTGGACTTTCCTGCAATACAGAATTACTTTCCCTTAGAACCCAAGTAAGTCTTGGGTCCTAGGTTCAAGTCAGCACCATTCATATCAAAACTACCAGCAGCTCTTCAAACTGGTAGACTGTTGTTCTTCCTAACACTTATGTTATGCCAGCAGTCTAAAGCAAAATGGTTTGTCTTGCCACAGCACCAGCATTTATACTTGTTGTATCTAGGTATAGATACATTTTTGACAGAAGAATTTCTATTCTGTGTTGGTGCTGCTGCAGCTACACCCATTGATTTCTTATAACCATGGGGTTTATGAACATGGGCTGACTTATTGGCATTAACACCCTTGTTAATCAGAACATCAGTCTTATTATGACCTTGAGTATTCTCAAAGTCATACTTGTTAGAAGCCTCATGCACCTTTCTAAAAACTACAGGGACTTTAAAGTTCAATGGCTGAACAGAGGCTTTGCCCTTTCTCTTGAAATGAGCAGCCCTAGTGTTACCTTTATAGCCTATTCCAGCCTTACCCTTTTGACCCACAAACTCATCTATTAAGGGTAGGACTGATTTTAGCTTAGAGTAACTAGCCACCAAATCTTTCTCTACTTGAAGTCTGACTTCCAGACTTTTAATTAGATCATTTTTATATGTGATTATACCCATCTGAATAACAGTAATAGTTTTCAGTTTGGCAACCTCATTCATTTGTTGATCCAATTCTTTCTCTAAACCAGATGCAGTCATCTTAAGATCTGCAATCTCCTTAGCCTGAGTTTTGGCCAGGATTTTGCTCTTCTTAAGTGACTGCAATAAGTCCCCATATTCATCTATCAACTGATGAATATCTCCTTTAGATTCTGATCCATCCTCATCACTTGATGAAGATGAATCTGACTCTGAACCAGTACTGTAATCAAAAATTCTAGAATTACTTTGTACCTTACTGGGACCAGGCTGATCTTGGCACTTATTGTCTTCTGATTCAGCCATCAGTCCCATACACTGATGGTCTTCTTGTTCATTGATGGAGTCCAGTAATTGCATAAACTCCTCTTCTTCACTAGCTGCATACAGTCCAATGTATGCTTCAGCTTTAGATTCTGACTCTGAGGAGGATTGATCTGTAAGACTCTTCTCCTTCTTAGCAACAAAGGATTTCTCCTTCTTGCCCTTTTGTTGAGTCTTCTTTTTGTCTGCTGACTCCTTCCTCTTTTCTGGACACTCAGCCACCACATGCCCAGGCCTATTGCAGCAATAACAAACAATTTTGGATGTTGTAGCTTTGCTGGGCTTAGACCTGCTCCTTTCCTTTCTTGATGATTTTCTCTTTTGATTGTAGTCATCAACTGGCTGTGATGTGGAGGGCCTTGACTTCCACTGCTTCTTCTTCAAGAACCTCTGAAACTGCCTTGTAAAGGCAGTAAAATCTGCATCTGAATCACTACTATATGAGTTCTGATTATCTGAATTTTTTGAGATACCTTCAGCAACTTCCTTAGGAGGTGATGGAGACATCCTCCTGCTCTTTCTAGTGGCTTCAACCTTGAAGGCCACTGACTTCTCTCTATGCTCTCCTTTTGTATTTATTTCTTCCTCCTTCCTAGCCATTAGTTGCATTTCATATGATAGCAACTTTCCAAATAAGGTTGGAGGAGAAATGTATGTTAGTTTGGACACTTCTCTAATTGCACAAATCTTGGTATCCCAATCCTTTGTCAAGGATCTTAGGAATTTGTCATTCAGCTCATAAGTACTGAAGACCCTTCCATAGGACATCAGTTCATTCACTATCCTGTAGAATTTCTTGTAGCATTCAGATATGCTATAAGACTTCCCTTGTCTGAAACTCTCATATTCTTGATTGAGCATAGACTTTCTGTCTTATCTAACTTCTTCAGAACCCTCCATGTAGACAATCAAAGTGTCCCACATTTCCTTGGAGGTTTTGCAGTGAATAAAATTTTGGAAAGTAGAATCATCTATGGCACTCACTATTATATTCTGATTTCTTTTATCCAAAGTTTCCAATATGATCTCATCCTTGGTCATTTCAGAAAAATCTTTAGGATTTCTTTGATTTGCATCTAGAACAGACACATTCATTGGGATATATGGACCTTCTTATACTGTGATATATATATCCTTGGGTCAGAGGCCTCCATAAACAACCTAGCCCTTTCTTTCCAGATTCCAAAAATCTCTTTCCTGTAGATGGGTAATTTCATTGACCCTAATTCCTTGTGATTCTCTCCAGAACCCATTTTCTTGATTCTTGATTCTGCCTTAGGGATCTAACTCAGACTGTTAAGTCCTTCTTTGAGTAACCTCCCTCTGATACCACTTGATAGTTTTACTTTCAAGACTACCTAAACACCTATAGGGGGTGAATAAGTACTTTTCCTTGATTTACCTTAAGGCAGAATATAACTACAGTTCTTTGAATAAATCAGATATATCTAAGCTAACACAGCACAGCAATCACAAATATACACACATCACAGATTGCACATAGATTTATAGTGGTTCCCCAAGGTCTGGGTACATCCACTTTCCCCCTCACCTATCTAGTAGTATGCTATAGTCGGCCTAACTTCTTCCTTTAGCTCAAAATCCAAAAGGATTCCTACAACTCAGGCTAACAATCCCTACCTCAGCCTTACCATAAGGCCTACAACTCAGAGAAAACCTTCTCCTACAACTCAGGCATAAGCAGCCCTACCTCAGCCTTGCCTCAAGGCCTATAACTCAGAGAATACCTTCTCCTACAACTCAGGCATAAGCAGACCTACCTCAGAGAGTAAATCTCCTACACTCAGCCTTTATAAAATAGGCTTACAACTCTGATCTATGAATAGATCCTGCAGAATTTGATAAGGAATTTTTGTAATCTCTTACCCCTATTGAGAGAGAATGGATAAGAACTTTCTTGATCAGCTTCTTGAAGAGGCTGATGGCTGAAATCAACTTGATCTTAGCTTTCTTCAAAGCTTCTTGAATCTGAACTTAGTTGAGTTGATTTTCTTTGAATAAAACTGACTAGCAGCTTCCTTCTTAGACTTCAGAAATAGATCTGAATCTTCTTGACAGATTAGTTCTGTATCTGCTTCTTGAGAAACCTGTGATAGCTTCCTTCTTGTCTTCAAATGGCTGGATCTCTCTCTATCCAAAACCCTTGATGATACTTCTGAATTCTGATTGAATTCAACTTAGACAGAATCTGAATAGAAAACTACTTCAGATCGTCTTCTTAGATATTCTCATGAAGATCTTCTTCTTTGTTACTTGTACTTTCTTGATCAAAGATTAATGGTGACAATACTTCTTCTCTATGTTGTATATTGTTTTTATTCATCTTCTAAATCCATTCATTTATAGACTTCATCCATGGTAACCGGCTGATCCAGTTTATAACTAACTTCTGACAAGTTTGACAGCTTCAGTAAATCTATCATAACCCACACCTATCAAGTCTTCAAACATTTCTTGAGCCTTTGACTCTGTCAGCAAAGCGTTGAGTCTGTCTGCCATAAAGTGTCGAGACCATCTGTCAATATGTGTCGACACAAGTGACTTAAGTGTCGACACAGCCTTTGGTGATGTCGACAAAGCTACTTTGATGTCGACACAGATTCTTGACACTACTTCTTGAGAATGTGTCGACACTGATTATTTGTGTCGACACAAACACTTCACCATTCATCAGCAATAACCTTGGTCTAGACTCAGCTGTGTGTCGACACAAGTCCTGTGTGTCGACACAGTTGTTGTAGACAAAGAATTTGTGTGTCGACACTGCCTCCATGTGTCGACACAATTGATGTCGACTCTGCTTCTGTGTGTCAACACGGCCTCCCAGTGTCGACACAGTTGATGTCGACTATAATCTTCTATGTGTCGACACTTCCTCCCGGTGTCGACACAAATTCACTGAGGTGTCAACACAGCCATTTCCAAGTGTCGACACAATCTTACTGGTGTGTCGACACTGCTTCCTCAGGTGTTGACATATGGACTTAGAATATTTTTCCTGCATTCTAGCACATTCTTAACCTGCACATATAAACTCAAAATAACATCAAATACACCTTGATGTATATCATTGAGCTAAGTGAGGCTTCTCCAAATCAGGTACACATTTTCCAATGTACCCAACAATCCTCATACCACTTGAACAAATGTTCAAGTAATATGCACTCCCCTTTATACCACTTAATACTTAAATTGAGCACCACTAGAAGCACTTACCTTATAATATGCACTGACACAATCATGGATTAACAAGTAGTCAGTTAGTGCATTTCTCATACTACTTGAATCTTTTCAAGTAATATAAACTGACTCAATATGACCTAGTCATGTCAAGTATTTCTTCTACATTATTGCTTCTACATCTCCAATCTCCCCTATTAGAAGTGCTGTCACACCTCTCCTCTCTAGTATTGCCACACATCTCCCCCTTCCTGGCTTCTTCAATAGGTATATCTATTGAGGGAGGTGATGGGATCAAGAGAGAATTTATCACTTGATCCTAGCCAAAGTCTCATGTTGAAATCACTAAGGAAATTTTCCTAGTGATCAATCTACTTGATTATGAGTCATATCTTTTGTGTTGATACATTGTTGCAACACAACACTTCAGTATTTAAACTAACTGCTAACATAGTTCCACTTGTCCTAACTGTTCCTCTTCTCAAGCAGGACTGCCTTCTCAGCAGCAGCAGTCCTTCTCAGACTTAAAGAAGAATATGACTTATTCATAGATAATCTCCCCCTTAGTCTGTGCATTGTCCATAGGACAAACTGATCAGTATTTGTGACAGCTGATCTACTGCAGCATCAGCCTGGTCTATCTCAATAGGAGGGTGATCCTATTTTTGCAAGTGCTTTACATGCTCCCCCTATATAGGAGCATTTGCTGTCATCATTTCTTAAGGTATTGTACTTGCTCCCCCTCAACAGAAGCATCATTATCATTCCCTCTGATAGACACTTGAGTCCATCTTAGTCTTGATACAACTTAATGGTCTTTATAGTCTTGATGTTACATCAAGGACTTATCTACCTGCAAGAGAAGTAAATCTTGCAATACAAGTATAATAGGGAGCAATTGAAGCTATACCAAGTTCAACATATCCAATCTCAACCTAGAGGGTGTTGAACTTGACTTCATCTAGTGGTATGATAAACATGTCAGCCACTTATCAGTGAGGACAAACTCAGGATTGAGTTTTCCATATGCTCCCAAACAAACTGACACTTAATCTACATATGCATTGCCTGCTGTGAAAGACAGGATTCCTAGCAATTTAGATAACACTAGTAAAATATCAATATAAGGTAGTTATAATTATTTGGAGGATGTTGTCCTGATACCATGGAGCTGATATTGCAAGACTGGTTTCTTTCTTGCATCTCCAAGTAGTCAGTCTTCTTCATAGGATTTGATAGGTTATATCTTTGCTTATCCTATCTACCTTGCACCCTACACAGTCCCTTATTATTGAGCAAGATCTTCTCATTTCATGAGGCTAAATTTTCTCATGTAGTTGCTGGACTTTGAGACCACTTGAACCTTGAATGATCTTTCCTTGAACCATCCTTTCATTCAGATACCAAGTCATTCTTTCATCCTTGATCATGGACAGTTACCACTCCCAAAGTGATTATACCACTTGACAAGAGAGCATTTCTCTTGAGTTGATTCAACTGACCCAGCTCTCCTATGCCACTTGATACCACTTGTTGTAACACCCCTATCCGTCACATAGCATATAGTAGTAGGTCCGGCCGGGGCCCGATGCCATATACAACGGACAGACCGATGGGTTACTATATGAAACCAATCAACAAATCACAATGTCCTACATAGAGCATCTAGTGGAAGCAATATATTAAGTTGCAAGAAATAAAGAACCGAGCCACGAGCATAAATGTCCACTACTCAAACCAACATGAATGTACAATACAAAAGTATTGGCCTTATGGCCTTACAATAGTTTTCTCAAACATAAGTGTCTTCCAAACCTCGGTACGCAGGCCGGTCACACGTGAGAATACAAGAAAACACTCAAAAATTAGGCCTTCGAGGGCCGGCTTAGCAACTTGGGCTTTAGCCCGCTATTTACCGCTCGGCTCCGCAGCACCTGCAAGCAACAATACACCGTACGGTGGCAAACAAAAGCAATGGTCAGCCAAAGCTGACCAAATTATAACGATTCCGTACCAAAATCGGGGCGGCAAAGCTTCTTCCCTGCACTTGTATTAGCATAATCAAACAGGTTTGCGAAATTATAATTTAAGCATACTTCACCATAGGTGTAGGTACGCATGGCCGCACACCCCGTGCTCTCAGGGCACTTACACGGTGGACTTGGTCCACCACCATACCCGGGACGACAATCTCGTGAGCAATGAATTCTTCATGGCTGAAACCGAAGACCCTCCCTCTATGCCATTTTCAGGCCACTAAACCGAACCACATAGAGCAGGCACGGTTTCACTCATCGCGCTGCTCACACTGCCATAAAAATTAAAGTCGTCGGCGCAAGTTAAGTTTCCCTGTGACCTATAAATCGATCAACCAAAGTACATAACCCGGTTATGTACAAAGATGGCTCCAGGGCCACCAAAGATGGCAGAATCACGCTTCTGCCCCGATTTTCGGGTGCGCCTTGGGATTAATCCCCAAGGATCCCTACTGCAATCTACCACGTAAAAACCGGAAAAACATCCAAAGGCACGGAGTCTTCTCCGGCTAACAATGCAAAGCAAAACATCACTGATCTAAACCAATATGTCCGGGTAGGCTTCACACACCATGCCTATGCCCGTACTTCAATTCCGGACTCTAAACAAGGGGGACTTTACATATCTACCCCAAGGAATACCGCAACCCACCGCACACTCGCGGGAGAGGGTTTTTCCATGCAAAAGAAGAAGAGCTTCACATGCTCAAGATGAGAATGGTTACCCTAGAATTTTTCCTTGGCGCCATGGAAATCTATGCGGATGAAAAGCACCGCAATCTCCTTACCTCCGTAGATCCGAAGTCGGCTCGCGATTTGGAGCTCCAAAACTCCGCCGGTGACCGGATCTAGCCTTCCTTATTCCTTCTTGCTCTCTCCTCTCTCTAGATCTTAGAAAGAGAGTGAATCCAAGACAAATGAGGTTTTCTAAACCCTAAACCCGGGTATATCCCTGGGGAAACAACCTCCTGCCATCGGATCTCAAAAATAAGGAAACGGACAGTTGCGATTCAACCTGAAATTAAACTTCCTGGGCCGAACACAGCTTGCGACATGCCTGTGTCTAAGGCCGTGTCACTCATTCGCCGTTGAAACTATCACATTCCAAAAAGAACACGGGCACTCGACACGCCCGTGTCAGGCTTGACATGCATGTGTAGCTGGGCGTGTTCCTCCAATGACACAGGTCCAAAACAACCAGAGCACGACATGGCCATATGACACGCCTGTGTCACATGCCGTGTAGCTGCCTTAGTTTAACTTGCCAACCGCCCCGAGCAGGACACAGGTATTCGACACGCCCGTGTCGAATTCCACACGCCCGTGTCAGACACGAACACGCCTTGGCTCAGGCCGTGCTCCCTCACTCAACGATCATTGAGTGGAAAGCTTTGAGTGACTGACACGCCCTAAGACATGCCAGTGTCCTAGGACGTGTTCACCCCCCCCCCCCCCCCCGACGACCGTTGACTCCAAAATCGTCGATCACGCGATCAACGCTGAAACCGAGCACAATATGCCCTGGGACACGCCCGTGTCCCAGGCCATGTCACCTCTACCAAATCCCAGATTTGGCTCAGAATGCCACCCGTCACCCTTTTAAGTTTCGGGGTGTTACAACTCTCTCCCACTTAAAAGAATTTTGTCCACGAAATTACTAAAGCAAAAGAAAACAGAAAACCAAAAGCGGTATCTGAGTGAAATAACTCTTGATACTCCTCAAGCATGGTCTGCTCCAGTTCCCAAGAATGCTCCTCACGACAGCAATTGTACCAACAGACCTTCACCATTCTGATCTCCTTGTTACGAAGTCGCTTGACTTCAGAGTCCTCAATACAAACAGGCTTGAACTTAGTTGTCAACCCTTCGTCCACCGGTACCTGATCAACTGAAATCACCTACGAAGGCTCTTGCACCACCTTCCTCAACACTGATATGTGGAATACGTCGTGTAGATCACTCAACTCCACTTATAGCTTCAGACGGTAAGCTGCTTCACCGATCTGCTCCAGAATCTCAAACGGTCCAAGGTATCTTAGGCTCAGCTTCTTTAAGCGTCATACTCGTGACACACCCTTGAACGGATTTATCTTCAAATACACCCAATCGCTAACCGTGAACTCCACGTACCGGTGCTTGGCATTGTAGTATTTAGCTTGTCTATCCTAAGCGATCAGCAAACTCTCCCTAATAGTTCGTACCACTGAAGTAGCGCTTTCCACCTCTTGCTTTTTGTACAACCTTGCCTCATCTGTTTCTAGCCACGACAACGGCGTGCGACACTTCCTACCATATAGGGCCTCGAAGGGCGCCATTTGTATACTCGCCTAGTAGATATTGTTGTACGCATATTTTACCAGATACATGTGGTCTTCCCAATGCTTTCCGAAGTCTAGAACACACATGCGGAGCATGTCCTCCATGGTTATGTTGACCCTCTCGGTCTGCCCAACCGTCTGCGGATGGAAGGCTGTGCTGAACTTCAACTTAGTTCTGAGCATCTGTTGCACCAACCTCCAATGATTGGACGTAAATTGCCCATCTCGATCACTCACGATGCTGTGGGGCACACCGTGCAGTCTGATTATATTATCCACATATAACTTCGCTAGTTTCTCTACAGAATCATCCTTCCTATGCAGAATGAAGTGTGACACCTTTGTTAACCGGTTTACGATCACCCAGATGACATCATTTCCCTTCTGCGACCTTGGCAAGCCATGCACAAAGTCCATCGAAATGTCGTCGAACTTCCACCTCGGAATAGGCAAGGATTTCAATAATCCCCCTGGCTTTTGGCACTCTTCCTTTACTAAGGCGCAAGTTTGACTCTAACTACAAACAATGCAACATCCTTCTTGAGCCCTGGCCACCCGAATAACTTCTTTAGATCCCGGTACATCTTCGTGCTCCCTGGATGGATTGAGTACTTGGTATGATGAGCCTCGTACATCAACTCCGCCCGAAGATTTCCCCCATTTGGGACGCACAAACGATCATCCTTCCTTAGTAGCCCATCTTCAACTGAAAACTGGGAATTTGACCCATCTAATGCTACATCCATAAGCACTTTCATGCTGCCATCCAACTCCATAGCCTGCCAAATCCGATCAGCCAGGCCATACTAAACTTCTATCCAGTTCAATAATGCTTTGGCGCTAGTCTGCCTGTCAACACAACAGATCTCTAACACCTCCAACTCCCGAATTAGTCTCTCATCATGAACTGACAACAAGTTGGCTTGGGAGAGAGCCCTGCGACTTAACGCATCCGCTACTACATTGCCATTCCCGGGTATATAATGAATCTTGAACGTATAGTCCCCTAGGAACTCCATCCATCTCCGCTGCCTCATGTTCAAATCCTTCTGATCCAACAGGTACTTCAGGATCTTATGGTCGGTATAAATATCGACCTTTACGCCGTACAAATAATGTCTCCACAGCTTAAGCGTGAAAATCACGGCCGCCAACTCCAAGTCATGGACCGGGTAATTCCTTTTGTGCACTATCAGCTGACGTGATCCATTCGCAATAACACTTCCATGTTGTAATAGTACGTAGGCCAAACCAACTCTTCAACTCCTCAAACGCTTATACGCACTCCTGCGACCATACAAACTTCTGATCCTTCCTTGTTAACTTCGTGACAGATAATGCTATCAGCGATAAGTTCTCCACGAAGCGCCTGTAATAGCCGGCAAGTCCTAGAAAACTCCGGACTTCTGCTATCGAAGACAACACAGGCCACTCTTGTATCGCAAAAATCTTCGCTGGATCTACCGCTATCCTTTCTCCACTGATTATATGCCCAAGGAATGCCATTGAGGATAACCAAAACACGCACTTGGAGAACTTTGCGTATATTTCGTTCCTCCTCAGCGTCTCAAACACCAGATGCAGATGCTTGAAGTGATCTTTCTCGCACTGCGAGTACACCAATATGTCGTCAATGAAGACGATCACAAAATTGTCTTGGTACTCTCTGAACGTCCTGTTCATCAGATCCATGAACACCGATGGCGCATTGGTCAGCCCAAATGGCATGACCGTGAACTCGAAATGCCCATACCTTGTGCTGAACGTTGTATTCTGGATATCACTCTCCCTTATCCTTAGTTGATAATAATTGGACTTCAGATCCAACTTTGAATATACCGATGACCCGACTAACTGATCAAAAAGATCATCAATCCTTGGGATCAGGTATTTGTTCTTTTTCGTTAGCTTGTTCAACTCTCTGTAGTTAATACACAGCCGCAAGCTCCCGTCCTTCTTCTTAACAAAGAGGATCGATGCACTCCAAGACGACGAGCTTGGACGCACATAACCTTGCTCCATCAACTCTTCAAGTTGAACCTTTAGCTCCGCCATCTCCTTACGCACCAACCTATAAGGAAAGCGTGACACAGGTTTGGCACCTGGCACTAGCTTGATGGTGAAATCAATCTCTCATTGCGGCGGGGCTCCGGGAAGATAGTCCGGGAACACGTCGGGGTACTCGCATACCACTGGGATACCATCCAAAGTGGACTTAGGCTCTACAGCCTCCTCTAACATGAAGAACAGCTCTGCTCCAGCACGAACCGCCTTCACCACTTGAAGAGCAGACATTAATGTCTTGCTCGACCCCTTCAAACCCGCAAACGTTGTATCCTACCTAACATCCAGCTTGACCTCTTTGTGGTTGCAATCTATAAATGCCTTCTGCTCCGAAAGACAATCCATACCGAAGATTACGTCGAACTCTACTAGCGGCAGCAACGACGCTAATATGTCGAACTCTTGGCTTCCAATATGAACCTTTACGGCACATACTCTGTCTGCGCGCATCGAAAACCCATTCGGCAGCAACAAATCCAATTTGTCCTTCGCCATCGAAGAAGGGACTCCGATGTGCATTATGAAACTTTCGGACAAAAAGGAGTGTGAAGCTCCCGTATCGAATAGTGCACGTGCCGGACTATTGCTAATCAGAACAAAGCCTATACAAACAGTATTAAGCTAACAAGCACTAGGTAACAATATTTAAAGCTAACTTGCTATAAATTTAAACCATACCTGTCACCACGTCTGCCTGTTTAATGTCCTCCTGTTGGGCTAGATTAAAGAATCTTGGTTGAGTCAGAGCATAGCGGGATGCGGTTGACTCCACCGCCTTGCCCTTTTCTTCATAGGTTGCTCCCTGCTTCCTCTCGGACTTTGCACGTCCGCTCTGACAATCTCGGGCATAGTGCCCCAGCTTTCCACAAGTATAACAAGCTCCCGGGGTTCGGTTGGTAGTTGACCCCGAGGAACTTGAAGATGGGGCTTGACCCAACGTCTTAGCCTTCTTATTCCATTTACGGAACACCGATTTTGAGGAGTTTGGCCTTTTGAACTCTGAACCCTTCTCATTAGAGTCCTTCTTAGCCTGAACTTCATGTCTTTTTCCAAAGATCGGGCTGAGTTGACCAAGGTCAGGAAACCCTACGCCATAGGCCCCGAAACTAACAGTCTCAAGTCATCTCTCAGACCTTCATAGAATCGGTTCGTTTTGCACTCCTCATCAGCAAAGGTAGCGCTTGCATATCGACCTAAGCGAGTAAACTCGTGGAGATACTCATCCACGGTACTATCTCCTTGAACCAACTTCTGGAACTCATTTTCCAAAGCAATCCTTTGAGCAGAGGGGAGGTAGCGAGCTAAGAACATTCTCGAAAATTCGTCCATCGAGACATCCATCAACTTCCTGCCCCTCAGATGGTGTAGCTCCAAGCCCTCCCACCATAATCTTGTGCCACCATCTAGCAAGAACGTGGCAATTTTGGTCTTCTGCCACTCTTTAGTCTCAGTAGATACCAGTACTCTCTTAATTCTGGAGAGCCAATAATTTGCTTGAGTTAGGGTTCCTGTCCCCGAGAACACTGGGGGATTGAAGCCCATCACGTTCTTAAGCTGCTTCTTCGTTGCTCTCCTACGCAACACTGGCTCCACAACCACCTGTTCCACTCTCCTTGGCTCTGCCGCTTGGAGCGGTACTTTCTCCACAGTAGGTGCGAGCTGCTGCACCTGCCTCGCAGGCTGCGCGTTGATCATCGCAAGCACTGCCTCTGCTACCAATCGAATGGTCTCAACTGAAGGAGGTGTTGTCGGCGCATCATTAGGTGCACTGCTTGACTCAGAAACTGGTCGTGCTGACGACCCAGCACCACTCCTGGTCACCTATAATCGTACAAAACAACGATAAGAGACCAAACAACATTGCAGAACGCAATCATAGGAACACGCAGCTTCCTAAAACATGTTTATTTTCATTCCTATGTGGATATTCATGGGTTTTTTTAATGTTATAATGATGACGCACACACATGTGCTCACCACCCCTTAAAGTGAATTCGTCCACGAATTCATTTAAGCCTGACAAAAACCAGTGCTTTGATACCAAATTGTAATACCCCTATCCGTCACATAGCATATAATAGTAGGTCCAGCCGAGGCCCGATACCATATACCACGGACAAACCGGTGGGTTACTAGATGAAACCAATCAACCAATCACAACGTCCTACACAGAGCATCTAGCGGAAGCAATTTATTAAGTTGCAAGAAATAAAGAACCCAGCAATGAGCATGAATGTCCACTACTCAAACCAACAGAAATGTACAATACACAAGTACTTGCCTTATGGACTTACAATAGTTTTCTCAATATAAGTGTCTTCCAAACCTCGGCACGCAGGCCGGTCACACATGAGAATACAAGAAAACACTCAAAAATTAGGCCTTCGAGGGCTGGCTCAACAACTTGGGTTTTAGCCCGCTATTTACCGCTCGGCTCCGCAGCACCTGCAAGCAACAATCCACCGCACGGTGGCAAACAAAAGCAATGGTCAGCCAAAGCAGACCAAAATATAATGATTCCGTCCCAAACTCGGGGCGGCAAAGCTTCTTCCCTACACTTGTATTAGCATAATCAAACAGGTTTGTGAAAGTATAATTTAAGCACACTTCACCACATATGTAGGTATGCACGGCCGCACACCCCGTGCTCTCAGGGCACGTACACGGTGGACTCGTTCCACAATCATCCTCGGGATAGCAATCTCGTGAGCAATGAATTCTTCATGGCTGAAGCCGAAGACCCTCCCTCTATGCCATTGGCAGGCCACTAAACCGAACCATAATGATCAGGCACGGTTTCACTCTTCTCGCTGCTCACACTGCCACAATAATTAAAGTCATCAGCGAGAGTTAAGTTTCCTCGCGACCCGTAAATTGATCAACCAAAGAACATAACCTGGTTATGTACAAAGATGGCTCCCGGGCCACCAAAGATGGCAGAATCATGTTTCTGCCAGATTTTCGGGTGCGCTATGGGGTTAATCCCCAAGGATCCCTGCTGCAATCTACCACGTAGAAACCCGAAAAACATCCAAAGGAACAGAGTCTTCTCCGGCTAATAATGCAAAGCAAAAAATCACCGATCAAGACCAACATGTCTGGGTAGGCTTCACACACCATTCCTATGCCCGTACTTCGATTCCAAACTCTAAATAAGGGGGACTTTACGTATCTACCCCAAGGAATACCGCAACCCACCGCACACTCGCGGGAGAGTGTTTTCCCATGCAAAAGAAGAAGAGCTTCACATGCTCAAGATGAGAATCGTTACCCTAGAATTTTTCCTTGGTGCCATGGAAATCTATACAGATGAAAAGCACTGCAATCTCCTTGCCTCCGTAGATCTGAAGTCGGCTCGCGATTTGGAGCTCCGAAACTCCGCCGGTGACCGGATTTAGCCTTCCTTCTTCCTCCTTGCTCTCTCCTCTCTCTAGATCTTATAAAGAGAGTGAATCCATGACAAATGAGGTTTTCTAAACCATAAACCGGGGTATATCCCTGGGGAAAGAACCCCCAGCTGTCGGATCTAAAAAATAAGGAAACGGACGGCTGCGATTCAGCCCGAAATTAAACTTCCTGGGCTGAACACGGCTTGCGATACGCCCGTGTCTAAGGTCGTGTCACTAATTCGCCGCTGAAACCGTCGCGTTCCAAAAAGAACACGGGCACTCGACATGCCCGTGTCAGGCTTGACATGCCCATGTCATCCAGTACACGCCCGTGTAGCTAGGCGTGTTCCTCCAATGACATTGGTCCAAAACAATCACAGCACGACACGGCCATGTGACACGCCCGTGTCACATGCCGTGTGCTAGACATGCCCTGGGACACGCCCGGGTCCCAGGCCATATAGCTGCCTTAGCACAACTCGCCAACTGACTCGAGCATGATACGGGTATTTGACATGCCCGTGTCGAATTCCACACGCCCATATCAGACCCGAACATGCCTGGGCTTAGGCCATGCGCCCTCACTCAACCATCCTTGAGTGGAAAGCTTTAAGTTACTGACACGCCCGTTTCCCAGGCTGTGTTCACCCCCCCCCCCCCCCCGACGACCGTTGAGTCAAAAATCATCAACCAAGAGACCAACGCCGAACCCGAGCATGACACGCCCTGGGATACGCTCGTGTCCCAGGCTGTGTCACCTCCACCAAATCCCAGATTTTGCTCAAAATGCCACCCGTCACCCTTTTGAGTTTTGAGGTGTTACACTTGTATCCTTCTTAAGGGATGCTCACAACATCCTTATCCTTGGAGAATGATCCATAGGACAACTTCCATGTTCCATTCCAAGTTCTGGAACATCTTCTGTCCAAGTACCACATGTGGGATGGGCACTTAGACTGACCTGCAAAATAGATTACTTTACATTAGGACCCTAATAGGTATTGAGTCCTAGGTTCTGATTAGTCTGAAATATGACTTGCCTACCTGCAGCATTTCTGACAGGTGGGCTAACTCTTGCTCTAGACACAGAAGGATTGTGCTAGAAATCTAGGGCAAAATACCTTGTCACAACACCAACACTCATTGATATTATATCTATTTTATGAGCAGGCCCTGCAGTGTGTTTAACTACTGACTGAATAGAAAGAAGAGGAGCAGCAGCTTTCTTCAGGTTCCTTTTAGCAAGGATCTGATTGAAGGTTAGTCTTCCAGCAGGCTTCCTTTTCTTGCTCTGAATGCTATTTACAATTGTCTTCTTTGTAGATGACATGTTGTTTATAACATCAGAAATAGCCAAGTTAGGCTTAGTAGTAGACTGACCCATGGTCTGAGTCCTTAATAGATGGGCTTGAGTGAAAGCCACTGCCTTGTATTTAAGAGTTGGGGCTGAGGCACCAAATACAAATGGTCCAGAATGGTCCATTTATACTTACTCATGGGGAGCATTAAAGGCACTCTTTCCCCTACCCTTTCTTCTTCAATTAGAAGATACTCTTGTATTCTTAAAAGAAGAATTCCCATTCTCCCAGTGACCATGCATGCAGCCTTGGTCATACCTATGAGAATGGAGGATTACCTTGTGAAAGGTTGACTATGACACTACAGGAGTTTTGACTTTCCCTTTGGAAAGGTCAACTCTTATGCTTCCCTTGACTGCTAACTCATTTTTACCCTTTTGGGAGGAGAAGGAATTTATCAAGGGCAACACAGCTTTAGGCTTGCTGAATTCAGCCACAGCCATTCTCTCCTTTAGGAGTTTCTCTTCAAGATCCAAAATGATCTTATCCTTCTGGCTTATGGTCTCAATTTGGATGATTGAGATGGCCTTCAGTTGGGTGACTTCCTTCACTTTCTGATCCAGCAAGTATGTTGTGTTAGACTCCTGGGCAGTAACTAGCTGAAGAGAGAAAATCTCCTCAGCCTGCATCTTGGCCAACTTCTTGCTTCTTCTCAAAGCATCAAAGATTTTACCATACTTGTCAATAAATTGATTGACATCTACCTTAGATTCAGAGTCATCTTCATCCATGGATGTGGATGCATCAGAATCTGGACTGGTCACATGACCTGAGTAATAAGAAGAACTTGTTAAATATTGTACCTGATCTCGACCAGGCTGATCCTGGCACGATTCTTCTTCTTCTGTCATGTCAATTAGCCCATAACAATTGCAGTCAACTTCTTCTTCATTATCCACCTCTAAATCACTTTCTAATTATGTCATAGGGGCCCTGATCTCTATCCTTGCATATAGATTGTCATTTACTTTACCTATAATGGCACCAAGTAGCACAATAAAGGCTTCTTCTTCTTCAAACTCTAAACCACTGTCAGAAATACTGACTTTCTATGTCCCTTCAATATAGCTAGTGAGAGAATCCCACGTCTCTTTGGCTGTCTTGTAGTGGAAAAACATCTGGAAGGTGGAGTCATCCATGACACTTACCATGATGTGTTGTGCCCTCTTGTCCATAGATGCAAAGTTTATTTCATCTTCAGATATCTCTACATAACTCTTTGGGGTCTGGATACTTGCATCTGATGTAGAGTCCTTCATGGGAATGAAGGGTCCTTCTTGAATTGAAACCAAGACTCTAGGATCACTGGCTTCCATGATCTGCATGATCATTTCTTTCCATGTCCTAAAGTTCTCCTTGCTGTAGACTTGAAGCTCCATTGAGCTCCACTCCTTATGGTTCTCTACTGAATCCCAAAGTGCAAACTTTTTAGCTATCCTTTTAGGTCTACTCAGACTTTTAAGTCCTTTTTGAGTAACCTCCCTTTGATATCACTTAAAAGTCTTTGTTTTCAAGGATAGCTAAATCACCTAGAGTGGGGGTGAATATGTTTATTAGTCCTTAGTGACTATCTTTTATTTTTCTTACTTTAGGGGCTTTATTAGTTGATTTTCTGCTTTCAAGACATGCAACCTGCAATAAAGAAAACAACACAGAACAACACACATAGATTTATAGTGGTTCACCTAACAAGGGTACATCCACTATCCCTCCTACTTTTCTAACTCTTGTTAGACAAGGCCAAACTCCTCCAAATATTCCCCTCAGAGCTTACACCTCAGGCCCTCAGCCTTACACTCAGAACTTTAGCAAGTTCCTACACTAAGTATCCTTTTCAGGACACCTACCTCAGAACAAACAGGTTCCTACCTCAGAGCTCTGAAGTGCTCCTAAACTCAGTGACCCTCATGCCATCTACCTCAACCTTACATAAAGGACTACAGCTCAGGATTCTCAACCCTACAGTTTTAGGCACACAACCCTACTCTCAGAGTGCTGCATCACTCCTATTACTCAGTACCCAGTAGATACCTACCTCAGTGCCCTTCCAGGCACCTACAACTCAGTGATTAATTAATCACATACCTTAGGCTGTTAAGCCCTACAGCTCATATCCAAAAGGATCCTATAGGATGGAAGTTGGTTATGTGGTTAATCTTGACACAAGAGATGTGTTTATGTGTCAAGATTCTTGACTGAGATAAACTCAGCCCAACTATGACTATAGGAAATTATTTCCATATTCTACCTTTACTGAACTAAGAAATACTTTGTCCTAGCTTCTTCTTCACAGTACCAGGGATATTTCCAGCTGGAGCTGTGAAGTTATTGTAGCAATACTAGCTACAACTGAGCAGAAGGTTTCTCAGCTCAACTTCTTCACAACAACAAGGATACTTATACTGGAAGCAACTTGCAGAACCCTATTATGCCCCGTCTTTCTTTCCTGGGCTGAGGTGATTCAGCCCTAACTTTGACTCCTGAAGAATACTCCCCTGAGCCTTCTTAAAGATCTCTGCTTCTTCAAGCTTTCTTCTCTTCACAGCTTCTAGATAAAGATCTTCAGGTTATTGTTTATATAGTTGGAACTGTAAAGGACCTACAACAAGGGTCTGCCCTTAGCTGCTTCCTCTTTCCTCAAAGAAATACTCTAAAATTGCTTACTGGTGCAGGTGAGAATGGCACCCGCTATCTTTCTTGAGATTATAGATCCTGCAGCTGGGGATAGGCCTTGGCTGCTTTCTTTTCCTCAGAGTTTAACTCTGAACTTGCTGAAGTTGATGAAGAAGACAACAGCTAACTTTCTCTTCATCTTGCTAACTTGAGTTTCCTGTTGTTCAACACAGCAACCATGGTTGTGAAGAAGATCGACCTTATGGCTCCTCTCAAAAAGCTATTTTTTGCTGTAATGCATTTCCCTTTTATTGATTATGACCCAACGACTCTTTGAGTTGTGGGCCCCACACATTTAATGGCTGCAACAACCTTGTTTTAATGCAAACTATCATATAGTAGGTCTGCGACCACAATTATCGCGTACTGTAGCCATCCCACAACTAATTTGAATCTTGTTGACTAGTTGACTTACTGATGCCACCAGCTGTGTACTTGGCCAAAAATCAACCAACATTAGTATAGGTGTTGAGTGAGTGAGCCTCACTCAATGCCAAAACACTTAGACAAAATTCTATCTATCTAGGCATTGAGAGTGTTGAGTGTGTCTTCATCACTCAACGCTTATTGCCTTAGAAAAAGCGTTCTGCATCTTAGGCAATGAGAGCGGTGAGTGAACAAGCCTTACTCAACGCTATTTGCCTTAGCCAAAATCTTCCTACTTCTCTGATGTTGAGAGCGTTGAGTGTGTCTTCATCACTCAATGCTTTTTGCCTTAGAAAAAGCTTTCTACATCTTAGGCATTAAGAGACTTGAGTGAGCATGCCTCACTCAATGCTTTTTTGCCTTAGCCAAATTTCTGTGTTTAAAAAACACTGGCTTTGACTGACTGAGTGTTACTCAACATATATGAGGCTATGGAGTTGAGTGAATGACCATCACTCAATGCCTGTGGACTTATCCACTTTTCTGCCTCTTATTCCTTAGGCTTTGACTGTCTCAGCCTGTCTCACTCAACTCTGAACTCAGTTCGACGAATTCTGAACTATGTTCGACGAACTCTGAACTTAGTTTGATTCACTTCTTTTTTCTGTATGGCATTGAGTGTGTCTTCATCACTTAACATTAAACTACTTAGTCATATTTCTAACTTGCCAACATACTTTCTTACCTCTGGCGTTGAATGAGCTTGCTCCACTTAACGTCTGTGGACTTAGCTGCATTTTTAATTGCTCCTTGACTTTTGGAGTTGAGTGAGCTTACCTCACTCAATGCCTGTGGACTTAGGTAAATTCCTGCCTTTCTAGCATCTTCACTTTGTGACCACCTGTCACATCACTTAGACAATTTGTCTAGACTTGTTCCATGGATCATCCTGCACATGATGAGTTTAAACAACATCAAATACACATATGCTCTTAGTGTTGATGGTGATGCCTCTTCAAATCCAATCCCCGCTCTTTTTGAGCTTGGCAAAGCTCGGAAAGACTCATCCAACTCCACATGTTCAGTGAGTGCTTGCTGAGCTGGAGGGAATCTTTTAGTGGGCCCGACCAGGCCCGAGAGGAAAAAAACCCCATCCTTCTGCTTTCCTTCTCTTGTGAACTATTGTAGCTGAGCGATTCCTATATCAGAAGAGATGCAAGCGCGCCTAGTGGCCGCGAGGGAGGGGACATGGGATAAGGTCCTCGATGTTGCTCCTTAACTGGCACACTAGCCACTCAGTCCCATCTTCAAGCCGAAGATGACGAAGATGATACGACGATCTCCCAAGAATGACGCCCCACATTTAGTTCGGCGACCAGTATCGAGACTGTTGGAACCCCTAGGTTGATTTAAGATAGGTTCATTGAATTAGGATATGACCCAACATGTATAGATCAGGGTCATGACTATGTCCTAGAGTCTAGATCAAGTCCTTAGAGTCAACAGTACAAAGGACCAGCCTACAACACTGCCAAAGACTCAAGACATAAAAAATTCAAGTTTTGGAAAAAGGAGATCTACGTTCGTCGATCTCCGATCGACGATCGTCGTGCTCAGCTCGACTAACTCAGAGACAATTCTCTGAGCTGAGCTCGACGAACTTAGATCTCAGCTCGACGAACTTTGGACCAAGATGCCATCAGAAAAAAAAATCAACTTCTCTCAAAGAAGAAGAAAGAACAACAATCACTATCAAGAGTCTTTCTTCTCCTTCTTTGTTTTTTCTAGGATCTCAAGTGACAAATACTCAAATCAGTCAAAGGATCTCAAAAAGTAGATCTTACTGCAGAAGGCCTACTCACCCTTTCCAAAGCTTCCACTCCTGAACCATTGCGGATCTCAGGGGGAGCTTTGACAACATCACAGAATCCACAAAGTCTTCTCATTTTGATTTGAGAAAAGAAGACTTCAATCAACCTCTCTTCCCCACCTCTGTACAGGGTTTTAATTCCCTTCAAAATTATTCTTGTTGCAGGTCTCCTTCCAAAAGACTTGGGTTGGTTTTTGAGCTCCTGATCAAAAGCTCATTGGTGGCAGTCACCTGATAGAAACCTGTAGTAGATTCCTAACTAGGGTGGTAGAAGAGTGGATGTACCCAAGTTTGGGGAACCACTATAAAATTCTTGTGTTGTTTGTGTGGCTGTGATTTTTCCGTGTGCTTGTGCTGTGATATATTTTGCTGTGTAGCTTAGTTACCTTTTCTCTAATTCACTTGCTGCACTTGTACACCTATACACTTATATCATATTAACATATTTTATTAAAGACTTGTTATTTCAGCAAAAATCAAAAAGACTTTAAAAAATCTATTCACCCCCCCTAGAGTTGTTCAGAGCTTACCATATCTTTCAATTGGTATCAGAGGGTGGTTAATCACATCATACAGGCTCACACCTGGATTAATCAAGATCCTCAGGATAAACTCTGAATAAGTCTTACTAGTTCTCAGTTTAAATTTTATTTTCTGATATCATGGCACAAAACAAGGATTATGCCAGAACTAGACCTTCAGTTTGCAACTTGCAAAAGTGTGGAATCTGGAAGGCAAGAATCAAACTTTATATGAACTCTATTGATGAGGACATTTTTAATTCCATCTTGACAGGACCACCAGCCCCAGTGGCCTCTACTTCAACCCCAGTAAATCTTAGTGCAGTGCCTCCTCTAGATCAAGCTGATGCACATAAGAAAGCAAAGATTGTTGATGCCAGAGCTATGAACATACTGTCCCAAACTATGTCAAATGACATATTTCAGAAAGTTGCTGAATGCACATCTGTCAAAGCCATTTGGGATTCCCTCAACCAAATGGTAGCAGGATCTGCTGATGAGAGGAAGGATAGAAGATCCAACCTCATATCTCAATATGAGAATTTCAGGAAAGATGAAGCAGAATCTATGGAAGTAATGTACAACAGGATGAGCTCCATCATCAATGAGCTCAGAACACTGGACAAAGAAATTAATCTGACTGAGGTCAATGACAAGATCCTCATATTCTTCCCTAGCACATGGGATTCTAGAATCTGGCACATCAAAGAAGCCTGAAGCATGGCTGAAATCTCAACAGAATCTCTGCTTGGAAAGCTCAAATCCTATGAGCAATTGATCAAGTCAAGAGAAGCTGCAGTTGAACCAAAGGCTTCAACACCTACTAGAAAGGAACAGAACTTATCACTTAAAGCTGCAGAAGAATCTCCCAACTTTCCAGCCAATGAAGATCTTACGGCTCTCTTTGCTTAGAGATTCTATAAAATGGCAAGGAAGGACTTTAGGAGGAAGCCTTCAAGGAATGAAGATAAACCCATGTATAATAAGACCCCTTCTAAAGAGGTTGTCTGTTTTGGGTGCAGGAAACCTGGACACTTCATCTCTTAATGCCCAGAAGTCTAAAAGAAAGACATAAGGCAAGAAAAGGATTCAAGAAGACATCAGCACAGCAAGGCCTCCTCCAGCAAGTACAAAAAGAAGGAGAAGGGCTTTGTAGCTGAAACCTGGAGTGATACTAAAGATGAAATATCCTCCTCCATCTCCAGTGAAGATGATGTAGAAGAGAAGAAGGCAAGGGAAATGTGTCTTATGGCAATTGATGCAGGAAGCAGCAGATCATATTCAGAAGAATCAGATGATGAAGAATCCCTCTCTGAAGAGGATCAGGTAATTGCATCCTATGACTTTCAATCTAAAGAATTTCAATCTGAATTTAAACTCTTGTGTTTAGACCTAATTGGATCTGAGAAGGAAATCAAACTTCTCAATGAAAAACTTTTAGAACAAGACAAAATCATTGCTGAAATTGAAAAGTTAACTGAAGAATTAAGCTTAGCCAATCAACAAATAGTTTTTCTAAATTATGAATTAAGTAAGGCTAAGGAACTAGAAGAATCCATGAATGGTAGAAGCTTACAACTGTTAGATATAACTAGCACAGTTAATACAAGATCTAACAATAACAAACTAGGATTAGGAGCCTCATCTAGTGAACCAATCCTAATTCAGAAAAATCAATTGTCAAAACCTATTAACTTCATCTCTGAAAATGGTAAGAAAAATACTGAACAGGTAGAGAAGGTTAACAAAGTTCTTAAACAATTAGAACTTAATAAAAAAATCAGAAAAGGAAAAACAAATAGCATAAATATGTTCAACATATTTCGTCGAACGCAGAACGATGAAATGGGTATGGTTCGTCGACCTCAGAACGACGAACCCTGAACGCAAATTATAATGTAAACTATTCATCGAACTTGGGATTGACAAAACCAGTATGGTTCGTCGACCAGAGATCGACGTTTCTGGGGCTCTGAGAATGGATACCTCCATTCTTTGAGCAGAGATCGAAGAACTCAACCCAGATCGTTGAGCTCAGATCGACGAACATACTCAAATTTGTCAAACTAAGTTTATAACCAGAGTAACCTAAAAACTAATAAACCCTTTAATCCCTTTAGTCAGTTGGTCATACCTACTAGAAGGTATCATCCGTTAGGTTATAAGATCAACCTGACTGTTCATTTATTTCAAGTTTCAGTTATGTTAAACAACAAGGACCTAAGGTAACCTGGGTCAAAAACTGTTAATCCTCCTTTGAGGTAGAACAGAACCCTGTCACTCAAAACAAGTGGTACCTAGATAGTGGTTGCTTTAAACATCTGACAGGTTGTAGGGAATTCCTAATCAACTATAAAGCCAAGACTGGACCTAAAGTAATCTTTGGGGACTCAGGCTTTGGACTGATAGAAGGCTATGGAGATTTCAACTATGGCGCTATCACATTCAAGAAATTGACTTATGTAAATGGTCTCAAGCATAACCTAATATCAGTAAGCCAACTATATGATACAGGTTATCAAGTAAGCTTTACTAACTCTTTATGTCTTATTTCTTTAAACAACACAACTGTTTTAACAGTAATTAGACAAGGCAATGTCTATTTAGTAAATTTTGAATCAGCTAAATCTGAAATTTGCTTGTTTAGTTCTGTCAGCATTCAAACTAGTTTATGACACAAAAGACTAGGACATGTAAACCATAAAAATATAGCTAGGTTATCTAAAGACAACCTTATTAGAGGCTTACCTTCTGGTCCTTATAAGAAGGAAGGCCTTTACAGGGCTTTACAACGAGGCAAGCAAACTAAATCTTGTTTCAAATCCATTAATAAGTGTGATTCACCTAGAATTCTGCACTTGCTTCATATGGACCTTTTTGTCCCTATTGCAGTACAAAGTCTAGGAGGAAAGTCTTATACATTAGTTATTGTAGATGATTTCTCCAGATTCACATGGGTTTTCTTTTTGAGAACTAAGTCAGATACTTTTAAGGTTCTCACAGATTTTTTCAAGAACATACAGATTGAGTATTCTACTAGAGTTGCATTGATCAGAAGTGATCATGGTACTGAGTTTGAATCTCTTCTTATGCTAGAGTTCTGTGAGAAGGAAGGTATCAGACATTGTTTCTTAGCTCCAAGAACTCCTCAACAAAATGGGGTAGATGAAAGGAAGAATAGAATACTCATTGAAGCAGCAGGTACATTACTTGTAGATGCTTACGTGCCCCTATCCTCTTTGGCAGAGGCTGTGAGCACAACAAACTATGTCCTAAATAGATGTCTAATACATGAACTAAAGCTTAAGACTCCCTATGAACTACTCAAAGGGAAGAAACCTATAATAGCATATTTATAAGTATTTAGATGTATATGCTATATTCACAACAATGTCAAGAAAGATCTTAGAAAGTTTGAAGCTAAGGATGCAATGGGAATTTTTCTAGGATATTCCCAAGTCAGCAAGGCCTATAGGGTGTTTAATAAATAAACATTAAAAATTGAGAAATCTATCCATGTAACATTTGATGAATCTAATATGTTTTACAAGGAGAGTGACAACTCTGCCAATAATAATCTGTAGGTACAAAATTTGTGTGAGAGCTTGGATGATCTAAATCTTAATTCAAAGAATGAATCACATCCCTCTCCACAAGCTATATCAGAAGTTGAAAGTGAAGAAGAGACTGTGGAAGGAGTTCAATTTCCTCCAACAGTTGATACAATTCCACAAGAGGAATTAAATCAAATAACTGTTGCTGAACCAACTCCACCTAATGACCTTGTCACACTTAGGGATCACCCTAGATCTCAAGTAATTGGAGACATATCATCATGAGTGCAGACAAGACATCAACTCAACCCTGATGTGATGCTTGCCTGCTTTCTCTCTCAAATTGAGCCTCAATCTATATCTGATGCAGAGCAAGATCCAAACTGGATCACTACAATGCAAGAGGAACTCAACAAGTTTTAGAGGTGTAGAGTTTGGGACTTAGTTCCAAGGCACAGGGGACTAAGTGGGTATTCTGAAACAAACTTGATGCCCAAGGTGTGATAGTGAGGAACAAAACAAGGCTTGTTGCTCAAGGATACAAGCAAGAGTAAGGAATTAATTATGATCAAACCTTTGCTCCAGTTGCCAAACTTGAAGCTATAAGAATTTTCTTAGCTTATGCAGCATTCAAAAAGTTTAAAGTCTACCAGATTGATGTGAAAAGTGCATTCCTAAATGGAGAACTCAAGAAGAGGTGTATGTTGAACAACCCCCAGGTTTTATCTCTTCATCTCATCCCTCTTATGTTTTTAAATTGCATAAGGCTCTCTATGGTTTAAAGCAAGCTCCAAGAGCTTGGTATGAGGCCTTAACCAGCTTTCTATTAGAGCATGGTTTTTCTAGAGGCATGTTAGATAGAACCCTTTTTACAAAGTTGCATCATGATAAAATTCTCTTAGTACAAATATATGTGGATGACATAATTTTCGGTTCCACTTATCCATATCTATGCAAAAGATTTTCTGATTTAATGCACTCAAGGTTTGAGATGAGTAGCATGGGTGGGTTATCATATTTCCTTGGTCTCCAAGTGAAACAAACTCCTGAAGGGATCTTCATCTCTCAATATAAATATGCTAAAGAGCTTATTAAGAAGTTTTGGATGAATGATGCCTCTGCCATGAAAAATCCCATGGCTGCCAATGCTGTTGTAAATGCTGATGAATCTGGAAAATCAGTTGATCAGACCATGTATAGGGCCATTGTTGGATCCCTACTATATTTAACAGCAAGCAGACAAGACATTATGTTTGCCACATGTCTTTGTGCTAGGTTCCAGGTGAACCCTAAAGAATCTCACCTTATTTTATTAAAAAGGATTTTAAGATATATAAAAGGTTGTCCAGATCTAGGCCTCTTGTATTCAACAGAATCAGCATTTGTTTTAACTGGATTTTCTTGATGCTGATTATGCTGGATGCAGAGTAGATAGGAAAAGCACCTCTGGAACTTGTCAGTTCTTGGTGACAGACTTGTATCTTGGTTCTGTAGAAAACAAACATCTGTTTCAACATCCACTGCTGAAGCTAAATATATGGCTGCAGACAGTTGTTGTTCACAAATATTGTGGATACAAAATCTACTACTGGATTATGGTGTCAACTTAAATAATTCAACTATTCTATGTGATAATACAAGTGCTATTTCAATTGCACAAAATCCAGTATTGCATTCTAGAACCAAGCTTATAGACATTAGACATCATTTCATTAGAGATTGTGTTGACAAACAAAAGATTAAACTTGAATTTATCTCTACTGATTTACAAAGAGCAGATATATTCACTAAGCCATTGGATTCATCCAAGCATCTGTTCTTTGTCAATCA
This sequence comes from Platanthera zijinensis, assembly GCA_039513925.1. Taxonomy (NCBI): domain Eukaryota; kingdom Viridiplantae; phylum Streptophyta; class Magnoliopsida; order Asparagales; family Orchidaceae; genus Platanthera; species Platanthera zijinensis. The sequence goes on along the minus strand of CM077092.1, from coordinate 69,689,590 downwards.
GCTTGGTATGATAAATGGTCATGATTTAATCTAATGCTCTGTATATAGTCAAAGAATTGTCTCTGTTCGTTGACCTAAGATCGACGAACTGATAACTGTTCTTGAGATTTTTTGTCGACCTGAGCTCGAAAAAATCTCTTGGTGAAGTGATTTTCGTCGACCTAATGTCGACGAACTTACTTCAGAAACCTTTCGTCGACCTCAGATCGACAAAATGCTTTCAAATCTTCAGCCTGAGATCAACGAACTAGTTGACTCTAAATTATTTCGTCGATCTCAGATCGAAGATCTTCTAATTTTTCGTCGAACGGAGTGTGTCGGTTCATATTCGTGGAAACCTTATATTTAGGTTTTCTTCGACCTCCGTCCCGCGCTTTCAGTTCCCTTTGCACTTGATCGTCGTTTTCCTTTTGCAGGTGCTCTCATGGCGATTCCCACTGGCTCTCTCACTGCCATGAAATTTGATTTTGGCTTCGACATGGACTTTGAATCATTGAAGTATTCTGATTCAGTTTTCCGGAACATTCTCTAACTGCTAGAAGAACAACAATTGAAGTCTCTTCTCTCAACCCGAATAAAGATATTTGCCACAGAAATCAGAGAATGGGTGTACACAGCTACTGTCGATAAGAACAAGATGACCGGCACCATCGCGGGTAACGAAATTTCTCTTACCCCCGATATTCTTACTGAAATTTTTGGACTAAAAAATGGTGAGGAGGATTTAGAAATTGATTCGGAAGAGTTTGATCTAATGTTGAATACAATGGGGTATTCTGGAGATACCCCAAACAAGCTCCTCAAGAAACTTCTGTCTGCCGAGTATAAATTTCTCGCAGATATAGTTGAGGAAAGTGTTGCTCGGAAAGCACACTGCGCATGATTATATCACCAGGCATCAGTTCCTAGTCATGTGCGCCATTCTAAATAAGAAAACTGTGAACTGGGCACATATTCTGTTCGATTTGATCACAAAGAAGAACAACAAGAAAGAGGTATGTTTTGGAACGATCCTAGGGATCTTCCTAAAGGAAAAGGCTGCAGGATCCCTGGTCTCCTCGACCATATCTATCAATGCCTCAAAGAGACTCACCTGTGCTCTTTTTGGCAAGTGGGAGAGGACCATCACCAAGCCAACTAAGGCTACCTCCTCCTCCACTAAAACTTCCAAGAGTGCAAGGGTTGCACCAGCCTCTCCCCACCCCACTGAACGGCTCCCTTCCACCCCTCTACCATCTCCTGCCCCTCTAGTTCCATCCCAACAACAAGTCCCACCAACACCACCAGCATCTCCACTTCCCTCTTCCCCTACACATCTACCATCTACTGCTCCTTCACCTCAACATGACACTTCCATACATACACCACCTCTATCCCCTCTACCATCTCACCTGGTTGACATCCCCCACATTTTTCTCTCCTCCCTCCCCTCCTTTAACCTGCTCTCCTCTCCCATGAACTCCCCATCCCCACAAAATGGCATCCCCTTAGAAACTCCACCACCACCTCCACCTTCATCACCCACATCTACTCCTTCCGCTACTGCTCCAGTTTCTACCTCTCCAACTCTGGATCCCTCTATTACCACCACTCTCATCACTCTTCTCACCCCACTACTCAAAACTCTTATAGTAGAGGCCATTTCTCCTCTAGCTGCCTTCATCTCATCTCTTGCTACCCAAATATCTGCCCTCACCACTGCTCCATCTTCAGTTGGGGGCCTGGCTTCAGCATCTGCTGCAGCCAGGCAAGGGGAGATACTTAATGAAGTAGTAGCAGTCACAAAAGCGGTAGCAGGACCAGCAACAACAGTTGTACACATATCAGCTACAGTAGAAATGGATTCAGAAGCGGAAATAGATTTATTAGATTTGATTCACTTTATTGAAACTGACATGGACATTGATGAGCTAGTTATACCAAAAATAAATACTGTTGGTGATATCTTCATAAATCCCATAGTAGACTTGATAAGTTTGTTAAGCTCTTTTGATACAGCTCATCACAGTCTTCCTCCAGCAGAGTATACCAAGCCATCACTAGCTATTATTCCATTTTCTTCCCCAATAAGCCCTGATGTTGTTAAACAACTAAAGGCCAGTTTTGCCATTCCCGCCACTCCATCATCTAGACAAATTGCCTCTCCAATTGTCTCTTCTCCTATGGTCCTAGTCTTTGTAATGGACGATTCTCCAGTACCAGATCTGGATGCATTGATTTTGGCTGACATAGAGGAAGAAAACAAGTTAGCTGCTCAGAGCACAGAAGTATATAGTTCTCTAGCTCCCTCCCCAGCTCCATCTCATACAACATAGAAAACAAGCTCTGATGAAGCACTACGAGAGATTGATGCTATGTATGACAAACCTCAATCTTTTGATGATGATGAGGAGGAGGAGGAATCCAAGAAAAGGAAAATCTCTAAGAAAAGGAAGGCTCCACCTCCTTCTGCTCCCAAACTTGGAAACACCAATGATACTCCCTACTATATCCTACAAAAAATAACCCCATACAAGGGAATGTCGGCCTAGATGTGGCTCTCAAAGAATGAACAAAAGGCTAGGAAGAAAAGTAGAAGGTACTCTCCTCCCCCAGTTCACAAATACAGGAAGGATCCCCCTCCTCCTCCTCCACCAGCTGCTGGTGCTTCTGGAATTAGTTCTCAAAAGTCAGATGCATCTTTCAATCCCTCATTCACCAGAACTTATCAGATGAAAGAAAGGCCATCCAGACAGCAATCACATGGAAGCAGTCAGCAAAGAAGTACTAGTTCTGTAGAACAAATAAAAGAAATAGTGTATCAAAAACCAGAATTCTCTCCTCCTCAACCACAGGCTGAACCAAGAAGACACTCTGTATCACATTAACCCAAAAGAAAATACATTGAAGCTGCACCTCCAAAATCACTATACACTCAAAGTAGTGAAAGCCAGATTGCTATAAACTTCCAAGAACAGTCAACACAATTCAGGCATATCACCCTGCTACCCTCTCAAGAAGATCAGTCATCTGTCAGTCAAGATGATGATCCCAATTTCAGGATGGCCAGGATCCAAGAATTGATTGCTCTGTAACAGATAAAAAAGGCTAGAGAAGAAGGACAGGATCCAACTAAATTCTCTACAATGTCTACTTATAGAGAAAAAAAACTTGAAAGACTTCAGGTGAGCAAGAAATTGTTTGACCCTGCTGATTATATGGCTAGACATCCAGAGGCAATTATTCCCAGAACTTCAACTCAGATAGTGATTGGAGCAGTAGATTTGTATATATCAAAAAGAGAAGCTGCCAATCCTAACAGGGAGATTATATTTACCAAGCCTGGGGAAAAGAAGAAGGAAGAAAAATCCAAGAAGTAGAAACCGAAAATCCTGAAGAAGAATTGCTACTTTTGGTATACTTTGTTAAAATTATGTTTTCTTTCCTGTTACAAAGCTGACTATGTACATATATCTGCTGCACTTGTTATTAAATTATCTGCCAGATATATTTTGTGTTCCTGGTTTGTATATTTTTTTCTTGTGTTGAGTCTGTTATTAGTGACCTCACCCAAATAGGGGGAGATTGTTGGAACCCCTTGTTGGATTTGGGCTAGGTTCACTGAGTTAGGATATGACCCATCATGTATAGATTAGGGTCATGACTATGTCCTTGAGTCTAGATCAAGACCTTAGAGTCAATAGTACAAAGGACCAGCCCTCAACACTGCCAAAGACTCAAGACTTAGAAAATCAAATTTTGGAAAAAGGAGATCAATGTTCGTCGATCTCCGATCGATGATCGCCGTGCTCAGCTCGACTAACTCAGAGACAATTCTTTGAGCTGAGCTCGACGAACTTAGATCTCAGCTCGACAAACTCTTGGACAAAGTGATAACTTCACTTGTCAAACTTCAGTCAACGAACTTAAGAACATCAGCAAGACGAACTCTATCCTCAGGTCGACTAACACTTCAACTCTCAGAGCCAAAGATATCTCAACGCCATAGTTGACTCAGCGCCACAGTTCAATCAAAGCAAAATCTCACCCAGAGCCCAAGATCACTCAATGCTCTCAACACCAGACAATACTTCAAGACTCAACATCAGAAAATATTCTAAGTCCAGACCGCAGACTCAGCTCGACAATCTCAGACTTCAGCTCGACGAACTTGATGCACAGAAGAAGAAAGTTATCAAGCAGCATTCAGAGTTCGACAATTTTGGATCTCAGCTCGACGAACAGCTATTCTCATCTCGACGAAAGCCATTCACAGGTCAATGAAAAGTTGTTCTCTGGTCGATGAAAACTGTATGACATATTATTATTTATTCTTTCCTTTTCTGTCTATTCGTTGGATATCTATTATAGGTCGTTAATTCCCTGGATAATCAATGCATTTGAATAGAGCCGTTACTGGCAGCATTGATTGCAAATATCCCCAATGCAATTAATTGCTTATATCTCGGGACAAACATATAATAAAATATATGACAGCATTCTTGCCATTTTCATTTTCCGAGATTTCGGCTAAGCATTAATTGCTAGTTTTTGAATTCGACCTTGAGGCAATTATAGAGCAGATAATCTCCCAGCCAAAAATAAGCAAGAGACACAGACACCTTTGAGAATAAAGAAGTGCAGTGCATATAGGTCTCCGAAAAAAAAATCAACTGCTCTCAAAGAAGAAGAAAGAACAACAATCACTATCAAGAGTCTTTCTTCTCCTTCTTTGTTTTTTCTGGGATCTCAAGTGACAAATACTCAAATCAGTCAAAGGATCTCAGAAAGTAGATCTTACAGCAGAAGGCCTCCTCACCTTTTACAAAGCTTCCACTCCTGAACCATTCAAGATCTCAGGGGGGGAGATTTGACAACATCACAGAATCCATAAAGTCTTCTCATTTTGATTTTAGAAAAGAAGACTTCAATCAACCACTCTTCCCCACCTCTGTACAGGGTTTTAATTCTCTTCAAAATTATTCTGGTGGCAAGTCTCCTTCCAAAAGACTTGGGTTGGTTTTTGAGCACCTGATTAAAAGCACATTGGTGGCAGTCACCTGATCAAAACCTGTAGTGGATTCCTACCTAGGGTGGTAGAAGAGTGGATGTACCCAAGTTTGGGGAACCACTATAAAATTCTTATGTTGTCTGTGTGGCTGTGATTTTCCTGTGTGCTTGTGCTGTGATATATTTTGTTGTGTAGCTTAGTTACCTTTTTTCTATTTCACGTGTTGCACTTGTACACCTATACACTTATATCATATTAACATATTTTATTAAAGACTTGTTATTTCAGCAAAAATCAAAAAGACTTTAAAAACTCTATTCACCCCCCCCCCCTCTAGAGTTATTTAGAGCTTACCCTACCTTTCAGAGACCATACATAAGGTACGCGGCCTGGTTTCCTTGATGTTACACTCATTCCGGTTCTAATCTTCCCTTTTCCGCAGGAGGCACCCCGCAAAGATGGAGGCGGGAGAGTGGAACTGAGGCATTCCTCCCCACGAATTACTAAGCGGGCAGCCCCTCGACCTTGGGGCTAGCCCTTCGAGCGGTTCCTCTGTTTCCAACCCGCCCCGGGCTAGGGAAATCTTTTGCGGCTCTTGAAGGCGAGCCCTTCCAAGGCCACCGGGTAACTCCCGCTCGCACACCAGTGCGGGGGACGTGCCAACAACTGGTGAGTGTGCGCTCGCTTGCTTATGACCTCTTGCTTTTTCTGAACTTTCTTATTTTTTGTAGGCTTCAATGAGATCTCATCCTCCGACTTCGACATCAGCGGGGGATACTCGCCTCCCCTTCTGCGAAAGACATCTCGGAATACCTGGGCGACCCGCAGGATGCCGAGGAGATGAAGAGTCGAGTGACCCGGCTATTCCAGAAACACTCCCTGATACTGTAGGAGGTTTGCAATGGGGTGGAAGAGGACAAGGCATAGGCGGTGTTGTAACCAATAAAGTCGGTCCCTCCTAAAGCTCAGAATTGAAGATGCAGCTTACCCTTACTCTCTTTGGACGACCCTCTAGACAAGGCTCTTGAAAGACTTGACCGGATGCCTCAACGCGGAGGTCCCACCTCTTACCCGGAAGAATCAGAATCCTTCCCCTCCCTAGCCAATGCTGAGCTACGTGCCTTAGAAAGAGAGAAGGAGAGTCAGGAATGCCTCTTTCTAAAGCACCTTATCGGTCTATTTATAGGCCTCTGAACAGGAACTGCTAATACCCAAATGGAGCCGTCCTAAAATTACTAGAATACCCTCAGTCGGTTCTGCCAATAGCCAAACTCCGCCGTTCTGAAGGGCTACATGCAGACCACCCAGGGCAAAAGCGTAAAATCTTATGGGGCTAAAAGATAGATCCGGCCCCACCTGAACCGATCTTAAACCAAACCAGGGATTTGATAAGACCTCCCCTCCAGGGTCTTCTCGCCTCGCGAGAGCTTCCTTCTGGAGGCTTCTCGCCTGGCGAGAGCTCCGTCTCGCTACAGCTCCCCCCTTATGTCCTCTCGCATGGCGAGTCGGCTACTTGCCCGCGAGTGCCTCCTCCTTTGGCGCTGACTTGCCCATCTCATGACGCAGCTCTCGCTCGGGCCCTTCTCACCTGGGCCCTCTCGTCTGTTACCCTGGGTAGGATCCACTCGCTCCGCAAATTGACGACTGTATTGGGCCGTCTCGCCTATCCCCCCCCTTTTCAAGCCTTTGGCCCCTGCAAGCCCGAGGTTGTACATTATCCCCGCTCTTTTCGAGGTTTTTACAAACTCGGACAGATAGTCCAACCGAGGCTCGTGTCATTAAAGAGGATTTATGAGGGAATCTTTTGGTGGGCCCCTTGCCCAATCTATAAATACCGGACTCCTCTTACGACAGGAGGTCATTTCCTTCCCCCTGTCCCCTTCTAGTTTCCGACCCTATGTCTCTCAGCCAAAGTTCCCGTGACCGCATCGAGGCGGCACGCCAAAGGAACAAGGCGGTTGCGGCGGCTCTGAACAAGATTCCGGTGCGCGCTCCTCCATCCTTACCACCCTCCTCTTCCCCTCCCAAGAAGGCGAAAGCTGCTGATCCTTCCCTCTCGGCAGGGGAGCCTTCTCGCACCTTCCCGGGGAGGCGCATCCCTCCTCCCCCGGCCAATCCTATAGAAAAGGAGGTAAATCCGTCAAAGTCGATATGTCGTTATCTCTATCTCGCTTGCCTGCTTACTTGCTGCTCGTACTTAGAAGGTCTCGGCGCCTTCTCATTGTCCGGAGACCATACGAATAATTATCTCTGAACACCGCCACCAGTCCATCCCGCCACAACCCTCTACTCCTTCCTCTGCTCCCGAGATGAGGAAGGATGATCCTCCTAATACTGCGGGTTCCTCTCGCCGCCTTTGTAAGAGGCTTTTCATTTTGGGCCTTTCCTTGCTAGCACTTCTCCATTTCACCTTCCAAGTTCTCCACGCAGTTGTGCGCGACTCGAATGTCGAGGACTCGCTGGCCGAGGACTCGCCCGTTGAAGATTACTCCAGGTAGATGGTCGCCTCGGCCCCTCCTCCCACAGATGAAATTGAAGACTTCCTCAGCGACCCGATGGATCCATTGGAAATGAAGCGTAGGGTTGCGGAGATGCTGCAGAAGCTCGCGCGCATCATTCAGGAGATGGAGAAAGGGAAAAAAGCTGCGGACCATCGAATCAATTGGCTGGAAGTAGAGTGCGCCCGCCTTTCTTCGGAGATCGATGTTGATATTGAGATAGACGAGACTGACTCCCAGGCGATTTTGAGCGAGGTTGACCAACAGCTCCGTCTCGCTCGACGTGGTGTCGATGCGGCTTGCGCTTTCCACCTCCCCAACCGCCCTCCCTGTGCGAGATCTCGCAGCGGGGGGCACTAGAGGTGGCACAAGAATTGACAAGTTTTCGTCGAGTCTCGCCTCTCTTCCCTTCGTTTATGGATGTAATAATCTTATTTATATCTACGTCCCGCCTATACTATGTGCCCTGCGAACTCGCCACCCGCTTTGCGCGGGAAGAACTTTATTTGTTTGATAATTGCCTGCTTTTCGATTTTCCCTAACACAACATTTAAATTTTGCACTTATGCTAATTTTTCCTTGATTTACCAATTTTGTTTTTCCAATTTATTTCCTGCTGCTTGGCCGTTTTGAGGGCCCACTTAGGGCTGCGAAAATCGAGGTCTGGAGAGAGAAAGAGGCCGGTCGCCTCTTCCCCTTCCTCTACACAACTTCTCCGTCCGTACCCCAAATCTCATGATCATTATAAATACCCCCTTTTTCGGGGTCAGACCTACGCTTTCATAAGTCGCTGCACCTCAACCCTTCGTTCTTCTTCTTCGTCCATCTCGCGCGCCAACTGTTCGTCGGCCGCCTCGCCTCCTCTCTCTCCGGTCACCTCGCTAGCTTCCCCTGTCCCTAATTCCGGCCGTCTCGCCCGATTATGGGAAAGAAAAGGCCAGAAGATGATGAGGGACGCAGCCTCTGCGGGAAGCGATTCGCGGACCATGACTTTCCTCCCGGGCGTATCTCCATGGACGAGTACGATGCCTTCACTCACGAGTACTTGTCGGAAGGCTTTGAATCACGCCCCCTGGGTCGGCGAGAGCATAAACACGTTCTATCCCGGATAGCTTGCCTTCCCCGTCTCACACTTCGAGGAGGGGTTGAGATTACCCCTCTGGCCGGAGGTGAAGCAGGTCTTGAAATATTTCGGCGCCGTGCCAGCCAAGCTGAACCCTAATGCCATCTCTGTCCTGGTCACCTTTGCGAGCTACATGCGATGAGAGCAAATAGAGTTCAGCCTCACAGTTTTCTGCAAGCTCTTTATTTATCACGCCAATAAGGACGGGGTGTCCTACTTCACAGGGCAAGGTCTCAAAGTCTACGAGACGCCAAAAAAGAACCATCATTGGCCCACGCGGTTCGTCTTCATTCGCGGAAACCTGGGTGGCATTCTGATCGCGCCTGTCTCGCCCGCCGAAGTCTTTTACGCAACACCCCAAGTCGGCGGCACGGATAAGCTCCTCTGTGAGTACCTCGCCGGAAAGAACTTTGAGGTCCAGGATTTGAGATGTGGTCTCGGCTCGCTCTTCCCCGTACTTCCTGGTGAAGGTATGCTCAACCTTATTTTTTGGTCTCGCCTTTATTACTTCCTTCTCGCTAATTGGTATGCATTACTATGCTTCAAAGAAAATAAAGAAACTGAACTAGCAATCCAAAGAGGCAAGTATACCTATCGAACTGTAGCTAGGGGACAAAAAGTGTCGTATTGAAATCCGGGAACTGTTGAATAAACTTACTCACACGAAGACTATTATTTTATCGATGAGAAAACTGGGTTTGAGAAACTAATTGCAACAAAAGAAAGAAGGATAATGCTGGAAAGAGAACAACACCAATAAATTAGAGAACTATTAGAAGCGATAACAACAAAAGGTTGAAACAATGAAATGGAAGTGCACTCGATCAAGAATCACCTCGGCAAGAGTTAACTAAGAAATGCGATAATAATGAACCTAAACTTAATAGGGTAAAAGTCCTTGACTGTGGAGGTTCCTGAAGCTTAAACACGCTTCTCTCGAAGTCGTGCCCAACTGAGTTTAGGAAGGTCCGACTGACTCTCATCTGGATCGGAGGCCTAAAGCTCGCTTTACGCGGTGAACCCCAGTATTAGAATTTACTCCAATCCGAGAGATTTGGACGTCTGCCTCTCTCGAGGGGTGCATACAAATCCCTTTCCTCTTGATTGCACACTTCAAACTATCGGCCTCTCGGCTAGCCAAGAATGAAAGCTAAGGTGGAGAGTATATATCGATAATATATCTCCAATCCAAAAGAAATCAAGAGTAATTCAAGGCTAAACCCTAAAAAGAGAAGGTAAAATTAAAGCATCATAACTTAATCGCTCGAACCTCGGATCATCAAGATCGAGTACAAGGAGGATTAGTTACTCATGGTGTAGAAAAAGAAAACTATATTCGGAGTTTGAAAACTAACAGCGAGCAGAATTGAAAGAGAAAGACAGACTATTTTATTTCTTAGTGACGAGTCACAAGGAGGGCATACATGTACTATGAAGAAAGCTTCCACACACGCTATAAGTACAATAAAAGAGTAATATAGAAAGGCTACAAGTATTCACATGAAAACTAAATAACTATAAAGCTTGAAATGAGGAGGAAGAGAAAAGCTTGAAGCAACAACACTAAATATCAGCACCTCTCCTCCCAAAATCCGTATATCCAACCCTAGAAGATGATCCCTATTTATAGATTTTTTTATGGCTGGGTCACGCCCTATGACACGCCCTTGGAGGGTGTGACAATAGGGCGTGTCTGATTCGGTGCGACATATGGGCCGTTGGAAATAAATTCTGGCGCGGTTGCTGGGTTACACGCCCCTCGAACACGCCCTTGGAGGGCATGACAGTAGGGCGTGTCGGATTCGGCACGGCTCTGGTGTGCTGAATTTATACTCTGCACTGACTTCTCGGGACTTGGCGGGACACGCCTGGTAGACACACCCGGGGAGGGCATGACAGTAGGGCGTGTCTGCTGACTTTTGCTGGAGATTGGCTTCGGACCGACGACTTCATTCCTCTGGGTTACATGCCCTTGGTACACGCCCGGGGAGGGGGTGACCATAGGGCGTGTGATAGTTCGTTTTGTAGCCTAAACTATTATGGTATTTTCTAGTTTTCAATTTACAAATCACGTCTTGTATGCGTATATTTTGGCCCCTTTTTGTATATATTATTGTCACTATCGTTTTTCTTTCTTTTTGCAGGTTTTTACAAAGTTTTGCTGTTACACGCCCCATGGTCACGCCCTCTTAGGGCGTGTACCTAGGGTGTGTAACCCAGAGGAATGAAGCAAACGGTCCAAAGACAGAAGACAAAGATTTCCATCCGACATGCCCCCGACATAGGCATTTCACATTCAACACGGGCGTGTACATAGGGCGTGACCCGCATTTTTCTCCGCCGCAAGCGCATTTCCATCCTTCACCAATAAGTTACGGGCATGTCTTCCTAGTCACGGGCGTGTACGGAGGGCGTGACATACAAAGTTCACAGTTTTGGCTCCAGCATCAACATTGACTTTTCTACCGGAAGACACAGACGACACGCCCCAGACACGGGCGTGACGGAGGGCGTGTCACCCTAAGTTTCGAGAAAAATAAGCTGCCAGCAGCTTTTTCCTGCCAGAGTTATTGCATTGCTTTCGTACCTAACCCGACACGCCCCCGACACGGGCGTGACGGAGGGCGTGACTCGGCCGAAAAAATTCTATAAATAGAACCCCTCTCCTTGAGCCCAAAAAGCAGATTTGAGGAGGAGTAGTGCTGTCACTTTAGTTTTTCATGTCTTAAGCTTCTCTCTTCCCCTTTCTCATTTCAAGTAATTACGTTTTTTTTATGCAAGCCCTTTCAGCATTTTTGTACTTCCTTTTTACAGTATTTGTAAGCATCGTAGAAGGTGTTCTTATAGTATCTGTGTGCCCTACTTGTGATTCCTCTTCATTAAGAAATAAAATAGTTCGCTATTCTCTTTCCCTTCTGCTCGGTGTTAGTTTTCATATTATTAATATGGTTTTCATTTTCTATACCATGAGTAACTAAATCCTCCTTGTACTCGATCTTGATGATCCGAGGTTTGAGTGATTAAGTTATGATGCTTTAATTTTCCCTTTTCTTTTTAGGGTTTAGCCTTGAATTACTCTTGATTTCTTTCGGGTTGGAGACATATCATCGATATATACTCTCCGCCTTAGCTTTCATGCTTGGCTAGCCGAGAGGCCGATAGTTTGAAGTGAGCACTCAAGAGGAAAGGGATTTGTATGCACCCCTCGAGAGAGGCAGTCGTCCAAATCTCCCGGATTGGAGTAAAATCTAATAGAGGGGTTCACCGCGTAAAGCGAGCTTTAGGCCTCCGATTTAGACGAAAGTCGGTCGGACCTTCCTAAACTCAGTTGGGCATGACTTCGAGAGAAGCGTGTTTAAGCTTTAGGAACCTCCGCGGTCAAGAAACTTTTCCCTATTAAGTTTAGGTTGTTATCGCATTTCTTTATTAACTCTAGCCGAGGTGATTCTTGATCGAGTGCATTTTCATCCCATTGTTTCAACCCTTTATCGTAATCGCTTCTAATAACTCTTTAACTTACTGTAGTAGTTCTCTTTCCAGCTTTAACTGTATTTCCTTTCGTAATTGCAATTTACTTTTTAACCCTCAAGTTTTTCATTCGATAAAATAATAGTCTTCATGTGAGTAAGTGTACTCAGCAGTCCCTGGATTTCAATACGACACTTGTGTCCCCTAGCTACAATTCGATAGGTATACTTGCCTAGATGGATTGCTAGTTCGGTTGCTTTTATTTTCTTCACAATTAGTAGACAACAAGTTTTTGGCGTCGTTGTCGGGGAGGCAACTTTTGTTGATATATTGAAAACACGAACCTATTACTTTTATCCTCGTTCTTACAAATTTAAAATTCAAAAAATATATATATCTATATATATTTATTACCGTTCTTAATAGAAACCCACATCACAAGTTTCCTACACCAATAAATTCTCTCAAAAAGGGCAAAGCGGCTTTAAGTGCCGCTATCTTGCCTAGTACCTTGCGAACCCTTCATCGGGTAGTCCTTGGGAAGTTTGGGAGCTAAAACATCTAAATATATATATATATATATATTTTAATAATAATAAAAGAAAAGAAAAAAACAAACAATACTTCTCTCTTTCTTCTTCCAGTGCATGACCCGGGGAAGTCCGTCGGTTATTTTGGACTTGGACCACGAAATTGAGCGTACTCTTCGGAGAAGATTGAGATTTCAAGGCCCTACTCTCCAAATACCGGTTGAACATTCCGATTCATATTCTACCTTAAGAATGGAAATACCCACCCAAGAGGAAGTCGTGCAAAGGACTATGTCCCATTATGCAAGACCAAACCTGGAGGGTACAGAATCTAGCATAGTTCGCCCCGCTATTGCTAACAATAACTTTGAACTAAAGCCTAGCATAATTCAAATGGTGCAGCAGTATGTGCAATATGACGGGCTTCAGGACGAAGATCCGAACGCACATATAGCTAGCTTTCTTGAGATCTGTGACACCTTCAAAATTAATGGTGTCTCAAATGATGCTATTAGGCTAAGATTATTTCCTTTTTCTCTTAGAACTAAGGCTAAGCAGTGGCTGAACACACTACCTAAAAATAGCATCACAACCTGGAATGAATTAACCGAAAAATTTTTTGGCGAAGTATTTCCCGCCGGCTAAAACTGCAAAACTTAGGAACGACATTTCCGCTTTTGGACAAATCGACTCTGAAACCTTATACGAGACTTGGGAAAGATTCAAAGAATTATTAAGATGATGCCCACATCACGCGCTGCCTATATGGTTACAAGTGCAGACGTTCTACAATGGGCTAAATCAAAATACAAAGCAAATGATAGACGCAGCTTCTGGAGGTACTTTAAAGCATAAGACCCCGGAAGCAGCTCTTGATCTTTTTGAGGACATGGCCATGAACACTTATCAGTGGAATGTGCCTAGGTCCCACCCGAACAAACCTGCAGGTATCTTTGAAGTGGACAATGTCTCCCAGCTCGCCCTACAAGTTGAAATATTAAACAAAAATATAACGGAGATGACTGCTGCCTCCACCCCTCAGGTATGGGAATCTGCGACTCCCCCTCCCCCCGAACAATTGGACTATGTTAACAACATGTCTAGAAACACTCTACAGAATTTTTCTGCTCCTACTTATCCTGCTCCTGGTTTTCTTTTCCGAATAGCTATAATCCTGGTTTACGTAATCACCCAAACTTTTCATGGAGTAATCCCTCCAACGCAATACGTCCGCCACCACAAACTGATTTTTCTACACCTCCACCACCACCTACCCAAAATTTTCCAAAACCTCCAAGTTTGGAGGAAATGTTTGCTAAATACATGAATATAAATGACGCTACATTAAGAACCCTTGTCGGGACTGTTAAAAGTTTAGAAAATCAAGTAGGACAACTCGCAAAAATTATCTCTGAGCGACCCGTCGGGTCTCTTCCTGCCAATACCGAGCCCAACCCAAGAGAGTAAGCGAAAGCTATGAATCTTCGGAGTGGGAAGCAAAGTTCTGGCATGGTTTGCACAGAGCTCGAGGCAAGCTCAACTCCCATTTCAAAAAATCCACCCTCTGCTGAAGAAGTTATCACCCCTGCTTTAGAAAAAGATCTCACTCCACCACCCATCTTTAAAAATAATCCAACCCCGCCATACCCTTCTGAGCTTAATAAACAATGTCAGGATGATCAGTATTCCCGCTTCCTGGAGATGTTCAAACAGATCCACATAAATCTGCCTTTTCACGAAGCTATCTCCCAGATGCCGAAATACGCCAAGTATCTGAAGGATCTCCTCACCAACAAGAAGAAGTTAGAAAACCTTTCGCACGTCATGCTAAATGCCGAGTGCTCTGCTATTTTGACAAATGGTTTGCCGAAAAAGATCAGTGATCCGGGTAGTTTTTCTATTCCGTGTGTCTTCGGTGACCTTTTTGTCAAGCATGCATTAGCCGACTTAGGTGCAAGCATAAATCTGATGCCCCTCTCGTTGTTTAAAAAGCTTGGAATTGGTAGCCTAAATCCCACGCGGATGAGTATCCAGCTAGCTGACCGATCGGTCAAGTACCCGTTAGGGATTGTGGAGGACGTTTTAGTTAAAGTCGACAAGTTCATCTTCCCGGTGGATTTTGTCATTTTGGACATCGAAGAAGACGTCGAGGTTCCCCTGATCCTTGGCCGACCCTTCCTTGCCACCTCCAGAGCCATCATTGAGTGAGCAAAAGCTCTTGAGTAGGCGACGACGAAGTCATTTTTCTATCACACCTTTGTGAAGAACACGTTAGCAAATGATGACTCATGTTTTTTCGTAGACACAGTAAGTGATGAATCCTCCTACTGCCTCTCCAACTTCGAAAAAGAGTTTTCTGATTTTTTTTCCTACTCTCCTCTTCCCGCTGAATCGCTGCAAGGAAGCGATGAATCTTCTGATTGCCTTTTTGAATTTGAAAAAGAATTTTCAGATTTTTGTTCTTCCTCTTTTCTTCCAACTGAACTGCTACAAGAAGCTGTCTTAGCTGCTAGCCCCACCCCTTATTATGTTCCTTATAAAAAATTTTATGAAGATATTATTTTTGAAAAAGAAAGAATTTCTAAATCCTCTTATAAAGAACCCCCTACCCTGGAACTTAAAGAACTTCCTGAACACCTTAAATATGCTTTCTTAGAAAAAGATTCCAAGTTACCCATTATCATTTCAGCCTACCTCACAGATACGCAAAATGAGAAACTTCTTCTAGTTCTACGTAAGCATCGCCAAGCTATTGCTTGGCAAATTTCTGATATCAAGGGCATAAGCCCATCCTTCTGTGCCCATAAAACTCTAATGGAAGATAATTCATGTAACTCTATTCAACCTCAGCGCTGTATAAACCCGAATATGAAAGAAGTAGTTAAGGGCGAGGTTATAAAGTTATTAGACGCAGGAATTATCTACCCTATTTCAGACAGTAAGTGGGTTAGCCCCGTTCAGGTAGTACCTAAGAAGGGAGGGATAACGGTAGTTAGTAATGAAAATAACGAATTAATCCCGACATGGACGGTGACGGGTTGGCGTATGTGTATAGATTATAGGAAATTGAATGATGCCACCCGCAAGGATCACTTTCCCTTGCCGTTCATCGATCAGATTTTAGAACGATTATCCGGCCATAGCTTTTATTGTTTTCTCGACGGCCTCTCAGGGTATTTTCAAATCCCCATTTCTCCCGAGGACCAGGAAAAAACAACGTTTACTTGTCCCTTTGGCACCTCCGCATACCGAAGAATGCCGTTTGGATTGTGCAATGCGCCAGCTACATTCCAACGATGTATGCTCGCTATATTTGACAAGTACGTAGAAAGCATTATGGAGGTATTCATGGATGACTTTTCCGTGTTCGATGATGCATTTGATAGTTGTTTAGAAAATCTAGAAAAAGTCTTAGAATGATGCGAAGAAACTAACCTCGCCCTCAATTGGGAAAAATGTCATTTTATGGTGAGGGAAGGGTTAGTTTTGGGTCATAAAATTTCTGCGAAAGGTATTGAAGTAGACGTTGCCAAGATAGAAGTTATCGAGAAGCTGCCGCCGCCTACAAATGTAAAAGCTATAAGAAGTTTCCTAGGCCACGCAGGATTTTATCGCCGCTTCATAAAGGACTTCTCGAAGATCACCAAGCCCCTTACCCATCTATTAGAAAAAGACGCCCCATTTATTTTTGATGATCTTTGCCTTGCTGCTTTCAATTTAATAAAAGAAAAATTGATTAACGCACCAATTATGATAGCTCCGGTGTGGGACCTTCCATTTGAGATAATGTGCGATGCAAGTAGTTTCGCGGTAGGAGCCGTATTAGGTCAACGCGTATCTAAAAACTTCCACCCCATTTATTACGCTAGTAAAACACTCACATCTGCACAGGAAAATTACACCACGACCGAGAAAGAGCTCCTAGCTGTAGTTTTTGCTTTTGATAAATTCCGTCCCTACATTACACTTTCAAAAATCATCGTCTTTACGGACCACTCGGCCCTCAAATATCTTCTTGCCAAAACAGATGCCAAGCCACGCTTGATTCGCTGGGTCTTACTCCTCCAGGAGTTTGACTTAGAGATCCGTGATAAGCGAGGAGCCGAGAACTTGGCCGCCGACCATCTGTCCAGATTAGACAATCCCTTTATAGAAAAATTAAATGAAAAATCTTTTAATGATTATTTTCCTGATGAGAAACTGCTTTCAATTAACGCATCTACTTCTCCTTGGTTCGCACACATCGCCAACTATTTAGTGGCTCGGGCGCTCCCAAAAGAGTTCTCCTCTCAGCAAAAGAAGAAATTCTTTTCTGAGCTGAAGAACTATTTTTGGGAAGACCCGCATCTCTTTAGAGTCTGTGCGGATCAAATAATAAGGAGATGTGTTTCTTGTGAAGAAGGAACTGATATATTAAAACATTTACATGAAGGACCGACAGGTAGGCACTATCAAGCTGCTCGCACCGCTCACAAAGTGCTAAGCGCGGGTTTTTATTGGCCTAGCCAATTTAAGGACGTGCAAGCCTTTGTGAGTAGGTGTGATAGTTTCCAACGGTCGGGCAACATTTCTAATAAAAATGAAATGCCGCAAAATTATTTCCTTGAGTGCGAAGTTTTCGACCTCTGGGGGATCGATTTTGTTGGCCCACTTCCTTCTAGCTTCGGAAATAAATATATTTTAGTTGCCGTTGATTATGTTTCACGATGGGTAGAAGCCCAAGCTCTTCCTACGAACGACTCTCGAGTTGTAGTTATGTTTTTTAAAAAATTATTTTCTCGATTCGGTATGCCGCGAGCCATCGTTAGTGATAGGGGTTCTCATTTCTACAACACGCAATTTTCTAAAATCCTTACTAAATACGGTGTTACGCATCAGATTTCTACAGCCTACCACCCCCAAACTAACGGACAAGTCGAAGTAGTAAATAGAGAAATTAAAAGAATTTTAGAAAGGACTGTTTCAACTTCTAGGAAAGACTGGTCAACCAAACTAGACGATGCTCTATGGGCCTACCGAACAGCGTACAAAACTGCCCTCGGATGTACGCCGTATCGGTTGGTTTATGGAAAATCGTGTCATTTACCCGTAGAATTAGAACACCGCGCTTTTTGGGCCTTAAAATTTTTAAACTTCGATCCCCACTCTGTCGGTGACTTTAGGAAATTTCAACTTAACGAACTCGACGAGTGGCGCTCTTACGCCTATGAAAATAACAAATTTTATAAAGAGCGGACGAAGCATTTTCACGACAAACACTTAAGGCACCCAAAAACCTTTAAGCCGGGTGATCAAGTTCTTTTATAAAACTCTCGTTTACGTTTATTTCTGGGCAAGTTAAAATCACGATGGTCTGGGCCCTTTACTGTTTCATAAGTGTTTCCGTATGGAACTGTTTTGATTTCACACCCTGATAAGGGTAATTTCAAAGTAAATGGTCAGTGTCTTAAACTATATTTCTGTGGTGATGTCAGTTCTAACTGTCTTAACTCTATCCTCCATGATTAGATTCTCAAACATTTTAAAAAAACTCTGTTTTATCATTAGAACTTTGAACATTATTATTTTGGACAAAATATATTGGGACATCAATATTCTTTTGATGCGTCGAGCTCAAACGACGCTTTAAACAAAGGGCGCTATTGGGAGGCAACCCAAGTGATTTTTTCTGTTTTCTTTATTTTACACTTTTTTGGTTTCCTCAGACAACTAAAACAAGCCAAAGCCTCCGCAATCACCCGCTCCAGCGCTGTTGGATCTATAATAAAGTCCGAAGAAGATTTTGCTAAAAGTTCCAAAGCGCAAGCATGTGGGAGAAGCATCAATCAACATTCGCGACGCATAAATCCGGGGAAGTACCTGTTTTCAATTCTGTCCTTTCATTCATGTTTCATTTACTCTCTCTCTCTCTCTCTAACCTCCTTTCTCCATTGAGGACAATGTCCATTTTAAGCTTGGGGGGAATTTCCTCCTTCATTTTGCCATTCGTGTATATATTTGTTTTTACTTTAATAGTTTAAGCAATAGTACCCCTCGCTTTTTGTTTTGTTTTTCCCAAAATCCCATATAAACAACTTAGCTAATTATAACATTTCTGAATCGTTTTTTTTAATTATGTTTCACAAGTAAAATGTTGGCCATGCTGTGTTTCTAATTCACGGTAGCATGTTAATATTGAAACGTTTTTTCTAAATTTTTTTATTTTATGGTTTTCATCCTTTATTTTCTTTACTTTCTCAAAAATTCGTCATCCACTATTTTCCTTTTCATAATTTTTGTAATATCAACCTCTGATTAGAGTAGTAGATGTGAACGATCCAAGTCGCTTTTTATTTCTATTTTCAAGATAATTTCATAAATCTTTCTTTATTATCCAAGACTGGCTTTTTGAAAATTTTCAAATCTATGCTTTAAATGAATTTAAAAAGCATGAAAATGATTTAGGCCGTTTTTGTTTTCGTTTGAGCCTTCTTGCCAACCTAAAATTCTTTTACTTTTAGTAAGCCACTTTTGAGCCTTTTTCTACTTTCAATTGATAGCTCCACTTACCATTTCATTTTTACCAAAGCCAACTTCTCCAACCTATCTAATCGCACTACACCTTTTTGAGTTTCAATAAAAATTTTATAATCATGATAGGTTGTGTTGGGATATTCATGAAGAAAATTTTGAAAAAAAGGGAAGTATTCTCAAAAGAAGTGTTTGACTTTAAATGACCAATTTCCAAATCAAAATAAAAATATTATGGCCTTTGTTTTTTTTTTGAGAAAAAAAAGGAAAAAAAAAGAGAAAAAAAATTTTGTTCATTATAAATTTTTGAAACTCGTTGTTTTGGTTTAGTGTGATTTTAAGCCTCCTTGTTTATCTTTGAATTCCACTCCTAATCATAATCCTAAACCAAACATTTCAGTCCTATTAAGTCCTCTTGATTCATGCTTTTTTTTGTATTAGCTAAGTAAAAAGGAAAAGTAGACTAGTGAAGTTTTGGATTTAAATTTAGATTTTTGTTATTTGATTGATATGGTTATAATTTGCCTCTTGGATCTAGTAACAACTCAATGCGTTTTTTGTTGGTTGATTTGCTTAAAGGATTTTTGTTGAAATTGTGGATGATTTATTTTCGTTAGTAAAGCTTATAAATTGTAAACCAAGTTTAAGTAATTGTTTAGGGTTTACGTTTCACGTTCTCCCTACTTGGAATTTCGCATGATACTTGTGTTGACATAATTAGAATTCTCCTGATTAGTCACCTGTTATTTTAGCTAGTTTTTATATCTTTGCTTGGGGATAAGCAAAGCTTAAGCTTGGGGGAATTTGATAGTTCGTTTTGTAGCCTAAACTATTATGGTATTTTCTAGTTTTCAATTTACAAATCACGTCTTGTATGCGTATATTTTGGCCCCTTTTTGTATATATTATTGTCACTAACGTTTTTCCTTCTTTTTGCAGGTTTTTACAAATTTTTGCTGTTACACGCCCCATGGTTACGCCCTCCTAGGGCGTGTACCTAGGGCGTGTAACCCAGTGGAATGAAGCAAACGGTCCAAAGACAGAAGACAAAGATTTCCATCCGACATGCCCCCGACACGGGCGTGTCACATTCAACACGGACGTGTACATAGGGCGTGACCCGCATTTTTCTCCGCCGCAAGCGCATTTCCATCCTTCACCAATAAGTCACGGGCGTGTCTTCCTAGTCACGAGCGTGTACGGACGGCGTGACCTATAAAGTTCACAGTTTTGGCGCCAGCATCAACTTTGACTTTTCTACCGGAAGAAACAGACGACACGCCCCAGACACGGGCGTGACGGAGGGCGTGTCACCCCAAGTTCCGAGAAAAATAAGCTGCCAGCAGCTGTTTCCTGCCAGAGTTATTGCATCGCTTTCGTACCTAACCCGACATGCCCCTGACACGGCGTGACGGCGGGCGTGACTCGGCCGAAAAAAATTCTATAAATAGAACCCCTCTCCTTGAGCCCAAAAAGCAGATTTGAGGAGGAGTAGTGCTGTCACTTTAGTTTTTCATGTCTTAAGCTTCTCTCTTCCCCTTTCTCAATTCAAGTAATTACGTTTTTTTTATGCAAGCCCTTTCAGCATTTTTGTACTTCCTTTTTACAGTATTTGTAAGCATCGTAGAAGGTGTTCTTATAGTATCTGTGTGCCCTACTTGTGATTCCTCTTCATTAAGAAATAAAATAGTTCGCTATTCTCTTTCCCTTCTGCTCGGTGTTAGTTTTCATATTATTAATATGGTTTTCATTTTCTATACCATGAGTAACTAAATCCTCCTTGTACTCGATCTTGATGATCCGAGGTTTGAGTGATTAAGTTATGATGCTTTAATTTTCCCTTTTCTTTTTAGGTTTTAGCCTTGAATTACTCTTGATTTCTTTCGGATTGGAGACATATCATCGATATATACTCTCCGCCTTAGCTTTCATGCTTGGCTAGCCGAGAGGCCGATAGTTTGAAGTGAGCACTCAAGAGGAAAGGGATTTGTATGCACCCCTCGAGAGAGGCAGCCGTCCAAATCTCCCAGATTGGAGTAAAATCTAATAGAGGGGTTCACCGCCTAAAGTGAGCTTTAGGCCTCCGATTTAGATGAAAGTCGGTCGGACCTTCCTAAACTCAGTTGGGCACGACTTCGAGAGAAGCGTGTTTAAGCTTTAGGAACCTCCGCGGTCAAGAAACTTTTCCCTATTAAGTTTAGGTTGTTATCGCATTTCTTTATTAACTCTAGCCGAGGTGATTCTTGATCGAGTGCATTTTCATCCCATTGTTTCAACCCTTTATCGTAATCGCTTCTAATAACTCTTTAACTTACTGCAGTAGTTCTCTTTCCAGCTTTAACTATATTTCCTTTCGTAATTGAAATTTACTTTTTAACCCTCAAGTTTTTCATTCGATAAAATTATAGTCTTCATGTGAGTAAGTGTACTCAGCAGTCCCTGGATTTCAATATGACACTTGTGTCCCCTAGCTACAATTCGATAGGTATACTTGCCTAGATGGATTGCTAGTTCGGTTGCTTTTATTTTCTTCACGATTAGTAGACAACAGCGTGTCACAACAATAATCTTGCAAAAACCTGAAAAATAGAAAGAAACTTGTTAGCGATGAAATTATATACAAAAAGAGGCCAAAATATGAGAATACAAGACATGGTTCGTGTATTAAAACCTAAAAATACCCTAATAGTTTAGGCTACAAGCGTATTATCACTAATTCTATATATCCATGATAACATTCCTTCTCGTCTTTACCAGGAGAGAGGAACATACCAGTTCACCCCCTTACAAAAGTAACATTAAGCCGTCCAAGGGCTTTTCTCTCGCCAACATGGCGGCTGAAGTGGCCAAAGAATCGTTGACGCCCTCCCTAAATAAGAAGCCGGTCAAAGACCCCGCTCCGTCTCGCCTCAGCCCCTCGAAAAAATGAAAATGAAGGTGAAGAAGGTAGTCTCTATCCCACGTGACAAGAAGAAAGCCCCGAGGGGACGATGGTGTCTGGGTCACTAAGCCCCATTTCCCTAGGGTCCCAGTCCCCTCCGTCCCCCCCTCGGGTTCTCCTCACAAGGTCATCTCTCTATCTGAATAAACAGCCCCGCTCGTGCAACACGGTTGCTCCTCTCAACAACCAACCAGGTCCCCTTCTTGCGATGGGGCTCCTTCTCACTACCCCGCGCCGTCTGCCCACTTCAACTTCAACATGGGCCCCGCTGTCCCTGATGCTGCCAACGACCCAACACTGATCTGGGATAAGGGGGCGCATCGGGCTCAATCTCTACTCTACTCCCCTCCTGGAGGGAGCAGGACCAGCCTACGAGCCACGCCTTCTCCTTGGGCTTTGGTCTTTATGGAGGTCATGGCCCCGATCCTCTTGACAAGGCCTCCTCGCGAGATAAGGTCCTGATGGCGACGCAATCCCAACTGCGAACCTTGGAGCTTTCGCATAGGCTCTCGCCGCCTGATTTTTAACAACAAAAACTGGAAAGAATCCGAGGCTAACTTTGTCGCCGAGCACGAGAAGTCGGGAGATCTGGCGAAGAGACTAGAGGTAGCCGAGAACCTTCTTGCAAAGGCTCGTGGTGGAGTGGCGAGTTCTCCCTTAGCTCATTTTCGATATACATGACCCCAATCTAACAAAGACTTTCTGCAGGATGCCGAGACAGCTGAGAGGTTAAACTCGCGCATAACAGAGCTGGAAGCAGAGGTGAAAGAGCTAAGGGCCCAGGTCGCCCAACTCAAGGGCGCCGCCCCTTCGACCCCTCGCTCGGCGATTCCCCCACCTACCCCTTCTCTATATACCCATGAGGAGGTCGAGGAGTTATGCCGAGACGCCAACATCTGAACCGCTGAGCTGATCCTGAAGATGATGCGCGAGATGGGCGTCGTCAAGGATGATTGCGAGTACGTTACCGCTCGCGACTTTGTGCCGGAGATCTATGGCGACGGAGAGGGTTCGTCAGCCAGCTAGAAGGACTAAAGCTTCCCGAGTTCTACTTTTCTTTTACTTACGGTGCTTCTTTTTGCCACTGATGTAATTTCGTACAGGACTATTTTACTGGATATGCTGCGTATATATGTATATATTACCCATGCGTTGTTCTAGGGCTAGTCCTCTCTCTTTTTTTTTTATTTTTTTTGATTGCTTGCGAGATCTAGGGATGCCTTCACCTCTTAGAGGGTGTCGTCCCCTCGTCTCTCCCCCTGGCGAGAGTGGATCTGGACCAGGGGCGAGTTGTCGTGTCCCCATAGTTCTCGCTCATGGGAACACCTTCTTCCCTCCATCTAGCCTCGCTCCCCAATACCTCTCGGAGCGAGTGGCCTTTAAGAGTTAGTCCCCTCTCTTTTTCCTTGGGGCAGGGGATTCTCCTACTCCTTTACGCTCAGAGTCCTTCTTCTTGCTGATCAATAGTGTGGTTTTCCATTTGGGGCTTTCCATCTCTTGTTATTGTTTCACAACCACTCATCGGCCTCACCCACTTGGCAGTCCCGGTCAATGTGTGCTTCCCGGATCCTCTCCAAAACCCTCTCAAACCACCAAGTGAGCCTACAGCCCTTCCAGCTTGATGGGATCCTGGTCAGCGGGTCTGCTAGGGGTCTCCTCTCCCAATGACCTCCAACAACCGAGTGAGCCTACAGCCCTGCCAGCTTGATGGGAGCCTGGTGAGCGGGTCTGCTTGGGGTCTCCTCTCCAAACAACCTCCAACCACCGAGTGAGCCTACAGCCCTACTAGCTTGATGGGAGCCTGGTCAGCGGGTCTGCTCGGGGTATCCTCTCCCAACGACATCCAACCACCGAGTGAGCCTACAGCCCTGCCAGCTTGATGGGAGCCTTGTCAGTGGGTCTGCTCGGGGTCTCCTCTCCAAACAACCTCCAACCACCGAGTGATCCTACAGCCCTGCCAGCTTGATGGGAGCCTGGTCAGCGGGTCTGCTCGTGGTCTCCTCTCCAAACAACCTCAAACCACCGAGTGAGCCTACAGCCCTGCCAGCTTGATGGGAGCCTGGTCAGCGGGTCTGCTCGGGGTCTCCTCTCCAAACAACCTCCAACCACCGAGTGAGCATACAACCCTGCCAGCTTGATGGGGGCCTGGTCAGTGGGTCTGCTCGGGGTCTCCTCTCCAAACAACCTCCAACCACCGAGTGAGCCTACAGCCCTGCCAGCTTAATGGACGCCTGGTCAGCGGGTCTGCTCGGGGTCTCCTCTCGAAACAACCTCCAACCACCGAGTGAGACTACAGCCATGCCAGCTTGATAGGAGCCTGGTCAGCGGGTCTACTCCGGGTCTCCTCTCCAAATAACCTCCAACCACCGAGTGATCCTACAGCCCTGCCAGCTTGTGGGAGAGTGGTCAGCGGGTCTGCTCGGGGTCTCCTCTCCAAACTACCTCCAACCACCGAGTGAGCCTATAGCCCTGCCAGCTTGATGGGAGCCTAGTCAGCGGGTCTGCTCGGGGTCTCCTCTCCAAACAACCTCCAACCACCGAGTGAGCCTACAGCCCTTCCAGCTTGATGGGAGCCTGGTCAGCGGGTCTGCTCGGGGTCTCCTCTCCAAACAACCTCCAACCACCGAGTGAGCCTACAACCCTGCAAGTTTGATGGGAGCTTGGTCAGTGGGTCTGCTCAGGGACTCCTCTCCTCCTCCAAAATAATCTCATCTTTCAAGGACGGTCGCCTCGAAGTACATTGTACCGAGAAATCGTGCCATGCATATAAGTAGGAAAATCTTTTTAAAAACATGTTAAAATAAATACAAGAGGGTATAACATTAGGGGTAAAATCGCTTCAGATCATCGCCGCTTCGGGAGCGATCCAAGGGCATCCTGTCCACATCTTGGAGGTGGTATCCCCCTGACTTCAAGACCTCCTTTACAATAAAGGGACCCTCCCAGTTGGGGTTGAGCTTCCCAACGGAGGCCCCCCTACCTGCGGCATCTACCTTCTTGAGGACCAAGTCCCCCTTTTGGAACTTTTTTATCCTGATGTACTTATCAAAGTACTTGGACATTCGGCACTTGACATCCTCCTGTCGGATTGACGCTATCTCCTTGAGCTCCTCTACCAAGTCGAGAGAGAGCTTTTGCTCCTCCCCATTGTCCTCTTACCATCCTTCATCTCCTCTCCTTGCCACTATCACCCTAGGGAATTCAACTTCAAATTCTACAGGTATGACGGCCTCTGAGTCATGGGAGAGTATGAAGGGTGTCTCTCCTGTGGCGGTATTCGGTGTAGTCCTCAGAGCCCAAAGAATGGAGGGGAGTTGCTCCATCAAACTTCCCCTCAGATTTTCTACCTTTTTCTTCAAGAGGTTCATGATGATCTTGTTCGCGGCTTCTACCTGTCCGTTGCTTCGGGGGTGATGAACCGAGGTGATCCAAAGATCTATGCCAAGTTGGGCACAGAAGTCTACAAATTCCCTACAAGCGAACTGTGGCCCGTTATCTGTGACAATGGCCAAAGGGAGCCCGTGCCGGCAAATAATTTTCCCCCATACAAATTTCTTAACCACCTGCGTCGTCACCTTTGCCAAGGCCTTCACCTCCAGCCACATTGAAAAGTAGTCCACCATTACCAGCAGGAACCTCCTCTGGACACTAGCCTGGGGAAACGGGCCTACCAGGTCCATTCCTCATATGGCAAAGGGCCATGGAGCCATTATCGTGCGTAATCTCTGTGCCGGGAGGAGTTGAAGTGGTGCGAACTACTGGCACTTTCTGCATCTTCTTGCGAACTCCTCAACATCTTTCCTAAGGGTAGGCCAAAAGTAGCCCTGCCTCAGCACCCTCCCTTCCAGGGTCTGACTCCCTGAGTGGCTTCCGCATTCCCCCGAGTGAACTTCCTCCAGTACCCTTGACGCCTCCTTCTCAAACACACATCGAGCTAGTAAGCCCGACAACATTTTCCGATAAAGGATCCCTTCCCTCAGTAGGTAATAGGCCGACTTGTACCTGACCTGCTTCTTCTCAAGGTCCCCTTCAGGTAGATGTCCCAACGTCAAGAACGTCATAAATGGGTCCATCCAGGACCCCTCCCGGTCCACTTCCATTAACTCCCCTTCCTCTATAGAGGGTCTAAAGAGTTCTGTCATGGTCCCTCTGGCCTGAGGGCCGTGCTTAGCGAGCAGGTCTGCCGTAGTATTCTCCTCTCTTGGAAAATGTTGAATTGAGAAGCTGCGAAACTGCCCAATGATACCCTTCACCTTTACTAGGTACAGTTTGAGGGTCGGTTCCCTCACTTCAAATTCCCCGTTAATATGACCTGCGACCACCAGAGAATCCGTGGAGACCTTGAGGTCCTGTATGCCCAGCTCACGAGACATCCTGAGCCCGACGATGATGGCTTCATACTCGGCCTGGTTGTTTGTAAGGGTGAAATGGATCTTCAAAGCCTGCTCGATTATGGTACCCTCGGGACTTGTTAAAACAACCCTGCCTCCAAAAGAACTTCTGCCCGAGGCCCCATCCACGAGCATTTCCCAAGCCACCATGGGAGGTGCCTCTACCTCCTTGACCTCGACCACGTAATCTGCTAAGAAATCTGCCACTACCTACGCCTTGATAGCTACCCGAGGGACATAGGCGAGGTCAAATTCACTAAGCTGTATCGACAACTTAGCTAACCTCCCCGAATGCTCCACCCCCTCTAGAATGTGGAGGAGGGGGTGGTCCATCATGACCTGAATGGAATGGGCTTGGAAGTACTGCCTGAGCTTCCGGGCTGAGATGATGAGGGAGAAGGCTAGCTTTTTGAGGATGGGGTACTTTAGTTCTACCTTTTTGAGGACCCAACTCACGTAATATATGGGGAATTGCTTCTTGCCCTCTTCTCGCACAAGGACCGAGCTCACTGCCTCTGCCCCTACTCCCATGTATAGGAACAGATTCTCCCCCTCTCGCGGCCCTTGAAGTAGCGGCGTCTGGGTGAGCTGTTGCTTCAGAGCTAGGAAGGCCCTCTCGCATTCGGGGGTCCACTCGAATTCCTTCCCACCCCTCAGAGTTTGGAAGAAGGAGGAACACCTCTCCCCTGCCCGGGAGAGGAACCTGCTCAACCCTGCCAACTTACCAGTAAGGCGTTGGACCTCCTTAGCTTCCTTCGGAGATCCCAACTCCAAGATTGCTTTTACCTTGTCTGGATTAGGCTCACTCCTGAAGGGGTGAGGAGGTGCCCTAAAAACTTCCCCCTGCTGGGCCCGAATACACCTTTTAGAGGGTTGAGTCTCATTTTATATTTTCTTATATTTTTAAAAGTTTCCCGCAAATCCAAGAGGTGGGACTTGAGGTCTCGACTCTTAATCATTAGGTCATCTACGTAGACCTCGATGTTCTGCCCCTTCTGCTCCCGAAATATCCTGTCCATCATCCTTTGGTAGGTCTCCCCTGCGTTCTTCAATCTGAAGGGCATCATGTTGTAACTAAAACACCCATCCTCGGTGAAAAAGGTGACGTATTTGATGTCCGGAGGATGCATGCGTATCTGGTGGTACCCTGAAAAGGCATCAAAAAAACTAATTAGTGGAAAACTGACGGATGAATCAACCAGCGTGTCGATTTGAGGCAGAGGGTAACAATCCTTCGGGCATGCTTTATTTAAAAGAGAGAAGTCGATACACATTCTCCATTTCTCCTCCCCTTTCTTTACCATTACAATATTGCTCACCCACCCCGGATACCTACTTGCACATATGAACCGTGCACGGAGCAGCTTCTCCACCTCTTCTCTGATAGGTCTGGCCATCTTGGAAGCGATGGCCCTCTTCTTCTGTTGAATAGGGCGGACCTTGGGGTCAAGGTTGAGACGGTGGCACGCCACGTCCTTGTCGATCCCCAGCATGTCAGCTGCACTCCAGGCGAATACATCAATGTTCTCTTGCACGCACCTTTGGATCTCCTCTTGATATCTGGGGGTGAGCTCTCCGCTGACCTTGATCTTCTCTTTTCGCCCATCTTTCATGAGGATGTCCATCTCCAGAACCTCCATGGCTGCCCTCAGCCTCGAAGGCTCCTTCTCTTCTTCTTGATCCCTTGGATTTTTCTCCTTCTCCCGTGACCTACTCCTCCCTACTTCCCGCTCCTCATCAATCGCAGCCACACTCTCCCAGGTCCTCCCCCTTTCCTTTTCAGGACTCATTCCTGGCGATGATATCTTCCTCCCTTCCGGCTGAGTCTCCTTTCCAGATGACTCCCTCATCTCCCCCTCTTCCTTTTCCTGCCCTTGGCACCTCCTGCCTCCTTCCTACATTCCTGCACTCCCGCCATCCCTGGCTCCACCGCAATGCCTCTCTCTACTCCAGCCACCTCTCTCTCCTCCTGCTCCTCTCTGTCCACCTACTCTAATGCCATCTCTGGCTCCACCGCAATGCCTCTCTCTACTCCAGCCACCTCTCTCTCCTCCTGCTCCTCTCCGTCCACCTGCTCTCCTGCCATCTCTGGCTCCACTGAAATGCTTCTCTCTACTCCAGCCACCTCTCTCTCCTCCTGCTCCCCTCTATCCACCTCTCTAGTTCTTCCGCATCACCCTTCCATGAGATGGTGTACACTGCCATCACATAACACTCTCGGGTTGCCATCGGATCTCCCCGCACCCTGATATGGGTCCCCCTGAATTGAGCTTCAAACACTGATGGAACGAGGATGGCATGCATCTGAAGGCGCTGATCAAAGGGGGCCCAAAGATTGCCATTGCTTGCTGAGGCAGGGGTGGGAGTGGCCTCGGACTATGCCCCCACCCTAACGGATTAAACCTTCCCTGTCCTGGATAATAGTTTCTTCCTCCTTGGGGGGGGGGCCTCCCTTATCCTTGAATAGGACCCTCTGGATGTCTCCAGCCAAGTTCTGGATGCACTAGCCCCCTTGGCTCCTCCCTTCTCCTTCTCTCCAGCTGCCTGGCTCCTCTCGGCTCCCTCTGCTCCACATTTGTCTGTCTTGCCAACTTCCTGGCAAAGGCCAGGTTCGCTGCCTCTATAGCTATTTCCTTCGCCACCTTCTCCATCAACCCATCGAATGACAACGGTGGCTTCCTGGTCAGGCTCATATTAAAAAAGCTCTCCTTTAGCCCCACTGTGAAAGCCATCGAGAGAGAAAAACCAGGAACCTCCTGGATGTCGAGAATCTCCTCCTAGAAGCGGTTCACATATTGAGCCAAGGACTCATCGGCCTTCTGCTTGATCAAGAAAATGGACTTCGGGTTTTTCTTCCTCTTCTTAGAGGTCGAGAAGCGCAGTTGGAAGCTTCTGCTCAGGTCCTCGAAACGGTAGATCGACCCCGCTGGAAGTTGGTGGAACCAATCCCTAGACTTGTCCTTCAGGGTGATGGAGAAAAGGAGGCACTTAAAAGCATCTGTCATTGGTCTGATGGAGACTGCGTATTCGAACCACTGTAGGTGCTGGAGGGGATCGTCCTTCCCCACATAGTAGGTCATCTCGGGCTCGCGGAACCCTTCCGGGATGGGTGCCGAGAGGATCAACTCGCAGAAAGGAGATCCTCTCGCTGGGGGTCTCACCGCCTCCACTCGCGCAACCATCCATCTAGGCGAGACGACACTCGCTGGGCTGGCAAAAAGTTCTCTGCCCTCCACGTCTCGCCTGTTGTCTTATGCCACTACCTCCTTTCCCGGTCACCTCCCGGGTGCGTCCTTGCCCATTATTGCCTGGTCAATCCCCTCGTGGGGCGCGAGACCTGGCACCTGGCGTGGAGGGCTCTCGCATTCCCCTCTCTGTGAGATCTTCTTCAGCATGTCCATGATCCCCCCAATGGATGTCATGAACTCCTCCCTCCCGACATATCCTCCCGGGTTCGGGGACCCACCTCCATCTCCTTCAATATCCCCCACCATGAGGTCACCCAAAGTTCTTCTGTGCAAGCTGCTGTTCGACGCTCACCGCACCATAAATGTTGGAACCAATAAAGTTGGTCCCTCCTAAAGCTCGGAATTTAAGATGCAGCTCGCCCTTACTCTCTTTGGATGACCCTCTAGACAAGGCTCTCGAAAGACTAGACCGGAGGCCTCAGCGCGGAGGTCCCACCTCTTACCCGGAAGAATCAGAATCCTTCCCCTCCCTAGCTAATGATGAGCTAGGTGCCTTAAAAAGAGATAAGGAGAGTCAGGAATGCCTCTTTCTAAAGCACCTTATCGGTCTATTTATAGGCCTCTGAACTGGAACTACTAAAAACCAAATAGAGTCGTCCTTAAATTACTAGAATACCCTCAGTCGGGTCTGCCAACAGCCAAACTCCGCCGTTCTGAAGGGCTACATGCAGACCACTCAGGGCAAAAGCGTAAAATCCTATGGGGCTAAAAGATAGACCCGGCCCCACCTGAACTGGTCTTAAACCGAACAGGGGATTTGACAAGACCTCCCCTTCAGGGTCTTCTCGCCTGGAGAGAGCTTCCTTCTTGAGGCTTCTCCCCTAGCGAGAGCTCCGTCTCGCTAGCGAAGCTCCGTCTCGCTAGCGAGAGCTCCGTCTCGCTAGCGAGAGCTCCGTCTCGCTAGCGAGAGCTCCGTCTCGCTAGCGAGAGCACCGTCTCGCTAGCGAGAGCTCCGTCTCGCTAGCGAGAGCTCCGTCTCGCTAGCGAGAGCTCCGTCTCGCTAGCGAGAGCTCCGTCTCGCAAGCGAGAGCTCCCCCCTGAAGTCCTCTCGCATGGTGAGTCGGCTACTTGCCCGCGAGTGCCTCCTCCTTTGGCGCTGACTTGCCCATCTCATGACGCAGCTTTCGCTCAGTCCCTTCTCACCTAGGCCCTCTCCCCTGTTACCCTGGGCGGGATCCACTCGCTCCGTGAATTGACGATTGTATTAGTCCGTCTCGCCTAGCGCCCCCCCCCCCCCCCCACCGTTTTTCAAGCCTTTGGCCCCTGCGAGCCCGAGGTTGTACAGGCGGAAGAGAGGTTTGCGGTCCTGGAGGGAAGGAGGTGCCCAGAATATGGAGACGGAACTACTTCCCCAGGAGCACATATTACACGGGTGGAGCAGCGACTCCGGCATGCCACGGAATAGGTTGACCTGGCCCTGTGGGAATTGCTAGCGGCCCGCGAGTACTTCTATCATCGTCTGCCGCCCCGTTCTGGGGTACGATGGAGGGGCAGGTGGAAGTTGATTCAATATTGAGCCACCCACCCCTTGTTGTTGGCTAGCAGTCTCGGGTCGCATCTGCTTCTTAGATCAGCCCGCGCAGAATAACTACGAACTTATTTTTCTCTTCCATAGTATCAAACTTTATTATTTGTAAATATTTGAGACTTCTTGCTCGCTGACGGGCCAATGCTTGTTGTATATTATTTTCATAGCTGGTAACTGCTTAGCTTTTCTCTAGGCAGATGCGGGCAAGCTACCCTTGCTCTCCTATCCCCTCCTTAGGAGGGCGCGAATCTGATGGCGTTTCTTGCCTCTCTACCGGGCGCATGCTAACGCTACTCGTTTTCCACTTTGGCGGACGCGAGTCAGCACGGCTCGCCCGCCACTTGGGCAGACACGAGTCAGCGCGGCTCGCCACCGCATCACTCTAGCAGCCCAATAGCGAGTAGGCGGGAGTTGGCAGCAGGATGGGAAGTCGAAGCATCAGTGTCTATTTTTGCTATCTGCACATTTCCAGTCGATGGGATGTTTTCCCGCCCTTTCCTTTCCTATAAATAGGTCATGACGCTCCTTCCTACCTACTGCATTTAACCCCTTCTATTCCTTCTCCAATTCCTGTGACTCATAACCCGCCTTCTCTTTGCGAGAACTCAAGCATCCCACTCAGCTACATGTTTGTGAGATAGGAGGCAGCGGTGGAAATGTTGAGGGGTGAAGCAAGTGTGCCTTGACCTTCTTCGACCACTCCTTCTTCGCCACCACTACAGGAACTTAATTTGTTGAGTTGGTTGGTGACTTCATCCCGCCCGGCTTTGAGGCGAGGCGGTCTGGAGAGGAAGAGAAGATAAAAGACCTTTCAGTCAGGGAACTCGCCACCACCATTGCTCATTTTGACACGGACCTCCAGCTTCCCCTATGGCCAGAGGTCAGGCAGGTACTAAAGTACTTTGGGGTCATCCTTGGCCAGATGACTCCCAATTTGGTGGTCGTCGTGGTCGGGTTAGCCTGCTTCCTGTGGGAAGAGTGGATCAAGTTCAGCCTTACGGTCTTCTGCAAGCTATTCTCCTTCTAGGCAAACAAGGATGGCACCGCCTATTTCTCCAGTACCTACGTCAAGGTGCATGAGACGGTGAACAAGAGCCACAATTGGCTCTGGAAGTTTATCTTCATCAAAGGCAACTTCGACAACGTTCCATTCTTGTCAATACAACTCAACGAGGCGAGCTACCGCCCCTAGCCTGGGGTCCACGAAGCCGAGTTGTACGGGTTCATCCAAGGGAAGAACTTTGAAGTCGCATTCCTCCATAGGAATGTGGATTGCCTTGCCCCCGTCCCTCCTAGGGGAGGTAAGCTTTTCGCACTTTACCCTTTTTACTTAGTCTCTTTTTTCTTCTTTGCTCTAACCCTTTTACTGCAGGTGAGTGAGACATCCCCCTGCAACCTCCCTATGAGAGCGCACGAGTCACCTCCGACGAGCTCACCCATGCTGAGGCAGCGGCTGCCGCGCATCGCGAGGCCCTGACCCTCGCGACATAGAAGAGGGCCACCCA
The DNA here is from genome assembly GCA_039513925.1 of Platanthera zijinensis. Classification (NCBI taxonomy): domain Eukaryota; kingdom Viridiplantae; phylum Streptophyta; class Magnoliopsida; order Asparagales; family Orchidaceae; genus Platanthera; species Platanthera zijinensis. The sequence continues at coordinate 69,656,858 of CM077092.1, read as the reverse complement.
CGAACAGCCTCTACCACCGCCTCCTCCCAAGAAGCCAAAGATTATGGGCAGCGCTCCCCCCGCAACTCGGTAGAAAGGAAAGGCTCCTGCAGGCCAACAAACCAAAGAGTCTGCCACCCTGAGTGCCTCGACCGACGGCCCTTCTAGAGAAGCGGCCAGCACCCCCAGGGTGCGAGGATAGGTGATTGCTGCTATGCCCATGCCAAGAGGGCACCGCAACTTTGGCTATGGAGAGCGGTACCTGGATGAGCTCGGCAAGCCCCTCCTTTAATGGGACCAAGGGGAGAATTGGGCATCGATCTCCACACCATTGTCGAGATGGTTGGAGCAAGACACCATCAGCGGGGAGGCATACGCCTTCTCTTTTTTCCTATACGTGTAGGAGGATGATGCGGTCTACTACCAAGAGAACACGTGGGCACTCGTCCACGAAAGCGCGTGGGCCCAGCTACACGGCATGGAGCTGGCCCATATGGCGGGACACCGGTGCATGTAGATGGGTCGGAACTCCGCATCGCTCCAGAAGCTCGCCAATGATAAGGAGGAGGCACATCGTCTCACTCAGAAGGAATCGGAGCACCAGAAGAAGCAGGCGGACGCGGCCAACACCGCTCTTGCCGGATACCTGGGGGGGTGGTAAGTCCCATAACTTGAAAAAGATGCTTTTGGTAATTTTTCCTCTCTTTTGCGTACTCGTGACCTGACTCAGCCTTCTTGCTCGCTGCCTCCGAACCCATGCCTCTCTAGTGAGATTGCACATCCCTTAGGGACTTAGTTAATAAAATCGATCACACCTTAGGTAATTGGTCTGTGATCAACCCAGTGTTCACAGACAGCTCCACCAAAAGATCCTTAGCAGCCTCCTCCTGCCTGTCATCCGACCTGCTTTCATGTAGCTCTATATAGGAGCCACCTCCATATGACGTCAATTCGTTGAATACCACGTCTCCCGAGACAACGAACTTCTTTGTCAATGGATCAATACACTTCCATCCTTTCTTCTTCTCCTCATAGTCCATGAAGACAAGCTTTTTTGCCTTTGTATCCAACTTTGTCCTAAGAATATTTAGGACGTGTACGTAGAAGGTAGACCCAAACAATCGAAGGTATTCCACACTAGGCTTCTCCTTAAGCATCATCCCATGAGGAGACTTCATGTTGATCTGACTCAGAGGAATCTGATTAATGACATAGGGTGCGAAGGTCATCCCTTCAGCCCAGAAGGACCTAGAAATGCCTTTAGCATGAAGCCAAAACTTGCAGGTCTCTGTCAAATGAATGATCTTCTGCTCTGCTACTCCATTATGTTGTGGAGTATGAGCACAAGTGAGCTCTCTCCAGATGCCTTGATTCCTGTAGAAGTTAGAGAACTCATTTGAAATGAACTCACATCCATTATCTGTCCTTAACTTCTTAATCCATAGGACAAGCCGCCCCTCCACTAGCTCCTTGAACTCAGCAAACAACCGGAATGTGTCATACTTCTCCTTCATGAATTATACCCAAGTTTACCTCATGTAGTCATCAATCAATACCAGCATGTATCTGCTGCCTCCAAGGCTGGCGGTGACGGTCGGTCCCATCAGATCACCAAAATGCACTCCAATAATGCTTTAAACCTAGTCTGCGACTTTTCAAACAGTAGGTGATGAGCCTTTCCATATTGACACCCAACGCATACTTGACCATCGCCAAAGGATGACAACCTAGGAAAGCCTTTCACAAGGCTCCTTACCGTCATGGCTTTCAACTTGTCGTCCCGATGTGTCTCAGCTGCTCATACTAGATAGCTGCACTATCATTGGCCCTCATCCAATCAACATAGGAGCTCGTTGATAACACAAACAAGTCACTTACCCTTCTTCCTACAAGAGCAATGTTTACCTTTACCGCTGACACGTTGCATATAAACTTCACTTCTGTCAAGCTCAACAAAACGTGATAGCCTGTGTCCACCATGTTGGTCACTGAGAATAGGTTCTTCTTCATGCGTGGTACGTGATAAACACTCCTAAAGATGAGTGAACTATTATCACTAGCTAAAGAAACAACACTCTCCTTCTCGACTGCATGAACTGTAACATCAGCAGTTATGATAGCTTCGTAGCTTGAGAACATTCACAGAGAGGAGAACTTAAACTCATCCCCGGTGAGATGGTGACTACACCTTGAGTCCACTATCCAGTCAACTTTGTAGTCAATGGTGAAAGGAAGAGGATAGATCTTATTTACTATAGTTAAATATATATGTTATAAAAAAGAGTAAGCACAACACATAAATAAAGAAACAGAGACAACAACACAAAAAACACAAGGATTATAGTGGTTCCCAAACCTGGGTACATCCACTCTTCTACCACCCTTGTAGGAATCCACTAGCATGTTTTTGATCAGGTGACTGCCACCTTTGAGCTTTTGATCAGGTGCTCAAAAACCAATCTCAAGTCTTTTGGAAGGAGACTTGCAACCAAGCTAACTTTTGAAGGGAGTTAAAACCCTATACAATGGGGTGGAAAGAGTTTGATGGAAGTCTTCTCTTTTCTCAATACAACTTGAGAAGATATTATGGATTTTGATGTTGTCAAAGCTCCCCCTAAGATGTTGAATGGTTCAGGAAGCTGAGAGCTTTGCTTCAGGGTGTAGGACTTCAAACTTGATGTTTCTCTCCAGCAAGCTTCTAGACTGATATTTTATTGGTTGTCTCTTGGAAGCCTGAAGTAGATGATGAAGAAATCTGTGAGAAACCGAGCTATGTTGTTATTCACTTATTGCTAATTATTATTGTTTCTCTTTCTTCTCTCTCACTGCTTCATCCCTTTTCTGCCTTTTGTTCTGTAACAAAATATCTCTATATATGTCTGAACATGATTCAATCATTTGAATTCACTTTGACTTTAATGGCTGACTCATTTCCGAGAAGGGAAAGAGCCTTGGGAGTTAATTTGCTTTTAATCCATATTTAATGCTCCACTTCAACGGCTATATTCAAACGAGAATATATGGTATTAAATCTGTGAATCATAAAGCCTGCAATTAAAGTCTTAATTAAATCTGCCAGTTGTAAATAAATCTTTCTAAAAAACTGCACAGATTTCGTCGACTTCAGTCTGCTATTCGTCGACCTCAGCTCAGAGATCGTCGACCTGAATAATCTTTACGTCGAGCTGAGATTCTGTCTTGAGATCAGCGATCGTCTACCGGAGCTCGGAGATTGTCGAGCTTAACTCAGAGATAGAACTCTGAGTTTCATCGACCAAAGTTCGACTATCGTCGAACACAGCTTGAAGTTTGTCGAGCTCAATTCCTGCCTTTTTAAAACTGATTTCTGCATGATTTCTCTAGAGTTCTTTTGAGGCTGACCTAGAAATAATCCTATGACCTTGACTATACATTTTGGGTCAATCTAAAAGCATCCAAATAGTATTGCTTGCCCAAATCCAAACTAAGGTTCCAACAATCTCCCCCTATTTGGGTGAGGATACTATTTACATAAAAGGAATACAAAGATAACTTAAAATGGGTGCTTTGAAACATAAAATAAACAACAACAAAGTTTTGAACTAAAAATAAGAGTAAAACTTTTGATAGGATCTGTAGCTGTTCTTTGCTTATGTTTAACTGAGCATATTTCAAATATTTTGCTCCTACTGTATTCAACAATTTCCTTGATATCATCCCCATGATTTCTGACTAATTGAAACTGTTGTTGTTGTATCCTTTAAAGCAGTCTCCCCCTATACAACTACCCCTGTACTAATGGGTCTTTTCCTGAAATATGGGGTTAGGAGTTCTGGATCCAGATTATCTTGGGTCCCAGTTCTTTTTCAGAATAATTAGATATAAAAGAACATACAGGTTGATCTTTGTAACCTAGAGGGTGAAATTTTCTAGAAGGGATGAGCCATTGGGTAAAAGCATTGATAAAGTTTTGAGTTTGATTATAATTTTCAAAAGGATAAAAGTTTCTATTTTGAAATTATGAGTTCAACAAAAAATAATTTTGTCGACCTGAGTTCGACGAAGGGAATCGATTTCGTCGATCTCGGTTCACAGAATGATAATATCTATTTTCTGTGTTCCACGATCGTCAATCTCAGTTCGACGAAGCAAATTTCTTTCGTCGATCTTAATTTCAAGACAAGTTAAAATAAAAATCTCTGTTCAGAGATTGACGACCTGAGTTCAACGAAGAGTGTTGTTGTCGTCGAGCTCCGTTTGACGAATTATGTTGAACACAAATTTTCTGAAATTGTTTAATTGTTTTTGGTAAAAATTCAGTTATATTGTCTAAATCTATTATCTTTTCTTTGTCTTTAATTGTTTCTAAAGAAGCTAATTATTCAGAAACATTTTTAAAATCTTCTTTAATATTTTTGTTTTCAGAAGATAGATTATATACTTTCTCTCTGAGAAGTTTTATTTCCTTATCAGATTGAATTAAATCATTGCATAAAATTTTAAAATCTTCTTTAAAATGTTTTGAGGAAAAATCAAAAGAAGAGATAACCTGATCCTCTTCTGATTCACATTCTGATTCTTCAAAATCTAATTCATCATCAGATCTACTGCAGGATGCATTTATTTCCATCAGGCAAAACTCTATTGCTCTTATTTCTTCTTCATCCTCAGTTGTACATGATGAAGCTTCAGAGTCACTCCAAGTATCAACATCATATTTTTTATTTTTAGTTGATCCAGCAGCCATTGCTGTGAGGGAGTCCTAGATTTCTTTTGCTGAAATACATTCTACAACTCCTTCAAAAATGTCATCAGACATTGATTGAGCAAGGATGTCCATTGCTCTTGCATCTACCATCTTTAGCAATTTTTGGGCTTCTAAGTCTACAGATAGAGTAGTGGGACTTGACAAAATAGAGTTGTAAATGGCTTCATTAATAGAATACATAAACATCCTAATCCTTGCCTTCAATAGTGCAAGCTTATCCAGATTGCACTTAGGAGGTCCAGTGCTTGAACATTCTTCATTTTGTGCCATGAAAAACTTTTAAGAAATATAAGATCTATCAGATCGTTTTGGTTTAGGTGTTAGCCTGTACAACCAAAGAACGACCCTCTGATACTAATTGAAAGAAAGGGGATAGATCTTATTTACTATAGTTAAATATATATGTTATAAAAAAGAGTAAGCACAACATAAAAATAAAGAAACAAGGTAAGCAACGCAGACAACATAAGGATTATAGTGGTTCCCTAACCAGGGTACATCCACTCTTCTACCACCCTGGAAGGAATCCACTAGCAGGTTTTTGATCAGGTGACTGCCACCTTTGAGCTTTTGATCAGGTGCTCAAAAACCAATCTCATGTCTTTTGGAAGGAGACTTGCAACCAAGCAAACTTTTGAAGGGAGTTAAAACCCAATACAATGGGGTGGAAAGAGTTTGATGGAAGTCTTCTCTTTTCTCATATAACTTGAGAAGCCTTTGTTGATTTTGATGTTGTCAAAGCTCCCCATGAGATGTTGAATGGTTCAGGAAGATGAAAGCTTTGCTTCAGGGTGTAGGCATTCAAACTTGATGTTGCACTCCAACAAGCTTCTAGACTGATATTGTATTTGTTGTCTCTTGGAAGCCTGAAGCAGATGATGAAGAAATCTGTGAGAAACCGAGCTATGTTATTATTCACTGATTGCTAATTGTTATTGTTTCTCTTTCTTCTCTCTCACTGCTTCATTCCGTTTCTGCCTTTTGTTTTGTAACAAAATATCTCTATATATGTCTGAACATGATTCAAACATTTGAATTCACTTTGACTTTAATGGCTGACTCATTTCCGAGATGGGAAAGAGCCTTGGGAGTTAATTAGTTTTTAATCCATATTTAATGCTCCCTTTCAACGGCAATATTCAATCGAAAAATATATGGTATTAAATCTGAGAATCATAAAGCCTGCAATTAAGGTCTTAATTAATTCTGCCAGCTGTAAATAAAGCTGTCTAAAAAATTGCACAAATTTCGTTGACCTCAGTCTACTATTCGTCGACCTCAGCTCTGAGATCGTCGACCTAAATAATCTTTGCGTCGAGCTGAGATTCTGTCTTGAGATCAGCGATCGTCGACCGGAGCTCAGAGATCGTCGAGCTCAACTCAGAGATAGAACTCTGAGTTTCGTCGACCTGAGTTTGACTATCATCGAACGCAGCTTGAAGTTTGTCGAGCTCAATTCCTGTCTTTATCAAAACTGATTTTTGCATGATTTATCTGGAGTTCTTTTGAGGCGGACCTAGAAATAATCCTATGACCCTGACTATACATTTTGGGTCAATCTAAAAGCATCCTAATAGTATTCCTTGCCCAAATTCAAACAAGGGTTCTAACAAATGGTGGGCAAGGCACGAACACACGTGCCAGCCAAGAACGCATTCAGCTTGACCTTGCAGTCTTTCTTGAATTGACCCAGCTAGTCTCATCTGTAACACCTTAGCCCTTCCTTCTTCTTCCAATTACGCTTAGGATAATAACTCCTCTCTTCCTGCTTTTAAGTTGAAGGGCCATCACCAGCAGTAGGCTTCAACTTCTTCTCCCATCTCTTCTTCTTCCCTGAGAAGAGTGTCTCACTACCTCCTTCAGAGATAGTGACTCCATCCATCTGTCAAGCTAAGCTCTCCTGTGAAACTAGCAGGTTATCCAGCTCTATCAAAGACGACTAAGTGGCCCAACCTTGAACATAAGTAACAAAGGCCACATATTCCTTCCGCAAACCGCATATTTTGTGTCTCTTCAGCTTTGCTTCCAAAATAGGCTCATTAGGGTCCAATAATAAATCTCAGCGCATATGTTCTTCATCTTTATGAAGAACGTTGAGATGGACAAATCTCCTTGAGTGGCTCTCGCCAACTCATTCTCTAGAAATTATAGCTATGCTACATTCTTCCTATTGAAAAACCCATCGAGGGATGTCTAAATCTTCGTAGATGACTGACATCCGATGATGTGGTCGAAGAGTTCCAGTGAGATATCCCACTTGAGAATAAACTCCTCTTTCGCATTTGTCTTCCTCAAAGATCTCACCGCTTCAACATTGCCAGTGGACAACAGTCACCACTTGCATGTCATCTCCACAGACGACTTCCCACTGGTCCTCGCTCAAAAGATAGCTTTCTATACACGACCTTCACTTCTTGAAGTTGGTCGATGTAAGAAGCTCAATTCAAAGATCTCTTGCAAGTCAACCTTCCATTGCACTAACAATGGTTCACTTATACTTCCAAAAGCAATAAAGCAAATTGACGGTTGAACGCTGCTCAAGCCTCTATTTGTAAGACCCCCTCCCAAAACCCAAAATACGGCCGAGGGGAGTCGTATGCCCAGAACAATCGCCTTGCGGTAACGCAGACACACAGGTCGACCGATACTACAAGACGTCTATCCTGCTTGCTAAAACCAATATCATCCATGCCAACCCAACATAAAGAATATACAGAAGTAAAAATCTACACAATTATATAAGTCAAAACAAGTGCAACAATAATAAGAAGCAATAATGAATCTTATAATATCAGAGTACACAAAAATTTGTTGGTGCTATCATGGAGATATGGAAGTGATCAAGCATATAGTCTCACTGCCAACACATTATGAGCCTATTAGGGTCGCACACAAGTGCATTTGGAGAATTTGGAAGATTGGATTATGTTGGTCTTCCTCATGTGATGAGTGAAGGACTAAGCACTTGCATGAGATGAGTAAAGGACTAGACTCAGCCATGCGTTGAGTGCGTCGAGACCACTCAAAGCTTTCGTCGAGTCAAGTGTTCATTCATTGATTAAGCTTTGAGAGTGTTGAGACCACTTGACGATTCATCGAATCAATCGTTAATTCGTCGAATGATGGAGTTGAGTGTATCAAGTCTACTCAGACAGGCATTGAGTGCGTCGATACCACTCAATGCCTTCGTCGAGTCAAATGTTGACTTGTTTTTTTGGCGTTGAAAGCATTGAGACCACTCGAAGCCTTCGTCGAGTTAAATGTTGACTCGTTGAATGATGGCGTGAGTGTATTGAGTTCATTCAATGATTCATCGAGTCAAGTGTTGATTTGACGAGTCTGGCGTTGAGTTTGATGAGTGCACTCAATGATTCGTCGAGTCAAGTGTTGATTCGTTGAATATCAACGTGTATACTAAACGATTCATCGTGCCAAGTGTTGATTCGTCGAATATCAGCATGATACTCGACGAATTCTATTCCGTCTGGTTTATTTCCTCTAAGTCCAGTTCGACACAGTCTGGTGGTATGGGTTGCCTCTGTACTTAGTATATAAAAGTTATGTACAGTAAATCGAATAAGAGAGCTACGCGAAGAACTAATCCTGAGTTGGCTCTTCTACCCTCCCGACAGAACTGGTCCGCCAAGGCCGAGTGCACCGATCTCACCACCGACTATCAGTCATCCTTGTACTTCACCGGAAAGTGTTTCTGGGGTGTTCATAAACATCGTCGTCGCCTCTTCAATTGCAGACATAGTTGTCTGTTAAGACGCAGAACTTTATCTTCCGACCTAAATCTTGTGCGACAAGTATCTAAGGTTTATCCTGTTCGTGTGGATCACCTGTAGAGGCGTGGACATAATTCTTCGCTCGAAACTCAAGCCTTTGTCGTTCGTTAGAATCAATCGGAGAACAAGCTTCTAGACTGATATTGTATTTGTTGTCTCTTGGAAGCCTAAAGCAGATGATGAATAAATCTGTGAGAATCCAAGCTACGTTATTATTCACTGATTGCTAATTGTTATTGTTTCCCTTTCTTCTCTCTCACTGCTTAATCCCTTTTCTTCCTTTTGTTCTGTAACAAAATATCTCTATATATGTCTGAACATGATTCAAACATTTGAATTCACTTTGACTTTAATAACTGACAAATTTTCGAGAAGGGAAAGAGCCTTGGGAGTTAATTAGTTTTTAATCCATATTTAATGCTCCCCTTCAACGGCAATATTCAAACGAGAATATATGGTATTAAATCTGAGAATCATAAAGCCTGCAATTAAGGTCTTAATTAATTTTGCCAGCTGTAAATAAATCTGTCTAAAAAACTGCACAGATTTCGTTGACCTTTGTCTGCTATTCGTCAACCTCGCTCAGAGATCGTCGACCTGAATAATCTTTGCGTCGAGCTGAGATTCTGTCTTGAGATCAGCGATCGTTGATCGGAGCTCGGAGATCATCAAGCTCAACTCAGAGATAGAACTCTGAGTTTCGTCGACCTGAGTTCGACTATCGTCGAACGCAGCTTGAAGTTTGTCGAGCTCAATTCCTGTCTTTATCAAAACTGATTTCTGCATGATTTCTCTGGAGTTCTTTTGAGGCAGACCTAGAAATAACCCTATGACCCTGAATATACATTTTGGGTCAATCTAAAAGCATCCTAATAGTATTCCTTGCCCAAATCAAAACTAGGGTTCCAACAAATGGTGGATAAGGCACGAACACATGTGTCAGTCAAGAACGCATTCCCCCATCCGGCTTCCTCAGCACTAGAACTAACTTCCTCTTTATTTGCAACATGCCCCCGCTGCATCTTGACCTTGCAGTCCTTCTTGAAGTGACCCAGCTGGTCGCATCTTTAACACCTTAGCCCTTCCTTCTTCTTCCAATTACACTTAGGAGAATAACTCCACTCTTCCTGATATGAATTTGAAGGACTATCACCAGCAGTAGGCTTCAACTTCTTCTCCCATCTCTTCTTCTTCCCTGAGAAGAGTGTCTCACTACCTCCTTCAGAGATAGTGACTCTATCCATTTGTCAAGCTAAGCTCTCCTGTGAAGCTAGCAGGTTATCCAGCTCCATCAAAGACGACTAAGTGGCCCAACCTTGAACATAAGTAACAAAGGCCACATATTCCTTCCGCAAACCGCAGATTTTGTGTCTCATCAGCTTTGCTTCCAAAATAGGCTCATTAGGGTCCAAGACTAAATCTCAGCGCATAAGTTCTTCATCTTTATGAAGAACGTTGAGATGGACAAATCTCCTTGAGTGGCTCTCGCCAACTCATTCTCTAGAAATTATAGCCATGCTACATTCTTCCTATTAAACAACCCATCGAGGGAAGTCTAAATCTTCGTAGATAACTGACATCCGATGATGTGGTCAAAGAGTTCCAGTGAGATATCCCCCTTGAGAATAAACTCCTCTTTCGCATTTTCTTCCTCAAAGCTCTCACCGCTTCAGCATTGCCAGTGGCAACAGTCACCTCTTGCCTGTCGTCTCCACAGACGACTTCCCACTGGTGCTCGCTCAAAAGATAGCTTTCTATACACGACCTTCACTTCTTGATGTTGGTCGATGCAAGAAGCTCAATTCCAAGACTTCTTGCAAGTCCACCTTCCATTGCACTAACCATGGATCACTTAGACTTCCAAAAGAAAAAAAAACAAACTGACGGTTGAACGATGATCAAGCCTGTATTTGTAAGACCCCCCCCCCTCCCAAAACCCAAAACACGACCGAGTGGAGTCGTATGCCTAGAACAATCGCCTTGCGGTAACGCAGACACACAGGTCGACCGATACTACAAGACGCCTATCCTGCTGGCTAAAACCAATATCATCCATGCCAACCCAACATAAAGAATATACAGAAGTAAAAATCCACACAGTTATATAAGCCCAAACAAGTGCAACAATAATAAGAAGCAACAACGATCTTATAATATCAGAGTACACAAAATTTGTTGGTGCTACCATGGAGATCTGGAAGTGATCAAGCATATAGTCTCACTGCCAACACATTATGAGCCTATAAGGGTCGCACACAAGTGCATTTGGAGAATTTGGAAGATTGGATTATGTTGTTCTTCCTCATGTGATGAGTGAAGGACTAAGCACTGGCATGAGATGAGTAAAGGACTAGACTCAGCCATGCGTTGAGTGTGTCAAGACCACTCAAAGCATTCGTCGAGTCAAGTGTTCATTCATTGATTTAGCTTTGAGAGTGTTGAGACCACTCGATGATTCATCGAGTCAATCGTTTATTCGTCGAATGATGGAGTTGAGTGTATCAAGTCTACTCAGCTAGGCATTAAGTGCGTCGAGACCACTCAATGCCTTCGTCGAGTCAAATGTTGACTTGTTTATTTGGCATTGAAAGCATTGAGACCACTCGACGCCTTTGTCGAGTTAAATGTTGACTCGTTGAATGATGGCGTGAGTGTGTTGAGTTCATTCAATGATTCATCGAGTCAAGTGTTGATTTGACAAGTCTGGCATTGAGTTTGATGAGTGCACTCAATGATTCGTCGAGTCAAGTGTTGATTCGTTGAATATCAATGTGTATAATAAACTATTCGTCGAGCCAAGTGTTGATTTGTCGAATATCAGCATGATACTCGACGAATTCTATTCTATCTTGTTTATTTCCTCTAAGTCCAGTTCGACACAGTCTGGTGGTATAGGTTGGCTCGGTACTTAGTATATAAAAGTTATGTACAGTAAATCGAATAAGAGAGTTACGCGAAGAACTAATCCTGAGTTGGCTCTTCTACCCTCCCAACAGAACTGGTCCGCCAAGGCTGAGTACACCGATCTCGCCACCGACTGTCAGTCATCCTTGTACTTCGCCGAAAAGTGTTTTTGGGGTGTTCATACACGTCGTCGTCGCCTCTTCAATTGCAGACATAGTTGTCTGTGAAGACGCAGAACTTTATCTTCCGACCTAAATCTTGTGCGATAAGTATCTAAGGTTTATCCCGTTCGTGTGGATCACCTGTAGTGGCGTGGACACAATTCTTCACTCAGAACTCAAGCCTTTGTCGTTCGTTAGAATCAATCGGAGAACCTTGGTTGAGTATTGTCGCAAACCCTCAAAGGTAAAATTTTATTTACCGCACTTTACTTCTTGATTAATGTTCATCGCTAGATCCAAACTCTTTTGGGTTTTCTTGTTCCAAATTTCCACTGGGCACAAGTGTTGTGACGTATAGCAAAACCCAACCGTGGTATCAGAGCTAGGATAATGTGATGATCATTATTTCAGAAGTTGCTAAATCCATTGCATGTAGATCTGGATAATTTAGAAGTGTTCAAAAATATCCCTTGGACCCTGTTATGGGCTCTGCCCCTAAGACCTCATCAGTGGTGCAGCCCCTTGGAACCCCACCAAGAGCGCATGTGATTTCATTGTGATACCTTTGTTACTCCTTAACAGTAACTGTCCCTCTTGTTGGTTTGTAAAATTAAGTGTCTTAGATTTTGAATCTCAAATAGAGAGACGAGCTTGTGTACTATGTAAGTGGAGTTGGTGTTGCTCATGTCCAGTGTATGTAAATCTGAAGATGTAGAAGGGTTCTTGATGTTCATATTTAGCCCAGTTCATCAAGTAGTGATGATTTTATTGTGCACAGCTGTGATGCATTTGGATTATGATTGCTGCTAGTTTTATTTTATGGATGTGCACATTGGTTAATTGTTAACCATGATTAAGTGTTAATCAAGTATCTAAAATCTCTTAAGTAATATTAAGTATTCGGATGCCTTCCGATGGATGACACTCTTCATGCCCCAATCGATGAAGTGTTGGCTTGCCAAAGCAAGGTGAATTAATCTATCTTAGTAAGGGTGCGAGCGGATAATTATGATATCCCACTATCAACATTGGGTCAAACTCTACTGGGTGAACTCAAAGGTTGAGTTCCCAGAGGCATAGAGTTGGCATGCACCAAATGATAGATGTGAATATGGAATTATTCACCAACCATACAAGAGTTGTCTACCTAAATAACTACATTGTGAGAGAAAATCCAAAGCTGGCTCATAGTGTTGGTGAAATACGGGTCTTGTCCACTAAGAGAGTAACTCACATACACTCTCCGAATTGATATTGAGGGTTATCATTTTGATAAAAATAGTGGGAGTTATTTTGATTAAAGTCCTAATTGAAATGATAAAATGTATTTTGAAATATAGTACTAATTTTCTCTGCTGAATCCTTGTAGAATTTCCATGGCAAGTGGATCTCATTACACCCTATCCCTCAGAGCCATCCTTGAGAAGGAGAAACTGAGTGGGATGAATTATTTTTGACTGGTACAAAAACATGAGAATTATTCTTAGGCAAGAGCGTAGGCTCTATGTTTCGGAAGAGGAATCCCCTGATGAGCCTGTCAGGAATGCGTCCCGATCTGATAAAGATGCTTACAAGATGTATCAGGATGAATCCTTGGATGTCGAATGCCTCATGTTTGAAACCATGAACTCTGAGTTTCAGAAGTAACATGAGAACATGGGTTGCAAAGAAATTGACAAGAATCTCGAGAAAATGTTTCAAGGGCAAGCTCGTTAAGAGAGGTTTGACATCACTGAGGTGTTGTTTTAGTATAAGATGGGAGCTCGAGACCTAGTAGGGACTCACGTACTCAAGATGATTGCATATATAGAGAACCATGAAAGACTAGGGTTTCCTCTTGGCCAAGAGTTGGCTATTGACCTGATCCTGCAATCGTTGCCGGTTAGTTATGAGCAGTTCATCTTGAACTATAATATGAATGAAATAGATAAGACACTGCCTGAGCTCCTAGGCATGTTGAGAACTGCCTAAATCAATATGAAGAAGGCCAAGCATGTTAGCCCAATACTGATGGTGCATAAAGGCAAGGGAAAGGCCAAGGGCTTCAAGAAGACAAAGGTAGGACCTAAGTTATCTCTTAAGCCCAAGTCTTTAGCATTGAAGAAGAAAGGCTTAGAGAAAGAAGGGAAATGCCACCACTATGACAAGGCTGGTCATTGGAGGAGGAATTGTCCCTCTTACATTGAGGGTCTGCAGAAAAAGAAGGGAGGTATGACTTCCGCTTCAAGTATCTATGTTATAGAGATAAACCTTTCTGCTCCTTTATCTTGGGTATTATATGCCGGATGTGGTTCTCATATTTGTATAAATGTGTAGGAACTAGGAAGAAGAAGATTGATGAGTAAAGGAGAGGTGGACCTGCGGGTTGGCAATGGAGCAAGAGTTGTTGTTATCACCGTAGGAGTTTACCGTCTTTCTTTGCCCAATGGGCTTGTAATAGAACTAGATAATTGTTATTATGTTCCATCCATAACTAGAAACTTTATATTTATTTCAAGTTTGGACATGATTGGATTTTTTTTATTATTAAGAACAATTGTTGTTCTATATTTAAGAATGATGATTGTTATTGTATAGACTAAATGTTTAATGTTTTATATGTTTTGAACTTAGACCATCGGATCTATAATATAGAAAATACTAAAAGACTAAAAATGAATGACTCGAACCCTACATACCTTTGGCATTGTTGTTTGGGCCATATAAATGAGAAACACATATCCAAGCTCCATAGAGATGGACTACTGGACTCATTTGATTATGAATCATTTGAGAGATGTGAGTCTTGTTTGTTAGGTAAGATGACTAAGGTCCCTTTCACTAGTTTTAAGGAGAGGGGTGAAGATCTCTTGGGTATAGTATATAGTGATGTATGAGGACTCATGAGTTCTATGGCTAGAGGTGGGGCTATGAGGCATACATGAGATGTCAGATGCCTGACAAGATGGAACTCAAGTCAGATAAAAGTTATCTTTTGGGGTATCCAAAGGAAACTAAAGGGTACTATTTCTACCTACCGTTTGAGGGCAAAGTGTTTGTCGTGAGGACTGATGTCTTTTTTGAGAAAGAGTTCTTAAGTAGAAAGACTACCAAAGTAGAACTTGAAGAAGTTCAAGAACCATAAACCGTGAATGAACCTGAATTAGATCCGGAGCAAGGACTACATATTATTGTAGCTAGAGAGCCTTCTCAAGAAACATAAGTTCCACATAGATCTGGTAGACCAAGGATTGAGCACGAGAGATACAGATTTCTCATGTCTCAGATAGGTGATGTGTTGCTTATGGATCATGATGATGAGCCTACAACCTACCAAGAGGCTATGAGTGGACCGGACTCCAAGAAGTGGCTTGAGGCCATGAAATCTGAAATGAACTCCATGTATGCAAACAAAGTTTGGACCTTGGTGGAACCACCTGAAGGGGTATGACCCATAAAGTGCAAGAGGGTCTTCAAGAAGAAGACCGACATGGATGAGAATGTACAGAAATTCAAAGGGTGACTGGTGGCAAAAGGTTTTAAGCAAATTCATGGTGTTGACTATGATGAGACTTTTCCTCTATTACTATGGTTAAGTCCATCAGAATTCTGCTTGCTATTACTGCATATTATGACCACAAGATCTGGCAGATAGATGTCAAAATGGCTTTCCTAAATATAAACCTCCTTGAGGAAGTGTATATGACACAACCCGAGGGTTTTGTATCTCCAAGTGAAGCCACTAAAATATGCAAGCTGCAAAGAGCCATTTATGGATTAAAACAGGCTTCTCGAAGTTGGAATCTTTGTTTTGATGAAAATATTAAAGAGTTTGGTTTTATCAAGAATGAGGATGAACCATGTGTTTATAAGAGGATTAGTGGGAGCATCCTTGTCTTCCTAATATTGAATGTAGATGGCATATTTCTGATCGGGAATAACAAACCAACCCAACAAGTTGTTAAGAACAAGCTAGGGAACTGCTTTTCTATGAAATACTTAGGCAAAGCTACTTATATACTTGGTATTAAGATCTATAGAGATTTATCAAGAAAGTTGCTGGGTTTGACCCAAAGTACATACATTGAAAAGTTACTAAAACAGTTAAACATGCTTGAGTCCAAGAAAGGATTCTTACCCATGTCTCATGGTGTGAGTCTCTCTAAGGACCAGTGTCCTAAATCTTGTGAAGAAAAGGATCACATGAAGTTGATTCTATATGCTTCAGCAATTGGGTAAATCATGTATGTAATGATTTGTATTCGACCCGATGTCTCTAATGCCTTATGCAAGACTAGCAGGTATCAGTCTGATCCTAGTAAAAGTCACTAGATAGCCATTAATAATATCCTGAAGTACTTGTAAAGGACTAAGGATATGTTTTTTGATATTTGGTGGAGAGAAAGAGCTCGATGTAAAGGGTTACACGGATGCTAGCTTCTAAAATGATAGGGATGACTCAAAGTCTCAGTCAAGGTTCATATTTGCCTAAATAGAGGAGCTATAAGCTGGAAGAGTTCCAACAAGAGATAGTTGCCGATTCTATAACTGAGGTCGAGTATATCACTGCAGCAAATATGGAGAAGGAGGCTGTATGGATTAGGAAATTCATCGGCAAGTTAGATGTAGTTCCTAACATTATTGGTCCTGTAGTTCTCTTCTGTGACAATAACTGTGCAATTGCACTTGCTTCGGAACCTAGATCTCATCAGCGCTCCAAGCACATACTTCGGCGGTTCCATCTTATTCGAGAGATTGTCGATCGAGGGGATATGAACATTTGCAGATTATCGACTAAAGAAAATATAGCACATCCACTAACGAAGGCTCTAGCATGGAGAAAGCATGATGGTCATGTTAGATCTATGGGTATACGATACCTTAATAATCTGCCCTAGTGAGAGTCTTGTGAATTGTGTATTTGTTGGTTGTTGTAATAATTCATTTGATGAATAATATACTATGCATTTCATTTTATATTTATGGCAAGTTCTTTTGTTATGTAAATTTCATTCTATTGTGATAGATTAATTTAACGTAATAAATGCCCTTAGAATATTTGCTTCCATATGAGTCAAGTGGTGACTTGAATGTGAGAGCCAATGTCTTAGAAGCTTCAATCTTAAATGGTCCCTAGTTGAGTATCATCTTAGAAGCTAAGGGAGATGATGATAGATTAATACTAACATGTGCGTTGACTGATGACCGGTTCTCACAGGTCATGATATTGTGATATCAAGTCATCACATGGGTACTTGTTAGTGAACATGTTATACTGGACAGACCCACCATGATAATACTTTGTGGATTGTTATATGAACGTGTCATAAGTATGGCTCAAGTGGCAATGGTGTTTGTGGTCCTTTGACCCGAATTCACAGCATTAATCGAGTGAGGAAGAGCGTGCTTTGTTGCTATCAAAAGTCAATTCTTGAGAAAGTTAGATGATAAAGGTGGTTATTGGGTACGTTATGAAACATTTGGGTGTTTGTGTGTGTGCAGAGATGGGATTTGTCTTCCAATATGACAGGAGTTGCATCCATGAGCCCCTTAATGGAATAGGACAGAGAAATGCATGACCATGCTTGGTTGAGTCAATATGTGATATTGAGCTCACCAATTTCTGGAAGTCCATTCTAAATCAGGAAACTAGGATTGAACAATTATGATGGTGACACGGTCTATACATCTAGTTCTATCCGGATTTAAGGATGAAGGGACATGACAACACTGATATATTGGTCACAATGGCTTTGGAGTTGTAAACTCTTATTGCTTGGGGAGCAATGATGCATTGCTAGATGCCGCTCATTGTTTGTGAATCTTTTGTTTGATACTTTCAAGATCATGTGGGAGACTGTTAGTACTACCATGGTGATCTGAAAGTGATCAAGCATATAGCCTCATTACCAACGCATTATGAGCCTATCAGGGTCGCACATAAGAGCGTTTGGAGAATTTGGAAGATTGGATTTTGTTGGTCTTGCTCATGTGATGAGTGAAGGACCAAGCACTAGCATGAGATTAGTAAAAGACTAGACTTAGCCATGCATTGAGTGCGCCGAGACCACTCAAATATTTCGTCGAGTCAAGTGTTGATTCGTCGAGTTAGCATTGAGACTGTTGAGACTACTCGACGATTCGTCGAGTCAATCATTGATTCTTCGAATGATGGGGTTGAGTGTATTAAGTCTACTCAGCAAGGCATTGAGTGCGTTGAAACCACTCAACGCCTTCGTCAGTCAAATGTTGACTTGTCGATTTGGCGTTGAAAGCGTTGAGACCACTCGACGCCTTCAGCGAGTTAAATGTTGACTCATCGAATGATGGCATTGAGTGCATTAAGTTCATTCAACGATTCTTCGAGTCAAGTGTTGATTCGACGAGTCTTGCAATGAGCCTTTGAATGTGTTGAGTGCACTCAATGATTCGTCAAGTAAAGTGTTGATTCATTGAATATCAATGTGTATACTTAACGATTCGTCGAGTCAAGTGTTGATTTGTCGAATATCGGCATGATACTCGATGGATTATGTTTCGTCCGATTTATTTCCTCTAAGTCTGGTTCGACGCAGTCTGCTGGTATGGGTTGGCTCGGTACTTAGTATATAAATGTTATGTACAGTAAACTGACTAAGAGAGTTATGCGAAGACCTAATCCCGAGAAGGCTCTTTTTCCCTCCTGACAGAACTGGTCTGCCAAGGCCGACTACGCCGATCTCTCCGCCGACTCTCTATTGTCCTTGTACTTTGCCAGAAAGTTTTTCCAAGGTGTTCGTACTCATCTCCGCCGCCTCTTCTGTTGAAGACCTACCAGTCTGTGAAGTCGCAGAACTTTATCTTCCGACCTAGATCTTGTGAGACAAGTATCTAAGGGTTCTCCCATTCATGTTGATTACCTGTAGAGGCGTGGACACAATTCTACACTCGGAACTCAAGCCGTTTCCGTTCGTTGGAATCAATCCGAGCACCTTGCTTGAGTATTGATTCAATCCCTCAAAGGTAAAATTTTATTTACTGCACTTAAATTCTTGATTAATGTTCATCGCAAGATCCGAACTCTTTTGGGTTTTCTTGTTCCTAATTTCCGATGCGCACAAGTGTTGTGACGTATAACAAAACCAACCAGTGGTATCAGAGCTAGGTTGATGCGATGATCATTGTTTCAGAAGTTGTTAAATCCATTTGAGTGTAGATCTGAATAATTTAGAAGTGTTTTAAAATACCCCTTTGACCCCGTTAGGAGCACTGCCCCTAAGACCCCTCTAGGGGAAAAGCCCCTTGGAACCCCGCTAGGAGCGCATGTAATTTCGTTGTGATACATTTGTTACTCCTTAACTGTAACCATCCCTCTTGTTGGTTTGTGAAACCAAGTGTGTTAAATTTTGAATCTCACATAGAGAGACGAGCTTGTCCACCCTTATTCACCCTCAATAGACCATCCTACTTTGTGAAACCAAGTCCACCATCTTCATAACGAAGAGAGGAGAGGTTGAAGACAACTAATCTCTAAGAGAAGGTCCTAGCATGGTCTCTTCCTAGGAGATCTTCATGTCGCATAAGTCTAACTCTTTTGATTCGACATCTCTCCTACATTATAACTAAAGATCTAGCACCAAGTGAGAGGGTAGGAAGCACACCTCATTTCCAGCCATGGACCTTGTTATCCTCCTTGGCGACATAATTCTTCACGGAGAGGGAGAGATCTACCTCCAGAAAATCTGACTCCGGCGACCTCCGGTGGCCTCTCTGCTTCCGTCAGATTTGGCACAGAGATTGGCTCGGCAAGAAATGGAAATGACGGATAGTGTTTCTCATTTCTTCCTTTTTATAGCAACATATTAGGGTTAAGTCATGTTGCCACATGTCACCCTAACATTGGACCATCCATCATTACTTTAAATAGGTCTTGTTTGAGAAGACTGGGTCCAAATGAGCCATCAGCGCTTATCCCAAAACCCGATTCAGCCCATAAGTATAAATCAGCAACATGACCTGCTGAAAATATGCTAAGTCAAATTCGTCGCATGCGTCGAGTGTCACTCGATGCTTCATCGAATGGTGTCGAGATCAGTCGATGCTTTTTGAAAAATTCTGCTGGCTGAAATCATTCTAAGTCCAAGCGTTGTATGTGTCGAGATTACTCGACGCTTCGTCAAATGGCATCGAGAACACTCAACGCTTTTCGACAAATCTTTCTGGCCAAATTATTCTATGTCCAAGCGATGTATGCGTCGAGATCACTCGACACTTCGTCGAATGTCGTCGATATAACTCAACGCTTTTCGATGAATCCTTTTTGCCAAAATATTCTTATTCCAAGCATTGTATGCATCGATATCACATGACGCTACGCCGAATGGCATCGAGATCACTCAACGCTTTTCGACGAATCCTTCTGGCCAAAATATTCTATTTCCAAGCGTTGTATGCTTTAAGATCACTAGATGCTTCATCGAATGGCATTGAGATCACTCAACGCTTTTCCACGAATCCTTCTTGCCAAAAAATTCTAAGTCCAAGCGTTGTATGCGTCAAGATCACTCGATGCTTCGTCGAATGGCGTCGAGATCACTCAACTATTTTCGACGAATCCTTCTGGACAAATGTTGGGTCCATTGATCCCAATGTCCTGGATTTGAAGAAGGCCTAACAAACAATGTATACACATATGGTGATCTAACTTGTGCTCAAGTTTAGTGATTGCAAGATGTCTACTATACATTGATTGGACAGGTTGTCCAAGTGTCCAAAACAGGTACTGTCTAGGCAAACCTATAGATTGACAGAGATCTGTATAAGTCCACAGGCGTTGAGTGAAGGTTACTCACTCAATGCCAAATGATTTATAACTCAGAGTGGAGCCTATATAGCCAAAGCCAAAGTAGTGGCAAGTTGAGAAAGTGGCTAAGTCCATAGGCGTTGACTGAAGTTAACTCACTCAATGTCATACAGCAAAAGGCTGTGAGAAAGGATAATGCAGTAAAATCCTAAGAAGAAATGGGAAGAAAAGTTGATAAGTCCACAGGCGTTGAGTGAGTATCACTCACCCAACGCCATACTCTATATTCGATGAGTATTGCTTTGTAAGTCAAAGCCACAGAAACTCTTTGCTGATATTTGACAAGTTCATAGGCGTTGAGTAAGCTTGATAAAGCGTTGACTGACCATCATTCAGTCAGAACCTGTGTTTTCATACATAGAAATTTGGCTAAGTCCAAATGCGTTGACTGAAGCTTACTCACTCAACGCCAAGGAGCAGAAAAATATGGCTAAGGCAGAAAGCATTGAGTGAGACAAGCTCACTCAATGCCCTCAACGCCTAAAATGTAGAAAGCATGGCTAAGGCACAAGGCGTTTAGTTTGGTGTGCTCACTCAATGCTCTCAATGCTAAGCAAGAAAAAAAGGCTGAAGAATAAGCTAAGGCAAAAAGCGTTGAGTGAGGCTTGCTCACTCAACGCTGTAAACGCCTAGATAGACAGAATTCTGTCCATGTGCCTTGGCGTTGAGTGAAGCTCATTCACTCAACGCCTATTCTACTAATGCTTGATTTTGGCTAAGTCCACAGGCGCTGACGTCTGCAAGTCAACAAAGTCAACATTATTCAAATCGACAGCGGGAAAGCTACAGTATAAGCCAAAAGACATCGCAGAGCTACTGTACGATAGTTAGGGGTTAAATCAAGGATACAACTGGCATTAAATGTCTGGGGCCCACTGCTCATAGAACCGTTGGGACATAATTAATAAAAGGAAAATCCTTTACAGAGGTAGATAAATTTTGAGAAGAAAAGTTGTGGTAGTTCTTCCTCATCGCCATTGTTACTGTGAAGAGAAGAATAGAGTGCATAAAGACTACAGGTCTAAAGGCTCAACAAGTTAGCTATTTTTCTTCATCATCGACTTCAGCAAGATCAGAGCAAATCTCTGAAGGAAAGAAAGCAGGATAGCTGGTGCCATTTTCCATCTGCACCAGCAAGTTCTTCACAGATCCAGTTGTACAACTCTAAGGAACTTTTACTAGAGGTTGTGAAGAAGAAGTTAGCGCTGAATCTCCTCAGCCCGGGAAAGAAAGAAGAAGCAGAACAATTGTCTACAAGCTGCTTCCAGCACAAGCAAATAAAGATCGATATCCTTGTTGTTGAGAAGAAGTTGGGCTGGGATTCTCTCAGCTCAGGTAGTAGGAAGTCTTACTGCAGTCACTTATCAGTCCCAGCAGAAAAAATCCCTGGTGTTGTGAAGAAGAAGCTAGGACTGAGTAAATCTCAGTTCAGGTAAAAGTAACTCAATAAATATATTCTTGGAGTCATAGTTGGGCTGACTTTATCTCAGTCTTGAAGCTTGGCACAGAGAAGCATCTCTTGTGTCAAGATCAACCACACAACCCACTTCCATTTTATAGGATCCTTTTGGTTCTGAGTGGTAGGAGCAAATTTGCTCTGAGGTAGGATTCTGTTGAGATTCTGAGGGTAGGACCATTGGGTCTGAGTTGTAGGACTTGGTTTCAAGTCTGAGGTAGGTGAGTCATTCACACTGAGTTGTAGGGCACTTGTGCCTGAGCTGTAGGATCCTTTGGATTTGAGTTGTAGGGCTTAATAGCCTGAGGCAGGAGAGTAATTCTCTCTGAGATGTAGGATCCCTTGTAGATCTTAGGTAGGGTTGTCCTCCCAGCCTGAGTTGTAGGGCATAACAGCATGAGGTAGATGATCAGAGGATCTGAGTTGTAGGATCTTGTGCCTGAGAAGTAAGTCTTAGAGGAGTCTGAGTGATCCTAAGGGATCGAGATGTAAGCTCTTAAGAGCTGAGATTGGAGAAGTGCCTTGTCTAACTAAAAGTTAGAAAGGTGAGGGAAAGTGGATGTACCCATAATCTGGGGAACCACTATAATTCTTGTGTGTGCTTTTTTTGTTTTCTCTGCGTTGGATTTATTATAGGTTGCATATCTTGAAAGCAATAACTAATCAACTAACAAAGGTTCCAATAAAAGGAAAATAAAAGATAGTCACTAAGGACTAAGAAACCTATTCACCCCCCCCCTCTAGGTGATTTAGCTATCCTTGAAAATAAATACTTTCAAGTGGTATTAGAGGGAGGTTACTCAAAAAGGACCTATTAGTCTTAGTTGACAGCAAAGGATAGCTAAAAGGTTAAAATTATGTGTTTAAAAGTGAACTATAAGTTGTGGAGCTCAATGGAGCTTCAAATCTGCAGAGAGGACAAGAACAACATTGGGTTGTTGGCAGCTCTTGTAGATGACAAAGTCTATCCAGATACAAGAGCAAAGATAAGGGCACCTCTGTCACATTCAGATAGTGACTCTGAGGTGGATGAAGCTGAGGAAGGTGAATACAGATGCTATGGGCTGATAGCTACAATAGAAGAAGAATCCTGCCAGGATCAGCCTGAACAAAATGAGAAATATTCCTCATCTAGCTCATCCTCAGAGTCTGGATATGAATCCTGCATAGACCTTGATGCATCCTCATCAAGTGATGATGAGAGTCCTCTGTCAGAAGATGATATCAATCAATTGATTGAAAATCATGGTGCTCTTCTGAAATCTTTCAAAGAAAGCAAGATGCTTGTTAAGAAACAAGCTGAGGAAATTTCCTCCCTACAGCTGACTGCTACCCAGTAAGATGAGACTTCATCTTTGCTATATCTGAAGTTGGGGGAAGTTGGTCATCTGAATACCATGGTAGACATCAATGTTGAGTCCATTAAATACAAGGACTGAATAATCAAGGATCTTGAAAAGAAACTTGAGAGGGAGAAGAGAGTAGTGGCTAATTTCTCTAAGATAGACTCTATCAAGAGAAAATCTGAATCTGAGTGGATTTCTAAAGTTATCCTATATCAGAGGAGAGGCCAAGCTCCTATCAGGCCTTAGTCAACCTTTCATAAGGTAATTCTCCCATCCAACAAGTATGACCAAGAATGTAAGTGTGGTCACTGGAGGTGTGGGAATCTTTTTGGAAAGATTACAAAAGTACCTTACAATGAAAGAAGATAGGTCATGGGATTGATTGCTCAGAAGGCTCCCCGTGTAGATGTTCAAAATGCCCAACCTCGACCATTTGTATTTAGTACCCCAGCCCGCTCATTCAAGAATGTGGCAATGGACTATTCAAAAGTTCTTCCAACAAGAACTCATACCAATGGTAAGCCAGTCATTGTAGCTGACTTGGCAGCCTCTGAATCCATTAAGAACATGCCAACTTCTAAGAAGGCTATTGCTAATAAATCCCAGAGAAAGCCAAGTACCTCTATTGGCAGACCCTCTCTTGGTCAAGCTCTTACTGAAGAAAACAAGAAGATGACCACGAGTTTCCTCACTGAATAGGCTACCATATGTTGCTGGCACTCTTCAAGGAGTGTTCAGAAAAGGAGATACAACATCCATGAATGTTGGTGTTGTGGTAAAGTGGGCCACTTTGCTATAGGCTGTTGGCACAACCCTAGTGTGCCAAGGTCAAGGGTGAGTCTTCCTGTTAGGATTCATGTAGGAAGGCATATGCATGTTCATGCTAACAGGAACCTAGGTCCCAAGTTATCTTGGGTTCCTAAAGTATGGTAAATCTTGTTTTACAAGATAATCCATGTGGCCATGCCCACTTATGGTCCATAGACAGGCATGTACTTATCGTAGGACTCGTACAAGGAATGGATGAACTGACAAGCATGCACAAGATACCCAAGACATGTGCAATTATTGAGGGGGAACTAGTAACGGAAAGACAGATGCATTTCAATGGCTGAAGTTCAGGAGAAAGGATGTTGATGGGCTAAGAGTATGTGAATCCAACATCTACTCCTGATCTACAACACAAAGATAAGTAGGATTCATCTTATTCATAAGTCTGCTAAAGGTTCTCTAAATTGCAATAACATTGCAGGTTTGAGATAAGTTAGTCAAGAAAATATGTTAGACAAGTATAAAAAATTTGTCTCAATAATTGAGTTTGTGGCTAACACCCTCACTAAGTCACTTGATGTAACTGGACTCAACATCCTCTAACTTAATTTGGGAATGTTTAATTTGTGTCCAGTTGCACTCTACTAGGACACACATTAAAAATATATATTGCAAGAAAATTTAACCCTGCAGGATTGGTCGACCTAGTAAGACTCATGATTAAATGCAAAAGTTATCTTCGGGCGGCTAAGTAAAAGGGTTAAATCCAACGGTTGATCAAAATTTGATCACCAAACAGGTAAGTGTCTTTCTGCCTTCTCTTTTAATTAACTATAAATAGAAAATCTTGTGCATAAAGCAAAGTCACTGTTCCTTGCCCTCTCCCGGTCGTATTCGTTGAATCGACGGAAGACATTTCTCACTAGCCCTCAGAAATTCTCTAGCAAAATGGCGCCCAAAGGTCTGGATTTTCTCTTTGAGGGCGCAGAGGTTGTTCGCAATGGATTCATTAATGCTCCTGAAGAGGTTCAGCATGTGATTCATCTTCTACAAAAATCTGAACTAGCTTTCGTCTTGACGGAGCCCTGTCTATTGTGGAAGAGGGAAGTGCTAGAATTGTTTGCAAATGCCAAGGAAGATGCATCAGCAGGCAAGGTCAAGACTATAGTAAGTGGAAAGAAGATCAAGATTACCCCTAGAAGGCTTAGCAAGGCGCTGTAGTTGTCAAAGCTCTCTATGAATCATGACGAAGACGAACTGGCGCGGGATGATATTAAAACTGCAATGAAATGGTGTGGGTTGTCCAAGCACTCCACCGGCTCAATCCTAAGGAAAGAACTCAACCTAAGCGGTAAGTTTTTGGATGATATCATTGGAAAAGCCTTGCTGCATAAAACTGGCTCCCACGATAAAATATCAAAGAAGATGTTTGAGGTAATCATAAGAATTATCTTGTCAAAGAAGGCTGACTGGGGGAGAATTCTATTTGAAAGGATTATTTAATGCATCAATGAACCAAACTTAGGGAGAATTCTATCCTTATTTTTGCGACAAACAGTCCCAGAAATCCTGAACTTAAAGCTTGGAGCAAGAATACATCATATACAATGAATGGACAGTAAGATGCTAGATCGATGGGAAAGAGTGCTCCAGCCCCATGCCCAGTCTGCTGCCAAAATAAAACAGAAGGAATCTCCAGCTCCAGAGCCAAGCAACTCGAGCAGTTCTGCTGAAGATGAGGGGGAGCCTCAAGATTCAAGTCCAACAGGGTCTGATGAAGATATAAGGAAGGATAGAAGTGCACAGGTATCTGTTTCCTCTGATCGTGCTGCCAGAAATCAGTTGAGCGGTGCTCAGTCTGAAGAAACTCCTGACCGGGATGATGACTTGCCTTCAGCTGAAGTTGCTAGGCAAATTGCTGAAACTATTGTTAACCAAGATTTTAGCTGGGATAAAAGGAGAGGACTTCAGGTCCGATGATGCAGGTGATCACCTGTCAAATCCTGATGATGCTGTTGTTCCCAAGCCTCAGAGTGAGGGGGATATCAATTTGACTTCTGAAATGGAGATTGCAATGTCTGAAGGTATGCAACTCCTACTCAAGTTATAGATGCTTCATTTGCAGAGAAAAAGACTGCAATGGCTGAAGGGGAGCATCTTGCCCAAGAGATAATGCAAGATGCATTAGTTGTCGGTGAGCAATTCCAAATCCCCTCAAAAGAAATTCAACATACAGATGATACTGCTGCTGCTGTTGTGGTCCTGCATGCAAAAGAAGGCATGGCAGAGGTTGAGGGTGAGCCTGAATCTGTAATCCCTACTCCGGAAGTACATAATCTAGTTTCCTTTGAATTAGAGAAAGAGGAATCTAGTCATGAGAAGGCTTAATCCTCAGCTCACTAAATGGATGACACTGCCCCAAGAACTGAGATCAGGCATGTCCAGGAAGCTAAAAATGAAAGAGCCTCTGCTAGAACAGATCAGATGCCACCAATGTCCCTAGCCCAGCTAAAGGGCCTGCTGGATGAATAGAGGAGAGCATTGGAAAATTTTGTGGATGATGCGTTCAAGGGCATCCGAAATTATCTGGCAATAGAGATCAAATCTATAAGATTTGAAGTAAACTTGCTGAAAGGAGAAACTGTCAAGTTCTTTACAAGAGTGGCTCCAGCTGTGGACTGCACCATGGATAATCTAGATGTGGCAAGCCAGAATGTTTTCACTGTCATACATAATCAAGAGATTCTGGCCAAGAATTCACTGGCTATCCACAATGCTGGCAAAGTGTTGCTGGATAGGCAAACTACTGTTATATTAACCAAGGCAGATGGATGCACCAAGTTGCTAGATGACCACCTGCTCCAAGTTAAAAATCATGTTATTGCAGGATTAAACATCTAGAAACATAAAGAAGCAAGAAATGCACCTCCCAGACTGAACAATTACTTGAAGAAGTCAAAAAGGGGTAGAGTGAGGTAATAAGAACTAATACTGAAAATATGGTATGGGTAACCAATGCTGTGAGAGGCTCACTCGGAATGGAGCCAATGCAATATAATAACATCCCAATGATGACTGCTCAAGTATAAGATGCTTTTGTACAGAATGTCTGCGATGATAGTGTTGGTGATCAGTGGGGAGAATAGTCTATTGCTACTGAGATTCCTTCCTTCAGCCTCACTATAGACCGGGCATTACAGACCAAAGAAATGACTACAACTGCTGAAACAGAAGAGGAAGTTAGGCTAAGGAAAAAGAGATACAGGGAGGAAATGGAGAAGAGGCCTGATTTTGAACAGTGGAGCCCTGAGTCCAGATCCATCATTCTGCTTGCTTGGGATCAGGTCAAAAATAAGAGGTTAGATAAAGGGAAATGGTACAGCTCCATTGAATGTGATAAAATGGAAAAGAGGGACTTAATAAGGAGAACATACTGGAGGAACAAAAATGCCAACCTTCTTGCTCCTGTTGCTATAGAATCCACCAAATACTTCCCAAAGCCTTACAGTTACTTTCAGAGGTAGAAAGATAAGAAAGCTGAAGCTAAAATTTAAAAAACAATAGAGGAAAAAGTAGTTGATAAAGTAGACAAGACAGACAAAAAGGGTAAGAAGCAAGCTGGAGTAGAAGACAAACCTACAAAAGAAGTCCAAGGGCAGTGGAATAGTTATAAGAGAACCTGAAACTTGAAAAGTTTTAGATTCTGCTTATAGGGCTAAAGGAATGTGTAATCGTTGTTAAATGCACAAGAACTGTTCTTCAGTAAAAGTCAAATGAAAATCATTGTGTTGATAATCATTATTTCTGGTTGATGCAATTTATTGGTTATTAGTTATATTGCATAATTGTGTTAGTGTATACATTGTCATAGGTTTTGACTTCTTCAAATAGGGGAAGATTGTTGGGTCCATTGATCCCAATGTCCTGTATTTGAAGAAGGCCTAACAAATAATATATACATATATGGTGATCTAACTTGTGATCAAGTTTAGTGATTGCAGGATGTCTACTATATATTGATTGGACAGGTTATCAAAGTGGTCAAAACAGGTACTGTCTAGGCAAACCTGTGGATAGACAGAAATCTGTCTAAGTCCACAGGCGTTGAGCGAAGGTTACTCGCTCAACGCCAGATGACTTATAGTGTTGAGTGAAGCCTATACAGTCAAATCCAAAGTAGTGACAAGCTGAAAAAGTGGCTAAGTCCACAAGCGTTGAGTGAAGTCAACTCACTCACTGCCATACAACAAAAGGCTGCCAGACAGGCTAATGTTGTAAAAGACTAAGAAGAAATGGGCAGAAAAGTGGCTATTCCACAGGCGTTGAGTGAGTATCACTCACTCAACGCCATACTCTATATTCATTGAGTATTACCTTGTAAGTCAAAGCCACAAAAAATCTTTACTTATATTTGACTAACTCCACAGGCGCGGAGTGAGGCAAGCTCACTCAACACCATATGATAATGCGTTGACTGACCATCATTCAGTCAGAACCTGTGTTTTCATACATAGAAATTTGGCTAAGTCCAAATGCATTGAGTGAAGCTTACTCACTCAATTCTAAGGAGCAGAAAAATCTGTCTAAGGCAGAAAGCGTTGAGTGAGACATGCTTACTCAACGCCTAAAATGCAGAAAGCATGGCTAAGGCACAAGGCATTGAGTGAGGCGTGGTCACTCAACGCTCTCAATGCCAAGCAAGCAGAAAAGGCTGAAGAATAAGCTAAGGCAAAAAGCATTTAGTGAGGCTTGCTCACTAAACGTTGTCAACGCCTAGATAAACACAATTCTTTTTAAGTGCCTTGGCATTGAGTGATGCTCATTCACTCAACGGCTATTCTATTAATGCTTGATTTTGGCTAAGTCCACAGGCCCTGACATTTGTAAGTCAAAAAAGTCAACATTATTCAAATCGACAGAGGGAAAACTATAGTACAAGCCAAAAGGCACCGTAGAGCTACTGTACGACAGTTAGGGGTTAAAGCAAGGATGCAGCTGACATTAAATGTGTGGGGCCCATTGCTCAAAGAGCCGTTGGGACATAATTAATAAAAGGAAAAGCCTTTACAGAGGTAGATAACTTTTGAGAAGAAAAGTTGTGGTAGTTCTTCCTCATCGCCATTATTGCTATGAAGAGAAGAACAAAGAGCATAAAGACTGCATGTCTAAAGGCTCAACAAGTTAGCAGTTTGTCTTCATCATCGACTTCAGCAAGATCAGAGCAAATATTTGAAGGAAGGAAAGCGGGATAGCTTGTGCAATTTTCCATCTGCACCAGCAAGTTCTTCACAGATCAAGTTGTACAACTTTGAAGAACATTTACTTGAGGCTGTGAAGAAGAAGTTCGGGGTAAATCTCCTCAGCCCAGGAAAGAAAAAAGAAGTAGAACAGTTGTCTGCAAGCTGCTTCCAGCACAAGCCAAAGCAAGATCTACATTCTTGTTGCTGAGAAGAAGTTGGGATGAGATTCTCTCAGCTCAGGTAGCAGTATGTATTGCTTCAATCACTTCTCAGTCCCAGCTAGAAAAATCCTTGGTGCTGTGAAGAAGAAGCTAGGATTGAGTCTATCTCAGTTCAGGTAAAAGTAGACTCAGGAAATATATTTCTGGAGTCATAATTGGGCTGAGTTTATCTCAGTCTAGAAGCTTGGCACAGAGAAACATCTCTAGTGTCAATATCAACCACACAACCCACTTCCATCTTGTAGGATCCTTTTGGTTCTGAGTGGTAGGAGCAAATTTGCTCTGAGGTACGATTCTTTTGAGAATCTAAGGGTAGGACCATTGGGACTGATCTGTAGATTTTCGTTTCAAGTCTGAGTAGGTGAGTTATTCTCACTGAGTGGTAGGGAACTTGTGCCTAAGATGTAGGATCCTTTGGATCTGAGTTGTAGGGCTTAACATCCTGAGGTAGGAGAGTCATTCTCTCCGAGCTGTAGGATCCCTTGTGGATCTGAGGTAGGGCTGTCCTCCCAGTCTGAGTTCTAGGGCTTAACAGCCTGAGGTAGGTGATCAGAGGATTACGGAGTTGTAGGGCCTTGTGCCTGAGAAGAAAGTCTTGGAAGATACTGAGTGATCCTGAGGGATAAAGGTATAAGCTCTTAAGAGCTGAGATTGGAGAAGTGCCTTGTCTAACTAAAAGTTAGAAAGGTGAGGGAAAGTGGATGTACCCATAATCTAGGGAACCACTATAATTCTTATATGTGCTTTATTTGTTTTCACTGTATTGAATTTATTGCAGGTTTTATATCTTGAAAGCAATAACTAATCAACTAACAAAGGTTCCAACAAAAGGAAAATAAAAGATAGTCACTAAGGACTAAGAAACATATTCACTCCTCTCTAGGTGATTTAGCTATCCTTGAAAATAAAGACTTTCACCAAAATATTCTAAGTCCAACTTCCTTCATGCGTCAAGTACCAATCGACTCCAACCTACTAGTCAATGCACTTGACGCCTCTTACTAGTACACTACGAGCCTGAGTCAGTTCTCTTGACTCAAAATATGTTTGAGGGGTCTAACACGAATTTGGACGTTACACAGTTCCCTCTAATACCATTTAAAAATTTGTAAACCACAGAAAACGAGAAACCAGGCACAGGAACACTCATACCATAACCAAGCCAAAGTAAACCAGATGCAACTAGAAGAGCAAGAATCTTGTACTATCAAAAATCTTTACAAGATGAGGCATACATGGCGAGACATAATTCACCGATGTACCCGATGGAAGCAAAAACTAGAAGGTACAAATCTTACCGCGCGGTCTCAATGAGTAACCGCCGACTTTGCCGAGCTGCCTATGGAGTCTACTGAAGCCGCCAAGTCGCCAGACTACAATCTAGTCGTGTGGACAAACCGTTGTTCCAATGTTGAAGAACTCTGTCCGTGGATCTGCAAGCCGCCTAACCGCAAGGTCGCCTAGCCGCCAGATCATCGCGAACATCTACTGTCGAACTGAACAAGCCGCCAGAAGCAGACAACTTATAAAACTGGGAAAAAGATTGCCAAAGATAGAAGGCCGCCTGACCGCAAGCCGCGACCTGCTGCTAACCGCTGATTGTAACCGTAGAGTCTGCACTGATCCCTGACCGAAGTCAGAACCAAGTCCCTGGCTTCTTAGTACTGTCCGCACAATTGTTCATTCGGTTGTACTGTTGATGTGACAGAGGGTCCTATTTAAAGGTGCGAAGAGGAGTGTGATCACCACCCTAAACGATAGGATAACCACCCTATCTCGCGGCGAGCACGGAGTGTTTTCGCACAACCGCGGACATAATGCCACCCTGCTTTGTCGCCGCAACTATGCTGGATAGCCAAACTTCCAAGATCGCACCACCAAGGCCAGATAAAAATCCTATCCGCCTTGTCACCACAAAGCCAAGCCATGACTTCTCCGCCACACCAGCAGACCCTGAAGAAACACCACTAGTTTGCACACAAGCGGACACAGCTCCAGTACGTACGCCCTTGCGGACACTGCTCCAGTCCGCCCACTTTGAGCCCACAACTAGAGCACACAAGGCTGGCAGCTGCCCAACTTGGCGGACAAAGAAAACATTCCGCGCTAACCGCACGACCTCCCGGACTGAGCACACTTGGACTTGGTACATATCCACACCACGTCCACACCACCAGCCATCTCTGGTGTGAACACAACACCAGTGGATACGAGGGACAATTCGCACAAATCGGCAGACTTCAGCACCAGTCCGCATAAACCGGTGAACTGCGCGGATACACCAAACCACACCAGAGCAAGATCAAAGCACACGGTCATGCCGATCTCCCGAGCTCCAAATAAGTCTGCATCCTGGACTCAACGAACACCACAGATAAACATCCTATCCGCTCGGTTACTTCCAGGGAGCAAGCCAACTGCAGAACCACTGACCGACCTTACTAGTACCCAACCTTATTCGCATAGACTGCACAGTCAAACCGCACAGACCTCCATAACTGCCGCCCAGACCGCGCGGGCAGCCCGCCTAGGCTGCCACTTTCACTTCAAAAAATTCAACAGGTGGGGTGTAAATATGCGAAATAATACCGATCTGTGCATAGTAAAATTAGTAAAATAATGTGTACGTCAAACTATACAAAAATGGTCTGCAATAATTAGTTTGGGTGATTTTGGTTTGTAGATATCCGCGTACCCACCATAACCACCTCTATGACCTATAAATTAATAGAACCTTAGGCTTCCCATCATTCTCACCTTTTCTCCTCTCAGTTTTCACCTCCTACGCGACAGAGCTCTCCTTCGCCTTCTTCAAAGATCTTCGAGCACCCTGAAGAACCTTCGAAGGCCACGTTTTCTTACATGCTACGTGTTTCGCGGATTCTGCCGTCGATACCCTCCGCACATCACATTCAACACTTGCAGCAAAGCTCAAGAATCATCGTTCGCCGACCATCCACAAGCGCAGTCTGTTCCAGCATCAGAGCGCGAGAAGAATTTCCCCCAGATCACAAGATGCAGGCTCTTCACCACAGTAAAAAACAATCGTAAAACTTCGCGTGTGGTGGTCTGTCACCGTCAGAACGCCACCATTTCTCTCTCCCTTCTGATTGTAACAAGGTGCGGTTTGTCGCCCTCATTTTCTCTACAAACCCCTGTAAGCACAACAAATAGTGAAGTTTGGCCGGCACCAAACAAACCAAGTAGTTTTCACCATATTCAAGAATTTTCCACGTTAAACAATTGTCTTGCCTGCACTCTGTTATTTCTCTGATTGTTTGCACGCTCGACCACTCCACGGGCAATGCGAGCCAAATTTAATCCAGTTTATCACAAGCCTAGAGTGACCCGCGGGTTTGTCTGTTGTAAAATTTACAAATTGTTAGTGATTGTTCGTTTTAATTTATAGCAATTTATTTGAACTGGGTTGCATTGTGTGTGTTAGTGATGGATTTAAATAAAAAAAAATTACGAGCAATGATAACTTTAATGTATTTATTCCTGAAAACGCTAATTAGGCTATAATATTTTATTTTAATTTTATTTGATTGTGACTAAAAATTAAAATCATAATTCCGTAAATATTTACGAAGACCATATCCGTAGATACAGAATTTAGAAAGGATAAAAATACCCGCGTTACCTCGTTAAGAATCTACAGTCCCGGTCACCCCCGGCGGTCGTTAGCTATTCGAGGAGTTATACACGGAAGGGTAAGAAACAGAACATGCACGTTTATTTATTAGTACATACATTTCACGTAGGTTTTGACTTATTGCAGGTGATACTATGCGAATGAAAAAAAAAACGAAATTAACTCAATTTCTGAAATTTGCAAAGATTGACACTTAGGCGTCTTTTGCCATGAGGGTTTTGACTTAGGCGTCTTTTGGCATGGCGGTGGCAGTCATGAGCACGAATTAAATTGTCATTTGTTAAGGCACATCTAAGAAACTTCATCTATTTTTATGTTGAAACGGATGATGTTTGTTAGTTGATCCTTAATGAATACGTTTTAACTCGGGTGTGTACGACCGCCACCACCGTCCCAAACAGTCTGACGCAGTGATGGAGGTCGTGAACGCGGTGGTGGTCATGAACTATTGTTCGTGAACTCCCGAGCTCATCTAAAAA
This sequence comes from Platanthera zijinensis, assembly GCA_039513925.1. Classification (NCBI taxonomy): domain Eukaryota; kingdom Viridiplantae; phylum Streptophyta; class Magnoliopsida; order Asparagales; family Orchidaceae; genus Platanthera; species Platanthera zijinensis. The sequence goes on along the minus strand of CM077092.1, from coordinate 69,623,290 downwards.
AATCATGTATTTTATTTTCAAAATCAGTTTATTTTCTTGGTAGCTGTCATAATATTTGTTTTGCCAAACATACATTCTATGATAATGATTTTTTTTGACCGAACTCCCGGGAGCAAATAAGCCACGTCAAACGAAGCCTGAGTTTTTATCATATTACAAATTGTTATTTTTCGTTGATTTATATAAAATGCAAATTTTTTTTTTGAAACATGACGCAAGCCTTTTAATGGTAGGAGTGTTAAAGACATAATAAAATTGGCTATACGCACACTAGTTTTTAGAAAAGCTTCCTCTTTATCTCTTTAGGCAGTACCGATTAAATGCACACGTATGAAAATCAAAAATCTCGCCTCATAGCTTAGCCTTCACGCGTGATTAGGAATTTCGCCCTAGACTGCCGAACGCCTCCTCAATTCAAGCCAACGTATTCCAATTCCGCTCCAAGTTGTTGAATGCCTCCTCTGTTTGATTTTAAAGCCGCTGAACGCCTCTGTTGATTTTGGGTTCCCTTCCAGTCAACTCCTTTCAAGCTGCCGAGTGCCACCTCCTCCGCTTAAGTCTACACCTTTTGTAAGGATACTCACCTCATTCCTTACATTTAGGGTCAAATGCATCGTTGATTTTAGGGTTCCAAAACGCTCTCCATTTTTTCCCTATTAGGTGTTGTTTGTTGCAGATGTTCTACCCTTGCATATCCATTATCTAAAGATAATTCTTAATGTGTATTACCATTTACCTTTAACTTTCTGTCAAATAGGCTTTGTTTGTTTTTAAATTTAGGAATTGTTAGTGTTTATTTATAGCAATTTATTTGAACATGGTTGCATTGTGATTGATAGCGATGGATTTAAATGAAAAAACTTTTGACTAACAAAGAGTCATCTCATTCCTTTGAACTAGATGTTGGTAAAACTTACAAAGAGTCTTTTAGTGTAGCATGGATGGATAATTTTTTCACCTTGGAAATTCAACAATGAATTGGGTTGAAAGTGGTCATAGTCACCTTTTTTTTAAGTATGGGTCGCTGATTTGAACACTATTTGGAAAATATTTGTTCAAATAATTACGCAAATGTACAACTCATATTCAACGAGGTGGGTCCTAGCCTAAGGCTCCATTTGGGGGTGGGGGGGGGGGGGGGGGGACATATTTTCACGTGTTAAGCGGTTACGACAGCATGAACCGGACCTTAATTAGGATATGGTTAATGCGATCGTAGCCGCTTGACCGGTGAAAATAAGTCCCTCCACCCCCCCAAACAGAGCCTAAGTATATGCCATAGGACCTCAAAAGATGGACAACAGACCCAAAAGTATTAGTCCTCAGAGACAATAAAAGTTCATCTAGAGCTGTTCATTTCCTATTGATTAGCCCGCCTCTTGCTCATCAGGGTGAAAATTGGCTCACCAGTAAGCTCGCCGGGGTCAAATTTTGACTCCCCTCTTAGCCCAGCCAGTCGCAAAATCTACTTGCGAGCTCTTTTTAGACTTACTATCGAGCTTGTCACTCTGGAGTTCTTCCAACCAACAAGCTCGCCATCTGAAGAGCCAACTTATGCAACCTCTCCTAAGGTGACTTCAATCAACTCTCTTCCTCCTAAGATCTGCAACAAACAGGTCGCCCAGGTGCAAGGTACCTATCACCCAAAACGGAGCGCGAAGCTACTCGTAGACCATATACCATTTCCTTCAAATAGAATCACAAGTAACAATTTAAAGGCACGTTAAATCCGCCCCACCCAAGGTTTCCAAAAAGCCTCTCTGTGCCTCTTTTATGCTGATCTCTGCTTTGGTTCAGCAGGGGAAGTTCCTATAAACTGTTGGATACGTGGAGGTACCTTCTCGCTACAGCTCTCAAGGTCCCGTTTACAGGAAATAAAGGAAAAGCTCTTGCTCTTCACCTCCTTAATTTTGCTCGGATTGTCCGCTAGACAATTAGTCTTTTGTTCCTCTCGGTCAGGACATTTATGAACTAGGATTTTCTTCGTTCCAACACTTTGGTGCCGTGAGCGCGGACCATAATCATAGGAAGAACCTTTAATGCAAGGTCCAATTGTTGGGTATATTGCCCACAATGTACTAGATGTGAAGATGTTCTCCATGCAATGATAAGTACATTATGTATTTGATGTCGATATTATGTGAATTGTGTAGGCTCAATTTATCATATTGTTAATCAACTTCTACAGAGCAGAGAATTAGTTTAGACCAAAACTCGGAATTGGACTAAGGTAATATTTGTCAAGCTCGGACAACGATCGTTTTATTAAGGAACACAAAACGATATCATCTTGTTTGATCCTCTAAAGAAGGAGAAATCAGCACTAAGAAAAATATTGGCTTGTGATATATCACCACACAGCGACATCGTCTTGTTTGGCTACAACCATCGGTACGTACCCTTAAAAGGCAAAATTTCAAATTGACGGAGGTACCAAAATCAGATGTCACATCAATCCTTTTTGAAAGATGAATGGACTGGTTTTTTCTAATATTCCGATCGTTAGAATAAGAGATATAAAAGGAGAAGACATGGTCATCGAACCTTAACGAACGAAAAAAAGAAAAGAAGTTTTTGAGAACTTCGAAAAACGTTGTCGGTCGTTAAAAAGTAATACAATAGCAAAACAAGTTTTTCTAAGTAAGAAGAAAAAGTTCTATTTGCAAGAAAGAAGTACTCTCTCTACATAGAAAGGAAACTTCATAAGAAGCTTAGCACTGAACCAGCAAACAAGCAAAATCTCTACAGTTCAAGTGCTGATCAAGAAGAAGGGCTTTTTACTATGAAGGCAACAAAAGACTCAAGCAACAAAAGTATTATCTTTTTTGAGTCGAAATATTTTGTAATAAACTTTACATACTCTGCTGATTGTAAGATCTCTCTGAGATCTGAGTGCAGGGCTGTGTTGACAGTTTGAGTGTAGGGTTGTTCTAAGGCATGACTATATGGCTTAGATTTAAGCCTGAGGTAGGGTCTTGTGAAGACCTGAGATAGGATTCACTTGGTGAATCTGAGTTATAAGAGTGTTGCCACTCTGAGGGAGGGTGGCTACTATGCGCTTGAGGTAGGATTCAAGAAGTGATTCTGAGGTAGGGGACCTATTAGGTTCCTGAGTTGTAGGAGTCAATGACTTTGAGCTATAAGATAATATGATATGAGAAAGAGAAGGAGTTGGACTAGTCTAACACATTGCTAAATAGGTAGAGGGGGGCAGTACCCATAATCTGGGGAACTACAATAAAATCTGTGTGCAATCCGTGACGTGCGAATTTTTTGTGCTTGATTTTTGTATACACATTAAAGACTTAGACAAATAGAAACACCTATTCACCCTTCCTCTAGGTGATTAGACTACCTTGAAACTTTTACGTGTTATTAGAGGGAGTTTGGTGGTTCAAAATGGCTTAACAGCGAACCAAGTTCCTTAAGAGTTCAATAAGTCTACACCATGACTTAAAGAGAGACCCACTGAGATTAATATTTCATGAATAGAAGAGAGAGGTTTTGCATTTTGATGGATATGATCAAATCATTCATGGAAGCCTCTAGCTCTATAAAGTATCTATCTGATAATAAATCAAATGAAGATATTAGTTGTAACGCCCCCAAAACTCATTAAGGAATGGATAGCATTTTAAGGCCAATTTGGTGCCTGATTAGGATCACACGGCCTGTTACACGGGCGTGTCCAGGGCCGTGTTGTGCCTGAGATCGATGAAATGCAGTCGACGATCTTCGGAGTCAAGTCAGGTCGGGCACACGACCTGTGACACGGACGTGTCAAGGGCCGTGTCCTTCTCCGTGTTTTGAAGGGCTGTGTCGAGTGAATTACACGGTATGGTACACGGGCGTGTCCAAAGGCGAGTCTGGAACACGACCTGTTACATGGGCGTCTCACATGGCCGTGTACTGTTCTGTGTTTACTGGATTACGTCGAGTGTGGAACACGGCCTATGACACGGGCGTGTCACAAGCCGTGTTCGGCCCAGGAAAGTAATTTTCAGTGCGAATCGTGGCCGTTCATTTCCTTCAAATAGGATCCGACGGTTCAGCCTTTCCCCTGCTGGTATGTGGTCGGTAGATTAGGGTTTAACCCTAATTTTTTCACCCATTCTCTTTCTAAAGGGTTAGAGAGAGGGGAGAGCAAGGAGTAAGGTGAAGGAGGAATCCGGCCGCCGGTGGAGCTTCAGAGCCCCGATTCTCGAGCCGAGTGCAGATCTTTGGAGGCGAGGCCGTTGCGGTGCTTTTCATCCGTCAAAGTTTCTTCTCTTCTTCATGGCGCCAAAGCGAACCACAAGGGTAACGATTCTATTCTTGGATATGTTAAGTCCTCTTCCTTTTTGAATAGGAAACCCCCTCCCGTGAGTGAGCGGTGAGTGCAAGGAATTCCTTCTAGTTGACATGAATAGTCCCCATTGTTTTGCATATAGAGTCCGGAATCGAAGTACAAATATAGGCATGGTGTGTGAAGCCTACCCGGACAAGTTGGTGTTGATCGGTGATGTTTTCATTATGCTTGTAGTGCCGACGAAGACTCTGTGACGTTTGCTTTTCGGGTTTTCTACGCGGTAGATTGCAATAGGGAGTCTTGGGGATTAACTCCAAGGTGCACCCGGAAATCTTGGTAGAAGCGAAGTTATGCCGTTTTTTGTGGCATGGGAGCAAGCCATGTACATAGCCGGGCTATGTACCATTGTATGATCGATACATTGGGATTTGGTGAAGCTTGTCCCGCGTCGATGGCTAAATGGCCGTGGCGAGGTGTGCAACGGGCTGGTGGAACCTTACCTACTCCAAGTGGTTTGGTTAAAGATGGCTTGGAGAACGAGTTTAGGCTTCGGTTGAAAGGACTTTAATGCTCACGTTGTTTTCCGTCCTGGGGGCAGTGGTAGACTACGGAACGTACCGGATTCGGACCGGGTTCACCGAGTAAGTTCCCTGAGAGCACGGGGTGTGAGGCCGTCCGTGCCTATACCTGTGGTGAAGTGTGCTGTTGTTGTACTTTCACTATATTGTTTGGCTATTCTATTAAAATGCAGGGAAGGAGCGCCGCCACCTTAAATTTGGGGTGGGTTCGTTATAATTTTGTCAGCTTTAGCTGACCGTTGCTTTTATTTTCCACCGCTGCAGTGGAATATTAATTGCAGGTGCTGCGAAGCCTAGTGGCAAGTAGCGGGTTGAAGCCCATGTTGTTGAGTCGGCCCTCAAAGGCCAATGAGGACGTTTACTTTTATACTCATATGTGACCGGCCTGCGTGCCGATGTTTGGAAGACACTTATTATTTATAGTAAAATATTGTAAGGCCATAAGGCCAAGTACTTTGTGTATTTGTACGCTCATTCCTACTTTGGGTTTTTAGTGGAAATTCATGATGTGGCTTGGGTTCTTTTCTTTGCAAAATTTAAAATGCATCAGCTAGAATGTGCTCTGTGTAGGACGTGTGTTATTGGAAGGATGGTTTCATTTAATAACCATTCGGTCTGTCTTTGGTATATGGCATCGGGCCCCAGCCGTACCTACTGTTATATGCGATGTGATGGATATAGGTGTTATAATTTGGTATCAGACTACCAGTTTTGGTCTTGCTTATTAGAATTCGTGGGTGAATTCTTTTAAGGGGTGGTGAGCACATGTATGTGGGTCATCATTATAACATAAAAATAACCTATGAATGTCCACTTAGGAATGAAAATACACATGTTTGAGGAACCTGCGTGTTCCTATAATTGCTTTTTGCAATTTTGTTCGGTCACTTAATACTGTTTTGTACGTCTATAGGTGACCAAGAGTGGTGTAGGGCCTTTAGAACACCCGCATTCTGAGGCAAGTAGCGCACCGAATGATGTGCTTACAACCCCTCCTTCGACAGAAACAATAAGATTGGTGGCTGAAGTGGTGTTTGCAATGATAAATGCCCAGCTAGGAAGGCAAATGCAGTAGCCTGTGTAACGCCCCCGATTTTTCTGCTACTATTTTATTCTCGTTTGGCGTTACGGTGACGCGTTTTCGTGGCTTGTGCCATTTGTGGAGTGTGGTTTAGCTCCTTAGAACTGAGTGGCCTATTTTGTAGCCGATGGGCAAGGTCTCCCTAGCAAGCCGAGTCGTTTCTGGTGACCCGGTGTGGCCTCTTAGGGGATGCTTGTGTTTTGGATTTAGGTGGGTATAACTCGAGTTCTGTTAGTCGAAAGTTAATTTCGACTTCGCCGATGTGTTCGTAGAGTGGGTATTTAGCTACGGTACGAATTTCGTCGAATTCCGAGGTAATTCGGTTTCCGTGTCATTTTGGGTGTGCCATTAGTAAAGACTATTAAAAAAGTCTCTTATTTTATTAAGAGAACCGGCGGCTAGGCTTCAGTTATTGTTGAACCGACGTGTTTAAAGCTTATATAAAAGCTTTACTTGGAGTGGCGGGCCCACTCTCTCCTCCTTCTTCCCAAGACCGAAACTGTCTGCTCCTGTTCACGGAAAATAGAGGCGGAAACGGCGGACTGCCCTAGCCTTCGACCAGCGATTTCAGGAGCTTTCGTGGACGGAATTCATTTCCAAAAGTGGCGTTGGCTTGCTCTCGCTCAGATCTACGTTTTGACGGTAAGAGATTCGATTTTCATTGAGTTTTAGGAGACTTGGATTTTCGGGTCTTGTGGATTTCCGCCATTTAAGTGCGGGTTGCTTGTTAGGTGCTTTTAGGTGCTGCTGCTGCCAGTGCCGAGTTAAGAGGAGGGGAAGTCGTCCAAGCTTCGCCGGAAATCGAGGCAAGTGGTATTCTTGCCCTTGCCATTTTTATTCTCTTGCTGAATTCAAAAATCCCGGTTAGCCCTAGTGTAGAGGCCAAGTTGTTCTTTTATCTTGCTGAATTTTAGGGCTTAGTTTCTCCTAATGAGCCCCCCATCTTTGTGCTGTTGGTGCCCAACCCTCCGGCGTTATGCCGCTAAAATAAACTCCATATTTCTGTCTAGTTTTTGCCTTGCGGGTGAAGCCGAGAGAGAGAGAGAGTAGGAGGGGGGTGCCTGCTGTGTATCTTGGAAAGAGACAAATTTGGGCTCTCTGGTTTTCCGGCATTGAGTGTGGTGCACACACTCAAAGCCTTTGCGGGTTTGGCGTTGAGTGTGGTGTACACACTCAACTCCACAGCTGTAGTCGATTTGAATTTTTGCTAAGTACTGGGGCGTTGAGTGAGGTGGACTCACTCAACGCCGTTGCCCCTGCTAGAGGCTAAGTACTTTGGCGTTAAGTGAGTCGACCTAACTCAACGCCATTTCCGTTTTGGCATTGAGTGAGGCAAGCTCATTCAACGCCGCGGTTTTTCCGAGAAGCTAAGTACTTTGGCGTTGAATGAGGTGTGCTCACTCAACGCCACAGCCGTTTCTTTGGCTAAGTACTTTGGCATTGAGTGAGTCGACCTCACTCAAAGCCATTTCGGCTTTGGCATTGAGTGAGGTGACCTCACTCAACGTCATAGGCAAGTTTGCGGCCAAGTCCCGTGGCATTGAGTGAGTGAACCTCACTCAATGCCATTTCTGCTTTGGCGTTGAGTGAGGTAGACTCACTCAACGCAACAGCCCTTCTTTGCGGCCAGAACTTCTGGCGTTGAGTGAGACGACCTCACTCAACGCCATTGCTGTTTTGGCGTTGAGTGAGGTCAGCTCACTCAACGCCGCGGATTTGCCTTGTTGCGGCTAAGTGTCAGGGCATTGAGGGAGTGAACCTCACTCAATACTATTGCTGTTTTGGCGTTGAGTGAGGTGGAATCACTCAATGTCGTAGTCTTCTTTTGCGGCTGGGTGTAAGGGCGTTTAGTGAGTGAGCTTCACTCAACGCCATTGCTATTTTGGCGTTGAGTGAGGCCAGCTCACTCAACGCAACTTTCTCTGATTGTGGTTAAGTACCAGGGCATTGAGTGAGTGTACCTCACTCAACGCCATCGCTTTTTTTGCGTTGAGTGAGGTTAGCTCACTCAACACCAGAGAATTCTTGCGGGAGGCATTAAGTGAGTGAACCTCACTCAACGCCATGCCTGTTTTGGCGTTGAGTGAGGCTAGCTCACTCGACGCTAGAGTAGTTCTTCTGGAGGGCGTTGAGTGAGTGAACCTCACTCAATGCCATGGCTGTTCTGGCGCTGAGTGAGGCTGACTCACTCAACGCCAAGGTCTGGTTAGGCGTTGAGTGGGTCCCACTCAACGCCAAGCCGTGTTGAGTCATTTCAACACTTTTTTCCCTATCTTGATTTTTGCCCCTGAGTGAATTCCTTGATTTTCTTTGAGGTTCCTTGTCGGCTATGTTTTTCTTTCCTAAAGGCCGAATCGTGGGTCGTGGTTAGTAGTGGTGGTTTGGAGCTCTTAAGAGGGGAGGTATTGTGTAATTTAGCCAAGGCCACCCTTTTTCTTTTATCTTGCCCCAGGTACGGGCTGGGCAAGGGGGTGGGAGGTCCCTATTGCTTTCACATGTAGACCCTTGAGCTTTGTTTCTTGGAAATGGTGGTTGGGGGACTGAGTTTGCCTCCAACCCAGATCCACGTTGTTTGTTTTGCTACTACCATCTCCCGCAGTTTAGGGTGTTTGACGTTTCTTCCTTGGTAGATTGCAGCATTTTGGGCTCTTGGTAGCTTAGTAGACTCTGCAAGAGGTAGTTTCTGGGCAGGGTTGATGCTGTTTACTCGCACCTGGTGCATTTCTTTTTGTCTTGCCTTGGGCAGTTGTGACCTTTTACTGCTTTGTTTTTCCTCTTTCATTTATCATCTGATTGGCACTTTCGTGCAGTTTTCCTTGTTTGCTTGCTGAGGTATTCTTTCTTCTTTTGAATGCCTCAGGTTCTGAGCAGTAGTCAGTTTGGTGGCTAGGTTGTTGTGATGTTGTTGGTGGTCTCTTAGACTTTGGAGATCCTTCTGGATTTGTTTAGTGAGGTAGTTTTCTTCACTTTTCTTACAGACATACATATTTGCCAGTGGGTTCGTGTCAGGTTGTTGGCGCCCACTGGTAGTTTTTACCTTTGTACTGGATATATTACTTTTGCTGCTATCATTTTTTGGAGATAGTCTACATGCTCTGGGAAGGATTTATGCAAGGTTGCTAGTTACTTTTAAAACTACAATTATTATTATAAGTATAGCTCATGATCAACATGTTTTATAAAACTCAATCACTATTTTCCAAACAATGTATAAAGATCGTTTTCTTATATATAATATAAATTAAATGTAGAGACTTGCATAGCATAAGTGGTCCTCTTGGGACACTTATGCACTCCTTAGGATGTCAATCCTGAATAAAGTATTTTTCCGCAGTATTTAAGTATAGTTTTAAACCGTGGACTAGGTGATCCACCGAGCCGAGGGATACGACCTCTGTTGGTACCCTAGTTTGATTTGAGTTTAGTCTTGTCCTTTTTGTCCCTTGACCCAAGAAATATCTATAGTCAATGGTTAGTAGTCTAGCTGTAGAGTCCTCACTTTTCCAGATTGAGAATTTGGTTAAGTAGTTTGTTCGTTCGACTATCGTCGAACGCCGCACGACTATCGTCGACTAACTGTTCGACGATCGTCTATCAGTTGTTCGACTTTCAGTCTGCGAGGATAGTTCGACTATCGGCTGATAGTTCGACTATCTGTTTGTTTTGATAGCTCGACTATCTGCTTAGATAGGTCGACTATCTGATAGCTCGACTATCTGTTGATAGTTCGACTATCTGTTTGTTTTGATAGTTCGACTATCTGCTTAGATAGGTCGACTATCTGATAGCTCGACTATCTGTTGATAGTTCGACTATCTGCTCTGCTTTGATAGTTCGACTATCTGCTTGGATAGGTCGACTATCTGATAGCTCGACTATCTGTTGATAGTTCGACTATCTGTTCTGCGTTGATAGTTCGACTATCTGTTGATAGGTCGACTATCTGTTCTCGCTTGGTAGTTCGACTATCTGCTTTGATAGTTCGACTATCTGATAGTTCGACTATCTGTTGATAGGTCGACTATCTGTTTGTTTTTGATAGTTCAACTATCTGTTGATAGTTCGACTATTTGTTTTACCTTGATAGTTCGACTATCTGTTGATAGGTCGACTATCTGATAGTTCGACTATCTGCTGTGATAGTTCGACTATCTCCTGTGATAGTTCGACTATCTGGATCGTTCGACTATCTGTCCGATAGTTCGACGATCTTCGTGCGTCGGTCGACGATCTCCGAAGGTCGTTCGATGTTTTCTGTCTGCCTTTATATTTTGTATTTATTTATTAAATTTAATTCATTAATACATTATCTGGCATATCTTTTCAGTTGATTTATGATAATATTTCCAGGCAATATATGCTCCATTCTTTTTGCCTGAGTCAAATCTTTTCAGATAAAGTTGTTTGTCTTATTAGCTGACTTTGTATTTTACTTTATCTGCTGACAGTCCTTTATAGCCGTTAGACTGAAAAGTCTTCCTTCTGCTATAAAGAGTATTTCTCTGATGTGACTTTATTTAGTCCTTCTGTTATTTGATTTGATCCTGCAGCTTCTTAGAAAGAGGTTTATTCCTTTTATAGGATGTCTTGCTGCAGAGTTTGTTTTGCTGTGTGTTATTTGCAGCCCAGGTCTCAAGTTTCAGAAGAAGACAAGTAATTCAAATTGAAGAGAGCCGTTGCTTGCTGCTGTTATAAAAAGGACCCTTTGAAGAAGGATTCAAGCTAGCTAATAGCTAACCAGTTGTTCACTTAAGCATTCAAGCCTTCATCAAGATCAAGTCTTCAGCTCTCAGCAATACTCATCTAACTGAGAAGTGTTAAGATCTTCTACTCTTCTTCAACCTGAGTTCTCCTGCTTTCAGGAAGTTCAAACTCAGAGTTCTTTTGAAGAAGAAGAAGAAGAAGATAGCTGCTTGAAGATCTTTAATTTTATTATTTATTATCTTCTTGTAGTTTTTCCTTCAACTTTTTGAAGAGTTTTCTGCACTGAAGCAAGACTTCACCTGGACATCTTTGAGCCAGGGGGAGCCTTGATTCTTTAGAGCTTTCTAGCTCAGTGCAAGTTTTTGTGCTTCTCTAATCTATTGTAAAATAGAGAAGACATCTTAACCTTCTTCCCCCTCCTGTACAGGGTTATTACTCCCTTCAAAAGTATCCCTTGGTGGCAGGGCACCTGATCAAAAACCTATGCTTGGTTTTTAGACACCTGATCAAAAGTATAAAGGGTTTCTGGATCTACCTGAAGCAGATCCTGTTGGTGGCAGGGCACCTGATCAAAAACCTGAGTGGATTCCTACCTTGTTGGTAGAAGAGTGGACGTACCCAAGTTGTTTGGGGAACCACTATAAATTCCTTGTGTCGTCTGGATTGCCTTGTTTATTTCCTGCATTGTGGCTGTGAATAGATATAACTAGGTTGCTAGTTGCTGATTAGGATTTCCAAGCCTTAACTGTAATTACAGTTAGCTTGAGTTTGTGCACAACACTTGTGTTAGGCTATAGGGTTAATTCTATATCTATAATCTTTTAATTCCGCAAATTCACTCCAAGGGAGTTGGGTAGACCTTCAAGTTTTGTATAGTGCAAAATTTGATAACTCTATTCACCCCCCTCTAGAGTAGTATCTATCCCTTCACTTTCAATTGGTATCAGAGGGAGGTTGACTGACTGAATAGGCTAACACCTAAGTCACAAGATCCTGATAGATACCAAAGCTTATAGATATTCACTATCATGGCCCAGTCCAAGGATTATTCTAGCACCAGACCTCCAGCATGCAACTTAGCTAAGTTTGGCATCTGGAAGGCAAGGATAAAATTATATATGAATTCTATTGATGAAAGCATCTTTGCTTCTATTTTGTCAGGTCCCCCAAGAGCACCTGCTGCTGCCACTGCCTCATCATCAACTGATATGAGTACAGTGCCTCCTCCAGATTACAATGATGAGTACAAGAAGGCCAAGATAGTAGATGCCAAGGCAATGAACATACTGGCTCAGACAATGTCTGATGAGGTATTCCAGAAGGTTGCTGACTGCTCTTCAGCAAAAGCTATGTGGGATACACTGAACCAGATTGTAGCTGGCTCAGCTGATGAAAGGAAGGACAGAAGGTCCAACCTTATCTCACAATATGAGAACTTCAAGAAAACTGATGCTGAATCAGTTGAAGCCATGTACACCAGGCTCAGCTCAATCATCAATGAGCTGAGGACCCTTGACAAGGACATATCATTGACAGAGGTCAATGATAAGATTCTTATGTGTTTCCCTAGCACATGGGATCTAAGGATCTGGCCCATCAAGGAAGCCAGAAGTACAAATGAGATCTCCACTGAAGCTCTTCTCGGCAAGCTCAAGTCTTTTGAGCAAGTGCTGAAGACAAGGGAAGCAGAAGCAGAAGCAAAGACCCCTACTCCAACAAGGAAAGAGCAATCTCTAGATCTTAAGGCTGCTGATGCTTCTGAAGGCAGCCAATCAAATGAGGAGCTAATGGCATTGTTTGCCAAGAGGTTTCTCAAGATGGGGAGAAAGGAATTCAGAAAGAAGTCTTCACGCTATGAAGACAAACCAAGGTATGATCGTTCACCTGCTAAAGAAATTATTTGTTATGGTTGCAGGAAGCCTGGACACATCTTACCAGAGTGTCCAGAGGAGAAGAACAAAGACAAGAGAAAAGAAAAGGAACAGCACAGGAAGCACTCCAAGCCATCCTCCTACAAATACAAGAAGAAGGAGAGAGGTTTCATTGCTGAAACCTGGAGTGATTCTGATGAAGAATCCTCCTCATCAAGCTCTAGTGAGGATGAGGAAGAGAAGAAGGCAAAAGAAGTTTGCCTGATGGCAATAGATGCCTGCAGCAACCACTCAGCTGCAGAGAGTTCAGATTCAGATGAAGAGATGCCAACAGAAGATGAGGTACTATCTTCTTATGACTTTACCTCTGAAGAATTTAAATTAGATTTTAAATCTTTATGCCTAGATTTGATTAGCTCAGAAAAGGAGATAAAAGAACTTAGAAATAAGTTAGCTGACTCAGAAGTAATTGCTACAGAAAATATTAGGTTAAAGGAAGATCTCACTACTTGTAGTGAAGAAATTAAATTTCTTAAAATGGAGTTAGCTAAGTCTAAGAGGTTAGAAGAATCACTTAATGGTAGAAGCCTTAAGTTGTTAGAAATTACCAGCATGACTAACACTAGGTCAGGTAATGACAAACTAGGCTTAGGAGCTTCTCCAAGTGAACCCCCAGTCATTCTTAAAAATAATCTTTCAACTCCAGTGAACTTCATTTCAGCTAGTGGAATGAAGAACACTGAGCAAGTAAACCTTGTTAACAAAACTTTAAATAAGGCTAAGAGAGAGAAAAGAAAGAAATTTTTTAAAGAAATGCAAAGAGCGTTGAACGCCGCTCGACGATCGGAAGCTCAATGGTCGAACGAAGCTCGACGATCTGAGCGCCCATCGTCGAACGTCGATCGACGTTTCCAACATGATTTTCAAAATCATCATCAGTACCATAGAAACCTAAATGAAAATAGAAACCCTAGGTTTGTTGACCCATCATCTGCATGGAGAATCCCACCTAGGAGATCTCACCCATTAGGTTATCACCCTCAGCCTGCATTTTCATCTATTTCCAGTTTTTCTTATGTGAAAAACAAGGGACCCAAGGTTACCTGGGTCCACTCTGTCTAAATAAATGTCTTGCAGGTGAAGGCCTATCCAATCACTCAAAATAAGTGGTATTTGGATAGTGGATGTTCCAAGCATATGACAGGAAATAAAGATCATCTGTCAAAATTCAAAGCTAAGCTCGGCCCAAAGGTTATCTTTGGAGATTCCAGCTGTGGTCAGACAGAAGGCTATGACAGGATTACTATTGGAGATGTTACTTTCAAGAGAGTTGCATATGTGACAGGACTGAAGCACAATTTGATTTCAGTCAGCCAGCTATGTGATGCTGGCTACCAGGTTTCATTTTCTAACTCTTCTTGCAATATTACTTTGAATAATATTATTGTTTTAGTAGGCATTAGAATAGGTAATATTTATTTAGTAGATTTCAATTCATCTCATTCTGAAATCTGCCTGTTTAATGAAGTAACAATTAATAATAATTCTTTGTGGCATAAGAGGCTTAGTCATGTTAACCTTAAAAATATATCTAGGTTATCTAAACACAACCTTGTTAGAGGTTTACCTTCTTGCCCCTACAAGAAGGAGAGCCTATGCAAGGCTTGTCAGCTAGGCAAGCATACCAAAAACTCTTTTAAATCTGTAAATAAGAGTGATTCTCCTAGAATCCTGTACCTATTACACTTGGACCTTTTTGGCCCAATAAATGTACAGAGCTTAGGAGGGAAGTATTACACCTTAGTAATTGTAGATGACTTCTCTAGGTTCAGTTGGGTTTTCTTTTTGAGAACTAAGGCTGATAACTTCAAAGCCCTTACAGACTTTCTACTATGTGTGCAGACTGAGTACTCTACTCATGTGGCCTTGATCAGAAGTGATCATGGTACTGAGTTTGACTCTCTTCTCATGCAAGAATTCTGTGAGAGAGAAGGTATCAAACATAGCTTCTCAGCTACTAGAACTCCTCAACAAAATGGGGTAGTTGAAAGGAAGAATATAACACTCATTGAAGCTGCTAGCACATTGTTGGCAGATGCTAACATGCCTCTCTCCTATTGGGCAGAAGCTGTTAGTACAGCCAATTATGTCTTGAATAGAAGTTTGATACACAAGCTTAAGTGTAAAACTCCTTATGAGTTGCTTAAAGGAAAGAAACCTAAAATTAATTATTTTAGAATTTTTGGTTGTGTTGTTTATATTCATAATAACAATAAAGAATACCTTAGAAAGTTTGAAGCAAAGGCTTCAATGGGAATTTTTCTAGGATATTCCCAAGTAAGCAAAGCTTATAGGGTTTATAACAAATCAACCTGTAAGATTGAAGAATCTGTGCATGTATCTTTTGATGAGTCTCAGATGTTTTACAAGGAGAAGGAAAATTCTCCTTCCTCTAGTTCATTGCAGGTACCTGATGTCCCTCAAGAAATTCTTCAACTTTCAACTCTTCAGATCACTGAATCAGACAGTGATGAAGATATTGTAGAAGCTGTTGTTGTACCACCAACAGTAGATCAAATTCCTCCTGAGGAATTAATCCCAACTGTTGCTGAAGATCACATCCCACCTGTTGATATTGTCACACTCAGAGATCACCCCACATCTCAAGTGATTGGAGACATATCAGCTGGTGTGCAAACAAGACACCAATTAAGACAGGATGTGATGCATGCTTGTTTCCTCTCACAGGTTGAGCCCCTCACCTTTAAAGATGCAGAGCTAGATCCCCACTGGATCATTGCTATACAAGAGGAACTCAATCAGTTTGAGAGATGTAAAGTTTGGACTTTGGTTCCAAGACCTAAAGGCCAACTGATCATAGGCACCAAGTGGGTGTATAGAAACAAGTTGGATGCAAATGGAATTATTGTAAGGAATAAAGCAAGGCTTGTAGCTTAGGGCTACAGACAGGAGGAAGGTATAGATTATGACCAAACCTTTGCTCCTGTTGCAAGGCTAGAAGCAATAAGGATCTTCTTGGCCTATGCAGCCTACATGAAGTTTAAGGTGTTTCAAATGGATGTCAAAAGTGCATTCCTGAATGGTGAGCTTAAGGAAGAGGTGTTTGTTGAACAACCACCAGGGTTTGTTTCTTCAACTCAGCCCTCACATGTTTTTAAGTTACAGAAAGCTCTATATGGACTAAAGCAAGCTCCCAGAGCCTGGTATGAGACTCTAGCTAGTTTCCTTTTAGAGCACAACTTCACTAGGGGAGTAGTTGATAGAACCCTTTTCGTCAAGCATCACAAGGACACAATCCTGTTAGTTCAGGTGTATGTAGATGATATTATATTTGGCTCCACTGATCCCAAACTTTGCAAAAGGTTCTCTGACCTGATGCACTCTAAGTTTGAGATGAGTAGTATGGGTGTGCTGTCTTACTTTCTTGGTCTCCAAGTTAAGCAAGATGCTGATGGTATCTTCATCTCCCAATCCAAATATGCCAAGGAATTGGTAAAGAAATTTGGGATGGCTGATGCTTCAGCAATGCCTACACCTATGGCTACTAATGTAGTTATTGATTCTGATGATCACGGCAAGCCAGTTGATCAAAAGAATTATAGGGCCATTGTTGGTTCCCTATTATATCTAACTGCAAGTAGGCCTGATATAATGTTTGCTACATGCCTTTGTGCTAGATTCCAGGTCAACCCCAAGGAATCTCATCTGATTCTTCTAAAGAGAATCCTGAGATACCTGAAGGGATGTCCAAATCTAGGACTTTGGTACCCAGCTGAGTCAGAATTTGAATTAATTGGATATTCTGATTTTGATTATGCTGGTTGCAGAGTTGACAGGAAGAGCACCTCAGGAACTTGTCAGTTTCTGGGAGAGAGATTGGTCTCTTGGTTCTGTAAGAAGCAGGCTTCTGTCTCAACTTCAACTGCAGAGGTTGAATATATAGCAGCTGCTAGTTGTTGTTCACAGATCCTGTGGATTCAAAACCAGCTTGTGGATTATGGTTACTCACACAAGAATACCAAAATCATGTGTGACAGTACCAGTGCTATCTCAATTGCACAAAATCCAGTGCACCACTCTAGAACGAAGCACATTGAGATTCGGCACCATTTCCTGAGAGATTGTGTGGAAAAGAACAAGATTTGTCTTGAGTTCATATCCACTGAGTTTCAGAGAGGTGATATATTCACCAAGCCTTTAGATGAACAGAAGCATCTGTTCTTTTTAGTTCAACTAGGCATGATCAATGGACGAGACTAAGTGTGACTATATCTGCCTATGTTGAAACCTGCTTAAAGATCGTCGAACGATGATCGAAGATCGTCGAACGGATTAAGCCTATCGTCGACCTCTGGTTAATGATAGCTTATCTGTTTGAAGATCGTCGACCGGCGTTCGAAGATCGTCGAACAGGTCGAGCTTATCGTCGATCTCTGAACGACGACAGCTTGTTGTTTGAGAAGCCAGAAATAGTCGAACGATGGCTCGACTACTCTGCTTCTGAGCCGATCGTCGAACGGCCGTTCGACTATCGGGTCTAGTATCTTTTTAATAGATCGACTATCTCCGGTCTAATATAAAGCCGATAGTCGACCTAGGTTAAAAGATCTTTTGTTTTATCGTCGACGGAACGTGACTTTTCGCATTCTGTCCTCCCGCTTGCGATTTTCTGCCGCTTCGTCCCCTTCGTCTTCGCCGTCCTTCTCGCGCTTTCTCCAGCAATCAATGGCGATTTCTCCCGCAGTGTTAGCAGTTGTAAAGTTCGATGCAGGCTTCAGCGTTGATTTTGACGCGTTCAGTTGCTGCGAAGCAGGGATCGTGGAAGTTCTTCAGTTGTGCCGGGATCAGGGTCTGGAAAGATTAATGTCAACAAGGATAAAGCTAAATATACCCGAGATCAAGGAATGGGCTTTCACTTCGTCATCCACCGACGATTCGATGACTGGCACCATCGGCGGAGAAGAGGTAATTTTAACTCCGGCCGTTCTGACTGATGTTTTTGGTTTGATAAATGGTGAAGATGATTATGAGCAAGATGCTCAAGAATTTGGAAGAATGTTAGTTGAGCTGGGACATGCAGAGGGCATTCCCACGAAGCTGCTCAAGGTCAATTTCCCTTTCAAGATTAAGTTTCTTGCTGAGTTGGTCGGAAAAGTGCTCCTCGGTAAGCACTCTGCTCATGACAATATAACAAGGCAACAATTTGCACTGATGTGTGCAATTGTTAATCAGAAAAAGATTGATTAGGCAGGAGTAATGTTTGATTTGATAAGGAAAAAGAATAGTAAGAAAGAAGTTACCCTCGGAAGGGTTATTGGAATTTTCCTAAAGGAAAAGTATCCCCAACTGCTGGTCTCCGCCGCAACAACAATAAATGCAAGCAAGAAGATGGACCCAAACCTATTCTCCAAGTGGAAGAGGACTTTTGTGAAACCCGCTCTCACAGGGGTTGCTCCAGCGACATCAGAGAGCACCAGGACTGATTCGGTCGCTCCTCACCCTGTAGAAGCTGGCTCAGCTCTTTCCCTTCCCTCATCTTCTGCTATGCAGTCTGCTTCAGTTGAAGTTCCATCAACTTCAGCTGAAGTACGACTTTCCCCTTCTCCTGTTAGAGAAACAACCACGGTTGTTCTTCCTTCCCCTCCAGCATCTCCTCTTCCTTCTCATCAGGCTAGGATATCTGCTCCTAGTTTTGATCTGTTAGGATCTGAGAGGATTCCAACTCCTCCTCAGTCTCCTATTCATTCTCCAGTTAACACTCCTGTTAACTCTCCAGCTCCATCTCCAATTCAATCTCCAGTCCACACCACTTCTCATCCCAACACTACAACCATCTCTGCTGCATCTCCATCCACTACAATTCCATCATCTTTTGAGATCACCCCTCAATTCATTTCTAGCATTTTGGAGTTGATTACCCCTTCAATCAAAATTATGATTGAAGAGGCAATTGCTCCACTTGCCTCCTCCATTGCCACCCTGACTGCTTCCATCCAATCTCTTTCCAAATCTGCTGAGCCCTCTTCCTCAAGGGGCCTGGTTTCAGTTTCCACTGAAATCAGGCAGGGGGAGATGTTCTGTGAAGATGCCTCAGAGCATCCTGCCTCCCTTCCAGCAGTAACAGATACTGTGATGACAGTTCAAGTAGTGTCTGCTCCAGCTGAAAAAGAATCAGCTTCTGTGTTATCGGAAAAGGAAATATCTGATGCTATTATGTTATCTGAATTTGTTGTGAAAGTTTGCTTAGAAGATCTCACCTCTCCCGTGATTGCCCATTTCCTAGAAGGGATTATTACATCCTACCTAGATGAGTCTTGGGAGTTGGTCAAATATGAAGGTAATTCACTCATTCGCTTTATTGACGAGTCAATTAATTTGCTAGCTAGTGAATACCTAGAAGGAATGATTTTAGCTTATTTAGCAGATCTGTATTCATAATTCTACAGATTATATTAAAGAAGATTTAGCTGCTCAGATCATAGTAATTGTTTCAGAAGCTGCCCCAAATGTTCCTGATATTCAAGTAGATCCAGAACTGGATTCATTTTTAGATGATAGAGAAGATGAGTCTGGAAATCAAGATGAAATCAAAAATGACACTCCTATTCTGAGTGTGGAAGAAGAAAAAGCAAGAGCTGCTTGGAAGCAAAGAGTACAAGATTCTTTAAAAGAGAAAGAAAAAGAGTTGCAAGTTGAAAAGTCAAATGTTTGGGATGATTCCCCGGGACTTGATTTAGATTTCCTTCTGGCTCAGGATGCCATAGAAGAGGAAAGAGAGAAATCTGATCTGAAGTTAAAGGAAAAGGCTATTTCTGAAGCCTATGATCCTTATGATAATCCTCCATCATCTCACTCTGATGATGAAGATGATTCTGATTTATCTGAGAATGCTAAGAAAAAGAAAGCTGCTCAAAAGAAAAGGAAAGCAATTGCTCCTCCTCCTCCCAGCCGTGACAATGATACTCCTTACTATATTCTTAAAGGAATTGACCCCAAATCAAAAGAATTTCAACATTGGATGTGGTTCTCCAAGAACCAGCAGAAAGAGAGAAAAAGATCTAAGAGGTATGATAGTCCTGTTTCAAGATGGACTCCCAGAGGTCCTCCTCCTCCTCCTCCCAGTGCAGGAGCCTCTGGGAACCTTTCTGCTAATCCATCTGCATCTTCTGGAAAATCTGCACCTTCTCAGCCTCAGCCAAGGAAAAGCTCTCAAAGTTCCCAAGGCAGATCTTATTCTGGTTCTCAAAGACAAGTGAAGGAGGTTGTGTTTCAAAGACCAACTTTTTCCCCTCCTCCTTCTCCAAAGAAAAGAGTTCCATCTCCAATACCAGTGCAGTCTGAAAAAATTGTTTCAAAAGGTAAGTAGTTTATTTTGTTTAAATATTCTAGCAAGAACTTTGCTAAGTCTGCTCCCATGTCTTATCTAGTTAATCAAGATAAAGAGGTTGCTCCTTCTGAGACTGCTTATGAAAGTCCTGAGCTTGATCCTAACTTTAGGATGGCTCGTTTTCACGAATTGGTTGGAGCAGCTCAAATAAGGAAAACAAAAGCTGAAGGAAAAGATACTACTGGATTAACCACCATGTCTACTTTCAGAAAGAAGGAATTAGAAAAGTTCCAGGTTAACCCTGAGGTTTTTGACCCTTCTAAATATATGGAAAAGCACCCGGAAGCTGTTGTGCCAAGGACTACAGAATTAAAGATCATTGGCTTGCAAGATTTAAAGATGTCTAAGTTAGAGGCCATTGATCCTCTGCGAAAAATTTCTTTTGTTTCTAGCACTTCTGTATCTAAGCCTGACTCTGTTGATCCTTAGTTTTGTTTGACTGTTATTTATCTATCTGTTTGATAATTGCTAGTTAATTGCTATTTATTTTCTGTATTGATTATAGTGTTCTATAGCTAGCTCTGTGTTTTAGTTTTTAAGAGACTTAACTCAAATAGGGGGAGATTGTTGGTACCCTAGTTTGATTTGAGTTTAGTCTTGTCCTTTTTGTCCCTTGACCCAAGAAATATCTATGGTCAATGGTTAGTAGTCTAGCTGTAGAGTCCTCACTTTTCCAGATTGAGAATTTGGTTAAGTAGTTTGTTCGTTCGACTATCGTCGAACGCCGCTCGACTTTCGTCGACTAACTGTTCGACGATCGTCTATCAGTTGTTCGACTTTCAGTCTGCGAGGATAGTTCGACTATCGGCTGATAGTTCGACTATCTGTTTGTTTTGATAGTTCGACTATCTGCTTAGATAGGTCGACTATCTGATAGCTCGACTATCTGTTGATAGTTCGACTATCTGTTTGTTTTGATAGTTCGACTATCTGCTTAGATAGGTCGACTATCTGATAGCTCGACTATCTATTGATAGTTCGACTATCTGCTCTGCTTTGATAGTTCGACTATCTGCTTGGATAGGTCGACTATCTGATAGCTCGACTATCTGTTGATAGTTCGACTATCTGTTCTGCGTTGATAGTTCGACTATCTGTTGATAGGTCAACTATCTGTTCTCGCTTGGTAGTTCGACTATCTGCTTTGATAGTTCGACTATCTGATAGTTCGACTATCTGTTGATAGGTCGACTATCTGTTTGTTTTTGATAGTTCGACTATCTGTTGATAGTTCGACTATCTGTTTTGCCTTGATAGTTCGACTATCTGTTGATAGGTCGACTATTTGATAGTTCGACTATCTTCTGATAGTTCGACTATCTGCTGTGATAGTTCGACTATCTCCTGTGATAGTTCGACTATCTGGATCGTTCGACTATCTGTCCGATAGTTCGACGATCTTCGTGCGTCGGTCGACGATCTCCGAAGGTCGTTCGACGTTTTCTGTCTGCCTTTATATTTTGTATTTATTTATTATATTTAATTCATTAATACATTATCTGGCATATCTTTTCAGTTGATTTATGATAATATTTCCAGGCAATATATGCTCCATTCTTTTTGCCTGAGTCAAATCTTTTCAGATAAAGTTGTTTGTCTTATTAGCTGACTTTGTATTTTACTTTATCTGCTGACAGTCCTTTATAGCCGTTAGACTGAAAAGTCTTCCTTCTGCTATAAAGAGTATTTCTCTGATGTGACTTTATTTAGTCCTGTTATTTTATTTGATCCTGCAGCTTCTTAGAAAGAGGTTTATTCCTTTTATAGGATGTCTTGCTGCAGAGTATGTTTTGCTGTGTGTTATTTGCAGCCCAGGTCTCAAGTTTCAGAAGAAGACAAGTAATTCAAATTGAAGAGAGCCGTTGCTTGCTGCTGTTATAAAAAGGACCCTTTGAAGAAGGATTCAAGCTAGCTAATAGCTAACCAGTTGTTCACTTAAGCATTCAAGCCTTCATCAAGATCAAGTCTTCAGCTCTCAGCAATACTCATCTAACTGAGAAGTGTTAAGATCTTCTACTCTTCTTCAACCTGAGTTCTCCTGCTTTCAGGAAGTTCAAACTCAGAGTTCTTTTGAAGAAGAAGAAGAAGAAGATAGCTGCTTGAAGATCTTTAATTTTATTATTTATTATCTTCTTGTAGTTTTTCCTTCAGCTTTCTGAAGAGTTTTCTGCACTGAAGCAAGACTTCACCTGGACATCTTTGAGCCAGGGGGAGCCTTGATTCTTTAGAGCTTTCTAGCTCAGTGCAAGTTTTTGTGCTTCTCTAATCTATTGTAAAATAGAGAAGACATCTTAACCTTCTTCCCCCTCCTGTACAAGGTTATTACTCCCTTCAAAAGTATCCCTTGGTGGCAGGGCACCTGATCAAAAACCTGTGCTTGGTTTTTAGACACCTGATCAAAAGTCTAAAGGGTTTCTGGATCTACCTGAAGCAGATCCTGTTGGTGGCAGGGCACCTGATCAAAAACCTGAGTGGATTCCTACCTTGTTGGTAGAAGAGTGGACGTACCCAAGTTGTTTGGGGAACCACTATAAATTCCTTGTGTCGTCTGGATTGCCTTGTTTATTTCCTGCATTGTGGCTGTGAATAGATATAACTAGGTTGCTAGTTGCTGATTAGGATTTCCAAGCCTTAACTATAATTACAGTTAGCTTGAGTTTGTGCACAACACTTGTGTTAGGCTATAGGGTTAATTCTATATCTATAATCTTTTAATTCCGCAAATTCACTCCAAGGGAGTTGGGTAGACCTTCAAGTTTTGTCTAGTGCAAAATTTGATAACTCTATTCACCCCCCTCTAGAGTAGTATCTATCCCTTCACATTCAACCTCTAAAATATAATTGATTTTCTAATCATTAAACTCATGAATTTCTTTCGTAAAGTAAAGTAGATGGTCTTGCCTGAGCGTCAGCAGTTATCCCCTGCTTGACGTGGCATCATGACGCGTGTTTTCTCATTTCTCATACTCAGATAATTCCTAAATTCAGAGAAAATGCGGGTTATGACAGTTGGTATCAGAGGGAGGTTGCTTGACAAGTTAGCCGGGCAACCTTCCTATGATTGCATTAGTAGTTCAGCATCATGTCATTCACACACCGATATGTCATCAGCACGTCTTGGCAAAAGCATGAACACTACACTCATAGCATAATATGAAGTATACGGGGCATATTATGTATTATGGGATGCATAATATGTGTTCGTATATGGATCCACCATAGGGGCAACATGTGAGGGTTATGTAGTATGGGATGCATGACCTCACCACATGGCTGCGACTAGCTCGTTTTATTTTTTTTGCATGAGAATGTTATGTAGTATGGGATGCATAACATTTTCATATGTATGCCGCTCATAACAACATTAGGGCCTTTTTAGAATGCATAGCACAATCATGCATAGCATAACACTGCATAAGCACAACGTGCCATGCTAAAGACTGGCATGATGACATATGTACACGCATAAACTTTCAAGTCAAAAGTAATATAAAGTCATTCATTCCTGATCTAGGCACAAGAGTTAGTATGGTGGTGGTTAACCATCCTAGGTTAGGGCATAACATCATTTTTGTGTAAAAAGATAAACACCTAAAGAAAGTTTAGCATCTTTAAGTTTATATCTATATATGTATTGTCTGTACTTGTAGTTTGTTCTAGCCATTGTATTAGGATCTAACTAGTGTTGTTATGATTTTAGGATGGCGAGGCGTCCTGCGACTCGATCGACTCCCCTGTCTGAGGGTGATTCATCTGGAGCTCAGAATGACACGGTGATCGAGAGCCTGCGACAGAGTAGCGATTCCATGAGCAGTTAGATGGTAGAGATGCAGGCCCAGATTCAGTCCCTGGTGGCGGTTGTGGCAGGTCAGACTCAAGGAGTGTAAGGTCATGCAGGGGGTTAGCTGTCCCTCCTCCTCCTGCACCGTTAAAACCTCCAGTGGTGGTGCCAGCAGAGATGTCCTTCATCTCACAGTTTCAGAGGCTGAGCCCTCCCACTTATAATGGGAAGGCAGACTTTATGGTCATAGACGATTGGCTGATCTCCATGGAGGAGATGTTCTCGTACTCCGGGATTGCAGATGACTAGAGGGTGATGATACCGCCTATTAGCATAAAGCTTTGTGAAAGTGAGGCTAAGATCTATCTCAACTCTAGAGGGGGGTGAATAGAGTATTTTAAAATAATTTTTCACAGTTGAATAGAACAGCACATATAAAATTTACTTTATGATATAGTGTAGAGTGCTAGTAAAAATGTTAAAAGCTAAGAAGTAAAAAGCACAGCACACAGCAAACAAATCACACAAACAAACCAGAAGACACAAGGAATTATAGTGGTTCCCCAAAAACCTGGGTACATCCACTCTTCTACCACCCTTGGTAGGAATCCACTCAGGATGAGTTGATCAGGTGTCCTGACACCAATGAGCTTTTGATAAGGTGCCCAAAAACCAAACCTAGATTTTTTTGATAAGGTGTCTTGCCACCACTGAGTTTTGACAAGGCTCTCAGAACCAGACAGAACTTTTGAAGGGAGTTCAAGAACCCTTTTACAGCAGGAAAAGAAAAATAAGAATGAAGGATGTCTTCTCTGTTCTCAATCAAATGAGAGAAGCACAAGTGGATTGATGAAGTCAAAGCTCCCCCTGAGATGTAGAAAGGTTCAGGAAAAGAAGCTTTGCTCTAGGGTGATAGGTCTTCAAAACTTTGATCTCCAGCACAAGATGGTTTTAGCAAGAAGGCTGAAGGTGAGGTGTCTGGAGTAATGAGATTGTGAACACTTTTCAGTCAGCAAGAAGATTTTTGAGTCCCAGTTCTTCTGTTGTTCTTCTGCTATCAGTATATTCTATTCTGTGTGTTCACTTCTGTGTGTATTCCCTTAAAAACTTAATAACACAGAAGAAAGGAATAATAAACTTTCTGACGATTCCTTGTACAAAATTAGCCGTTGGGAGTCATAAATGTCTTCCAAAAATAGTCTTGTCTTCTAGAGGAAAGTCCAGCAAACATTCTCTGAATAATTCTTTGAAACTTGCTCCAGAATTAAAGACAAACGGCTGGGAGATCTTCTGACATAAATGCTGATAATATTCAAAAACATTCCAAAGAACAGCAGCATTTGAATTCCTGAAAGCGTCGATCTCTCCAAAGAAAACGTCGATCTGAGCTCTACGATCGTCGAACTGAGCTCAGAGATCAATTGGACAAGCAGACAGAAAACGTCGATCTGAGCTCTACGATCGTCGAACTGAGCTAGAAGATAGTAGAGGGGAGTTCGACGACTCAGCAGAAGCTAGACAAAAGCAGATAGTCGATCTGAGCTCGACGATCGTCGACCGGAGTACGACGATTTATTGAAGATGAGCTCAGAGAGCGTCGAACGGAGTTCGACGATTCGTCGAACAGAGCTCGACGAAAATTGCCTTAGACTAAGCTCTTCAACCTTGATCTTGGAATGATCCTGGGGGCAGCTTCAAACCTAAGTTCTAAGGCCTAGACTCATTCTAATGTTGACCTTTTCAACTATACAACTAGGTCAACTGGGATTCCTAAGACAAGCATAGTGATCCTTACCCAAATTAGTAATAGGGTGTTCTAACAATCTCCCCCTATTTGGGTTAGGATTACTATTTACAGATAATCATAGGAAATGAAAAGCATACAACAATACATAAGCTAATACAAAATGCAGAGAAGATATATAGCAGTAAAGCAGATCACAGATAAATATCAGCAGATGTCCAAAGGTGGATGAAATGTTTAGCTTACACAGTTCACTTCCTTTCAGATCCCTTTTTAAATAAAATTTCTCTATTTGGATTCTGACTTTCTTTCTTTGACCTTCTGTCATCCTCTGCACCTAGAGAAGTTTGAGATTTGGGCCTTGGAACAACAGCCTCTGGGTGCAGCTTCATATAATCTTCTGGATTGAAGAATTTCCTTGATGCATATCTTTTCAGTTCTTTCTTTCTCTGCTCTGATAAGGTAGTTATGTTTGAAGTATCCTTTCCTTGTTCTCTGGCCTTTTTTATTTGATCAAGGGCAGCCAATTCTTTCATTCTGGCTGTCCAGGATACAGGGTTGTTCTCAGGGTCTTCAAAAGGAATGGGAGGTTCATATTTGTTGATGATTTCAGAAACGGTAGAAGGAGTCCTGGAAACAATAGTGTCTTTCAGCTTGTAAGGAAAAGGACCTGAAGAAGGGTCAGGGGGACCTTGTCCTTCCCTTTGATAGAATCTTTGTTCTCTTTGATTTCCTCTGTAATTACCCCTTCTGGGTTGATATCCTTTTTGATGCTGTCCCCTTTGATATGATCTTTGATAATGCTGGGAGGAGCTGTGTCTGGAGACTGGAGCTTGAGGGGCTGAACCTGAGCCTGAATCTGGAGGAGGAGGAGGAGGAGGCTGATATTGAGAAGAACCCTGTTCATATTTGTCAAGCTTCCTCTTCTTCTTCATAGCTTTCAGTTGATTTTTGGAATATTGCATCCAAGGCTCAGAGATTGGGCAGTCATGCAGAATGTAGTATGGAATATCATTTGAGTCTTTGGCTTTGGCAGGAGGGACTGACATCATTGCTTTACTTCTGGCTTTTCTCTTCTTGGCAATAGTTCTAGCAGAATCATCAGAATCAGTCCTGTATTGGTCACTCTCAGAACTTTGAAGTTGATCATACAGATCATCAATTCTTCTGATAAACTCTTCTTGAGCTTTAAGTTTTGCAGAAACATCAGGAGCAGGAGGAGAGGGAGCAACAGCAGAGCAGGCAGAAGCAGAAGCAGACTTTGGAGCAGGAGCAGCAATTTCATCAGCATCAGTTGCTGGAATCATTTCTATGTCAGCAGTAGCATCAGCAGCAATTTCAACAAAAGGAGGCACAGTGGCCTTAGTAACAATTGAAAGAGGCACAGTGGCCTTAGTAACAATTGAAAGAGGCACAGTGGCCTTAGTAATAATTGAAAGAGGCACAGTGGCCTTAGTATCAGCATCAGAGATATCCACAGCCTTCCAGGATTTGATGTAGGAATCAATATGGCTTGGATCACAGGTAGCTATAGGCACAATGGCCTTAGACAAATCTTCAGCAGGAATTGCAGGCAGACAACTGAAATGGACTGTATCAAATATAGATAGTAGCCTCTGCAGATTGAGTGCAAAAGCATATCCAGTAGCTGGAGCTGGAGCAGCCTCTGCAGATTGAGTGCAGCCTCTGCAGATTGAGTGCAAAAGCACATCCAGTAGCTGGAGCTGGAGCAGCTGGAGCAGACATAATATCAGTAGCTGGCACAACCACTTCTTCATAAGGCATCTCCCCCTGCCTTGGTTCAGAGAAAGATGGATCAAGGCACACAGAAGATGGGATAGCCAGGGAGGAGGAAAGGAAGGCAATCTTGGTAGACAGCTCCTGTACTTGCTTTAGGAGTGGAGCCAGGGAAGACTCCAGTAGAGATGTCAGCTTGGGAGCTAGCAACTCATACAGCCTGTCTGCCAAAATAGGAATATCTACATGCTCAAGTGGGGCTTGAGCAGAGGTAGAGGCAAAAGAAGATGGAAGGATGGTGGCTGAAACTGAAATTGTGGAGAAAAGTGGAGAGGGAATGGTTGGTTCAGAAGATGGAATAATGGAGATAGAGGAGGTTGAGGTGGAGATAGGGGAAGTAAGAGATGGTGTGAAGGAGGGTTGAGAGAGAATGTCATGGAGCAGTTGTTGAAAGGAGGAAGTGGAGGGTGGCTCAGGAGGAGTAGAGGGCGAATCATCCATGAAGGAGTCATCTGTAAGTGAGAAGGATGGAATGGTGAAGGTTGAATAGGAAAAGAGAGGATGGAATTCCTCTGAGGTGGATAGAGGAGGGGATGGCATAGGTGAGGAAATGGTAATTGGGGATGAGATGATTATGGTGGATACTGGTGGTGAGGAGATGACAATTTGGGTGGATAGGGTGGTTATGGCTGGAAGAGGGGAGGAAGCAGGCAGCTCTTCTGCTGAGGAAGTGACTAAAATAGTCCTTGTGCCTGAATGAAGTGTTGCAGCAGCCCTGGAGGGGTTTATAATCTGCCTGTCCCATTTACTGAAGAGGGCACAGGAAAGCCTCTTGGATGCATTGATAAACATGCCAGAGGAGGTTAATAGGTCAGGGCACCTGTTGTGCAGAAAGACCCCTAAGATTCTTCCATAACTAACTGCATTCTTGTTGATCTTCTTCTTAATCAGAGTGAAGAAGATGGAGCCCCAGTCCAGGTGTTTCTTGTCTAATAAGGCTCCCATCAGGCAGAACTGATATCTGGAAATGGTGTCATGGGCTGAATGCTTGGCCAACAGCACCTTCCCAACTACATCAGCCAGGAATTGAAATTCGATTGCCAGATTTTTCTTCAGCAGCTTATTAGGGTTTACTGCATTGTGACCCATCCTATCCAGCATGGTGTCAAACTCCTCTCCAGATAGTTCAATGGAGTCTTCTCCAGTGCTGAGTTGAAAGACTTCTGTTAGGAGAGCCGGGGATAGAAATACCTGAGTCCCCTTAATGGTACCGACAACAGAATTCGCAGACTCGTCTGTTGCGGTAAAACACCACTCTTTTATCTCTTCTGAGGCGATCTTCATCCTTGTAGTCATTATTGGAGTCAGCTGTTGTTCTCGGAATAGATTTAGGATGTCCTTGAAGCGCTGGTCGCTTCCGTCGAAGGAGTTTATGTCGATGTCAAAACCTGTGTCGAACTTCATCTTAGCAAAAGCAGCACTCGATTCAGCCATATTCACCTGCAACAGAAAACCAAAAACGACCAAGCGTAGAGAATTTGGAGGGAAAAGAAAGAGAGTTGCAGAGTATGAAAGCGCAAGGGAGAACGACGGCTGAAAGAAAGATTTTATATTAGGGTTCGACGCGAAAAAGGAAAATCGTTAAGCTCAGTTCGATGAAACGTCGAGCTCAGCTCGACGATTTGGGCTACAGAGGGAATCTGAAGAGTCTTCAAAATCGTCGATCTTCGTTCGACGATGTTGAAAAACGTCGAGCTCAGCTCGACGGCCTCTGATCAGAAGGAGAGAAAGCCTAGCTCTAGCGAGGGCTCTGAACTCAGATCGACGACTGCAAGAGCGTCGATCTCTGGTCGACGATTTTTGGAAAATCGTCGATCTCTGTTCGACGATTTAGGGGAAAACGTCGAGCGCAGTTCAGAGTCTAAACTCATTCTACAGACAAAAAGAGGGAAATTTTTGACCTAGTCTTGGTCTGTTTTAGCTTTTCAAAATCTTGTAATTTAATTAAGGCTTCCTCCATCTAACATACCTAACTGATTTAGGAAGAAACTGTGTTTCTTTTCATCCAAAGGTTTGGTGAAAATATCTCCCCTTTGCAAATCAGTAGGAATATATTGAATTTCAATTTTATTCTTCTCTACATTATCTCTTAGAAAATGATGCCTAATTTCTATGTGTTTTGTCCTACTATGGAGGACTGGATTTTGTGCTATAGAGATAACACTAGTATTGTCACAGAAAATTTTAGACTTCTCTAAGTTGTAGCCATAGTCTAAGAGCTGATTCTGTATCCACAATATTTGTGAATAGCAACTGCCTGCAGCCATATACTCAGCTTCAGCAGTTGAAGTTGACACAGATGTTTGTTTCTTACAGAACCAAGAGACAAGTCTATCACCAAGGAACTGACAGGTTCCACTGGTGCTTTTCCTGTCTATTCTGCATCCAGCATAATCAGCATCTGAGAATCCAGTTAAATCAAATGCTGAATCTTTTGGATACCAGAGACCTAGATTTGGACAACTTTTAACATACCTAAGAATTCTCTTGACTAAGATTAAGTGTGACTCTCTAGGGCTAACTTGGAATCTAGCACAAATACATGTGGCAAACATTATATCAGGCCTACTAGCTGTAAGGTACAATAAAGAGCCAATTATTGCTCTATATGTTGTCTGATCAACAGATTTCCCATGTTCATCAGCATCTATTACAGCATTTGAGGGCATGGGTGTTTTCATACATGATGCATCAGACATACCAAATTTCTTAACCAGCTCTTTTGCATACTTGGTTTGAGAAATAAATATGCCTTCAGCATGTTGCTTGACTTGCAGTCCTAAGAAGAAGGATAGCTCACCCATGCTACTCATTTCAAATTTAGAGTGCATAAGCTTGGAAAACTTTTTGCACAATTTTGAATCAGTAGAACCAAAAATAATGTCATCTACATAAATTTGCACTAGCAGGGTGTGAGACTTATGGGTTCTAATAAAAAGAGTTTGGTCTACTCTCCCCCTAACAAAATCATTTTCCAGAAGAAAGCATGCTAGGGTCTCATACCATGCTCTAGGGGCTTGCTTGAGACCATATAATGCTTTATGCAATTTGTAAACATAATCAGGGTGAGTTAGAGAGATAAAACCTGGAGGTTGTCTAACATAGACTTCCTCTTTGATGTCCCCATTGAGAAATGCACTTTTTACATCCATTTGATACACTTTGAAACCTTTGTGGGCAGCATAGGCTAGGAATATCCTGATGGCTTCCAGCCTTGCAACTGGTGCAAATGTCTGATCATAGTCTATTCCTTCTTGTTGAGAGTACCCTTGAGCAACTAGCCTTACCTTGTTTCTGACTATAACTCCTTGATCATCCAGCTTGTTCCTGAATACCCACTTTGTTCCAACAATGGGATGATCCTTTGGCTTAGGCACTAGTTCCCAAACCTTGTTCCTTTCAAATTGATGCAACTCCTCTTGCATTGCAATGATCCAGTGTGGATCTTGCTCTGCATCTTGAATGGATTGAGGCTCAATTTGAGATAGAAAGCAAGTGTGCATCAGGTTTTGGTTGACCTGACTTCTAGTTTGCACACCAGCTGAGATCTCTCCAATTACTTGGGTGATTGGATGATCTCTTGTTGTTACTAAGTCAACAGGGAGTGTTGATTGTTCACCAGCCTGTGTTGTTGTCTCCTCTAGTGGAGCAGCAACTGGCTCTTCAGGATGATTTTCTTTAAGATGTTGAACTTCTTCTTCATCATCACTGCTCTCATTCTTTTCAGCAACTTGCAGTTTGTTCAAGTCTTCAGCTAGAGAATGTACCTGCAGAGGTTCTATGGTAGAAGCATTCTTCTCCTTGAAAGACATGTTAGCTTCATCAAAAATAATATGAACAGATTCTTCAATTTTACAGGAAGATTTATTATAAACCCTATAGGCCTTGCTGATCATGGAGTATCCCAGAAACACTCCTTCATCAGCTTTAGCTTGGAATTTTGCTAGATATTTCTTGTCATTATTATGAATAAAACAAGTGCAACCAAAAACTTTGAAATAGCCTATTTTAGGTTTCTTCCCTTTGAGCAATTCATAAGGAGTCTTGCCCTTCAGCTTGTGTATCAGGCTTCTGTTCAACACATAGTTGGAGGTGTTCACTGCCTCAGCCCAAATGGACAGAGGTAAGTGAGCATCTGCCAATAATGTAGTTGCAGATTCAATGAGTGTTCTATTTTTCCTTTCAGCTACCCCATTTTGTTGAGGAGTTCTAGGAGCTGAGAAAGTGTGCCTGATCCCTTCACTCTGACAGAACTCTTGCATGAGAAGAGAATCAAACTCTGTCCCATGATCACTTCTGATCAGGGCAATGTGAGTGTTGAACTCAATCTGAATGCATTTGAGAAAATCTGTCAAACACTTGAAGTTATCAGACTTCTTCCTCAGAAAGAATACCCAAGTGAATCTTGAGAAGTCATCTACAACCACTAAAGTATAGGACTTCCCTCCTAGGCTTTGCACAGATATGGGTCCAAAGAGATCCATGTGCAACAGGTACAAAATCCTAGGTGAATCACTCTTATTAATTGATTTAAAACTACTTTTAGTTTGCTTGCCTAATTGACAGGCCTTGCAGAGTCCTTCCTTCTTGTAGGGACCAGAAGGTAGTCCTTTAACAAGGTTGTCTTTAGATAGCTTAGCAATGGTTCTAAGGTTAATATGTCCTAGTCTCTTATGCCATAACACATTAGATTTTGAAATGGAATTAAACAGGCAAATATCTACCACTGGTGAATGAAAATCCACTAAGTAAATGTTACCTCTTCTGTTACCTGTCAACACAGTTGTGTTGTCCACAGACTTGACTTTGCATATGGCTCTGCTGAAGGTTACTTGATATCCTTCATCACACAATTGACTGATACTTATCAAGTTGTGCTTGAGTCCTTCAACATATGCCACCTTCTTGAATGTGACTGGGCCAATTTTGACTGCACCATATCCTTTTGTAGTTCCAAAGCTTGAGTCTCCAAAAATTACTTTGGGTCCAAGCTTGGCTTTAAAGGAAGTGAAGTTGTCCTTGTCCCCTGTCATGTGCTTTGAGCAACCACTATCCAGATACCATTGATGGTTTGATGCTGGATAGGTCTTCACCTACACAAAACAACTTATTTGTTTTTGACCCAGTTGACCTTGGGCCTAGGTTGATATCCCTTGAATTCTGAAATAAAGGACATCCCTAGTTGATCCTTATAGCCTTCAGGATGGTATCTCCTAGGAGGTACTATCCATTCAGTATAGGGATTAAAGCCTTGGGATGTGGAGCTTCTAGGATTGAATCTGAGTGTGCCATTGAAGGTGTGTTCACAAGCCTGAACTCTGTTCGACGATCGTCGAACTGAGGTCGACGATCTTGGGTCAGATCGTCGATCGCCGTTCGAAGATCGATTATGCTGAAATTCAGAGTTTGGATATCGTCGAGCTGAGGTCGACGATCTGTAGTTAGATCGTCGAGCTCTGTTCGACGATCGTCGAGCTCTGCTCGACGCCATCTGTTGAACTAAGTTCTTCTCTGATAGATCTGCATTCTTCCTAGGTACCTCTATTACTCCCTTTCCTTTGTCAGAGACAAACTTGATTGGAGTTGTCAGAATTATAGGTTGGCTGGATGAAGCACCCAAGCCCATTGTGCTATTAAATCTAGAGTTCACTGTGCTTGTGATGTCCATCAGTCTGATACTTCTCCCATTTAGGGATTCTTCAAACTTTTTGGCCTTTGATAGTTCATTCTTCAATGAAGCTATCTCCTCCCTACAGCATTCTAACTCCTCAGAGAGTTTGAGGTTCTTTGAGTTTAGGACACTATGCTCAGATAATTGATTCCTGAGAGAGATTATCTCCTTCTCAGATTTTACTAGATCTAGACACAGTGTCTTAAATTCATCTTTGAAGTCTTCAGAATCAAAATCAAAAGAGTTGATTACCCGATCCTCATCTGGTTGACTTTCTGAATCTGAATCTGATTCTTCATCAGAGTTTTGCTGTGATGCATTGATAGCCATCATGCAAAATTCTTTTTCATCTACATCATCCTCATCATCACTGGAGCTGGATGAGGCTTCAGATTCCTCTTCAGTCTCACTCCATGTTTCAGCAACAAAGCCCTTCCTTGTATGTTTGTTTTTGCTGGAGGAGGCTTTGTCTGAGCTATTCTTCTTGTAATCCTTTTCTTTTCTTCTTTCTCTTCTTTCCCTTTTGTCCTTATTCTTGTTTTCTGGACAGTCAGACACAATATGGCCTGGTTTCCTGCACCCAAAGCATATGATTTCTTTAGTGTTATTTGATTTATCATACCTTGGTTTATCATGACCCTTGTATGGTTTCTTTCTGAAGTCTTTTCTGGCCATCTTGTAGAATCTTTTGGCCAGAAGACTTATGAGCTCATCATTTCCTGTAGCTTTATCTTCAGGCTCCTCTTCTACAGCTTTGAAAGCTATGGTCTTTTCTTTCCTTGTAGCTGGAGAGATAGCCTTTTATTCTTCTTCTCTATTTTTAATGAGCAGCTCATAGGATTTGAGCTTGCCCAGGAGAGCTTCAGTAGTAATCTCATTCAAACTTCTGGCATCCTTAATTGGCCAGATTCTTGAATCCCAAGTGCTGGGGAAGCACATCAGGATTTTGTCATTTAGCTCAGTCAGTGAGATTTCTTTGTCTAGGGTTTTTAGCTCATTGACAATTAGACTTAGTCTATTGTACATGTCAGCCACTGATTCAGCTTCTCCCTTTTTGAAGTTCTCATATTGGCTTATCAGATGAGATCTTCTATCTTTCCTTTCATCAGCAGATCCTGAGACAATTTCAGAGAGTTTGTCCCAGATTTCTTTGGCTGAGTGGCATTCAGCTACCTTCTGAAAGATTTCATCAGACATTGTTTGGGCTAAGATGTTCATAGCCTTAGCATCTGCAGTCTTCCACTTCTTTATGTCTGCATCTGTTCCAGAAGGAGGTGGGACAGCATTTGAACTTGAGCTTGCTGGTGGAGTTGGACAAACTGTCAAGACAGAATTGAAAATGTCTTCATCAATAGAATTCATGTATAATCTAATCCATGCCTTCCAGAGTGCAAACTTAGAAAGGTTGCACACTGGTGGTCTGGTGCTTGCATAATCTTTGTTATGTGCCATGTCTTTAAACAAAGAGAAGATGTAGAGAAAATAATCCCCTTAAGAGATTGATCTTATCAAGGATCTTTTGGTTCAGGTGTTAGCCTGTATGAGCAACCAACCTGCCTCTGATACCAATTGAAAGTGAGGCTAAGATCTATCTCAACTCTAGAGGGGGGGTGAATAGAGTATTTTAAAATAATTTTTCACAGTTGAATAGAACAGCACATATAAAATTTACTTTATGATATAGTGTAGAGTGCTAGTAAAAATGTTAAAAGCTAAGAAGTAAAAAGCACAGCACACAGCAAACAAATCACACAAACAAACCAGAAGACACAAGGAATTATAGTGGTTCCCCAAAAACCTGGGTACATCCACTCTTCTACCACCCTTGGTAGGAATCCACTCAGGATGAGTTGATCAGGTGTCCTGACACCAATGAGCTTTTGATAAGGTGCCCAAAAACCAAACCTAGATTTTTTGATAAGGTGTCTTGCCACCACTGAGTTTTGACAAGGCTCTCAGAACCAGACAGAACTTTTGAAGGGAGTTCAAGAACCCTTTTACAGCAGGAAAAGAAAAATAAGAATGAAGGATGTCTTCTCTGTTCTCAATCAAATGAGAGAAGCACAAGTGGATTGATGAAGTCAAAGCTCCCCCTGAGATGTAGAAAGGTTCAGGAAAAGAAGCTTTGCTCTAGGGTGATAGGTCTTCAAAACTTTGATCTCCAGCACAAGATGGTTTTAGCAAGAAGGCTGAAGGTGAGGTGTCTGGAGTAATAAGATTGTGAACACTTTTCAGTCAGCAAGAAGATTTTTGAGTCCCAGTTCTTCTGTTGTTCTTCTGCTATCAGTATATTCTATTCTGTGTGTTCACTTCTGTGTGTATTCCCTTAAAAACTTAATAACACAGAAGAAAGGAATAATAAACTTTCTGACGATTCCTTGTCCAAAATTAGCCGTTGGGAGTCATAAATGTCTTCCATAAATAGTCTTGTCTTCTAGAGGAAAGTCCAGCAAACATTCTCTGAATAATTCTTTGAAACTTGCTCCAGAATTAAAGACAAACGGCTGGGAGATCTTCTGACATAAATGCTGATAATATTCAAAAACATTCCAAAGAACAGCAACATTTGAATTCCTGAAAGCGTCGATCTCTCCAAAGAAAACGTCGATCTGAGCTCTACGATCGTCGAACTGAGCTCAGAGATCAATTGGACAAGCAGACAGAAAACGTCGATCTGAGCTCTACGATCGTCGAACTGAGCTAGAAGATAGTAGAGGGGAGTTCGACGACTCAGCAGAAGCTAGACAAAAGCAGATAGTTGATCTGAGCTCGACGATCGTCGACCGGAGTACGACGATTTATTGAAGATGAGCTCAGAGAGCGTCGAACGGAGTTCGACGATTCGTCGAACAGAGCTCGACGAAAATTGCCATAGACTAAGCTCTTCAACCTTGATCTTGGAATGATCCTGGGGGCAGCTTCAAACCTAAGTTCTAAGACCTAGACTCATTCTAATGTTGACCTTTTCAACTATACAACTAGGTCAACTGGGATTCCTAAGACAAGCATAGTGATCCTTACCCAAATTAGTAATAGGGTGTTCCAACACTTTGGCTAAGTGTTGGTGGCTGAGAGAAAAGGAGAGCTTGGTAGCTGGATGCTCTTGGGAAGTGTTCAAGGAGATGTTGTTGAGGAAGTTCTTACCCTCGGTCGAGCGTGACCGCCTCATGAACGGATTCCTCCATCTGAAGCAAAGGCAACTCATGGTGGGTGAGTATAAGATAGAGTTCAGCAAGTTGAGCCATTTTGCCCCTGGATTGGTCAGCATTGAGGCTGATCGAGTTAAGGGATTTCTCGGTGGCTTGAGGAGCGAGGTGCAGCAGTTGACCAGTGCTTATGAGTCAGAGACTTATGCAGGAGTAGTGGAGGCTGCTCTGAAGGTGGAGGCTATTGAGACCGCAAAGAGCAGAGGCCAGCAAATGAGGAAGGACAAGAGGAAGTCTGTGGAGGATAAGAAACCCCAGGTACCCGGTGCTGCTCCGGGAAAGAAGAGCAAAGCGGTGTGCAGCTTCTGTGGCCAGTCAGGCCACCCTATCGAGAGATGTTTCAAGAAGGCAGCAGCTCAGAGGAAGGAGCAGGTTCATGCGATTTAGGGTGCTCCTAGGAGAGATGTCTCCTGTTCTGTTTGCAAGCGACCCGGGCATGATGCTGCCCAGTGCTGGTCTAAGGATAAAGTCTGCTATCAGTGTGGGCAGAAGGGTAACATCAAGTATAGGTGTCCTCAGGTCCAGCCTGTTCTTCATGCAGTTCCACTACAGGCATTACCTCCACCTCATCGTGTGGACAAGGGAAAGGCAAAGCTGAACGTGATCTCTTCCGAAGAGGTTCAAGCTTTAACTCAGGTCATCTCAGGTTAGTTGTCTTTCCAGCCTGAAGGTTTTGTTCTTGTTTTACTAGAATGTTTGCAGTATTGTTGTGGTAGTTCCTTAGTTATATATGCTCCTATAGGGAAATTTAAGGTGATGAACCGCTGGGTGCATGTTCTATTTGACTCTGGCGCTACCCACTCGTTCGTGGCTAGAGCCTTTGTAGAGCGACATCGGTTGACTTTAGATCGAGTTCGGGATACCTTCCGTGCCAAGTTCCCCTCTGGTGAATCTGTGTTGTAAGATTTGGGCATGTTAGATTGCCCTGTTTTGTTGGGGGACTTCCTTGCGAAGGTAGACCTGAAGATGATTGATCTGGAGGACTTCGATGTTATTCTTGGCATGGACTGGCTGTCTAGGTATGATGAAGTCATTCAGTGCAAATGGAAGCGCTTGGACTTAATCAGGGACGACGGTCAGCATGGAAGCGTGTATGTTGATCTGCGCCAGGATTCTCCTGTCATCTCTATGGTATGTGCTTAGAAACTGTTTTTTCAGATTGTTTTGCTTGTTTGGTCTCGGTAGTTGGGACCGCTGTTAGTGTACCGCGCTTGGAGGAGATTCCAGTTGTTCGTGATTTTGCCGATGTTTTTCCGGATGATCTTCCTTGTCTTCCTCCCGAGCGGGATGTGGAGTTTGTGATTGATTTGGAGCCGGGTACGCGTCCTATTGCTAAGGCTCCGTACCAGATGGCCCCTCGTGCGTTAGAGGAGTTGCGAGTTCAGTTGGACGAGCTGTTGGCAAAGGGATTTATCAGGCAAGGTTCGTCTCCTTGGGGTGCTCCTGTGCTGTTTGTGAAGAAGAAAGATGGGTCGATGTGGCTTTGCATCGACTATCGGGAGTTGAACAAAGTCACCATTAAGAACAGGTACCCTCTGCCGAGGATCGATGATTTATTTGACCAGTTGCGCGGTAGCACGGTGTTCTCCAAGATCGATCTTCATTCTGGCTATCATCAGCTCAGGATCTGTGAGGCAGATATTCCACGGACTGTGTTTAGATCGAGGCATGGACACTTTGAATTCTTGGTGATGTCGTTTGGTTTGACCAACGCACCATTAGCCTTCATGGATATGATGAACAGGGTGTTCAAGGATTTCTTAGACAAGTTCGTGGTGGTCTTCATCGATGACGTGTTTGCTTTTTTCGCAGCGCTGAGGAGCATGAGCAGCATCTGCGCTTGGTTCTATCAAAGTTGAGGAATAACAAGTTATTCGCCAAGCTGAGCAAGTGCGAATTTTGGTTGCCTCAGGTTTCATTTCTAGGCTACGTGGTGAACAAGGAGGGGATCTCGGTCGACCCAAAAAAGATCGCAGCAGTGATGGATTGGAGTAGGCTGAATACGCCTAAGGAGATCAGGATCTTCCTAGGGTTGGGTGGCTACTACAAGAGGTTCGTGGAGGGTTTCTCTTCCCTAGCTGCACCTTTGACCAAGCTGACTCAGAAGAACGTGGCTTTTGTTTGGAGCGAGAAGTGCGAAGAAGCCTTTCTGGAGTTAAAGAAGAGATTGTGCACTACTCCCGTTCTGACCCTGCCTACTGAGGGTGTGGATTATGATGTGTACGTGGATGCTTCGCATGTAGGTCTGGGATGCATATTAATGCAGGTAGGAAAGGTGATTGCCTATCGGTCAAGGCAACTGAAGACTCATGAGATGAATTATCCTACGCATGACCTTGAGTTTGCAGCGGTAATCTATGCATTGAAGTTGTGGAGGCATCTACTTTATGGGGCTCAGTGCAAGATCTTCACTGACCATAAGATCCTGAAGTACGTGTTCACGCAGAAGGAGTTGAATCTGTGCCAACAGCAGTGGCTAGAGTATGTGGCCGATTATGATGTAGAGATCCAGTATCATCCAGGCAAGGCCAATGTGGTGGCCGACGCCCTGAGCCGGAAGATGGGAAAGATCTTCAATCTCTCCGCCGATCGTTTAGTGGAGGAGTTCCTCCTTATGGATATATAAGTGGGATGCTGTGGCTTGCAGAGTAGTTTATCAGTGGCAGAGCCGTCTTGGATTTCTGTGACCAGACTGCACCAGAAGGACGATCCGGATCTTCTGCACTTTTTCACCAGGACCGAGAAGGGGGAGTTGCCAGACTTTGCTATCGATGATGCAGGTACTTTGAAGTACCGCGACAGATTTTGCATCCCTGATATTGGGGACATTAGAGGTATGATTTGCAGAGAGGCTCATGGATCCAGCGTTGCCTACCATCCAGGATCTATGAAGATGTATCGTGATTTAAAGAAAATTGCCTTGTGGTATGACATGAAAGGTGATATAGCCCGATTTGTTGCTGAGTGCCACACTTGTAAGCGTGTGAAGGCCGATCATGGAAGGCCTGGTGGCAAGTTGACTTCGTTAGAGATCCCGACTTAGAAGTGGGAAAGTATATCTATGGATTTCATCACAGTCTTACCAAAATCCCCGAAGGGATTTGATCCTGTTTGGGTTATAGTGGATAGACTGACGAAGTGTGCTCACTTCATGCCATATAAGATTGATTACCCGATGAAGAAGATAGCGGAGTTGTAATTGAATCAAGTCATCCGACTGCATGGTGTGCCGGTTAGCATCATTTCTGATCGAGACTCCCGGTTTACTTCTCGTTTTTGGCAGAGTCTGCAGGAGGGTTTGGGTACGGATCTGAGGTATTCTACTACTTTCCACCCACAGACCAATGGAAAGACGGAGCGGGTGAACCAGATAGTTAAGGATATGATCCGATGCTATATTTTCAACCACGGTGGAGCGTGGGATGAGCGACTGCGACTTATGGAATTTGCATACAATAACAGTTATCTGGAGAGCTTGCAGATGGCTCCGTTCGAAGCCTTGTATGGGAGGCGCTGCAGAACTC
Source organism: Platanthera zijinensis (assembly GCA_039513925.1). NCBI lineage: Eukaryota > Viridiplantae > Streptophyta > Magnoliopsida > Asparagales > Orchidaceae > Platanthera > Platanthera zijinensis. Next base: position 69,583,637 of record CM077092.1, on the reverse strand, counting down.
CGTTGTTTTTGGCTGAGGCTGGTGAGAGGCCTTTGTTGGGTCCTGATGCACTTGAGGAAATGGAAGTCGCAGTGAAGCTTATTCGAGAGAAGCTTCGTATAGCTCAGGAGAGGTACGAGAAGAACGCCAATCGGCGTAGGTCTGCCTTGGAGTTTTCTGTAGGGGACCTTGTATTTCTTAAGGTTTCCCCGATGGTGGGTGTAAAGTGGTTTGGTAAGAATCGGAAATTGGACCCGAGGTATGTGGGCTCGTTTAAGATTATGGAGCGGATTGGCGTGTCAGCTTACAGGTTGGATTTGCCAGCAAACTTCCCAGGTGTTCATAATGTTTTCCATGTAAGCCAATTACGGAAGTGTGTGTGCAGTAGTGGGCAAGTCTTGGACATTGTGCCCCAGTTAGAGCCCAACATCTCTTTTGTTGAAGTGCCGGTCCATATTTTGGATACTCAGGAACGGGTGCTGCGAAAGAAGTCCATTCCGATGGTGAAAGTTCTATGGAAGAATCAGGATTTGGAAAATGTGACTTGGGAGCTAGTGTCGTCCATGAGGAAGGCTTACCCTCACATATTTCCCTGATTTGATCGGTATGTTTCCCTTCTTGTAACTCCTGTTTGTTACTTTTTCCTTCTATAGTAGAAGTGTTGTGCATAAAGTTTCGGGACGAAACTTTCTTTTAGGGGGAGTGACTGTAACGCCCCCGATTTTTCTGCGACTATTTTATTCTCGTTTGGCATTACGGTGACGCGTTTTCGTGGCTTGTGCCATTTGTGGAGTGTGGTTTAGCTCCTTAGAACTGAGTGGCCTATTTTGTAGCCGATGGGCAAGGTCTCCCTAGCAAGACGAGTCGTTTTGGGTGACCCGGTGTGGCCTCTTGGGGGATTCTTGTATTTTGGCTTTAGGTGGGTATAACTCAAGTTCTATTCATCGAAAGTTAATTTCGACTTCGTCGATGTGTTCGTAGCGTGGGTATTTAGCTACGGTGCGAATTTCGTCGAATTCCGAGGTAATTCGGTTCCGTGTCATTTTGGGTGTGCCATTAGTAAAGTGTTGGGTACATTGGAAAATGTGTACCTGATTTGAAGAAGCCCAACTTAGCTCAATGATATACATCAAGGTGTATTTGACGTTATTTTGAGTTGACATGTGCAGGTGAAGAAGTATTAAAGAATGCAGAAAAATATTCTAAGTCCACATGTCGACACCTGAAGAAATTGTGTCGACACTTCAGAATATTTGTGTCGACACTTCAGAATATCAGTGTCGACACAGAGAATGATAGTCGACCACATTTATGTCGACACTGGGAAGCAGTGTCGACACATAAAGAAAATCGTCGTCCTCAGCACTGGGAAGCAGTGTCGACACCGTGAAAGATAGTCGACCAGAGAAGGTTAGTCGACACCGTGAAAGATAGTCGACCAGAGAAGGTTAGTCGACACCGTGAAAGATAGTCGACTAGTGAAAGATAGTCGACCAGAGAAAGATAGTCGACTCACAGAAGAAGATAGTCGACCACAACTGTGTCGACACTGGGTGGATGTGTCGACACCAGAAGACTGTGTCGACACATATTGGCAGAAGTCGACTATGCTTGTATCGACACCAGAAGACTGAGTCGACACATTTTGGCAGGATTGAAGATTGCTGTGTCGACACCTGAAGGCTGAGTCGACATATGCTGAGTTCTGAATCTACAACAACTATGTCGACACACAGGACTTGTGTCGACACACTGCAGAGTCTAGACCAAGTTATTTTCTGAAGAAGCTGTGTCTACTTAAAGGCAACTTAGTCGACATCATCAAAGACTGTGTCGACACCAAAGTCACTTGTGTCGACACAGATAGACAGATTGGTCTCGACACTTTCTAACTGACTGTCTCGACATTTTGCTGTCCAAGGATAAGGTACAAGAACTGTTTGAAGACTTGACAGCTGTGGGTTGCCACCGTTTAACTGAAGCTGTCAGAACTGTCAGAAAACAGTTAGAAACCGGATCAGCCGGTTACCATGAAGAAAGTCTATAAATAGATACATTCAGAAGGAATTAAACATGCAGCTAAGCTAAGAAAAATAATAGAAGAAGATCTAAGAAGAAGAAACAGAGGGATTACGATCCTGTTGAAGTTTCAATTCAAGAAAGTGAAAAAGAAGATCTTCATCAGAAGGTCTAAGAAGAAGAAGTCTGAAGTATCAGTAAAGGTGTTGGATAGAGGGAGATCCAGTCATCTTGAAGAAGAAGAAGGAAGCCATCAGTGGTTTCTCAAGAAGCTGTTTGGAAATCAACTCAGCTAAGTTCAGATTCAAGAAGCTTTGAAGAAAGCTCAGATTCAGTTGATTTCATCAGCTGATCAAGAAGTGTCTTGTCCTCTTCTCTCTCAACAAAGGCAAGACATCAAAATATCTTTTTCTAAATTTCTGTAGGATCTGTTTACACAGATCTGAGTTGTAAGCCTATGTTATAAAGGCTGAGTGTAGGAGAGGTGATCTCTGAGTGGTAGGGCTATTTGTCTGAGTGTAGGAGAAAGTTATTCTCTGAGTGGTAGGCCTTGAGGCAAGGCTGAGGTAGGGCTGTTGAGCCTGAGTTGTAGGAACCTATCCTGGTTCTGAGCTGTAGGATCTGAGGATCTGAGTATAGTGGAAGTTTGGCCGAATCTAGCATATTGCTAGATAGGTGAAGGGGGAAAGTGGATGTATCCAGACCTTGGGGAACCACTATAAAATATTGTGCAATCTGTGATGCTTAGTTGTCTGTGAATGATGTGCTAGATGTTTTAAATTGTTATTAAATTCTGCCTAGATTTATAGACAAGAAATTAGAACTTATTCACCGCCCCCCCCTCTAGGTGTTTAGGTTGTCTTGAAAGTAAAACTATCAAGTGGTATCAGAGGGAGGTTCCTCAAAAAGGACTTAACAGTCTGAGGTAGATCTAATAGGCAGAATCAAGATTCAAAAAGATGGGTTCTTGTGAGAATCATAAGGAGCTAGGGTCTATGAAATTACCCATATGCAAGAAAGAAATTTTTGGAATTTGGAAAGAAAGAGTCAGACTGTTTATGGAAGCATCTGACCCAAGGATTTACATCACAGTACAGGAAGGCCCCTTCATTCCAATAAAGGTATCAGTTCTTGATGCAAATATCCAAACTCCAAAGAGTTATTCAGAAATGACCAAGGATGAAATCATCTTGGCAACCATGGATAAAAGAGCTCAGAACATTATTGTTAGTGCCATAGATGATTCAACATTTCAGAATCTGATTCACTACAAGACCTCCAAAGAGATGTGGGACACATTGATTGTCTATATGGAGGGATCTGAAGAAGTGAGGCAGGACAGGAAATCTATGCTCAATCAGGAGTATGAAAGTTTTAGACAAGGAAAATCTGATAGCATAACTGAGTGCTACAAGAAATTCTATAGAATTGTGAATGAGCTTATGTCCTATGGAAGAGTCTTCAGTACTTATGAACTGAATGACAAATTCTTGAGATCCTTAACAAAGGATTGGGACACAAAGATCTGTGCCATAAGAGAAGTGGCTAAATTGGTAGAGATATCTCCTCCCACCTTGTTTGGGAAGTTGCTATCTTATGAAATGCAACTTATGGTGAGGAAGGAGGAGGAAAAGAATTCAAGAGGAGAGCATAGAGAAAAGACTGTGGCATTCAATACAGAAGCCACTAGAAAGAATAGGAGGAAATCACCATCTCCTCCTAAGGAAGTTGCAGAAGATAGTTCTGAAAATTCAGATAAGGGTTCAGAAAGCTGTGATTCAGATGCAGACTTTGCTGCATTCACAAGGCAATTCTAAAGGTTCTTGAAAAAGAAGCAATGGAAGTCTAGGCCTTCCACATCACAGCAAGTTGATGACTATTATCAGAAGAAAAGGTCATCAAGGAAAGAGAAGAGCAGATCAAAGCCCAGCAAAGCCACTACTTCAAAGATTGTCTGCTATTGTTGCAATAGGCCTGGACATGTAGTGGCTGACTGTCCTGATAAGAGAAAGGAATCTTCAGACAAAAAGAAGACTTATCAGAAAGGCAAGAAGGAGAAATCCTTTGTTGTAAAGAAAGATAAGAGTCTAACAGACCAGTCAACTTCAGAGTCAGAATCTAAAGCTGAAGCATATATTGGACTATATGCTGCATCTGAAGAAGAGGAGTTTCTGCAGTTGCTAGACTCCATCAATGAACAAAAGGATCATCAGTGTATAGGGCTGATGGCAGGATCAGAAGAGGACATATGCCATAATCAGTCTGGTCATAATAAGGTACAATGTCCTTCTATTACATCTGTTTGTTGTACAAGTGAAGAATCAGCTACATCTGCATCAACAGATGTAGATGCATCTGAATCTGAAGGAGATGTCTATCAATTGATAGACAAGTATGGGGACCTGTTGCAGGCCCTTAAGAAAAGCAAGAACCTGGTTAAATCTCAGGCTCAGGAAATTACTGAACTAAGGGTTGCTACAACTGAGTTAGAAAAAGTTATTGATCAAAAATTAAATGAAATTGCCAAGCTGAAGAATATAACTATTATTCAGATGGGCACAATTAATTATACTAATGATCAAGTGAAGAGTCTGGAGGCCAGACTTAGAATTGAAAGGGATTTAGTGGCTAGTTACTCTAAGCCAAAATCTCTCTTACCCTTGATAGATGAATTTGTCACTCAAAAGGGTAAGGCTGGATTAGGATTTAAAGGTAACTCCAGGGCTGGCAGATTCAAGAGGAAAGGCAAAGCTCCTGTTCAGCCACTAAATCTTTCAGTCCCCATAAAGTTTAGTAAGATGAAAGTGCCTTCTAACAAATATGATCATGAAGATATTCAAGGTCATATTAAGACTAATGTTCTGAAGAACAAGGGTGTAAATGCAAGCAGGCCTACCTATGGTCATAAACCCAATGGTTTTAAGAAATCAGTAGGTGAAGTTGCTGAAGCACCAGCAATGAACAGAAATTCTTCTGACAAGGATGTATCTAGATCTAGATACAATAAGTTTGAGTGTTGGTGCTGTGGCAAGAGAGTCCATTTTGCACTAGACTGCTGGTATAACCCAAGTGTTATAAAGAACAATAGTCTACCTGTTAGAAGAGGTTATGGTAGCTTTATTAATGCTAACCTGAACCAAGGACCCAAGACTTACTTGGGTTCTAAGGGTAAGTAATTCTGTGTTGCAGGTGAATCCAAGTAACCATACCCCTATATGGTACTTGGATAGTGGTTGTTCCAGGCACATGACTGGAACAAAGGGGCTGCTGAAGGAGTATTCATCTGTCAAAGATGGACCTAAAGTGATCTTTGGTGGATCTGAAAAAGGAGTCATCAAAGGGTTTGGTAACATTTCTTCTAACCTAATTACTATCACTCAAGTGGCTTATGTAAAAGGTTTGAAACATAATCTAATAAGCATAAGCCAGCTAAGTGATTTAGGATATGACATTTCATTTGTTAAAAATGGATGTCATATCAAGAGGTCAAGTGATCAAAAGATCATATTGACTGGGTATTGGAAGAGAAATGTATATTGTCTTAATTTTGAATGTGAGAATAAGGCTTCTCCCATCTGTCTTGTAGCTGATGACAATGCTTCTCATTGTGTTAAGTGGCACAAGAGATTGGCTCATCTAAACTACAAGACAATTGGCCAACTCTTTAGCAAAGAGTTAGTGAGGAATGGACCTCAAATTAAGTGTATAAAGGAAGGGATATGCTCAGCTTGTCAAAAGGGCAAGCAGACAAAATCCTCCTTTCAAAGCCTTGAAAACAAGGATTCTGTGAGGTGCTTATACCTCTTGCATATGGATCTTTTTGGTCCTATGCCAGTTCATAGTCTAGGTAGGAAGGTCTACACTTTTGTGGTTGTAGATGACTATTCTAGATTTACATGGGTGTTCTTTCTGAGACAAAAATCTGAAACCCCAAGTGTATTACTTAAATTTGTAAAGCAAATTCAGAATGAACTGAATAGTACAGTGGTCAAAATCAGAAGTGACCATGGTACTGAGTTTCAATCTGAAAGCATAACAAACTTGTGTAAAGACTTTGGGATTTTCCAAGAGTTCTCCTCACCTAGAACACCTCAGCAAAATGGAATTGCTGAAAGAAAGAATAGAACATTAATTGAAGCTGGTAGAACTCTATTGAGTGACACCTCTCTCCCAGAATATTTTTTGGCTGAGGCAGTTAACACTGCTTGTCATGTAATCAATAGGGCTACTATCACCAAAAGTCACAAAATGACTCCATATGAGATTGTGAAAGGCAGAAAACCAAATCTATCTTACTTTAGGATCTTTGGTTGCAAGTGTTATATACTTAACAATGGCAAGTCATATTTGACTAAGTTTGCTGCCAAATCCTAGGATGGGATATTTGTTAGGTACAACACAAATAGTAAGGCCTATAGAGTCTTCAACTTGACTACTCAAGTTGTTGAAGAATCTGTGCATGTTGTGTTTGATGAAACAAGATTAATCAACTATGAGTTGTCTTGTAGATCAAATGACTCAACAGGTATAAGCAAAAGTATGGACAAGCTTTCCATTACTGAAGTATCAAAGGAAGATGGGGCATTGGAAAATGAAGGCTTCTGTCCAGGGGGAGAACAAGACACTATAGAAGCTGATGAAAATCAAGAGAATCAGTTAAATGAAGGAGCTGGAGATGTTCAACCAGAAGGAAATCTTCCTCCATCTACAAGACATTTAAGAGATCATCCAGCTGATCAGATAATAGGTGATCCAAGACAAGGGGTGCAAACTAGAAGCAGAAATCAAAACACAGTTCTACATTCAAGTTTCCTTTCACAAATGGAGCCTAAAAAGTTTGAAGAAGCTATCCAAGACCAGCACTGGATTGATGCTATGCAAGATGAGCTGAATCAATTCAGAAGGTGCAATGTCTGGGAGCTTGTTCCTAAACCAAGAGGCCACAACATAATTGGCACAAAATGGATCTATAGGAACAAGCTAGATGAAAGTGGAATAATAGTAAAGAATAAAGCAAGATTGGTTGCAAAAGGATACAGGCAGGAATATGGGATTGACTTTGATCAAACCTTTGCTCCAGTAGCAAGGCTGGAGGCAATCAGAATATTCCTTGCCTATGCAGCCTATCAAGACTTCAAAGTATACCAGATGGATGTGAAGTCAGTATTTCTGAATGGTGATCTTAAAGAAGAAGTATATGTAGAGCAGCCATCAGGTTTTGTAGATCCTCTTAAACCTGATTTTGTTTATAAGCTTAGGAAAGCTCTGTATGGGTTAAAGCAAGCCCCAAGGGCTTGGTATGAAACCCTGTCTACTTTCCTTATTGAGAATAAATTCTCAAGAGGAAAAATTGACAAAACTCTATTCCTTAGGGAATCCAAAGGCAAGATCATCTTAGTTCAGATCTATGTTGATGACATAATCTTTGGATCTACTGAAAACAACCTTTGTAAAAAGTTTGCCAAACTTATGCAAGGGAAGTTTGAGATGAGCAGTATGGGGGAACTGAAATTCTTCTTGGGACTCCAAGTAAGACAGACTGATGATGGCTTGTCCATATCCCAGTCTAAGTTCACCAAAGAATTGATTAAGAAATATGGTATGGAGTCATCCTCCACCATGAGAACTCCTATGGGAACAAGTATGCCTATATGCAAAGATGATGCAGGTAAACCTGTTGATGAGACTTTGTATTTAGGAATAGTTGGCTCACTACTCTATCTCACTGATAGTAGACCAGATATTATGTATGCTACATGTGTCTGTGCTAGGTACCAAGCCTGCCCTAAAGAATCTCATTATACTGCAGTCAAAAGGATTCTGAGATATCTTAAGGGCACACCTAATCTAGGTCTTTGGTACCCTAGGAATAGAGATTTTCAACTAACAGGCTATTCAGATGCAGATTTTGCAGGATGTAGAGAGGATAGAAAGAGTACTACAGGTACTTGTCAATTCCTGGGAGGAAGACTAATATCATGGAGTAGTAAGAAGCAGACCAGTGTGGCAATTTCCACAGCTGAGTCTGAGTATGTTGCTGCTGGAAGCTGCTGTGCACAGCTATTATGGATGCAGCATCAGCTAAAGGATTATGGTATTCAAGTAAGTAGAACACCTCTTTTGTGTGATTCTAAGAGTGCAATTTCTATTGCTAATAATCCTGTTTCTCATAGTAGAACTAAGCATATAGAAATAAAATACCATTTTCTTAGAGAACATGTAGAAAAAGAAGACATCTCATTGGAATTTGTGAAAACAGATTATCAAATAGCAGATGTGTTTACTAAGCCCCTAGATGAGACCAAATTCAATAAATTCAAAATTGAATTAGGTATGTTAACCATTGATTAGTGTAATCACAAAATCATCAACAATAAAGTTGAAGTGGTAACAAGACATTCAAGTGATATTAAGACACATTGAAGTAGTATAAAGTACTTTGTTGTACTTATAAGTTGTGATGAACAAACAGAAATTGGCTAAGTAAGATGGTGTCGACACATTCAGTAATAATGTGTCGACTCAGGGTAGTAATGTCGACAAGTCAGAGATATTGTGTCGACACAGAAAATATGTGTCGACACTTAATAATCTTATTGTCGACTTATCCATGAATGTAGTGTCGACTTCACCAGGATAGTGGTGTCGACACTTACAGATTTTGTGTCGACACTTATACTAAGAGTCGACACAGAATTTCTGCTGCTCTATTATATATCTCTGGTGTCGACATAACCGCAAATTGGTGTCGACACATAGTAGACGAACTTGTAGTCGAGACAATAGAAGCTTGTGTCGACACAATCCATCTTTGTCGACACTTATAGTCTGTTTTTGACGACTTTTGATCTTCTTTAAACAGAAGGTATAAATAGGTCAAAAACTCATTCTGTCGACACGCTTACAAGGTTTTTGAAACCCTGTGTCGACATTCTCTCTCTCTCTCTTTCTCTCATCTTTCAAGCTTTCTCGACTGCTCAATGGCGCCAAAGATTGAAGACAATGTGAATGAAGGATATGAGTTGGTGCGCCAGGCCTTTGCAGCTGCCCCTCCAGATGTTCTTGGGGTTATCTCTCTCCTCTCCGACTCAGGTTTAGAATTTCTGGTTTCCGAACCATCAAAGATATGGAAGAAGGAGGTGCACGAGTTCTTTACCTCTGCATCTGTAGACTCTGAACGTCATGCGATAAAATCCACAGTTCATGGGTCACCTGTGGAGATTACACCAAGTAAGATAAGAACAATTCTGCAATTACCTACAATTGAGAATGAAGAGGATGTCCCTGCTTCTAAATCTAGGGAGGCTCTTCAATGGTGTGGATTGGAATCCACCATGAAAATTGGAGTTGCATTCAATCGAAAAGGAATGAATCAACAGGGCAAGTTTCTATCAGAAGTGGTAGGAAAAGTTATTCTGTGCAAGCCAGGTGGACATGATAGGATTTCTGCCTATATGTTCAGCCTAATGACCAGGATTGTTTTTACAATTCCTACGGATTGGTCATCTGTAATCTTTGAGAAGATTAGGGAAGGAATCAAGAAGCCAAATCTGGCTAGGATAATGAGTATATACCTAAGTAAGGAGATTCCTGAGGTTATGCAACAACAACCTGGAACTAAAATTAATCACATGAGAAGGATGGACATGAGATTGTTCTCTAGATGGGATAGGGTGCTGACCAAAGAGATGCCTGAAGTGGAAAGGCAGGATTCACCTGAGAAATCCCCAGATCATGCTACCAGTACTGGGCATCCACAAGAAGAGCAAGTAAGACTAGAGGTTGAAGATCAGCCTGCATCTACACAAGTTCAGCATGCCACAATACCTGCAGTTCAAGAAGAAGAAGTAAGTATACCAGCTCAGCAAGTTTATTCACCTACACAAACTGTATCAACTCATGACCAGGTACAGGTGCAGGGGGAGCTGGTGTATTTTCCTACAAAAGAGATTTCTAATATTTCTATTTCTGCACAGGTCCAGGGGGAGAAAGTGCAAGAAGATGCTCAAATTGATCAATCTCCAAATTTGAATACTGCAAATGATCAAGCTCAGAAGGAATATACTCTGGAGGAGTTATTTCCAAATGATGAAATAATTACTGATAGTCTGGAAGTGGAGCAAGAAATTGAGGGGGAGCCAGTGCATATTGAGACTGTACAACATGGCACTGAAGCAGCTGTTTCTCCTCCTCCCAAAGAAAGAGTTCAAATTGATAGTACTTCTGATTCAGAGACTGAAGAAGCCAGGGTGGCTAAAAAGAGAAAACTTATGGTCTTCCAGAGAAGGAGCAAGAACTATAAGCAGGCTCTACAATCTACAGAACATCACACTCCTTCTGACTTTGATTATAACAAGTTCTTGGTAGATTTACAAGTGAAATTGGATGAACACAGAGTGGCTATAGAAAAATATGTTGATGAGAACAACAAGTCCCTACAATTTGACTTAGCTCAAGATATAAAATCAATTAGGTTTGAGGTCAATATGCATAAGAAGGAAATGACAGATTGCTTCCATAAGGGAGGTAATGCTGTGGTATATCTGGCAAAACAACAGCAGACTATCATCCCTAAGGTGGATGACATTTCTTTAAAGCAAAGCTATGTCTTGGAAAATCAGTTAAGAATGAATGACAATTTAACTGAATCTCATCATGAGATCATTGAGGAATTGAAGAAGATTGTTCCAGGCCTGCCTGCAGATAGAGCAAAAGAAATGGAAGAATTTGATAAGAACTTTCAAGATGCTATTGCTTCTGTTAAGACTGCAATCACTACCTCTCAAAAGGAAATATCTAACAAGCTTCTAAAGTTAAAACCATTTTTTAAAGAGGGTGTGAATTATCTGGATGGCCAAATCAGATTTCAAAAGGAAGATCTCAGAGATCATGTTTCTAGAGAAGCCATAAAGGGGGAGAGGATGCTAGTTCATGCAGGCTCAGAGCACACAAAATGGGTGACCAATAGTATTCGAGCCACATTGGGATATCCCCATTGTGTGATGATGCTATGGTGGCTGAGTCAGGAATACAAACAAGTCTACTTGAAGGCAATCAACCTGAGGTTGCCCAAGTCATTTACCCCCCTCCAGATTATGATATGATTGATCAGCAGGTTCAAGGGATGTATAGTCCTCCAAAGGAGGTTACTAATATTGTTATTGGGAAGGTTGATAAGCCTGAGGCTACTTTGAAAGACCAGCAAGATGCTCTTCTATCTAAGAAAAGGTTTAGAGAGCAGGCTGAACTTAAGCCAGACTTTGAGCAGTGGAGTCCTACTTCCAGAAATATAATACTCACTGCATGGAAGGCTGTCAAAGACCAAGTGCAGGAAAGAGGCAAGTGGTACAATGAGATGGAATGGCAGAAGTATGAAGCCAGGCAAGAGGCCATTGTACAGTTTAGAAGAAAAGCCAAGCTGGGTAGGCTGCCTTCAGATGCTCAGGAGCCAAGCAAGTACTTCCCAAAGCCCTTTCATTATTTTGAAAGGCAAAGGCTCAAGGAAGAAGCAAAGAAGAAGGCTGATCTAAAACGCAAGAAGCCAGCTGAAGATTCTGAAGCTCCTGTGAAGGCTCAAGTTCTATCTGGCAAAGGGATTGTCATTAAAGAGCCTGATCAGTCTTAATTTTTAGTTCTTTCAAAGTGTTTTGTAATGTTTTGATTAAATCATTAAATGTAATTCTCTGTATTCAAACATTATCAAGTTATAAACAAAATGTTGTTTGGCATCATATAATGTTCATTCTGTGATGGATTGTTTTTATGTTTTGTTTATATTAAGTATTCCTGTTATGTCATATATCTTCAGTTTATACTTTTTATAAATGGTGTATCATTGGCTATAGGGTTATGACTTCTCCAAATAGGGGGAGATTGTTGGGTACATTGGAAAATGTGTACCTGATTTGAAGAAGCCCAACTTAGCTTAATGATATACATCAAGGTGTATTTGATGTTGTTTTGAGTTGACATGTGCAGGTGAAGAAGTATTAAAGAATGCAGAAAAATATTCTAAGTCCACATGTCGATACCTGAAGAAATTGTGTCGACACTTCAGAATATTTGTGTCGACACTTCAGAATATCAGTGTCGACACAGAGAATGATAGTCGACCACATTTATGTCGACACTGGGAAGCAGTGTCGACACATAAAGAAAATCGTCGACCTCAGCACTGGGAAGCAGTGTCGACACCGTGAAAGATAGTCGACCAGAGAAGGTTAGTCGACACCGTAAAAGATAGTCGACCAGAGAAGGTTAGTCGACACCGTGAAAGATAGTCGACTAGTGAAAGATAGTCGACCAGAGAAAGATAGTCGACTCACAGAAGAAGATAGTCGACCACAACTGTGTCGACACTGGGTGGATGTGTCGACCCCAGAATACTGTGTCGACACATATTGGCAGAAGTCGACTATGCTTGTATCGACACCAGAAGACTGAGTCGACACATTTTGGCAGGATTGAAGATTGCTGTGTCGACACCTGAAGGCTGAGTCGACACATGCTGAGTTCTGAATCTACAACAACTGTGTCGACACACAGGACTTGTGTCGACACACTGCAGAGTCTAGACCAAGTTATTTTCTGAAGAAGCTGTGTCTACTTAAAGGCAACTTAGTCGACATCATCAAAGACTGTGTCGACACCAAAGTCACTTGTGTCGACACAGATAGACAGATTGGTCTCGACACTTTCTAACTGACTGTCTCAACATTTTGCTGTCCAAGGCTAAGGTACAAGAACTGTTTGAAGACTTGACAGCTGTGGGTTGCCACCGTTTAACTGAAGCTGTCAGACCTGTCAGAAAACAGTTAGAAACCGGATCAGCCGGTTACCATGAAGAAAGTCTATAAATAGACACATTCAGAAGGAATTAAACATGCAGCTAAGCTAAGAAAAATAATATAAGAAGATCTAAGAAGAAGAAACAGAGGGATTACGATCCTGTTGAAGTTTCAATTCAAGAAAGTGAAAAAGAAGATCTTCATCAGAAGGTCTAAGAAGAATAAGTCTGAAGTATCAGTAAAGGTGTTGGATAGAGGGAGATCCAGTCATTTTGAAGAAGAAGAAGGAAACCATCAGTGGTTTCTCAAGAAGCTGTTTGGAAATCAACTCAGCTAAGTTCAGATTCAAGAAGCTTTGAAGAAAGCTCAGATTCAGTTGATTTCATCAGCTGATCAAGAAGTGTCTTGTCCTCTTCTCTCTCAACAAAGGCAAGACATCAAAATATCTTTTTCTAAATTTATGTAGGATCTGTTTACACAGATCTGAGTTGTAAGCCTATGTTATAAAGGCTGAGTGTAGGAGAGGTGATCTCTGAGTGGTAGGGCTATTTGCCTGAGTGTAGGAGAAAGTTATTCTCTGAGTGGTAGGCCTTGAGGCAAGGCTGAGGTAGGGCTGTTGAGCCTGAGTTGTAGGAACCTATCCTGGTTCTGAGCTGTAGGATCTGAGGATCTGAGTATAGTGGAAGTTTGGCCGAATCTAGCATATTGCTAGATAGGTGAAGGGGGAAAGTGGATGTACCCAGACCTTGGGGAACCACTATAAAACATTGTGCAATCTGTGATGCTTAGTTGTCTGTGAATGCTGTGCTAGATGTTTTAAATTGTTATTAAATTCTGCCTAGATTTATAGACAAGAAATTAGAACCTATTCACCCCCCCTCTAGGTGTTTAGGTTGTCTTGAAAGTAAAACTATCATAAAGACTATTATAAAATTCTCTTATTTTATTAAGAGAACCGGAAGCTAGGCTTCAGTTATTGCTGAACCGACGTGTTTAAAGCTTATATAAAAGCTTTACTTAGAGTGGCGGGCCCACTCTCTCCTCCTTCTTCCCAAGACCGAAACCGTCTGCTTCTGTTCGCGGAAAATAGTGGCGGAAACGGCGGACTGCCCTAGCCTTCGGCCGACGATTTCGGGAGCTTTCGTGGACGGAATTCGTTTCCGAAAGTGGCGTTGGCTTGCTCTCGCTCAGATCTACGTTTCGACGGTAAGAGATTCGATTTTCATGGAGTTTTAGGAGACTTGGATTTTCGGGTGTTGTGGATTTCCGCCATTTAAGTGCGGGTTGCTTGTTAGGTGCTTTTAGGTGCTGCTGCTGAGAGTGCCGAGTGAAGAGGAGGGGAAGTCGTCCAAGCTTCGCCGGAAATCGAGGCAAGTGGTATTCTTGCCCTTGCCACTTTTATTCTCTTGTTGAATTGAAAAATCCCGGTTAGCCCTAGGGTAGAGGACAAGCTGTTCTTTTATCTTGCTGAATTTTAGGGCTTAGTTTATCCTAATGAGCCTCCCTTCTTTGTGTTGTTGGTTCCCAACCCACCGACGTTATGCCGCTAACATAAACTCCAGAATTCTTGTCTGGTTGTTGCCTTGCGGGAGAAGCCGAGAGAGAGAGAGTAGGAGGGGGGGTTCCTGCTGTGTATCTTGGAAAGAGACAAATTTGGGCTCTCTGGTTTTCCGGCATTGAGTGTGGTGCACACACTCAAAGCCTTTGCGGGTTTGGCGTTGAGTGTGGTGCACACACTCAACGCCGCGGCTGTAGTCGATTTGAATTTTGGCTAAGTACTGGGGCATTAAGTGAGGTGGACTCACTCAACGCCGTAGCCCCCGCTAGCGGCTAAGTACTTTGGCATTGAGTGAGTCGACCTCACTCAACGCCATTTCTGTTTTGGCGTTGAGTGAGGCAAGCTCACTCAACGCCGCGGTTTTTCAGAGAAGCTAAGTACTTTGGCGTTGAGTGAGGTGTGCTCACTCAACGCCACAACATTTTCTGAGGCTAAGTACCTTGGTGTTGAGTGAGTCGACCTCACTCAACGCCATTTCGGCTTTGGCGTTGAGTGAGGTGACCTCACTCAACGCCGTAGGCAAGTTTACGTCCAAGTCCCGTAGCGTTGAGTGAGTGAACCTACCTCAATGCCATTTCTGCTTTGGCGTTGAGTGAGGTAGACTCACTCAACGCCACAGCCCTTCTTTACGGCCCGGACTTCTGGCGTTGAGTGAGATGACCTCACTCAATGCCATTGTTATTTTGGCGTTGAGTGAGGTCAGCTCACTCAACGCCGCAGATATGCCTTGTTGCGGCTAAGTACCAGGGTGTTGAGGGAGTGAACCTCACTCAACGCCATTGCTGTTTTGGCGTTGAGGGAGGTGGACTCACTCAACGCCGCAGTCTTCTTTTGCGGCTGGGTGTAAGGGCGTTGAGTGAGTGAGCTTTACTCAATGCCATTGCTGTTTTGGCGTTGAGTGAGGCCAGCTCACTCAATGCCACTTTATCTGATTGTGGTTAAGTACCAGGGCGTTGATTGAGTGTACCTCACTCAACGCAATCGCTGTTTTGGCGTTGAGTGAGGTTAGCTCACTCAACACCCGAGAATTCTTGCGGGAGGCGTTGAGTGAGTGAACCTCACTCAACGCCATGCCTGTTTTGGCATTGAGTGAGGCTAGCTCACTCAATGCCAGAGTAGTTCTTCTGGAGGGCGGTTAGTGAGTGAACCTCACTCAACGCTATGGCTATTCTGGCGTTGAGTGAGGCTGACTCACTCAACGCCAAAGTCTGGTTAGGCGTTGAGTGGGTCCCACTCAACATCAAGCCGTGTTGAGTCATTTCAACACTTTTTTCCCTACCTTGATTTTTGCCCCCGAGTGAATTCCTTGATTTTCTTTGAAGTTCCTTGTCGGCTATGTTTTTCTTTCCTAAAGGCCGAATCGTGGGTCGTGGTTAATTAGTAGTGGTGGTTTGGAGCTCTTAAGAGGGGAGGTATTGTGTAATTTAGCCAAGGCCACCCTTTTTCTTTTATCTTGCCCTAGGTACGGGCTGGGCAAGGGGGTGGGAGGTCCCTATTTATTTCACATGTAGACCCTTGAGCTTTGTTTCTTGGAAATGGTTGTTGGGGGACTGAGTTTGCCTCCAACCCAAATCCACATTGTTTGTTTTTCTACTACCATCTCCCACAGTTTAGGGTGTTAGACGTTTCTTCCTTGGTAGATTGCAGCATTTTGGGCTCTTGGTAGCTTAGTAGACTCTGCATGAGGTAGTTTCTGGGCAGGGTTGATGCTGTTTCCTCGCACCTGGTGCATTTCTTTTTTTTCTTGCCTTGGGCAGTTGTGACCTTTTACTGCTTTGTTTTTCCTCTTTCATTTATCATCTGATTGACACTTTCGTGCAGTTTTCCTTGTTTGCTTGCTGAGGTATTCTTTCTTCTTTTGAATGCCTCAGGTTCTGAGCAGTAGTCAGTTTGGTGGCTAGGTTGCTGTGGTGTTGCTGGTGGTCACTTGGACTTTGGAGATCCTTCTGGATTTATTTAGTGAGGTAGTTTTCTGCACTTTTCTTACAGACATACATATTTGCTAGTGGGTTCGTGTCAGGTTGTTTTGCGCCCACAGGTAGTTTTTACCTTTGTACTAGATATATTACTTTTGCTGCTACCATTTTCTGGAGATAGTCTACTTGATCTAGAAAGGATTTATGCTAGGTTGCTAGTTACTTTTAAAACTACAATTATTATTATAAGTATAGCTCATGATCAGCATGTTTTATTAAACTCAATCACTATTTTCCAAACAACGTATAAAGATCATTTTCTTATATATAATATAAATTAAATGTAGAGTCTTGCATAGCATAAGTTGTCCTCTTGGGACACTTATGCACACCTTAGGATGTCAATCCTGAATAAAGTAATTTTCCGTAGCGTTTAAGTATAGTTTTAAACCGTGGACTAGGTGATCCACCGAGCCGAGGGATACGGCCTCTAAAATATAACTGATTTTCTAATCATTAAACTCATGAATTTCTTTCGTAAAGTAAAGTAGATGGTTTTGCCTGAGCGTCAGCAGTTATCCCCTGCTTGACGTGGCATCATGACGTGTGTTTTCTCATACTCTGATAATTCCTAAATTCGGAGAAAATGCGGGTTGTGACAGCCTGTCCCTGCAAGGGAGCAGGTACTGCTTCAAGCAGCAGAACCTAGAAGAGTTGAACAAGTGGTTGTGGAGTCGTTGATACCTAGAAGAGCGACCAAAAAGTAGCTCAAACATGTTATGGGCTTTAATCCTCCGGTGTTCTCGGGGACTGGAACCCTATCCCAAGCTGAGGATTGGCTCTCCCAAGTAAAGAGAGTCTATACAGCTACGGAAACAGAGAAGTGGCAGAAGACCACCATATCCACTTTCCTATTGGATGGAGAGGCAAGGTTGCGGTGGGAAGGTTTAGAGCTACATCACTTGGGTGGAAGGCAACTGACGGACGTCTCAATGGAGGAATTTTTTAGACTAATCTTGGCAAGGTACCTTCCCTCAGATCAAAGGATCGCGATGGAGAATGAGTTCTAGAGGTAGATGCAAGGTGAAAGTAGCGTGGATGAGTACCTCCACGAATTTACATGGTTGGGTCGGTGTGCTAGCTCTAAGTTTACTGATGAGGAGCGTAAGTGTTGGGTACATTGGAAAATGTGTACCAGATTCGGAGAAGCCACAACTTAGTCAATGGTATGCATCAATTTGTATTTGACAGAAGTTTGAGTTTCATTGCGCAGGTTTAAGAATTTGAAGAAAATTTTTCTAAGTACAAGTGTCGACACTTGTGAAGAAACTGTGTCGACACTCAAGGAGATTTTGTCGACACTCAGGCAAGCTTTGTCGACACACTGGCAAAATGTGTCGACACTTATGAAGAATTTATGTCGACACCCAGAATTTGTGTCGACATTTATAAAGAAGTTGTGTCGACACTCAAAGCTATGACGACACCTAAAGAAGCTGTTATGTTGACATCCAGAAATGTGTCGACATCTGAAGCAGGACTTGTGTCGACACTTAAAACTGAAGCTGTGTCGACACTCAGGAGATATGTTGACACCTGAAGCAATTGTGTCGACACACAAGACTTGTGTCGACACACCAACTCTCAAAAGGCTGTGTCAAGTTCAGAAGTAATTGTATCGACACACACTCAACACCATTTGACAAACACTCAATGCCAACTGTCTGCAACAAAAATGTCGAGACAAGGAGCTGCTGTGTCGACACACAGGACTTGTGTTGACACATACAACAAAAGCAGTGTCGAGAAGCAGAAGTATAATTGTGTCGACACTAGGAGTAATTGTGTCGATACCATGAAGACTTGTGTCGACACTTAGCCTATATGTGTCGACACATGTGAAGAAGTCTGCTGAGTGTTGTGTGCTGAGTTGAAAAGACATTGAAGAACCTGGTGATGTGACTGATGATTTGATAGCTGTCATAACTAGCCGGTCTGACACCACTGTCAGAACTGTCAGAAGTTTGTAATGAACAAGATCAGCCGGTAACTATGGAGCAAGCTGTATAAGAGACAGATCAAAAATGACAGAGAAGAATAAATAAGAAGAATTCTGACAGATCAAGGGATGTCTGCAAGAAAGATTCAGAGTTCAATCTGAATTTACAAAAGAAGCTGACTGAGGATCAACTTTAACATAAAGAGAAGATCCACCTTATTTTGTTCTAATCTGTTGGAACCAACAAGGTCGATTCCTCATAAAGCTCGGAACTACTGGGGCAGCTCACGCTTACTCTATTAGGATCACACTCGAGGCGAAGAACTAGACCGGAGATTCCAACGAGGTGGTCCCACCTCGTACCCGGAAGAGACTAAAGCTCTTCCCCTCCCCAGCCAATGCTGAGCTAGGTGCCTTAGAAGAAGTGGAAGGAGTCAAGAAAGCTTTCCCTTCTAAGGCACCTTACCGGTCTATTTATAGGCCTCTGAACTGGGACAGCAAATAACCAATTTACACCGCCCTGAAATTATTAGAACATCCCTGGCTAGGTCTTCCAACAGCCAAACTCCGCTGTCCACAAGGGCTAAATACAGACCACCCAGGGTAAAAGGGTAAAACACCCCTGGGACCCAAATGGTGGGTCCGGCCCTACCTGAACCGGCCTTGAACCAAAGTGACACCTGGCGAGAACTCCCCCATAGGGTCCTCTCGCATAGCGAGAGGGCTACCCCGGGCGAGAGCTCCACTCCTGGAGTCCTCTCGCGCGGTGAGCCGGTCACTCGCCAGGAAAGCTTCCCGTCTCGGCATTCACTTATCTGAGGCGGTCACTCGCCGCTTAATGCAGTGAACCTCACTCCATGCCCTGTCTCCTGGCACCTCTCGCCTGGTACCTCTCGCCTGGGCCCTCTCGCTCGGCTCTCGTTGCCTGGGTCCTCTCGCCTGGGCCCTCTCGCTCGCCTGCGAGTCTGAGGTTGTACACAATCCCCGCTCTTTTCGAGGTTGTTTACAAACTCGGAAAGATAGTTCAACCGAGGCTCGTGGTAGTACGGCGAATTTATTGGGGGGAAACTTTTGGTGGGCCCCTTGCCTAGTCTATAAATACGAAAATCGCCTCCCCGCAAGGGGCCGTTCCCTTTCCTCCATCCTCTTCCAGCATCTGCCTCTATGTCTCTCAGTCAAAGTTTTCGGGACCGCATCGAGGCCGTGCGCCAGCGGAACAAGGCAACGACGGCGGATCTTAACAAGATCCCCGTGCGGAAAAAGGCAAAAGTTCCGGAGCCTCCCCTCCCGGCAGGAGAACCTTCTCGCTCCTTTCCGAGGGGCTATGTACCTCCGACTCCAGCTAGTCTCAAAGGAAAAGAGGTAAGTCTTTCAAGACTGTTATGATCTCTTTGCACCACACATTTTTTCACTTGCTACCTTTTCTCAGAAAATCTCGGCGCCTCCTCATCGTCTTGAGACCATTCGCATCAACATTTCAGAGCTTCCTTCAAGGCCTCTCTCGACCCAAGCCTCAACTCCCCCCTCTACCCCCGTGACGAAGAGGGATGATCCTTCTACCACATCAGGATCCACCCGCCGATTCGGTAAGAGGCTCTACCTCTGACACCTGCTCTCTTCTTCTTGTTGTCTGCTTTTTTCCTTGCCGCTTTATCTCTTTGGCTAATCCATAGGTGCGAGTGGAACCCCTATCGAGGACTCACTGGCTGCCGACTCGCCGGTCGATGATTACTCCAGGCAGCTGGCCCCTTCGCCTACTCCTCCTATAGATGAGATCGAGGACTACCTGGGCGACCACATGGACCCCATAGAGATGAAGCATAAGGTGGCCGAGATGCTGCGGAAGCACACGCACATTATTCAAGCGTTGGAAAAAGGGAAGCAAGCCGTAGACCACCGGATAGACTGGCTAGAGGTGGAATGCGCTCGTCTGTCTTCGGAGATAGACGCCGACATTGAGGTGGACCAGACGAACCCTCGGGCAATCTTGGATGACGTCGACCAACAGCTCCGTCTCGTCCGCAGTGGTGTTGAGGAAGCTCGTGCCTTCCACCTCCCCAGTCGTCCTCCCTGCGTGAGAGGCCGCGGGTGAGGGCAATGGAGGTGGGATAAGAATTGACGAGAGCTCCGCCTTCTTTCCTTTCGCCTCTCGCCTCTCGCTTCTTAGCTCTTTCGTTCGCCTTGTCTCTGTAATAAAATATTTGCTTATATAGCGCCAGCTGTGCGCTCTTCGAACTTGCCACCCGTCTTTATGCGGGATTAAATTTATTAATTTGGTGATTTGCCTGTTTAATTGATGCGACAGCGCTAACACCTTCTTTTATGCTACTTTTTAACCTGTTACTTTTATTTCTCTGCATCAATCTTTTCACCGCCTCCTTGGGCTGATGGCCCACTTAGGGTTCCGCCGCTCGAGGCTTGGAGAGAGAAGGGTCGGCCGACGCTTGCCCTTCCCCGGCGTAGTTCTCTATCCGCTTATCCTCCTACTTATGAGAGCTATAAATACCCCCACAGCCAGGGCTAGAAGCGTGTTTTCCTAGACTTCCGCCCGCGGCTCCCCCTCCCTTCCCAGCTCGTCTCGCACTCCGGCCCCTCACCCTTCCTCTTTACTGTTCTTCGTGTCTTCCCGCTTGTTCTTCACTCGCCAGCTTCCCCTTTATCACGCGCACTCATGGGAAAAAGGAGGCCAGAGGATGGTGAGGGCCGCAACCACTATGGGAAGAGATTCTCCGACCACGATTTCGCTCCTGGTCGCCTCTCTGTCGACTAATATGAGGCCTTCCAGAGCAACTTCTTGTCGGAGGGCTACGATTCACGCCCTCCCAAGATTGACGAGAGTGTGAATACATTCTACCCGAGCAAGCTTGCCTTCCCCGTCTCGCACTTCGAGGCGGGGCTCCGGCTTCCCCTCTAGCCCGAAATGAAGCAAGTTCTCAAGTACTTCGGCGTCGTGCCTGCCCAGTTGAACCCCAACGCGATCTCGGTTATCGTCGCGTTCGCGTGCTACATGCGGCGAGAGAAAATAGAATTCAGTCTCACCGTCTTCCGAAAGATGTTCGTCTACCGCGCCAATCAAGACGGGGTCTCCTTCTTCACCGGGCTGAATCTGAAAGTCTGCAAGACACCAAACAAGAATCATCACTAGCTAACCCGCTCCATCTTCATCCGCGGGAACCTGGGCGGCGTCCCTCTTGCGTCCGTCTCACCCGCGGAAATCTTCTATATTACTCTGCAGGTTGGCGGCACGGACAAGCTTCTTTACGAGTACCTCGCTGGTAAGAACTTCGAGGTCAGGTTTTTGAGACGGGGGCTCGCCTCACTGCTCCCCGTGCTCCCTGGAGAAGGTATGCTCGACCCCCTCATCTTTTTCTTGCCTTCGGTACTTTCCTCTCGCTGAGCCTTTTCCCTGACTCTGTCTCGCTTCTCCCAAGAGAGAGGAACGTGCCGGTGCACCCTCCCAACAGAAGTAATATCAAGCCATCTAAATACGTGGCTCTCGCCAATATGGCGGCCGAGGCGGCCAAAGATTCATTGGCCCCTCCTCCCTGGAAGATGGCAGCTGAGGACTCGGCCACCTCTCGCCTCAGCCCCTCAAAGAAATTGAAGATGAAGTGGAAGAAAGTAGTCTCCTTCCCTTCCGAGAAGGGCAAGGTCCCTGCGGACACAGCGGCGACGCCAAGGTCCTTGAGCCCCATATCCCTGGAATTTGAATCTCCCCACTCGCCTCCCTTGACCTCTCCGCATAGGGCAGTTTTGCTTCCTGAAGACGCGGTACCTCTCGCACCGCCCGCGAGCTCTTCTCACCAACCTCCCTGGTCCCCTTCTCGCGGGGAGGCTCCTCTCTTGTATCTTGCTCCATCCGCCTACCTGAACTTCAATGTGGGCCCATCTGTCCCCGACAGTGCCAATGAGCCTTCGCTCATCTGGGATAAGGGGGCACATCGGGTCTCCATCTCTACCCTTCTCCCCGCATGGAGAGAGCAAGACGAGTCTTCTGCCCATGCCTTCTCCTTGGGCTTCGGCCTCTATGGGGGTCTCACCCCTGACGCGCTCGACGCGGCCACCACACGAGATCTTATCTTCAGGACGGCCCACTCGCAGCTACGTACCCTCGAGCTCTCTCATCGACTCTCGCGCTGCCTAATTTACAACACTCAAAGCTGGAAGGAGATAGACACTAAACTCATTGCCGAGCGCGAGAAGTCTGGGGATCTCACCAAGCGACTGGAGGTGGCCGAGAGCCTTCTTGCCAAGGCCAGTGGTGGAGTGGTGAGTTGATACTTAGTCGGCCTTCTCAAGCACTCTCCCGCTAGATTTAACGGTTTGTTCTTTTTGCAGGATGCTGAGACGGCTGAAAGACTGCGCTCGCGAGTGGAGGAGCTGGAGACGGAGGTGAAGGAGCTGAAAACAGAGATTGCCCAGCTCAAATAGGCCTCCACTTCTCGCTCGCAGGTCCCCCCACCTCCTCCCGCGCATTATACGCACGATGAGGTCGAAGACTTTTGCCAGGATGCCAACATACGGACCGCCGAGCTCATCCTGAAGATGTTGCGAGAGATGGGTGTAGTTAAAGATGATTGCGAGGACATCACCGCCCGGGTCCTCGTGCCCGAGATTTATGGCGAGGACGGGGAATCTCCGGCGAGCGAGAAGGACTAGGGCTCCTTGAGCACAGTAGCCTTTTTCTTTTCTTTTTGCTTTGATTACAATGCCTCTCCTGATTTTGGGAATGTACTGTATTAAAACACGAATATGATTCATGTGTATATATATATATTTCTGCTCGCGCCTGAAGCTAGCCTCTTTTCTTTTCTTCCTCCTCTCTTTTTTTTCCTCTCGCTTGGACAGCTCGCGAGATCCCCGAGATCCTTAGCGGCGAGAGGGGGTTATCTTTCCCCTCGCCGGCTGTTACCAGCAGACCTTGCCCAGGGGGCGAGCTGGCGAGCCTCTGCCACTCTCGCGGGCGTGGGGACACCTTCTCCTTCCTCTCGCGCTGCCTACCGGCTCCTCTCGGCGCGAGTGGACATGGGTGATCAATTATTTCCACCCCTCACTTCTTTTTCTTTATGTAGGAAGTCATCTTGAAGTATCCCCCCCTTTTTGTTAGTAGCTAGATTCAGTGTTTTCCTGATTAATCAGCTTCTATGTCAAGACCTTAGTTACCTGCCCCCAGAAAACACCCAACCCAAATTACAGCCGCAAGACATTTATGCTCTCCAACTGCAGCTTCTATGCCCCTATCCAGTATTGAAATGGAAACAAGTCCTTGCACACGAAAACTTCAGCACGGTAGAGTAAGAGGGTAAGTGGGAATGGGAAGGAGGTAACCACTCCGCAGAAGGGGCCTGATCCACCTTTTGTTATTATTTCCAACCACCGAGTGAGCCTACAGCCCTGCCAGCTTGATGAGAGCCTGGTCAGCGGGTCGGCTCGGGGTCTCCTATCCTCTCTCCTCCAACCACCGAGTGAGCCTACAGCCCTGCCGGCTTAATGAGAGCCTGGTCAACGGGTCTGCTCGGGGTCTCCACTCCTCTCTCCTCCAACCACCGAGTGAGCCTACAGCCCTGCCAGCTTGATGAGATCCTGGTCAGCGGGTCTGCTCGGGGTCTCCTCTCCTCTTTCTCCTCCAACCACCGAGTGAGCCTACAACCATGCCAGCTTGATGAGAGCCTGGTAAGCGGGTCTTCTCGGGGTCTCCTCTCCTCTTTCTCCTCCAACCACCGAGTGAGCCTACAGCCCTGCCAGCTTGATGAGAGCCTGGTCAGCGGGTCTGCTCAGGGTCTCCTCTTGTCTTTCTCCTCCAACCACCGAGTGAGCCTACAACCCTGCCAGCTTGATGAGAGCCTGGTCAGCGGGTCTGCTCGGGGTCTCCTCTCCTCTTTCTCCTCTAACCACCGAGTGAGCCTACAGCCCTGCCAGCTTGATGAGAGCCTGGTCAGCGGGTCTGCTTGGGGTCTCCTCTCCTCTTTCTCCTCCAACCGCCGAGTGAGCCTATAGCCCTGCCAGCTTGATGAGAGCCTGGTCAGCGGGTCTGCTCGGGGTCTCCTCTCCACTTTCTCCTCCAACCGCCGTCTTCTAAGAAGGACGCCCTGAGGTGCATTGTGCTAGGAAATCATGACATTCAAAAAGTAAGATCGTTAAAGTCATACTCAAGCATATTCAGAGGAAAATTATCATTATGGATAGAAACGCTTCAGATCATCACCGCTGCGGGTGCGATCCAGGGGTACCCCGTCCACATCCTGGAGGTGATACCCCCTGACTTCAAAACTTCTTTTACAATGAAGGGACCCTCCCAATTGGGGTTGAGCTTTCCTACCGAGGCCCCCCCTGCCCGCAGCATCCACCTTCTTGAGGACAAAGTCCCCCTTTTGAAATTGCTTGATCCGGATGTGCTTATCAAAGTACTTGGACATCCGGCGCTTGACCTCCTCCCGTCGGATTGATGCTAGCTCCCGGAGCTCTTCGACGAGGTCGAGTGAAAGCCTCTGCTCCTCTCCATTATTGACCTGCCACCTTTCATCTCCCTCCCTTGCTGATGTTACCCTGGGAGATTCAACCTCAAACTCCACAGGTATGACGGCCTCCAAGCCATGGGAGAGCTTGAAAGGTGTCTCTCCTGTGGCCGTATTCGGAGTAGTTCGTAGAGTGCACAGGACGGAGGGGAGTTGTTCCGCCCAGCTCCCCCTCAAGTTCTCCACTTTCTTCTTTAAGAGATTCACAATGATCTTATTTGCTGCTTCCACCTTTCCGTTGCTTCGAGGGTGATGAACCGAGGCAAACCGAAGGTCTATGCCAAGCTGCACACAAAAGTCCACAAACTCCCTGCTGGCGAATTATGGCCCATTGTTGGTGACTATGGCCAAAGGGAGCCCGTGCCGGCAAATAATCTCTCCCCACACAAAGTTCTTGACCACTTGCGATGTCACCTTCGCCAAAGCCTTCACCTCCAGCAATTTCGAAAAGTAATCCACCATGACTAGTAGGAACCTCCTCTGACCGCTACCTTGAGGAAATGGCCCCACTAGGTACAGTCCCCATATGGTGAAGGGCCATGGAGAGGTGATTGTTCGCATCCTCTGTGCTGGGAGGAGCTGTAAGGGAGCAAACTCCTGACACTTTCTACACCTCTTAGCAAGCTGCTCCGCATCTTTCCGGAGGGTAGGCCAGAAATAGCCTTGCCTTAGTACCCTCCCTTCCAAAGTTTGACTCCATGAGTGGCTTCCATATTCCCCCGAATGGACCTCCTCCAATACCTTTGATGCTTCCTTCTTGGATACACACCGGGCTACCAATCCGGACAATGTTTTTCGGTAAAGTACTCCTTCCTTCAACAGATAATAAGCTGTCTTGTACCTAATCCGCTTCCTCTCGAGATCCCCCTCGGGTACATGTCTCGACGCCAAGTAGGTCACAAAAGGATCCATCCAAGATACCTCCTGGTCGACCTCCATTATCTCCCCTTCTTCTATGGAAGGCCTGAAGAGTTCGGCCATAGTCCCTCCGGCCTGAGGACCATGCCTTGCGACCAAGTCTGCCTTAGCACTCTCTTCTCGAGGAACGTGTTGGATGGAGAAGCTATGAAACTGCCCAACGATACCCTTAGTCTTTACCAGGTACAACTGGAGGGTCTGTTCCCTCACCTCGAAATCTCCGTTGATGTGCCTTTCCACCACCAAGGAGTCCGTGAAGACCCTGATATCCTGTATGCCCAACTCCCTAGCCAGCCGAAGCCCGGCGATGATTGCTTCATACTCGACTTGATTGTTCGTGAGGGTGAAGTGTATCTTCAAGGCTTGCTCGATCCTAGTCCCCTCGGGACTCGTCAAGATGACCCCTCCCCCAAAAGAATTCTTACCAGAAGCTCCATCCACCAACATCTCCCAAGCTGCCCCGGGAGATACCTCCACCTCCTCAGCCTCTACCGCATAATCTGCCAAGAGATCTGCCACTACCTGTGCTTTAATAGTCTCTCGAGGGACGTAGGAGAGGTCAAATTCGCTGAGTTCGATTGACCACTTGGCCAATCTTCTCGAGTGCTCGACCCCCTCGAGGATGCGGCGAAGAGGGTGATCCGTCACAACCTGAATGGCATGAGCTTGGAAGTATGGTCTAAGCTTCCGAGTCGACACGATGACAGCGAAGGCCAGCTTTTCTAGGATGGGATATTTAAGCTCTGCCTTTTTGATGACCCTGCTTACATAATAAATGGGGAATTGCTTCTTTCCTTCCTCTCGGACGAGGACCGAGCTAACCGCCCCCGTCCCTACCCCCAAATAGAGGAAGAAACTCTCCCCTTCCCTCGGCCCTTGAAGTAGCGGCGTCTGGGTAAGCTGTTGTTTTAAGGCCGCAAAGGCCTTTTCGTATTCTAAGGTCCACTCGAACTCCCTTCCTCCCCTTAGAGTTTGAAAGAAGGAGGAGCCTCTCTCTCCTGCCCTAGAGAGGAACATACTCAACCCTGCTAGCTTGCCAGTAAGACGCTGGACATCCTTGACATTCTTAGGAGATCCCAGCTCTAGTATCGCTTTTACCTTGTCAGGATTGGGTTCCACCCCCGCAGGAGTAAGGAGGTGTCCCAAAAACTTCCCCCTGCTAGCCCCGAATACACATTTCAAAGGGTTAAGCCTCACTTATACTTCCTTACAGTTGTAAATGTCTCCTGCAAGTCCAAGACATGGGACCCAAGGTCCCGACTCTTAACCATCAAGTCATCCACATAAACCTCGAGGTTCCGCCCCTTCTGCTCTCGAAAAATCCGGTCCATCATCCTTTGATACGTTGCTCCCACATTCTTTAGCCCGAAAGGCATCATGTTATAACTGAAGCACCCATCCTCCATGATGAAGGTGACGTCATTGACGTCCGGAGGGTGCATGTGAATTTGATTGTACCTTAAAAAAGCATCGAAAAAACTCATTAGTGAGAAGCCGACGGCTGAGTCAACCAGCGCGTCGATTCGAGGCAGGGGGTAACAATCCTTAGGGCATGCTTTATTTAAAAGAGAGAAATCAATACACATCCTCCATTTCCCCTCCCCCTTTTTTACCCTTACAACATTGCTCACCCACCCCGGATACCTGTTGGAAAATATGAATCCTGACTGGAGCAGTTTCTCCACCTCTTCTCTGATAGGTCTGGCCATCTTGGAGGCGATGGCCCTCTTTTTCTGTTGGATGGGAAGGACCTTGGGGTCAAGGTTGAGATGGTGGCATGCCACGTCCGCGTCGATCCCTGGCATGTCCGCTGCGCTCCAGGCGAAGACGTCGATGTTCTCTTGCACGCACCTCCGGATCTCCTCCTGGTCTTTGGGAGTGAGCTCTCCGCTGATCTTTATCTTTTCCTTCCTTCCATCCTTTGTGAGGATCTCCACCTCCAGAACTTCCACAGCCTCCCTCAACCTTGAAGGTTCTTCTTCCTCTGGCTCCCTCAGATCCTCCTCCAGATCCTTTGTCCCGTACTCTACTCCCAAGCCTTCCACGGCAGCTACCCTCTCATAGGCCCTCCCTTTCTCTCTTCCAAGGTCCCCCTCTGGTGATGCCCTCTTTCTCTTCTTTTCCCCAATACTTCCTTCATTCCCCCTACGCTCCCGCTCCCCAGCCACTTGCTCTCCCGCCATTACTGGCTCTACCGCAATGCCTCTTTCACCTCCTCCCTCTCTCTCCGACTCCTCACATTCCATTCTTTTCTCTAGCTCCTCTGCATCCCCCTTCCATGAGATGGTGTTGACCACCGTCACGTAGCACTCCCAAGCCGCCTTTGGATCCCCCCTTACCCTTATCTTGGTTCCTCCCGAATTAAGCTTCAAGAACTGATGGAATGAGGATGGTACACACCTAAAGGCGCTGATCAAAGGGAGCCCAAAGATCGCATTATAGCTGCTAGGGGCATCCACTATCACGAAACGACAGTTCCTGGACAGCCCCCCCAGCATCACCTAAAGTCCTACTCCTCCCTTGACCTCCTTCCTCTCCCCCGAGAATCCAAACAATTGCCCATCCGCCGCCAACACCCTTCGGGCCTCCACCCTCATCTCATAGAATGCCTTCTTGAAGATCACATTGACGGAACTCACATTGTCCACCAAAATTCGGGACACCGTGAAGTTCTCAATGGCGGTCCAGAGTACCAGCGCATCGCAGAAAGGGTCCTCGTGATCTGGTAGGTCCCTTCTGGAAAAGGTGATTTTCTCATCCGGGGGTGGGGCTTGCGACGTCGAGGCAACGCTCCGACGATACATAGTGTGAAGACTGGCCTTACGGGTGGCCTCGATGCCCACCCCCCCATGAATCACCCCAATCCCTCCTCGATCTCCTGTGTCCGACCGATCCACACATCGATCCTCCTCCGCGGCACCTGGCATCTCCACTATCTGCACTGGTGGCCGTTGGTCTTCTCCTCCTCTACCACTCTTCAACTCCAAGAACTCCGGGCACGTGGCCGTCGCATGGCCCTCCTCCTCATGGAAGTCGCAATATGGCAGAACTCCTCCCCCACATCTCCCTTCTTGGGGGTTCCTCCTCCTCCCCACAATCGCTCTGCCACGCTCTCTTCCTCTTCCTCTCCCTCAGCCAATGGCCATAGCTTGCTGAGGCGGAGGTGGGAGCGGTCTCGGGCCATGCCCCCACCCTAGCGGATGAAATCTCCCTGGTTCCGGATAAAAGTTCCTTCCCCCCCGCGGAGGGCCCCTTCCTGGTCCTTGAACTGGGCCTCCCGGTTGCCTCTAGCCCAACTCTAGGTGCAGGGGCCCCCTTGGCTCCTCCCTTCTCCTTCACTCTTGCTGCCTTGTTCCTCCTGACTCTCTCTTCTCCCCCTCCATCAACCTTGCTAACTTCCTCGCAAATGCCGGGTTTGCCGCCTCCATGGCTATCTCCTTTGCTTCCTTCTCCATCAATCCCTCAAAGGACAATGGTGCCTTCCGGGTTAGGCTCATCTTGAAGAAGCCTCCCCTCAACCCCATTGTGAAGGCCATCTTGAGGGCAAAACCAGGCACCTCCTAGATGTCTAGGATCTCCTCCTGGAAACGATCCACGTACTGAGCCAAAGACTCGTCAGCCTTCTGCTTGATAAGGAAGATGGACTCCAGGTTCTTCTTCCTCTTCTTCGAGGTCGAGAAGCGCAGCTGGAAGCTCCTGCTCAGGTCTTCGAAGCAATAAATAGAACCCGCCGGGAGCTGATGGAATAAGTCCCTGGCCTTATCCTTCAAAGTGAAGGCAAAAAGGCGGCACTTGAAGGCGTCTCTCATAGGTCTGATGGAGACAACATCTTCAAACCATTGCAGGTGTTGGAGGGGATCATCCTTCCCCACATAGTAGGTCATCTCCGGCTCACGGAACCCTTCTGGAACGGGTGCTGAGAGGACCAACTCGCAGAATGGAGATCCTTTCGCCGGTGGTCTCGCCAGGTCTACTCGAGTAACTAGCCCCATGGGCGCGACGACACTCGCCGGGCTGGGGAAGAGCTCCCTTCCTTCCACGTCTCGCCGGCTTCCTTCCGCCGCCACTTCCTTTCCCGATCGCCTCCCAGGTGCGTCCTTACCTATCTGTGCCGGCTCGACCCCCTCGCGGAGCGTGTGGTCCAGCATTTGGGGTGGGGGGGGGGGTCTCGCACTCCCCTCTCTGTGCGAGCTGCTTCAGCATGTCCATGATCCCTCTGATGGACGACATGAACTATGCCCTCCTGACGTACCCCCTGGCTCGGGGACCCCTCGTCTTCTCCTCCTGCATCTCCCGCCATGAGGTAACCCTTCGTTCTGCCGCACAAGCTGTTGTTCCATGCTCACCGCACCAAAAATGTTGGAACCAACAAGGTCGATTCCTCCTAAAGCTCGGAACTACTGGGGCAGCTCACGCTTACTCCCTTAGGATCATACTCGAGGCGAAGAACTAGACCGGAGGCTCAAGCGAGGAGGTCCCACCTCGTACCCGGAAGAGACTAAAGCTCTTCCCCTCCCTAGCTAATGCTGAGCTAGATGCCTTAGAAGAAGTGGAAGGAGTCAAGAAAGCTTGCCCTTCTAAGGCACCTTACCGGTCTATTTATAGGCCTCTGAACTGGGACTGCAAATAACCAATTTACACCGCCCTGAAATTACCAGAACATCCATGGCTAGGTCTGCCAACAGCCAAACTCCGCTGTCCACAAGGGCTCAATGCAGACCACCCGGGGTAAAAGGGTAAAACACCCCTGGGACCCAAAAGGTGGGCCCGACCATACCTTAATCGGCCTTGAACCAAAGTTACACCTGGCGACAACTCCCCCATAGGGTCCTCTCGCATGGCGAGAGGGCTACCCCGGGCGAGAGCTCCACTCCTGGAGTCCTCTCGCACGGTGAGCCGGTCACTCGCCGGAAAAGCTTCCCGTCTCGGCATTCACTTATCTGAGGCGGTAACTCATTGCTTAATGCAGTGAAACTCACTCCATGCCTTGCCTCCTGACACCTCTCGCCTGGTACCTCTCGTCTGGGCCCTCTCGCTCGTCTCTCATTTTCTGGGCCCTCTCGCCTGGGCCCTCTCGCTCGCCTGTGAGTCCGAGGTTTTACATAATCAAGAAGCTTTAAAAAGCTAAGTTAGGTTCGATCAGAAGGATAAGTCTATACAAGAACTGATCAAGAAGACAACATCAACAGAGAAATCTAGCTGGTGAAGTTTTCAGTTACTCTTTACTCATAAATTCTTGTAGGATCTATTATTAGATCTGAGATTGTAAGCCTAAAATTATAAAGGCTAAGGTAGGGTTGTGTGCCTGAGGTAGGACTTGTGGAAAGTCTGAGATTGTAAGCCTAAAATTATAAAGGCTGAGGTAGGGTTGTGTGTCTGAGGTAGGACTTGTGGAAAGTCTGAGTTGTAAGCCTAATTATAAAGGCTGAGGTAGGGCTAAGGCCTGAGGTAGGATTCTGGAGAAGAATCTGAGGAAGGACTTGTGTTAAGTCTGAGGTGTAGGAACCATCTTGGTTTCTGAGATTGTAAGATCTGCGGATCCGAGCCAGTGAAAGGAAGTTAGGCTAAATCCAGTTATCTGCTGGATAGGCGAAGAGGGAAAGTGGATGTACCCATATCTTGGGGAACCACTATAAATCTAGTGTTTGTTGTGATGTGTTTATTTTCTGTAGATTGATTAATCTGTGCTGAAAGAAGTCATATAACTGTTTGCCTAAAAACTTAAAAAGACACAAAAAGATTAGAACCTATTCACCCCCCTCTAGGTGTTTAGGCTCTTGAAATAAAATCTTTCAAGTGGTATCAGAGGGAGGTTCCTCAAAATTTTACCTAACAGTCAGAGGATTTCTCCAAGGCAAATAACAGATAACAAGAATGGGTTCAAGTGAAAATCAAAAGGAATTTGGATCTATGAAATTGCCCATACGCAGGAAAGAATCTTTTTGCATTTGGAAAGAAAGGGTCAGGCTATTTATGGAAGCATCTGATCCAAGAATTTATATTACAGTACAGGAAGGCCCCTTCATCCCAATGAAGGTATCAGTTCTTGATGCAAACATTCAAACTCCAAAGAGTTATTCAGAGATGTCTAAGGATAAAATCATCTTGGCTATATTAGATAAAAGAGCTCAGAATATAATTGTAAGTGTCATAGATGATGCAAACATTCCAGAATCGTGTGCACTGTAAAACTTCCAAAGAAATGTCGGATACATTGATTGTCTATATGGAAGGTATAGAACAACTCAGAGAGGACAGAAAGTCTATGCTGAATCAGGAGTATAAGAGCTTTAGGCAGACTAAAACTGACAACATTGCTGAATGTTATAAAAAGTTTTTCAGAATAGTGATCGAACTGATGACATATGGAAGAGTCTTCAGTACTTATGAACTGAATGACAAGTTTCTTAGGTCCCTAACAAAGGATTAGGACACTATGATATGTGCAATCAGGGAAGTGGCCAGACTGGCTGACACACCTCCACCTACACTTTTTGGAAAGCTGCTTTCATATAAAATGCAGCTTACTGCTAGGAAAGAGGAAGAGAAGGGCATCAAATCTGAACATAAAGAAAAGTCAGTAGCCTTCAAGGCTGAGGGCTCAAAGAATGGTAGGAGAAAATCTCCTTCTCCACCTAGAAGGTGTACTGAAGTAGAAGAAGGAGTTCCTAAAACAAGTACATCAAATAGTCACACATTTGATGAAGACTTTGTTGCCTTCACAAGACAATTCCAAAGGTTCATGAAGAAAAAGAAATGGAGAACCAGGCCTTCATCAACATCCTATTCCGAGAATGAATACTATAGGAAGAAGAAAACACCTAAGGAGGACAGGTATGCTTCTAAACCTGGTAAGCAATCTAATTCTAAGATTGTGTGTTATTGCTGCAACAGGTCTGAGCATATCATTGCTGACTGTCCTGACAAAAGAAAGGAATCTAAGGACACGAAGAAGCAGCAAGTCAAAGGCAAGAAGGAGAAGTCTCTAGTTGCTCAGAAAGAGAAGAGTTGGACAGACTCTTCATCTTCAAAATCTGGAGAAGAAGAGGCAGAAGCATATGTTGGACTCTTCTCAACAGAAGAGGATTCTAGGGAACTAGAATTCCTACAGATACTGGACTCCATAAATGGAGTGGAAGAATATTGCTGTAAAGGGCTGATGGCTCAATCTGAAGAAGATAAGTGCCAGGATCAGCCTGGACCAAGTAAGGTAATAAATTCTCCCCTAGTCTCAGATTACTTTACTATATCAGAATCAGAAGCATCTGCTTCAAAAGAAGTGGATGGATCTGAGTCTGAGGGGGATGTTTACCAACTCATTAATGAGTATGGTGGGTTGTTGCATGCTCTAAAGAAGAGCAAGTTTCTTGTTAAAGAGCATGCCAAAGAGATTGAGTCTCTTAAGCTGGCTACAGCAGATTCAACAAAGCTGCTGGATCAAAAACTGAATGAGGTTGCCAAATTGAAAAACATTATAGTTATTCAGATGGGCACAATCTCATTCAAAGAGAATCATATCAAGAAACTGGATGTAAAACTTCAGCAAGATAGAGAGCTAGTGGCTAAATTCTCCAAGCCAAAATCAGTCTTACCTTTGATAGATAATTTTGTTTCATAGGGAAGACTGGTCTAGGATTTAAGAGAAGAACTAGGTCTACCAATTCTCATAGAAAAGATAAAGCCACAGTTCAGCCTCTAGCTGTTTATCCCCCTATTTTCTTTAAGAAGTTAGTGAATCCTACTAATAGGTATGATCATGACATTACACATGGTCACTGTGAGCATGAAAATTTCATGAGCAAGGGTGCTAATGTCAATAGACCAATCTACAGGCATGCCCATCATATTCAAGAGAAGTTCTTGAAGAATGCTGTTCCAGCACTAACACTTAATAAGTCTACTGACAACAAAGTAAGAAGGCCTGTACCTAAGAATAGGTATAATAGGTTTGAGTGTTGGTTTTGTGGCAAGGTGGGTCACATTGCCATGGATTTCTAGTTTAACTCAAGTGTTAAAACCAAAAGTAGGATTTTTGTTAGATCAGTTACAGGATTTCAAACTAACAAGGACCTAGGACCCACTAGCAAGTTGGGTTTTAAGGGTAAGTGATTCTTTATTTGTTGCAGGTGAATCCAAGTGATCATACCCCTATATGATACTTGGATAGTGGCTGTTCCAGACACATGCTCATAGAGAATGTTAAGGGACTACGTGCCCATAGAGAATGGACCCAAAGTAATCTTTGGTGGATCAGAAAAGGGAATCATAAAAGGATTTGGTAACATCTCTTATGATTCAATTACAATCACTAAAGTGGCTTATGTAAAGGGTTTAAACATAACCTGATTAACATAAGTCAACTTAGTGATCTAGGTTATGATATTTCTTTCCTCAAAGGGGAGTGCCTAGTAAAAAGGTCAAGTGATTAATAGATCATTTTGACTGGCACTAGAAAAGGAAATGTGTATTGTCTTAACCTAGATTTTGAGTCTAACAGCTCACCTATTTGTTTGGTTGCTGGAGAGAAAGCTTCTCTATGTGTCAAATGGCACAAGAGGCTAGCTCATCTGAACTATAAGTCAATTGGAATGCTGTTCAGCATGGGATTAGTGAGGAATGGTCCTCAAGTTAAGTGCATAAAAGAGGGTGTGTGTTCAGCTTGCCAAAAAGGCAAGCAGATTAAGTCCTCTTTTCAGTCACTTGACATCAAAGATTCAAAGAGATGTTTGTATCTCATGCATATGGATTTGTTTGGTCATATGTCAGTTCATAGTCTTGGTTGGAAAGCATACACACTTGTTGTTGTGGATGACTATTCTAGATTTACATGGGTTTTCTTCTTGAGGCAGAAATCTGAAACTCCAACTATTTTCCAGTCTTTTGTCAGACTAATACAGAACGAATACAACAGTTCAGTAGTCAAAATCAAAAGTGACCATGGAACTGAATTTCAGTCTGAATGTATGAAAAAATTCTGTGAAGAACTTGGGATTCATCAGGAATTCTCTTCACCTAGAACTCCTCAGCAAAATGGTATTGCTGAAAGAAAGAATAGGACTCTAATTGAGGCCAGTAGAACTCTACTGAATGACACTACTCTCCCTGAATACTTCTGGGCTGAGGCAGTAAATACTGCTTGTCATGTTCTCAATAGTGCTTCCATCAACACGAAACACAAGATGACACCCTACCAGATTTTAAAAGGCAGAAAACCAAACATATCTTCTTTCAGAATCTTTGGTAGTAAGTGTTTTGTACTAGTCAATGGAAAGCACTACCAAACTAAGTTTGCTGCCAAATCCTTAGAAGGGATATTTGTTGGGTACAACAACCATAGTAGAGCATACAGAATCTACAACTTAACTAGTCAAGTTGTAGAAAATCTGTGCATGTTGTATTTGATGAGTCAATGTTTATTAACAGTGAATTGTCTAGTTCTTCAATTAGTTCTACAGGTCTAACAGATAATCTGGACAAGCTGAACATCAATGAAGATGTTCCTACTAAACTGGATGAGGATAAAGATGCCATCTATCTAGGGGGAGACTAAGTCCCTCTGGGTGAAGAATAAAATGTGGAGCATCAAGATGAGGAAACTAGAGATAGCCATAATGCTGACAGAATTCCTCCAGCAAGGAGACACCTGAAGGATCATCCAGCTCACCAGATCATTGGTGATGCAAGTCAGGGTGTTCTAACAAGGAGCGGGAGCATGAACACAGTTCTATGTTCTAGCTTCCTATCTCAGATAGAACCCAGGAAGATTAAAGAAGCAATGCAAGACACCAACTAGATTGATGCAATGCAAGAAGAGCTCAGTAGGTTCAAAAGGTGTAAGGTCTGGGAAATGGTGCCAAAACCTAAGGATCACAACATAAAAGGAACTAAGTGGATCTACAAGAACAAGCTTGATGAGAATGGAACTATAGTCAAGAACAAGGCTAGACTGGTAGCAAAAGGCTACAGGCAAGAGGAAGGTATTGATTTTGATCAAACATTTACTCTAGTGGCAAGGCTGGAGGCTATAAGGCTGTTCTTGGCCTATGCTGCCTTTCAAGGGTTCAAATTATATCAGATGGATATGAAATCAGCATTTCTGAATGGTGATTTAAAAGAAGAGATCTATGTAGAACAACCCTCGGGTTTTGTAAACTCTCACTTTCCTTATTATGTATATAGGCTTAGGAAAGCACTATATGGTTTGAAATAAGCTCCAAGGGCTTGGTATGAAACCTTGTCTGCCTTCCTTATTGAGAATAAATTCTCTAGAGGAAAGATAGATAAAACTCTATTCTATAGGGAATCAAAAGGCAAGATAATACTAGTCCAGATATATATGGATGACATTATCTTTGGTTCTACTGAAAACAGCCTTTGTAGGAAGTTTGCCAAACTTATGCAAGGGAAGTTTGAGATGAGCTGTATGTGTGAGCTGAAGTTCTTCTTGGGATTTCAAGTTAGACAGACTGAGAGTGGATTGTCCATATCCCAGTCTAAGTTCACCAAGGAGTTGATTAAGAAGTATGGTTTGGACTCAGCTTCTACTATGAAAACTCCAATGGGAACAAGTATGCCTATTTGCAAAGATGAAGTAGGGAAACCTATTGATGAGTCTTTGTATAGAGGGATAATTAACTCCCTACTATACTTGACTGCTAGTAGACCTGACATCATGTATGCAACATG
Source organism: Platanthera zijinensis (assembly GCA_039513925.1). Lineage (NCBI taxonomy): Eukaryota > Viridiplantae > Streptophyta > Magnoliopsida > Asparagales > Orchidaceae > Platanthera > Platanthera zijinensis. The sequence goes on along the minus strand of CM077092.1, from coordinate 69,547,260 downwards.
TGTCTGTGCTAGGTATCAAGCATGCCCTAATGAATCCCATTATACTGCAGTTAAGAGAATATTGAGATATCTTAATGGCACACCTAATCTAGGCCTTTGGTACCCTAAGAATAGAGATTTTCTATTAACTGGTTTCTCAGATGCAGATTTTGCTGGATACAAAGAAGATAGAAAAAGTACCACAGGAACCTGTCAATTCCTTGGTGGGAGGCTGGTGTCATGGAGCAGCAAGAAGCAAACCAGTGTAGCTATATCAACAGCTGAATCAGAGTATATAGCTGCAGGTAGCTGTTGTGCACAATTGATGTGGATAAAACATCAATTAGAAGATTATGATATCCAAGTCAGTAGAATTTCACTATTTTGTGATTCTACAAGTGCTATTTCTATTGCTAAGAATCCTGTATCACACAGTAGGACCAAGCATATAGAAATTAAGTTTCATTTTATCAGAGAACATGTAGAGAAGGAAAATATTAGCGTAGAGTTTGTGAAAACTGATAATCAAATAGCTGATATTTTTACAAAACCTCTGGATGAAACTAAATTCAATAATTTCAAAATTGAATTAGGTATGTTGAACCAAGAATAGGTTAACACAAGTTTCTATAAGTAGCATATGTAAGCACCAAATTTCTATTGAAATTTGGCTAAGTACAAAGTTTGTGTCGATACAAGCAAGTTGTGTCGACACACTCAGTATGTTGTGTCGACACAGAAAAAGGATGTGTCGACACAGAAATAGTATCTGTGTTGACAAAAGAATAAGTGTCGACACAACCTTGTCGAGACCATATATCGAGAGGATTTTTGTGTTGACACACAAAATTTGGTGTCGACATAACTCTATCGAGACTAAAGTTGTTAGTGTCAACACAGACGCAAGTTTGTCGACACAGACTCAAGTATGTCGACACATAGATGTGTCGACTTAAAATACGTTTTGTCGACTTACACATTAGTATGTCGACTCATAGTCATGTCGACTTAACTTATGTTCTATCAAGACCTAGGTCATTTTTGTCGACACAAAAACTGATTTGTCGACTAAGGCCCAAATTTTGACCAGCCCTTGACACTACTATAAATAGGTGAAGACAAAATTTGTTCGACTACGCTATCAGAATTTTTGACTCTACACCTTCTGTCGACATATACCTTCTCTTCTCTTCTCATCTAGCACTTACGTCAATGGCGCCACACCAAGAAGATAAGGTTAATGAAGGTTATGAACTGGTTCGTGAAGGTTTCATGACAGCTTCTGATGAAATTCAGGGAGTTATTGCCCTAATTTCTAAAAATGGATTAGAATTTTTGGTCTCTGAACCGACCAAAATTTGGAAAAAGGAAGTCATGGAGTTCTACACAACTGCTACTGTGGACACAGAAGGAAAGAAAAATCAATGCATCTATTCAAGATACCTGGGTGAAGCTCACATTGAAATCTATCAGGAAAGCACTACATCTACCATTGATCAATGATACAGACGAAATAACTACTTCCCAGATAACTGAAGCTTTAAGCTGGTGTGGACTGAGTCCCATTATTAAGATTTGATCATCTATCAATAGAAAAGGGATGAATTCCAAAGGAAAATTTCTTTCAGAAGTTGTGGGCAAAGTGATTATCTGCAAGACTGGTGGACATGATAGGATTTCTGCCCACATGTTCAATCTGATGGTGAGGATCATATTCAAGATAAACATTGACTGGGCAGCAGTAGTGTTTGATAAAATATAAGAAGGAATAAAGAAACCTACCCTGGGACGGATTCTCAGTCTATGCTTAACATCAGTAATTCCAGATGTTCTGAAATAAGCAAATGGCTCTAAGATAAATCACATGAGGAAAATGGATGTGAGGATACGGTCAAGGTGGGACAGAGTTCTGACCAAGGAAGTCCCTACTCCTAAGGAGCAAACAAAGAAAGACAAGAAGAAAAAGAGAGTGGTTGTACATGCTAACTCCTCCAGTGATTCTGAGGAGGAAGTGGTCTTTAGTTCTGATGAAGACCAGCACCAACAGGATGCTCATGATAGAGTAAAGGACAGTGAGCCCCAGGAGCAACAAGTTGACTCCACTCTAGGGGGAGAAAACTTAGAACAAGAAACTGAGCTGCCTGCCCAAGGGGGAGTTATTGATGATGCTGTCCTAGACAATGACTTAGCTGTAGATACAATAATGGATGTAGTATCTGAAATCAACAATACAGCTGATAAGAAAGATGCTCAAAATGAGCCAGTAAGTATCTTCTCCATAGTCTAGTGATATATGATGGGATTCTCCTCAAAAATTGTTCTAGGGGACACTTTTGTATTACACAAAAAATCTTTCAAGTGGTATTAGTCTTTTAAGTAGTACTTTAAAAACTAATCTTATTCCTTCTATACAGATACAACAGGAATTCACCTTGGAAGAATTGTTTTCAGATCTTCCTACAGATGGGACTGAGGGGGAGCATACTGAAAAAGAAAAAGAAATTCCAAGGACTGAGGGTGAGTTATCCAAGGATACCCCAGCTGAAAAGGACACTGTTGATATTAAAAGTACATCTAAATCTTCTAAAGATGAAGAAGCCACATTGGCTAAGAAAAGAAAGCTGACTGTGTTAAAGAAAAAGAGTTCTAGATATAAGAAGGCTTTATAAATGGGAACTGAACCATCTACATCAAGCATGGACTTCAGTTCTTTACTGGTCCAGATGCAGATAAAATTAAATAATCAAAGACAGACAATAGAGAAATATGTGGATGAAACTCATAAGGAGTTACAGTTTCAGTTGACCCAGGACATCAAATCTATTAGGTTTGAAGTAAATAAGAATAAGAAGGAGATGACAGATTGCTTCCATAAAGGAGGTAATACTGTGATGTTCCTGGCCAAGCAACAACAAGATATCAAAGCTACAGTGGATGAAATTGAAGTGAAGCAAGGCTATGGACTGGAGAATCAGATCAGCATGATTGAAAACCTTAAGGATTCACATCATGCCATATTAACAAAGCTTACTGATTCTAGCACTGCTCTAAAGGCTAAAATCTCCAAGCAAATCCAGGAAGATATTTCTGCTGTCAAAGCCACATTTCAAGACTCTCAGGAGAAGATTAAAGCTTTTCTGACAAAATTCAGAGCTTATTTTTAAGAGGGAACTGAATATGTAGCTGATTAAGTCAGATTCCAGAAAGAAGATTTAAGAGATCATGTTACAAGAGAAGTCATAAAGGGGGAGAGATTACTAGTCAAAGCCAGCTCTTACCATGCTAAATGGACTTATAATAGCATCAGAGCTACTCTTGGATATCCTCCTCTTTGTGATGATGATAATGTAGCAGAGTCTGGGATACAACCTGCATATTTTGAAGGAGATCAGCCTGAAGTTGCTTAGGTGATCTACCCCCCAGCTGATTTTGAGATGGTTCAAGAAGAAGTGCTGAAAATGTAAAGTCCTCCACCAGAGGCACAAAATGTAGTTCTGGAAAAGGTTGAAATGTTAGAAGTTGCATTAGAAGCTCAGAAGGAAGCTTAACTTTCCAAGAAGAGATTCAAAGAGCAGGCTGAGCTGAAGCCAGATTTTCTACAGTGGAGCCCAACTTCTAGAAACATCATACTTATTGCCTAGAAAGTTGTAAAGGATAAAACCCATGGCAGGGGTAAGTGGTATTCAGAGCAAGAGTGGAATAAATATCAAGAAGGATAAGAAGCAATTCTTCAACATAGAAGAAGTGCTAAGGCTGGGAAGCTACCTGCTAATGCCCAAGAGCCAAGCAAGTACTTCCCCAAACCTTTCCACTATTTTAAAAGACAGAAGATCAAGGCTGAAGCCAGATCAAAGAAGAAATCTCTAAAAGGGAAAAAGCCAGCTGAGGATGCTGAACATTTTGTGCAGGCTAAAATCAAGTCTGGCAAAGGAATAGTTATTAAGGAGCCTAGTCAGTAATAGGATTGCTAGGTTTATGTAATAGAACAATGTACAAATTTGTTTCTTTTGTTCTATAAGAAATTCTTGTAAACCAAAATTTTACTGATAAATGAAATCTGTTTCAGTATTAATTGTTTGTTATTTACAATGATTATGCGATAACCTGCTCTGAAATGTTTTTACATCTATTACAATTTTGTTTTATCTTAAGAGATGTATATCTTTGACTAAGGGTTATGACTTGTCCAAATAGGGGGAGATTGTTGGGTACATTGGAAAATATGTACCAGATTTTGAGAAGCCACAACTTAGTCAATTGTATGCATCAATTTGTATTTGATAGAAGTTTGAGTTTCATTGTGTAGGTTTAAGAATTTGAAGAAAAATTTTCTAAGTCCAAGTGTCGACACTTGTGAAGAAACTGTGTCGACACTCAGAGAGACTTTGTCGACTCTCAGGAGAGCTGTGTCGACACACTGGCAAAATGTGTTGACACTTATGAAGAATTTGTGTCGACACCCAGAATTTGTGTCGACACTTATAAATAACTTGTGTCGACACTCAAAGCTATGTCGACACCTAAAGAAGCAGTTGTGTCGACATCCAAAAATGTGTCGACATCTGAAGCAGGACTTGTGTCGACACTTAAAACTGAAGTTGTGTCGACACTCGGGAGATATGTCGACACCTGAAGCAATTGTGTCGACACACAGGACTTGTGTCGACACACCAACTCTCAAAAGGCTGTGTCGAGTTTAGAAGTAATTGTGTCGACACACAGGAATTTTGTTGACAAACACTCAACGCCATTTGACAAACACTCAACGCCAACTGTCTGTAATAGAAATGTCGAGACAAGGAGCTGCTGTGTCGACACACAGGACTTGTGTCGACACATACAACAAAAGCAGTGTCAAGAAGCAGAAGTATAACTGTGTCGACATTGGGAGTAATTGTGTCAACACCATGAAGACTTGTGTCGACACTTAGCCTATATGTGTCGACACATGTGAAGCAGTCTGCTGAGTGTTGTGTGTTGAGTTGAAATGAAATTGAAGAACCTGGTGATGTGACAGGTGATTTGAAAGCTGTCATAACTAGCCGGTCTGACACCACTGTCAGAACTGTCAGAAGTTTGTTATGAATCGGATCAGCCGATAACCATGGAGCAAGCTCTATATAAGAGACAGATCGGAAACGACAGAGAGGAATCAATAAGAAGAATTCTGACAGATCAAGGGCTGTCTGCAAAAATATTCAGAGTTCAATCTGAATTTACAGAAGAAGCTGACTGAGGATCAACTTCAACATTAAGAGAAGATCCACCTTATTTTGTTCTAATTAAGAAGCTTTGAAAAGCTAAGTTAGGTTGGATCAGAAGGATCAGTCTATACAAGAACTGATCAAGAAGACAACATCAACAGAGAAATCTAGCATGTGAAGTTTTTAGTTATTCTTTACTCACAAATTCTTGTAGGATCTATTGTTATATCTGAGATTGTAAGCAAAAAATTATAAAGGCTAAGGTAGGGCTGTGTGCCTGAGGTAGGACTTGTGCAAAGTCTGAGATTGTAAGCCTAAAATTATAAAGGCTGAGATAGGGTTGTGTGCCTGAGGTAGGACTTGTTGAAAGTCTGAGTTGTAAGCCAAATTATAAAGGCTGAGGTAGGGCTGAGGCCTGAGGTAGGATTCTGGAGAAAAATCTGAGGTAGGACTTGTGTTAAGTCTGAGGTGTAGGAACCATCTTGGGTTCTGAGATTGTAAGATTTGCAGATCCGAGCCAGTGGAAGGAAGTTAGGCTGAATCCAGTTATCTGCTGGATAGGCGAAGGGGGAAAGTGGATGTACCCATATCTTGGGGAACCACTATAAATCTGGTGTTTGCTGTGATGTGTTTATTTTCTATAGATTGATTAATCTGTGCTGAAATAATTCATATAACTGTTTGCCTAAAAAAATTAAAAAGACACAATAAAATTAGAACTTATTCACCCCCCCCTCTAGTTGTTCAGGCTCTTGAAATAAAGTCTTTCAGTAAGACAAATTGGTTTTATGATAGTTTGCATGACGACCTAAGTGAAAGTCCACCTAGTGCCAACTACCTTCCCTATAGGGGGGGGGGGGAATAGGTGTCTAGCAGCATTTTTTCAGAATTAGAATTATACCAGCACAAATAAATCAAACAACACAACACAGAAAGACACAGGCAAATTATAGTGGTTCCCCGATTTTGGTACGTCCACTCTCCCCCTTCTACCTATCTCCTAACCAGGGACAACTCGGTCACTTCACCAACAGGATTGAAATCCAATCCTCACACTAACGGAAGGAACCCTTCCAAACGAAGGAGTCACCACTCCTACACCAAGGGTTGCACCCAACCCTTACAACTAGGAACAAACGTTCCTTTACAACAAAATTGAAAATGGAGTGTATTAGAAATACAAACTACTTATGGAGAATAGGGTGTCCCTCTTCGTTCGACAACGTGTTCTTGAAGTCGACGAAGAGTCCGCGACCCTAGATCTCACTTAGAGTGAATCTCCCAGAAACTGGCGGCGGCAAGGAGGGCGGCGGCTTGGCTCTCGGGATTGGCGGCGACAACGGAGTGCTGCGGCTGTTTTTTGGAGATTCAAACTTCGTAGCAAAGCTAGCAAGGTCTTCCAACGGTCACACTAGAATCGATCATCTCGATCGATTCGGAAGGGGAAGGTTTTCCCGATCAACGAATCAAGAGACAAAAGATCTCTGGTTAGACGCATGAGACGTTGTGCTTGGCTGAGCTTCTGTAGCCGGGAGATCTGGAAGAAACCTAGATCAGCGACGACAATCAACTGGCACGAGCGGCGACGGCGGCGGAGCGAGATTCACGATCTAGGTCACGTCGGCGGCCCGTATTTTGAATCTGTATGTTTGTATCTCTTCTGCTCAATAATACTGAAGTATTTATACATTAGGTCATCCAAAATGACCGTTGTGGGCCCCACTAAAAAGAAGCCCTAAGACCGGCTCCAAACAGCGCATGTTAACCTGGACCGGTCCAGAGAATAGCAGAAATTTGCCTAAGTCAAATTCGGCGAGAATCATAAGTGATTCTCGAAGAATCGGCGAGAATCACCTACGATTCTCGCCGAATTCCACTTAGTAGAATTCTAGCTACATAGAAATAGCAAGCCGGAGAGAATCGACGAGAATCACAATTGATTCTCGCCAAATCATCGAGAATGCAGAGTCATTCTCGACGAATCGGCGAGAATCACTTCGTGATTCTCGACAATTCTGCCTTAGTAGAATTCAGGGCGGCGTCGAGACAGCCGATAGCATTCGGCGAGAATCAGCGAGTGATTCTCGTCGATTCGGCGAGAATCACTAGTGATTCTCATCGATTCGGCGAGAATCACTTAGTGATTCTCGACGATTTCTACTCAGACTATTTTCGGCTTTCTTCCCTTGAGCTGGTCTTTGGCCCATCCTTGCTCCTTGTCTACTCTCGATCTTTCTAAACCTTGTGCTTGAAAGTAAGTACACTCCAATAGAGAGAGTACACGTAAGCCAACACACTGATATTCTCAACGAGGGATTACGTTGCACAGACCCGTGTATATTAACCTACTGCACCCTGACATTGGTGTGTACTTAGCGAGGAATAACTGCAAGCACAACTTGAAGACAAGTGATCAAATACATTGTCAATTCACCTTAGCTTGTTCAGGGGCTTCTTCAAATCAGGTACATTGTGGATACAATACCCAACAATCTCCCCCTATTTGAAGAAGCCTAAACCATACAAGCTAAGGTGAAAATAACGGCTGGAAGAAAACATAACTTTGAAAGATGAGAATAGAAGTTCCATACCATTATCTTTAGAGCAATTGGAGCATACACCATAGCACCTTAGCCGAGAGGGTAATCTCCCCCTTTTCGGCTTCTGCAAATCCGGGACTGTTGCACTTGATACCATGCTCCCCCTCAGTTCTTGCACCTGTGCTTACACTTGAGTTCCTAGCAGATGCTCCCCCTAGATGCACGAGCCAGGGGCTTCTGAAGTTTTCATTCCTCATAGTTTAGCATCCCCAGTTCAGTTTTGAAGAGACTGAACTTGGCATCATCTAGAAGCTTTGAGAAAATATCTACAATCTGCTTATCTGTGGGGACATAGCAGAGAGAGATATCCTTGTTCTCCACATGCTCCCGAATGAACTGGTAGCACACTTCATTTTGCTTCATTCTGCTGTGCGATACCGAATTGTTGGCAATAGCAATTGCACTGGAGGAGTCACAGTATATTGGTACTTCCTTGAACTAAAGGTCATAGTCTGCTAACTGGTTTCTGATCCATAGGAGTTGTGCGCAATAGCTGCCTGCTGAGATATATTCAGACTCCGCTGTGGAGGTTGCTACACAATTCTGTTTTTTGCTGTTCCATGAGATAAGCCTTCTTCCGAGGAATTGACACGTCCCGGAAGTGCTTTTCCTGTCATCCCTACTCCCTGCAAAATCAGCATCTGAAAAACCTATTAGCTCGACATCATTGTTTCTCGGGTACCATAAGCCAAGATTAAGGGTACCTTTAAGGTATCTAAGAATTCGCTTTGCAGCGACATAATGAGATTCCTTAGTGTTCACCTGATATCTGGCACAAACACATGTGGAGAACATGATATCTGGTCTACTTGCAGTAAGGTAGAGCAGGGATCCAATGATGTTTCTGTATTTGGTTTCATCAAAAGGTTTCCCTTTCTCATCCTTATCCAGATATATGGTAGATCCCATTGGATTCCTCATAGAGGTTGCATTCTCCATTCCAAATTTCTTGAGGAGTTCATTGGTGAACTTCGTCTGAGAAATGAAAATTCCCTCCTTAGACTGTTTCACTTGAAGTCCCAAGAAATACTTTAGCTCTCCCATACTGCTCATTTCAAACTTTCCTTGCATAAGTTTAGAAAACTTTTTGCAAAGATTGTTGTCTGTTGAGCCGAATATAAAGTCATCGACATAGATTTGCACCAGCAAGATCTTACCTTTGACTTCCCTGAGAAACAATGTCTTGTCTATTTTTCCTCTGGAGAACTTGTTCTCAAGAAGAAAGCTAGACAAGGTCTCATACCAAGCTCGAGGAGCTTGTTTTAACCCATATAGAGCTTTATTAAGAAAGTATATATGATTAGGATAAGTAGGATTGACAAAACCTGGGGGTTGAGCGATATATACTTCCTCTTTAAAGTATCCATTCAAGAATGCCGATTTCAAGTCCATCTGAAAGACTGTGAATCCTTTGTGAGAGGCATAGGCTAAGAACAGTCGGATTGCCTCGAGCCGAGCAACTGGCGCAAACGTCTGGTCGAAGTCAATCCCCTCCTCCTGTCTGTATCCTTGAGCCACCAGTCTGGCCTTGTTCTTGATGATGACCCCGTGTTCATCCAGCTTGTTTATGAAGATCCACTTGGTGCCAATCACGTTTTGCGTCTTAGGTCTGGGAACCAGCGTCTAGACGTTGCATCTTTTGAATTGATGCAGCTCATCTTGCATGGCCAATATCCATGACACATCTTTGTTCGCTTCGTCGAACTTCTTTGGCTCAACCTGCGTCAGGAAGCTAAAATGCAGAATCTTGTTAAGAGTACCTCGACGAGTTCTGACACCGTCTCGGGGATCTCTGATGATTTGATTTCCGGGATGATCCCTCACGTGTCGGAGCTCTAGTAGTCTTGCATCAGGAGCTCTGGAAATTTCTGGGGCACCTTCCTCTTCAGGGAGGACTACTCCATCCTGACCGTCATCCTCCCCGATCGGTGTTGAGGTGGATACCTTGACGTACTTTGGAGTTGCATCTTTCTCGGGCACATCCAGGTGTAGCTTTTCGAGTCTTGCACCTGCATCTTCAAGAGGACCACTGGAAGAATTGCAATTAAGCAAACTTCCTTCATCAAATACAACATTTATTGATTCCTCTACCACTAGGGTTTTCTTGTTGAAAACTCTATAAGCCCGGCTATGGCTACTATAGCCCATGAATATGCCTTCGAAGTATTTTTCACCAAACTTAGTACGCGGGTACTTCCCATTATTTAGTACATAACATCTGCAACCAAAGATCCTCAAATAGGACATGGTTGGTTTCCTGCCTTTCAGTAGCTCATAAGGCGTCTTACGATGGTTCTTGTTGATCAACGCCCGGTTTTTGCACATGACAAACCATATTGACAGCCTCGGCCCAGAAGTATTCTGGGAGAGAGGCGTCATTCAACATTGTCGTGCACGCTTCAATGAGTGTTCTATTCCTCCTCTCCACAACTCCATTATGTTGAGGAGTGCGTGGGGAGGAGAACTCATGAAAGATACCAAGTTCTTCACAGAACTCTGTCATAGCACCAGACTCGAACTCTGTTCCATGGTCACTTCTTATTTTGACCACTGAGCAGTTAAGTTCATTCTGAATCTGCTTGACAAAACTGGTGAAGATGTCAAACGTATCAGACTTGCGTTTTAAAAAGAACACCCAAGTAAACCGAGAGTGATCATCGATAATCACTAGCGTATAAGACTTGCCTCCTAAGCTATGAACTTGCATTGGACCAAACAAGTCCATGTGCAGAAGATAAAGACATCTGGAGGAGTCTTTGTTTGAGATGCCCTTAAAGATAACTCGAGTCTGTTTGCCCTTCTGGCATACAGGACAGGGGCTATCTTTGATGCACTTAATAATGGGAGCATCCCTTACTAAATCTTTAGAAAACAAAATACTAATTGTATTGAAATTAATATGTGCCAATCTCTTGTGCCACTATTCACAAAGAGATGCACTGCCTTTTGCTACTAGGCATACAGGGGTAGAAGAATCTAGACTAAGAAAATCTAAACAGAAAATGTTTCTGCTCCTAACGCCGGTTAATACCGTCTCCGAAGAGGCACATGATATTATCAGGCATTTATCCTTGCAGAACTTAACATCATACCCTTTATCATATAACTGGCTTACACTGATCAGGTTATGATTTAACCCTTCAACATAAGCCACATCAGTGATAGAGAGTATACCGTTGGAAATCATACCGTAACCTCTGGTGACTCCCCGATCAGATCCCCCAAAGATGACTTTGGGTCCATTCTCGACTGGAGAGTACTCCTGCAGCAGGCTTCTTGTCCCAGTCATATGTCGGGAGCATCCACTGTCTAAATACCATATAGGAGTCTTGGTGGCCTTTGGACATTCCTACAAAACAGAATTAATTTCCCTTAGGAACCCAATTGAACTTGGGTCCTAGATTCCTCGTTAGCGTGCTCCCCCTCGAATGGTTAGCTCTACGAGTGGTCTACCTCGCATTGCCAACATGAGGAGTCTCGTTATTCCTCGGATTAAACCAGCAATCCATGGCAAAGTGACCAACTTTGCCACAACACCAGCAGTCAAATCTGTTATACTTTCTCCTAGGCACCTGCTTCACCCTTGGAACGGAAGGTTCAGCCAGGGCCTCAGACCTGGAGGTAAAGGCATCATGATGACAACAGTCGCATGATTTCTTCATCTCCTGGTTTCTCAGTGTAATAGGCTTGGCCTTGGGTGCCTGCTTCCTATTATGGCCGCTAGAGAAGTGGCCATAATCCTTAATCTGAACTTCCTCATAAGGTGCCTTGAAGACACTCTCGCCAAAGTTGCGGGGGAAGGCCCACCCCTCATACCGGCTCTTGGGATTTTCAACCGAGGGCCGGAAGAAGTGGCCATAAGTTGACTCAAAGTCCTATTCATTGCAGGGATAGCCAGGCTTCCTGAATACAACAAGGTTTAGTGGGGCCTTTCCCTTTTTTGCAGTAGAGGCCTTCTTAGCAGCCTTATTTTCCTCTGCTTTTTGTTTCTCCTGGATGATTTACCAGGCACACCCACAAGCCCCAAGCCAACCCCCTTAGCCTGAGCAGAGAAGGTATCAACCAGTGGAAGAACAGTCTTTGGCATAGAGAAGCTTTGGACAATCTTCTTTTCTGCTGTAAGTTATTCTTCCAACTTATTGATTTCTTCCTGTTTAAGGTCAAGGAGACTTAGATAATCTGAGTGCTTAGAGATAAGGTCTAGGTGCTCCTATCAGAAAGAAATTAAGCTAGTGATCTCTTCCCTTAGGGATACACCCTCGACCTTAAGGAATTTGACTTCCTTTTTCTGAGCCCTCAATCTCTTGCGGCATTCCTCGAAGGTGTTGAGCAAAAGCTCATACTTTTCGAGGAGCTCAGCTTCTCGGGCAGATGGGATGTCCTCGAGATCATCATTAGGAGACTCATAGTCAGAGTTAGAGAGGGGGGTACGAGCTTTTACCTTCCCAGTGAGTGGGGGGCATTCTCCTTCTAAGTCAGAGCGACCCACCAGCCCGAAGTAGGCTTCCTCATCATCACTGGAGTCTGAGGAATCAGACTCACTCAGTTTCTTTGACTTTTTGGCGATGTAGCTCCTCTCCTTCTTCTTATCTTTAGAGGTCCTATGCTCTTCTCCCTTCCCCTTCTCTCTCTTGCCTTGATGGCAGTCGGCCATGACGTGTCCTGGCTTATTGCATCCAAAACAAATGATGTCAGTATTGCGATGTTTGTTCCATTTTGATTCATACCTGTCAGAAGAATAATTCTTCTTCTGATTTCTGGAGGAGGAGCCGTCTCTCTTTCTTTGATTCCTCATCTTGAGGAACTTCTTGAATTCTCGGGTGATGAGGGAGAAGTCTTCTTCAGACAACTCCGAGCCGGAGGAGCATGGCTCGGAGTCTTCCTCCTCATCCTTTTTCCCCGCACGGGATGAAGCCGCACCCTTTCCCTTCCTGGAGTGAATGGCTTTTAGGGCCACAGTCTTTTCCTTGGCTGCAGCCTTCTCTGCTTCTTCTTCAGCTTTCCTCGTGTTAAACTGGAGCTCATAGGACATGAGCTTCCCAAAGAGTATCTGAGGATCAGTTTTAGCTAATCTGCCAAACTCTCGGATGGCGCAGATCTTCGTGTCCCATTACTTAGTAGGGGACCTAAGGAATTTATCATTAAGTTCACCATTAGTGAACACTCTTCCGTATCCCTTGAGGTCATTGACGATCTTGAGGAAGTTTTCGAAGGTAACTCCGATCTCTTCCTTGGGCCCCTGCCTGAAGGCCTCATATTTCTGATTCAAGAGGGATCTCCGATCATCCCTCACTTCATCGGTGCCCTCCATCAGGATAATCAAGCTGTGCCAGATATCCTTGGCTGTCTTGTAGTTGCAGAAGTTCTGCATCATGGAGTCATCGACTGCGCTGATCAGTATGTTCTGTGCCTTCTTGTCAAGTCCGACCAGCACCATCTCGTCCTTGTCCATTTCAGAAAGCTTCTTTGGCAGCATTTTGGTAGGATCAATGGTGGAGGACTTAGTGGGAATATAAGGTCCCTCCTTCACGACCATGAAGAGTCGAGGGTCGACTGCTTCCATGTAAAATCTAATTCTTTCCTTCCAGATAGGAAAGTTTAGTCTGGTGCACACTGGGATTTTGCCGGAGTACTTGCGTCCGTCCATAGCAGATATCTGTCTTCTTCTTGGCACTTGTGGCAGGATTAAACTCAAGGTGTGAACCTTTTTGATAAGTAACCTCCCTCTGATACCACTTGAAAGTCCACCTAGTGCCAACTACCTTCACCTATGGGGGGGGGGGAATAGGTGTCTAGCAGCATTTTTGCGGAATTAGAATTGTACCTGCACAAATTAATCAAACAACACAGCACAGAAAGACACAGGCAAATTATAGTGGTTCCCCGATTTGGGTACGTCCACTCTCCCCCTTCGACCTATCTCCCAACCAGGGACGACTCGGTCACTTCACCAACAGGATTGAAATCCAATCCTCACACTAATGGAAGGAACCCTTCCAAACGAAGGAGTCACCACTCCTACACCAAGGGTTGCACCCAACCCTTACAACTAGGAACCAACGTTCCTTTACAACAAAATTGAAAATTGACTGTATTAGAAATACAAACTACTTATGGAGAATAGGGTGTCCCTCTTCGTTCAACAACGTGTTCTTGAAGTCGACGAAGAGTCCACGACCCTAGATCTCACTTGGAGTGAATCTCCCCGAAACCGGCGGCGGCAAGAAGGGCGGCGGCTTGGCTCTCGGGATTGGCGGCGACAACGGAGTGCTGCGGCTGTTCTTTGGAGATTATAACTTCATAGCAAAGCTAGCAAGGTCTTCCAACGGTCACACTAGGATCGATCGTCTCGATCGATTCGGAAGGGGAAGGTTTTCCTGATCAACGAATCAAGAGACAAAAGATCTCTGGTTGGACGCGTGAGATGCTGTGCTTGGCTGAGCTTCTATAGTCAGGAGATGTGGAAGAAACCTAGATCAGCGACGGCAATCAACTGGCACGAGCGGCGACGACGGCGGAGCGAGATTCACGATCTAGGTCACGTCAGCGGCCCGTATTTCGAATCTGTATGTTTGTATCTCTGCTGCTCAACAATAATGAAGTATTTATACATTAGGTCATCCAAAATGACCGTTGTGGGCCCCACCAAAAAGAAGCCCTAAGACCGGCTCCAAACAGCGCATGTTTACCTGGACCGGTCCAGAGAATAGCAGAAATTTGCCTAAGTCAAATTCGGCGAGAATCGTAAGTGATTCTCGACGAATCGGCGAGAATCACCTACGATTCTCACCGAATTCCACTTAGTAGAATTCTAGCTACATAGAAATAGCAAGCCGGAGAGAATCGGCGAGAATCACAATTAATTCTCGCCGAATCGTCGAGAATGCAGAGTCATTCTCGACGAATCGGCGAGAATCACTTCGTGATTCTCGACGATTCTGCCTTAGTAGAATTCAGGGCGGCGTCGAGACAGTCGGCAGCATTCGGCGAGAATCAGCGAGTGATTCTCGTCGATTCGGCGAGAATCCGAATCGGCGAGAATCACTTAGTGATTCTCGACGATTTCGACTTAGACGATTTTCGCCTTTCTTCCCTTGAGCTGGTCTTTGGCCCATCCTTTCTCCTTGTCTGCTCTCGATCTTTCTAAACCCTGTGCTTGAAAGTAAGTACACTCTAATAGAGAGAGTACACGTAAGCCAACACACTGATCTGCCCAACGAGGGATTACGTTGTACAGACCCGTGTATATTGACCTACTGCACCCTGACATTGGTGTGTACTTAGCGAGGAATAACTACAAGCACAACTTGAAGACAAGTGATCAAATACATTATCAATTCACCTTAGCTTGTTCAGGGGCTTCTACAAATCAGGTACATTGTGGATACAATACCCAACACTAAGGCTACTACTCTGGGGGCCTATGACGTAGGGCTTCCAAACCCTGGTCAATACGGCCCGGTCGTTGGAGAAAGATCTGAAGAATGTGCAAGTGAAGAAAGACTCTAGTGCAAAGAGGTTAGAGTTCAAGGTGCTGACCTCCTCTAAGCCTGGTTTCCGTAAGTTTAATAAGAAGGCTAGGAATTTGGGTCCAGCCCCTTCTTCTGGTGTATCTGGGGTGACTACAGGCCGAACCCCAGACGTATGTTATAATTGTGGGAAGCCGGGACACTTTGCCCGCAATTGCTGGAGCAGAAGTCCAAAGTCCAAGAATAAACCTGGAGCAACCGATGAGGAGAAGGGCAAGACGGTGGAATCAACCACATCACACTATGCTCCAGCCCAACCAAGAGTTTATAACCTTGGCCAGCAAGAAGCCATAAAGCAAGCTAACGTGGTGACGGGTACGACTTAAATTTATAGCAGTTTAGCTTTAAATACTTGTTACCTTGCCCATGTTAGCTTATTACTGCTTGTGCTAGGCTTTGTTTTGATTTTCAATAATTCGATGAGAGCACTATTCGATATGGGAGCTTCACACTCATTTTTGTCTGAAGGATTTGTTTCGCGCATCGGAGTACCTTCTTCGATGGCCAAGGAAAAATTGGATGTGTTGTTGTCTAATGGGTGTTGAATGCGGGCAGATAGAGTTTGTTGCGTAAATATACAGATTGAGAGTCAAGAGTTTGACTTGCAAGCGTCGCTACTGCCGTTAGTGGAGTTCGACATGATATTTGTTATGGACTGGCTCTCGGAGCAGTAAGCATACATTGATTACAACTGCAAGGAGGTCAAATTGGGGACTGATCGTGAGATGACATTTGCAGGCTTGAAAGGGTCGAGCAATACTTTGATGTCTGCTCTTCAGGTGATTAAGGCAGTTCGTGCTGGTGCAGAACTATTCTTCAAACTAGTGGAGGCTTCGAAGCCTAAGCCTAATTTGGACAGTATTCCGGTTGTATTCGAGTATCCTGACATGTTCCCTAACAATCTCCCTGGAGCCCCACCTCGGCGAGAGATTGACTTCTCTATTGAGCTTGTGCAAGGTGAAAAACCCGTGTCACTCTCTCCGTATCGGTTAGTGCCTAAGGAGATGGCAAAACTGAAAGTTCAACTTCAAGAGCTGTTGAAATAGGGCTATGCGCGTCCAAGTCTGTCGCCTTGGAGCGCACCGGTCCTCTTTGTTAAGAAGAAGGACGGAAGCTTGCGACTCTGTATTGATTACAGAGAGCTGAATAAGTTAACGGAGAAGAATAAGTATCCGATCCCAAGTATTGATGATCTGTTCGATCAGTTAGTTGGGTCATCGGTGTACTCGAAATTGGATCATAAATCCGGATATTACCAGCTGAGGATAAGAGAAGGTGACATCACCAAGACAGCTTTCAGTATGCGGTATGGGCATTATGAGTTCACTGACATGCCGTTTGGGCTGACTAATGCATCGTTCGTGTTTATAGATCTAATGAACAGAATGTTCAGAGAGTACCTGTACCATTTCATGATAGTCTTTATCGACGATATATTGGTGTACTCGCAATGTGAGGAGGATCACTTTAAGCATCTACATTTAGTGTTGGAGACGTCGAGGTGGAACCAACTAAATGCAAAGTTCTCCAAATGCAAGTTTTGGTTGTCCTCTGTGGAGTTCCTTGGGCACATAGTTAGTGGAGAGGAAATTGCAGTGGGTCCGGCTAAGATAGTTGCTATACGGGAGTGGCATATGTTATCTACGGTATTAGAAGTTCAGAGTTTTCTGGGGCTTGCCGGCTATTATAGGCACTTCGTAGAGAACTTCTCGCGGATAGCGTTTCCCTCACGACTTTGACGAGGAAAGATCAGAAGTTTGTTTGGATGCCTGAGTGCGCAGAAGCTTTTGAAGAACTGAAAATACGGTTAACCACGACGCCTGTTCTATGTTCGCCGAGTGGGTCCGAAGGATTTGAGATCTACAGTGATGCTTCGGGCAGTGGTTTGGGCTGTGTTTTATTGCAGCATGGGAGTGTAATACCTTATGGCTCGCGTCAGTTGAAGGTACACGAGAGAAATTAACCGGTCCATGACTTGGAGTTAGCGGCCGTGATATTTGCCTTGAAGTTGTGGAGGCACTACCTGTATGGTGTGAAGGTTAATATCTACACCGATCACAAGAGCCTTAATTACTTGATGGATCAATAGGACCTAAAAAATGCGGCAGCGGAGGTGGAGGGAGTTCCTGGGTGACTATACCTTCAAGATTCATTATGTGCCTGGCAAAGGCAATGCGGTTGCTGATGCGTTGAGTCGTTGGGCTCCCGCGTAGGCCAACTAGTTGTCGATACATGATAAGCGTTTGATTCGTGATTTGGAGGCATTAGAGATCTCTTGTGTTGACAAGCAGACTAGTGCCGAAGCACAACTGAACTTGACAGAGGTGCAGTATTACCTTGCTGATAGGATTCGACAAGCTCTGGATGGGGATAACAACATGAAGCAGTTTATGGATGAGGCTTTGGATGGGTCAAATTCCCAATTTAATGTTAAGGATGGACTTTTATGGAAGGACAGTCGTCTGTGTGTCCCAAGTGTGGGTACACTATGGGAGGAATTGATGTACGAGGCTCATCATACTAAGTACTCAATTCACCCGGGGAGCACAAAGATGTATAGAGATATGAAAAAGTTGTTCTGGTGGCAAGAACTTAAGAAGGACGTGGCACTTTATGTGGTGAAGTGTCAAACGTGTGCCTTGGTGAAGGCGGAGTGTCAGAAGCTTGGAGGTTTCTTGAAGTCCTTACCTATCCCGGAGTGGAAGTTTGACGATATTTTAATGGATTTTGTGCATGGGTTGCCAAGGTCACAGAAGGGAAATGACGCCATTTGGGTTATCATAGATCGATTGACGAAAGTGTCGCACTTCATTCCGAATAGGAAGGATGATTCAGTGGATAAGCTAGCAAAACTCTATGTAGATAATATTGTTCAACACACGGTATGCCCCGCAGCATCGTGAGTGACCGAGATGGGCGCTTCACGTCCAATGACAAGAGGTTAGTGCATCATTTTGTTGGGAACCAAGCTGAGTTTAGGCACACCCTTTCATCCACATACGGATGGTCAGATCGAGAGGGTCAACAAGACGATGGAGGACATGCTTCGCATGTGCGTCTTGGATTTCGGAAAGCGGTGGGAAGATCACCTATACTTTGATGGAGTTTGCTTATAATAACAACTACCAAGCGAGTATTCAAATGGCACCCTTCGAGGCCCTATACGGTAGAAAATGTCGCACGTCATTGTCATGGTTGGAAACGGGTGAGTCGAAGCTGTATAAACGACAAGAAATGGAAGACGCCACCTCGTTGGTACGAGTTATACGAGAACGATTACTGATCGCTCAAGACAGGTAGGCTAAATATTATAATGCCAAGCATAGGAATGTTGAGTTTGCTGTTGGAAAATGGGCATATTTGAAGATTAATCCGTTCAAGGGTGTTTCACGGGTATGACGCTTGAAGAAGCTGAGCCCGAGGTACCTTGGACCGTTTGAGATTCTAGAGCGAATTGGTGAAGTGACTTATTGACTAAAGTTATCGGTAGAATTGATTGGTCTACATGACGAATTCCATATATCTGTGTTATGGATGGCGGTGCAAGAGCCGTCATAAGTTGTTGCGATCGATCAAGTACCTGTTGATAATGAGTTACTGACAAAGGTCAAGCCCGTTCGCATTGAGGACTTTGAAGTCAAGCAACTTCGTAACAAAGACATCAGGATGGTCAAAGTCTGATGGGACAACTGCGATCGTGAGGAGCTTTCGTGGGAGCGAGAGCAGACCATACTTAAGAAGTATCCCGAGTTATTTCACTCAGGTACCGTTTAATTTTGTGTACCTTTCTATTCTATAATTTCAGGATGAAATTCTTTTAAGAGGGAGAGAATTGTAATGCCCCCAAAACTCATTAATGAATGGATAGCATTCTAAGGCCAGTTTGGTGCCTGATTAGGATCACACGTCCTGTGACACAGGTGTGTCTAGGGCCGTGTCATGCCTGAGGTCGACAAAATTCATTCGACGATCTTCGGATTCAAACCAGGTTGGGCACACGACCTGTGACACGAGCATGTCAAGGGACATGTTTTGCTCTGTGTTTTGACAGGCTATGTCGAGTGAGTTACACGGTCTGGGACACAGGCATGTCCAAAGGCATGTATGGCACACAGCCTGTGACACGGGCATGTCACATGGTCGTGTCCTGTTCTGTGTTTACTAGATTATGGCGAGTGTGGAACACAGCATATAATATGGGTGTGTCACAAGCCTTGTTCGGCCTAGGAAAGTTATTTTCAGGGCGAATCATGGCCGTTCATTTCCTTCAAATAGGATCTGACAACTCAGCCTTTCCCCTGCTGGTATGTGGCCGGGAGATTAGGGTTTAACCCTCATTTCTTTTCACCCATTCTCTTTCTAAAGGGTTAGAGAGAGGGGAGAGCAAGGAGGAAGGTGAAGGAGGAATCCGACCACCAGTGGAGCTTCAGAGCCCCAATTATCGAGCCGAGTCCAGATCTGTGGAGGCGAGGCCATTGCGGTGCTTTTCATCCGTCTAAGATCTTCTCTTCTTCATGGTGCCAAAGAGAATTGCAAGGGTAACGATTCTCTTCTTTGACATGTGAAGTCCTCTTCTTTTTGCATAGGAAACCCCCTCCCGCGAGTGAGCGGTGAGTGTGAGGTATTCCTTCGGGTGGACATGAATAGTCCCCGTTGTTTTGCATATAGAGTCCTGAATCGAAGTACGAACATATGCATGGTGTGTGAAGCCTACCCGGACAAGTTGGTCTAGATCGGTGATGTTTTCATTATGCTTGTAGTGCTAGAGAAGACTCTGTGCCATTTGCTTTTTGGGTTTTCTACTCGGTAGATTGCAACAGGGAGTCTTGGGGATTAACTCCAAGGTGCACCCGGAAATCTGGGCAGAAGCGAAGTTCTGCCGTTTTGGTCTCCTTGGAGACAACCAAGTACATAACCGGGCAATGTACTGTTGTATGATCGATACATTGGGATTTGGTGAAGCTTGTCCCGCGCCGATGGCTAAATGGCCGTGGCGAGGTAAGCAATGCGCTAGTGGAACCTTACCCACTCCAAGTGGTTCGGTTAAAGATGGCTTGGAGAATGAGTCTAGGTTTCGGCTGAAAGGACTTTAATGCTCACATTATTTGCCATCTTCGGGGCGGTGGTGGACTGCGAAACAAACCTGGTTCGGAACGGGTTCGCCGAGTAAGTTCCCTGATAGTATGGGGTGTGAGGTCGTTAGTGCCTACACCTGAGGTGAAGTGTGTTGTTGTTATACTTTAACTATATTGTTTGGCTATGCTACTAAAATGCTGGGAAGGAGCACCGCCACCCCAAATCCGGGGTGGGGTCGTTATAATTTGGTCAGCTTTAGCTGACCGTTACTTTAGTTTGCCACCGCTGCGGTGGAATGTTAATTGCAGGTGCTGCGGAGCGTAGTGGCAAGTAGCGGGCTAAAGCCCATGTTGCTGAGCCGGTCCTCGAAGGCCAGTGCGAGCGTTTAATTTTATACACATGTGTGGCCGGCCTACGTGCCGATGTTTGGAAGACACTTATTATTTAAAGTAAACTCTTGTAAGGCCATAAGACCAAGTACTTTGTGTATTTGTATGCTCATTCCTACTTTGGGTTTTTAGTGGACATTCATGATGTGGCTTGGGTTCTTTTCTTTGCAATATTTAAAATGGTTCCGCTTGAATGTGCTCTATGTAGGACGTGTGTTATTGGAAGGATGGTTTTATTAGTAACCCTTCGGTCTGTCTGTGGTATATGACGTCGGGCCCCGGCCGGACCTACTACTATATGCCATGTGACGGATAGGGGTGTTACATCAGGTATGGGCTGATGGTCAATACAGATGAAGAATGCTTGGATGACTCTCATACTATTATGATATGCATTGAATCTATCTCAATAAAAACTAACTCTAATTATGAGTTTGGGGTTGCACCAAAAGCATACTCATCATCTAATGATGAAAATGAATATGATCTAGCAAAGGTATATAATGATCTTGTTAATAAATATGGACCTATATTAAAAGCACTAAAGTAAAGCATGAGTATAATTAAGCCTCAGGTAAAGTAAGTTGAGCTACTCAAGCACTTGAATTCTCAAAGTGGTGAAAAGACTCTAAAGCTAACTAAAATGAACTTTAAGGTGTGAGCTCAATAAAATTATGTATGCAAAAATAAAGCTTATGAGTCAAAAAGATAAAGTCATTTAGGAGTTGACAGATAAGTTCTTTGTGAAAAGCTCTAATTATAATAAAAAATCTAACTATGGAATATCCCCAAATCACAGGACTGTATTTCAAAATCTAACTATACCTTCAAATACACAAAAACATAGTTCTTCATATGGACATCTGCTCAATAAGTACTCCACTAGTGGAATAAAACCACAAAATCTCAATTTTGGAACAGACATGGGTTGAGTGCTCTTATAACACCTTATGGAAGTATCCATATGAACAATCTTGGACCTTTTGTATTTAGCTCAAACAACACCATCAACAAAAGGGAAAGAAATGATCATTCCACAAAGACCTATCACTTAGAAACCCCCCAAAGATTGTGGAGTACACCTTCAAAGAGACCCTAGGCCTACTCTTCTAATGACCAGTATTCTCAGCTAGCTCATAAGAAAATGTACAATAGGTTTGATTGTTAGTGTTGTTGCCAGATAGGTCATTTTACCATAGATTATTGGTACAACCCAACAGTTCTCAGGGAGAGAAATATGAAACCTGCTCGAATAGCTCTAAACTTCAAATCTACTAACAATATTGTTTTTACCTTAATATGACCCTAAGACTAACAAGAACCAATGACCTAAGTTTTATTGGGATCCTAAGGTAAATTGATCTTTTCTTCTTGCAGGTATGTTTAAAGGACAATCAAATGCCAATTTGATACTTGGATAGTGAGTGTTATAACATATAACTTGAACAATAAGTCTCCTAAAAGATTATATCCCTGTAAAAGAATGACCTAAAGTCATCATTGGAGGTTCAGATAAAGGGATTACTTGAGGCAAAGGTATGATCACCCACGACATAGTATCACTTAAAAAAGTGGCTTATGTGGAGGGGTTGCGACACAACCTCATAAGCATAAGTCAACTATATAATTTAGGCCATGTCACTTTTTTCCACAAGGAAAAGTGTCTGATTAAAAATACCACTAACTTTGAAATAATCCTATTAGGGATTAGAAGTGAAAATGTATATTGCTTAAATTTTATTGGTTTTGATTCTTCTATTCCAATATGTCTTATAGCTAATGAGAAGGAATTTCTTTCTATACAATATCACAAGAGATTATCCCATCTTAACTATAAGACAATTAATAAACTATTCTCTAAAAATCTTATTAAGGATGGTCCTAATCTAAAATGCATCAAAGATGCTTCATTTCATGCATGCAAAATGGGCAAGCAAACTAGGGCCATCTTTAAGGGCATCACCTACAAAGACTCTATTAGGTGTCTGTATTTATTTCAAATGGATATCTTTGGTCCAATGCCTATTCATAGTTTAGGAGGGAAGTTATAGACTGTTATGATAGTTGATGATTGTTGGAGCCTACTGTTCACATCTCTTTAGTTTGACAATATCAATCTCATGTTATATTTGATCATTCTTTTGTTTGGTATAGTGTGCAGATTTACAGTTTCAAAAGAAGCGAAGAACTCAAGTCTTTGATCTTCCGTCGTGCGCTAACCTAGATTTAATTTGAATGGGAGCTTGGGAACCTAATGCATGGTACTATAGTTACCTCCAACGCTAGCTTCAAGATTTATTCTGGGCATGCATCTAGTGACCTACCACGTAGTGCTAGCTTCCTACCACACAATGCTAGTTCTCTCAATAATCTTCGAGATGGCTTGGTCGAGAAGATTTAGCTACCGCCAGGCAAAAGCTTGGTACAGCGCCGCGCTAGCACGAAAAAGCAAAAAATATCCTTTTCGAATAGTTTTCCAAATCCGCGGGACAGCTGTTACATCGACGCACAATAACTTGTCGCTTGGGGCTAGTCTTACCTTTAGTAGTAGCCTATTTTTCAAAGACATATAAAAGGGTTTCACTTTTTCGTTCCTTGTATGAATCAAGAGAGAAAGAACTTCATTCTAGGGTTCGCGTGCTGCCTCTAAGCAGCGTTCCACCATATCTATCAAAAGAAGATAAAGCCGTCTCCCTCCCATTTGCACAAAAAGATCTCCGACGAGCAATGAACTACAATGACCAAGAGGATTTGATCAGTTTTAACCAAACGAAGATCATTAGCACCGGTCATGCACCGCTCAATAGAGGAATCGTCTTAAGGGAGAAACAATTTTAAATCTTCATTTTTTTTATTTTTCTCTTTTCTATTTGTTTTGTGGTGAGGAAAATCGACTGGTGAAGGTCGTCAGAATCCAGGTTTGGATTCCGTGAGAATTCATCCCGGGGAAGGGACGTCTAGAATGGGGGATCTAGTGGGTCTCTAAGACACTTCCTTGTGTGAAGGTGAAGAGCCAGATCGAATACCATTTCTGGAGGGAAAGGGAGATAGCAAAGGGGTACGGGTAGTTGGTCGGTATAGAAAACAAAAAGAAATTTGACTTTCACCACCTCCAATATCCGACGTCATGGAGATCTAATTCTTGTAATTGTAAACCACTTTCATTTCTGCTTGAATAAAATTATTTGATGTTCTTCATTCTGAGTGTGACTTCGTATTTGTATGTCGGTAGATCACTGAAGTATGTGTACGTCTCCAAAGAGGAGTTTGTCTAAGAAAACAAGATCTGTGACCTATCGCCGCGCACTAGCAAGCTAGCACCCCATAGTAGCATCCATAATTAGTTTTCCTAAATAAAGCTATTCAATTTTTTAATAAAATCATAAAACCTTATTCACCCCACCCCCCTCTAAGGTTGGACACTAGATCCAACAAGTGGTATTAGAGGGAGGTTATTCCAAAATGGTTCACCACTTGGAATAATGGCCAACCCTTATCTCGAATCGACTAGTGGGGTTGAAAGAGTATACATAGAAAATTTGTTAGCACCACCTCTATTTACAAGAGTGAACTATAACAAATTGAGAACAATAATGATGAAATTCCTTATACTACTAGATATTGAAGTGGGAAACATAACTTATATCAAGCTCCCAAATAACTTAACTAAGCACGAGTGTCATATAAATGCCAAAGGTATGAATAGCCTGTTTTGTGGGCTTGGTCAAGAAATTTTTAAACTTATCTACACGCTTCCCGCTGCCTATGATATATGTAAATTTCTTGAGTCTACTTATAGGTCTCTTCCTGTAGATGATGACTCTGAGTAATTTCTCATGGATCCAAGTGTAGAAATAAATGGAGACTTGATCTTGGAAAAGGACATGACAACCGCATCACAGGAAAGGGAAGAAGAAATCTCGACTATGGATGAGGAAACACATGAAGAAGTCAAAGAAACTCTATGCTCCATTCCTGCATTATCTAAGAGCACTATAAGAAAATCAAATTCCCTTCTTGTATGTAATTCTATTTCTACATTGCATGTGCTAGATGCGGCTAAACATAGAATTAAGAAATTGAGAAATATTAATTCAAAATTACGTTTAGAAAATAATCTATTAAAAGCAAATGTTAATGTAGAATCTTCCATTATCATGCCTAATTCTCCTGCATGCTCTTTAGATAACAACTTCATATCTTGTATAGATTCTAGTGAATTAAAAGAAAAATATAAGATTTTTTAAAAAGAGCTTAAGTTTGAAAAAGAACAAAATGAGAAACTATGTCTAGAAAACTCATCTTTAAAAAGGGATTGTGCTAAATGCATGACTATAAAATTGTAATTAAGTAGACGAATGGGACTTTTGATGAATTCAGGAGTAAGTACGAAGCTCATATTGAATCGGTAGTCTCTACTCTTAAAAATAGCACAATCGCATACAATAAAGCTATAAAGAATCTCAAAATTAAAAATAAAGAATTAATTATAAAAATCAACATGCTCATGGAAATTATGATTAAAAACTCACAAAACCCAACTCCTGAGTTTCACGCAAAACTCGAAAGCATGTTGAATATGAACTGTCATATAATAACATAGTCAATCAAAGGGAGTAGGAAACCTCAAGCTAAAGCGCGCAAAGTGAAAATACTAAACACAAAAATCACCTTCACTTGCAAAAACAAATTACTCCCTACTTAAAATCGAATAAACGTAAATTTCTTTTTAAAAATCACTATACTATGAGTCCTTATGTTAAGCGAAATAATCTTAAGTTGGAGAACAACTTCAATATATCTAAACCTCCAACGCAATATTTTTCAACTGAAGATTGCCACATAAGGACTAGTAAAACTCTAAATGGAAATTTGCAATATAAAAACAATATTAAGCCAAAGTATGAATGGAGGCCCATCGTGAAAAATGACACACCTACTCCACTAGAAAGGGCACGTCCATCACTATTCCCCCATGGTGTATCATGTAGCATTTAGATACCCAAGAGAACTGATGAAAGTCTTTAGATTCAAGAGTAGTTAAACACCTAGAGGGGAGGTGAATAAGTTTTTCTTCCTTTTGGTGATTTCTTTTTTACTTTGGTGAGTTGTGATTAGTTTAGCTTTGCTTTCAAGAACATGCAATCAGCACAAATGGTTTATAGGGGTTCCCCAGAGTATGGGTACATCCACTATCCCTCCCACCTTTTTAATAGTTTATTAGACAAGGCCAACTCCACCAAACTCGGCTCCAAGAGCTTACAACACAGATCCCTTAGTATCTCTCAGACTCCTCCAAGTCCTACACTCAGGCCCAAGGCCCTATACTCTGAGACGTAATTTCCTACAACTCAATAATCTGCACAAGACTACCTACCTCAAACTTTGGGCAATGTCCTACACTCAGTCTTGGAGGAAAGCCCTACACTCAGATCCAACACTGGATCCTACCTCAGAGGATAAACGTCCTATAACTCAGGCACTTAGCCCTAACTCAGATCCACACAAGGATCCTACCACTCAGAATCCCAACTGAAATCCTACAACTCAGGCCCAAAGGCCCTATAGCTCAAATCTATAGAAAGATCCTACCTCAGCCTTTATAGATCAAGCTTACACTCAAATCTGTAAAGATCCTACAAATGAAAGGTTGATTGGTGTTGATGAATGATTGCAAATAAACAATCTCTGAGTTTTCCTTTTCCTCAACTGAAATGATTTTGTCCTTTTTTCTTCACAGCCCCAGGAATGGATCTTCAAGATTAGTTCTGCTTGAGCTGGGAAGTTACTGAAGCTAGGGCTTGCTCTGTTCCTTCGTCTACCTCAGAGAGAAAGCTCTCTGAACTTGCTGTTGAAGATGAGAATGCCAACCAACTAACTTTCTTGAACTTTCAGATCAACAGAATTAATAACTTCCTCAAACTCTACAACTAGGTCGAGAGGAAGAAGATGAAGCTCTGTATCCTAAAAGATTTTTTTTTCTAAAAGTTAATTTCTTCTTCCTTGATCTCTTGCTTTTCTATCCCTCCGTCCAACAGCTCTTTTGCATTAAATACTGTAAAACAGGCAAGAAGCGTCATTTATCGTCTACTATTAAGTTCCCGCAATATTTGAATTTCTGATGATGTCATAATGATACAACACCTGTAGACTTAGCAAAATTCACAATTATGCATATGCATTGAGTGAAGCCTTGCCACTCAATGCCAAAACACTTGGGCAGATTTTGGTATCTTCAAGCATTGAGTGATTAGTCATCACTCAACGAATATAGACATTTGTAGTCTAACTGAATAGGCATTGAGTGAGCCTTCATTACTCAACAAATCTAGACTTAGTTGATTATCTCTGTATAAAGGCATTAAGTGAGTTGTCTTCACTCAACGCATTCTACCTTTGCCTTTTTTTTATTGAAGAGGGATTGAGTGAACTGCCTTCACTCAACGCTTCTATCCTTAGAGAGATTCTCTGTTGAATAGCATTGGGTGAGTTGACATCACTCAACGCTTTTGTCTTTCGAGAGAATTCTGTATCAAACAATACTGCAGCTTTGACTGAACTATGTTATGTTGACACTTTCTCTGCATAGCATTGAGTAAACTGCATTCAATCAAAGCTTCAGGACTTAGCTAGATTAATTGGCAGATTTTATATGACTTTGACTACTTGGGATTTACTTAATGCTTCTGGCTCTGCGCATTGAGTGAACTGCCTTCACTCAACGCTTCTGAACTTAAAGAGATTTTTTTGGGCAATGCTGATTCTTTGACTGTCTAGTATTTACTCAATGCTTAAGGCCATCTGGTATTGAGTGAACTGCCTTCACTCAATGCATCTAGACTTAGACAAATTTCAGGCTTGTCAGCATCCTGTCCAATGTCCTCCTGTCATTGTCACTTAAATAACCTGTCTAATCAAAGTAATAAAGAGCCCCTCTTGAATACATAGAACTTATATCATGGATTAGATACAAACATGTGTATATCATTGTCCTGTAGACCTTCTTCAAGTCTGGGACATTGTGAGCAATGGACCCTACAATCTCCCCTATTTGAAGAAGTCAAAACCATAGACAATGATATACACTAATACATATGTAGTAGATATAACATTTCAGTATAAAGGTGAGATAAATTATACACAACCATAAATATTATTTTCATTAAAAGGAAGTTTAATGTTTTGGTAGTGTGCATAAAACAAAACACATTTCCTACATCCCTTAAGTAAAACAAGAAACATTTATAAGTTTCAGGTTCTCTTATGACTATGCCCCTACTAGGATTCTTGGTAGCTTTTGCTTTGTCTCCTTTCTTTTCCATTTGCCTCTCAAAATAACTATATGGCTTTGGGAAGTACTTGCTGGGCTCCACAACATCTGGCAGTAGTTAACCTAACCTCTTGTCCCTTCCAAACTTCCTTCTATACTCTTTAATATTCTCAAGCTTGTCCCATTCTAGGGAGTTTTAGAACTTTCTCCTTTCAGTGTTCTTGTACTTGACTAGATCCCAAGCAAACAAAATGATATTCCTTGATTGAGGGCTCTATTTTTCAAAATCTAGCCTAGTTTCCAATTCTACCCTGTACCTCTTCTTACTCAATCTGACTTCTTCCTCTTCCTCAGCAAGAGACTTTCCTTTAGCTCTTATCCTTTGGTAAACAATGGGGCTGAATGTAGATATTCAGCTGCTGTAGAAGGTTCAGCCCACTATGCACCATCTTGAATATCATGCTGCTGAGTATCATAATTCTCTCCATACTGATCATTGTATTGGGTACCATACAAATTCCGATTTTGCATTACTTGATCAATCTGGTCAGGAAAAGCAGGGATGTTATCATATATTATATGTTCAATACCATGGGATCCTCTGATCATATTTATAGTCCATACAACATTTTTCAGTGTTAGCCCTTCTCACTTCCTTCTCCCCTTTTTTAACTTCTTCAGAGACATTTTTAGTCAAGTAGGAGCTGTCATTTGTTAATTGATCATTCAGATAGTTGACACAAATGGTGACATGGCTCTTGATCTTGAGCAAGTGATCATCTAGAACTTGGGCACATGCATCCATTCTTCTCTCAAGAATAGTTTTGTTTATTTTCTTCACTTCCTTCCATTCATTGTGGATTACTAGCATGTTGTTGGCAGTAATTGTCTAATTTTCCACAATCCCAGTTTGGATATTGTTGATTTCAGCTAGCTTGCTCTCTGTAAAGGTAATTGCAGGTGCATCCCTATAGAAGAATGCCACTTTTTTGGCTTTCAGCAGATTAACCTTAAATCTTATAGATTTGATCTCAATTGTCAAATCATTCTTTAGGTTCTTGATAGAGTCATCCACAAAGTTCTCTAGTTGACTCCTTTGTTCATCCAACAACCCTTTCAGTTGGGCCAAGAAGAATGGTGACATCTGATCAGCTTGATTTGATGAACCTTCATCACAAACTGGTTGTTGCACTGTCTTGAGTTCTTTTATTGCATGTGAGTCAACCATTTAAAATTCTAAAGAATGTTTATTTCCATTGTTATCAACAGCAACATTCCCCATATCTGATTCAGAAGAGTCTATATTATAAAATGTTCCTTGAGCAGGGAGTTCAGTGTAAATCTCCCCCTCAACCATAGAATTATCCATAGGGACATCCGGATTTTAAATAAGGTTGTTTTCTATTTCTGTCCTCCTTCTTAACATGAATCTGATCAGTCTCATCCAAAAATTAGTTTTTCTTCCCCTCAGCAAGAGCATCTTCCATGACTTGCTTAAGGAGTTATTCCCCGTCACTTTTAGGACTGTAACCACCTTGAAGATCTTGATCTGTAGGTGCAACTTCTTTATCAGTGGGAGATTGTGACTTGGAGGACTCCCTCTCCATCTCTGCAGAAATCTTGTTGATAATCTCTTCAGCAGCCCTTTCAGCAACCTCAACTGGAGGTATATCCATAGCATCAACTTAAATTTCTTCAGACTGAGTTTTGTTCACTTGAATCCTTGCTGCAGGTTCAGAGGAAAATGATACTTGAGCACTTTTATCTCTCCTGGTCTCTTCAGTAGATTGAGAAAGCTATGTATCATGAGGCTCTTACTCACTCTTTTCAGATGAGCTGCTGTTAGTGTTGCCTTCTTGAACGGTAACTTCCTTCTTTTTCTTCTTCTCAGCAGACTGTTGGTGTGGTTGCAGAAATCTTTCCCATCTATCAAGCATTTTTGAGTCCATCCTTCTCATATGATGGATTTTTATTCCGAGACTTATCTTAAGGATCCCTGGAACACTGTTGTGTAGAAATAGAGACAGAATTCTGCCTAGGTTTGGCTCTAGAATACACTATATAATTCTATCAAAGAGTACTCTTCCCCAATCAGTCTTTTTAGAGAGAATAACCCTTGCCATTAACTTGAAGATCTTTTTGGAAATTTTGTCATGGGAGCCAGACTTGCACAATAGTGCCTTTCCAATGACATCTGCAAGGAATTATTCTTTCTGGTTCAGTTCTTTTCACAAGATTGAGCCAGTGGAGTGCTTTGATAATCCACACAACTATAGGGTAGCTTTGACATCAATTTTGGATCTAGTGGCCAACCTTAGAGGGGGGGTGAATAAGGTTTTATGAGTTAATTGAAATTTAAAATATTTTGTCCTAGGAAATCGAGTTCTGGAAGCTACCGCGGGCATTAGGTAGCTAACGCGCGACGGTAAGTCTATGAACTCGTATCCTGTGTGAATTTGCTTGTACACCACACAAAATAAATTAAACTAACATTCACAACAGAGTCGTAGAATCAATAATACAGAAAATATATTTCATTGCAAGAGTTAACAGAAGATGGTTTTACAATTACAAAATTGTGATCCCCGTGACGCCGGGGATCGAAGGCGGTGAAAATGAAAACTCTTTTGTTTTCTATACCGACCCACTCCACGGACCGGTTGGCTCTCTCCCTTTCCCTCCAAGAAAGGTCTTCGAGCCAGCTCTTCACCTCCTCATAAGGAAGGGTCTTAGAGCCCCGCTAAATCCTCCGATCTAGACGTCCCTATCCCTAGGATGATTTCCCGCGGAATCCTACCAGGATTCTGATGACCCTTACTGGTCGATTTTCCTCACCACAGGATTTAGAAAACAAAATGATTACAAGAATAAAAGATATAAATAATCTAAAAGATGAAGTTCTCCCTCTTGATGACTTCTCCGTTGAGCGATCTACGGTCGGTTTTTGAGATCTTTGTTTGCTAGCAACCGGTCGGCTCTTCGTGGTCGATGTAGATCTTGGATCGCCGAAGTATTTTAATTGCGTATATGAGGGAGATGACTCTCTTCTTCTTATACGAAGACGATCAAAACAGATGCAAGGAGGCGGTTAAACCTTAGAGTGCATAAGCTTCAGTCTATTTTTGTCTTGGTGTATAAGGCACAGAAACCGAGACGGCCTTTTATACATCTTCATGAAAATAGGCTACCGCCGGCGGTAAGGCTAGCGCCCTACGGTAGTTTCACGCAATTGTTGTGCCAGCTGTCATCCAAATCTGGGCAAATATTCAAAATGAATATTTGCCGTTTTATCGTTGCCAACATTGCGTAGATACAGCTACTGCCAAGCGGTAATATAGTACACGACGATTCTGAACAGTCATCTAAATGCTCCTTGAGGGCTTGCATGGCGCGGTAATAGCTATCACCTGGAGGTAGATCGGTTTCTCGAGAAATCCTTCTTAACATTCATTGAGAAGCTAGTGCGGCGCAGTAACAGCTATCGCCTGGTGGTATATCAGTTTCTCGAGAAGTCCTTATCGACATTCATCGAGAGGCTAGAGTGGCCCAGTAATCACTATCGCTTGCGGTAGTTTCCCGAGAGACTGGCCAAAATAATTACTTGCCTTAGCGCGAACGGTAGGACTAGCGCGACGCGGTAGTTTCCTGAGAGCTCTATCCAATTAATTCACGGCTACCGCCCAACGGTAACTTCTATCGCTCGGCGTTAGTATCCATAGGAGTCTTCTTCTTCGCTTGCACATGTCAACCTTCACAGTCTATCAACACAAGACGTGATCAAATACAACCTGGGAGTTGATATTCTCAAACACAGGGAATGTGAAACATCGGTTCCAATAATTAGTTTGATCTATTTCATCTTCTTTATCCGACACTATGAACTTCAACAGTTGTAGTGCCTTGCTAAGTCACTTGGGGGTAATCTTAACCTTGTTTCCACTGATTAAGGACCACAGTTTAATGGATGACGAGTCGACCTTGGATGTTGAGCATAACTCAAGAACTTCTCTCTTCCAAAGTAGACTGGGCTCGGAGAGAACATATTCTAGGTTTGCGACCTGTAGAAGATGGAAAACTAACTGAACTTCCTCAGGCGCATCCTTGAATCCATTTTTGACCAGCTCAGAACCTTCAAACAGGAAATCCAATCTTCTTGGCGCCATTTATTTTATGAGTTGGTGTAGATTTTGCAAGCTTTCATCATTTCGTCGCAAGGGGCAGAGAAGGGAGAGGAACATTGTATTTTTTTTACACACACAAACTTTTATTTAAAGTAACTTCTATTTTAGAAGATGGAGAGGCGCATACCTATTTATGATCAAGAAGTGATTAAAGACTTGGATTAATCCCGAAAATTAGCCACAAATAGACGATCCTAGAAGTATGCATTGAGTGGACTCGACACACGCAACGCTCTCAATGCTTGTAGTTATCTCGATACACTCGAAACCTGAGTACTTATACTCACCGCACTTGACGCTTGATCTAATCTCAGTACTCTCGACTCCTGGATACTTAGTCCATTTCTTCTTGATTATCCTGTAGATATTAACACTTCTTGCAACAAATAAAAATATCTTGAGAGCTATTGAAGCAGAACTAAATACAATATACCCAATTCAAATTCAAAGCTGTTGAACTTGGCTTCATCTAGTAGTATGGTGAAGATATCAGCTACTTATTTGTCAGTAAGGATAAATTCAAGACTGATGTATTCACATTCCACATGCTCTTTAATAAAGTGATACCTAATCTCTATGTGCTTAGTCCTGTAATGAGAGACAGGATTCCTAGCAATAGTGATTGCACTAGTAGAATCACAATACATTGGAGTGTTACTTAGCTTTAGGTTGTAGTCCTGGAGCTGGTGCTAGATCCACAGTAACTGAGCACAACAACTCCCTGCTGATATATATTCTAACTTAGCTGTTGATATGACAACACTGGTCTGCTTCTTACTTCTCCATGATATAAGTCTTCCTCCTAAGAATTGACAAGAGCCAAATGTACTTTTCCTGTCTTCTCTATAGCCTGCAAACTCTGCTTCTGAATACCTAGTTAGCTCAAAATCACTATTCTTAGGGTACCATAGCCAAGATCTGGTGTGCCCTTAATATATGTCAGAATTCTTTTTGCAGCAGAATAATGAGACTCTTTGGGCAAGCCTGGTATCTATCACAAACACATGTAGCATACATGATGTCTGGCCTACTAGCAATAAGATAGAGGAGGGAGCCAACTATGCCTCTATACATGGTTTCATCAACAGGTTTCCATGTCTCATCCTTGTCTTTTGACATACATGACCCCATGAGAGTTTTTATTATGGAGGCACTCTCCATACCAAAATTTCTAATTAACTCCCTAGTGAACTTAGACTAAGAAATGGACAATCCATCCTCAGAATGTCTTACTTGGAGGCCTAAGAAGTACTTGAGATCACCCATACTGCTCATTTCAAATTTCCCCTGCATAAGTTTAACAAACTTCTTGCATAGGTTATTATCAGTAGACCTAAAGATTATGTCAGCTAAATAAATCTGGACTAGGATGATCTTTCCCTTTAAATACCTTAGAAATAGAGTCTTGTCTATCTTTCCCCATTAGAATTTTTTCTCAATGATAAAGCTAGACAGAGTTTCATACCATGCCCTAAGGGATTGCTTCAACCTGTATAATGCTTTCCTTAGCCTACAAACATAATCAGGAGAGTTAGAATTAACAAAACCTGATGGTTGCTCAACATAGATCTTCTCTCTTAGGTAACCATTCTGGAAGGCTGACTTCACATCCATCTGGTAGATCATGAATCCCTTGTGTTGGAACCGACAGGGCCAATTCCTCCTAAAGCTCGGATCTAAAACTGCAGCTCACGCCTACTCTCTCTGGACCACGCTCTCAACAGAACCCTTAGAGGAAAAGACCGGGGGTTTTCAGCTTG
Source organism: Platanthera zijinensis (assembly GCA_039513925.1). Lineage (NCBI taxonomy): Eukaryota > Viridiplantae > Streptophyta > Magnoliopsida > Asparagales > Orchidaceae > Platanthera > Platanthera zijinensis. The sequence goes on along the minus strand of CM077092.1, from coordinate 69,513,272 downwards.
GAGGTCCCACCTCTTACCCAGGAGAAACAGGAATTCTCCCCCTCCCTAGCCAATGCTGAGCTAGGTGTCTAAGTAGGAGAGAGAGAGAAGGGTTCAACGCCTCTTTCTCAGACACCTTACCGGTCTATTTATAGGCCTCAGAATCTGAACTGCAAATAACCAAAACAAGCACCTGTGAAATTACTAAGATACCCTGGGCTAGGTCTGCCAACAGCCGAACTCCGCTGTTTGGAAAGGCTAAAGGCAGACCACCCAGGGTAAAAGGGTAAAAAACCTCGGAGGCTAAAAAAGATGAACCGTTTGTCAATTGAACCGGTTCCCACCCAGTTGTTGAACTGGCCTTTACTCTTTCTGCCGGACCGGTGCTCGGCGAGAGGGCCATCTCGCGGCTGAAAGCGCCATCTCGCAGGCGAGACCCCTTGTCGCCAAAAAGCTTCCCTACGACCTCCCGCCTGCCAGGGGAATGGACCTTTTCTATGGCCCCTCTCGCCCAGCGCGAGCGGACCCAACCTAGGCCCCTCTCGCCAAGCGCGAGTGGATCCATCTTTGGGCCCCTCTCGCCTAGCGCGAGTGGATCCATCTTTGGACCCCTCTCGCCTAGCGCGAGTGGATCCATCCTTGGGCCCCTTCTCGCCTAGCGTGAATGGTCTTTGCTTCCTCCTGAGGACTCCTCTAATCCCGCATCCGCCGAGCCCTTTCTCGTGAGCCCGAGGTTGTACACAATCCCCGCTCTTTTCGAGTTTGTCTAAGCTCGAAAAGAAAAGTCCAACCGAGGCTCATGTCATCTTAGCGACTTTATGGCGGAATCTTTTTTTTTTCTTTTTAGGTGGGATTCTCTTCCCTCCTGAGCCTATAAATACTGGGATCCTTCTTGAGTGCAAGAGACCTCTTCTCTTGATTTTACCCCCCTTTAATTCCGCTGCTATGTCTCTTAGCAAGAGCTTCCGCGATCGTATCGCGTTGGTGCGCCAGCGGAATAAGGCAAGCGCGGCGGCCTTAAACCTCATTCCCGTTCGCACTTCTTCCTCCCCGCTGCCCTCTTCCTCTCGCCCGAAGAAGGCGAGGACAACTGATCTTGTTCCCCCGTCGGGAGAACCCTTTCCAGACCCTCCGGAGAGACGCATCCCTCCTACTTCACCGCCTTCTAAGGGAAAAGAGGTAAGATCATTGTGTACCTCCCTCGTTTGTTATCTATCCTTCATTACTCCTTCTGCTGTCGGTTTTCAGAAAAGTCATGCGCCTCCCCATCAGTCTGGTAGCACACAAGCTCACCTCGCCGACCATCGTCCAAATTCCGTCTCGCCTCCTCCCTCCACTCCTCCTTCGACTCTTGGTGGGAAAAAAGGCGAGCCTTTCCATGTTGCTGGGACCTCTCGCCACTCTGGTTAGGACTTTGTTGCCTTGGGCTTTCGGCTTCTATCGCCGCATACCTTTGATTATGGCCCTTCTTATTCTGCTTTTTACTTTGCAGATGTGCGAGTGGACTCATCTGCTGAAGACTCGCCTGCTGAGGAGCGCTTGAGGCGAGTAGCCTCCTCACCTCCTCCTCCTTTGGACGAGATCGAAGATTACCTTGGCGATCCTATGGACCCCTTAACAATGAAGCGAAAGGTGGCGGAAATGCTCCGGAAGCATGCCTTGATAATCCAAGATCTGGAAAAGGACAAGCATTTTGCAGATCGGCGGATCGACTGGCTGGAGGTGGAAGTTGCTCGCTTGACCTCCGAAATTGATGCCGATATCGAGATAGACGAGACGGATCCCCAGGCGATTCTGAGCGGGGTCGACCAACAGCTCCGTCTCGTGCGCCGTGGCGTAGACGCGGCTCGTGCTTTTCACCTTCCCCACCGTCCTCCCTGCACAAGGGGCCGTGGTGGGGGGCGCTGGCGATGGCATAAGGACTGAGTCTCTCGCGCCGTCTCGCGCCCTTAGTTTCTTTGTATTGCTGTGTTTTGTAATAATGTTTCCTCTCGCGGCTAACGCCCGAACCTTCTAGGTCCCATGAATGGGCTGCTCGCTGTACGCGAGATGAACAATTTAATAACCTCTTTTAATAGTTTCCTTGATAATAGACCGTTTTATTTTCATATTTCGATGGTACTGTCTCGCCCCCGGCTTGAGGATTCACGTAAGATCACGCCAATCGAGGCTAGGAGAGAGAAAAGGACGGCCGCCTCTTCCCCTTCCTCTGCATTATATTTTTTTTTTTTTTGCTTCCTCTTATTTTTCCTACTTACCTAACAGGCTATAAATACCCCCTACCTCCAGGGCCCGGATCATGCTTTCGTGACCTCGGCGCCCCCCACTTTACCCCTCTTTTCTCTTCCTATTGCGAGCAAGTTCCGCCGGCGCTTCATCTCGCCCACTCTTCTCGCCTTCTCCTTTCGCCTTCTCGGCCTACCATGGGAAAAAGGAAGATTGAGGAAGGCGAAGGGCGAAGCCGATGCGGGAAGCGATTCAGTGACCACGATTTTCCTCCCGGGCAGATTTCCGAGGAGGAATACAACGCCTTTACTCGGGATTTTTTGCCGGCGGACTTCGAGTCCCGCCCCCCAAAGGTGGGCGAATCGATTAATACTTTTTATCCTGATGAAATCGCCTTCCCCGTCTCGCATTTTGAGGCGGGGCTGAGGTTGCCCCTCTGGCCAGAGGTGAAACAGGTCTTAAAATACTTCGGCACTGTCCCCGCGCAACTGAATCCAAACGCCATCTCGGTCCTTGTGGCCTTCGCCTGCTATATGCGTCGGGAGCGAATCGAGTTCAGCCTGAACTCCTTCCGTAAGCTTTTCATCTACCATGCCAACGCCGACGGCGTGTCCTATTTTACGGGGCAAGGGCTCAAAGTGTGCGAGACGCCCAACAAGAACCACCACTGGCTCACTCGCTTCGTCTTCATTCGAGGCCACATGGGGGGCATCCCGCGAGCGCCTGTGTCACCAGCCGAAGTTTTCTATACCTCCCCACAGGTTAGCGGCACGGACAAGCTCCTCTGCGACTTCTTCGCTGGCAAGAACTTCGAAGTTCAATTCTTGAGGCGTGGTCTCGACTCCCTCCTCCCCGTGCTTCCGGGCGAAGGTAAACCCTCCCTCTCTTTTTCCCTTATTTCTGTCTCTTATTTCGAACCGCATTTATAAACGTCTCGCCTCGCCCTTATAGGAGAAAGAACTGTTCCTGTCCGCCCTCCTTACAAAAGTAGCATCAAGCCCTCCAAGGAGGTTGCCCTAGCTACAATGGCAACCGAAGCGGCGAAGGATACTCTGCCCCCCCCCCCCTGAAGAAAAGAACTGCCGAAGACTCCGCTCCGTCTCGCCCAAGCCCCTCAAAGAAGACGAAGACCAAGAAAGGAGTGCCTCCTTCCTCGGGAAAAGCGAAACGAGTTCGTGCTACGGTGCTGGAGGTGTCGGGCTCTTTGTCTCCTATTTCCCTGGGATCCCAATCTCCTAAGTCACCTTCTCAGCTTCCCCATCGGCGGGCCGTCTCGCCAATTGGCGAGACGGGTCAACCTGCCCTTCCCGCTGACAAACTCCCCTCGTCCTCCAAATCTCCGACTCGCGAGGCAAGTTCCTCCAGCCGCCCGGCTCCTTCCACCCACCCTAATTTCAACATGGGTCCTTCGGTCCCAGATGCAGCTGATGACCCTACCCTGATATGGGACCAGGAGGTGAATCGGGTCTCCATCTCCACTCTCCTTCCCCCTTGGGTAGAGCGAGACCGTCCTACGGCCCACGCGTTCTCTTTGAGCTTCGGACTCTATGGCGGCTCAGAGCGAGGACCCGCCGCTGAACTGCCCTCGCGGGACCTGATCATGAGGTCCGCACAATCTCATCTGCGCTCGCTAGAGCTCTCGCATCAGCTCTCGCGTCGCCTAATTTTCAACAATCAGAAATGGAGAGAATCGGAGGCCAACTTAGCGGCGGAGCGTGAGAAGTCTACAGATCTTGAAAAGAGGCTGGCCACGGCTGAAAACCTCCTCGCCAAGGCTCGCGGTGGTGTGGTAAGCACTCAACCCTTAACTCCCTCCTTTTCCTTGCTTTTCCACTTCTTTCTAACGAATAATCCCTTCGCAGGATGCCGAGACTGCCGATAGGATGCACTCGCGCATAGCCCACCTAGAGGAAGAAATTAAGGGCATGGAATCCGAGATCATTCGGCTTCAGGAGGCCGCCCTCTCGCCATCCCGCGGGGTGATCCCTCAACCTCCTCCACCTCACTATTCTCATGCCGAGGTGGAGGAGCTCTGCAAAGACGCCAACATCCGGACCGCCGAGCTGGTTATAAAGATGATGAAGGAAATGGAAGTCGTCAAAGAAGGCTGTGAGGATGTTACCGCCCGCCACCTGGTGCCAGAAATTTATGGCGAGGAGGAAAGCGGTTCGTCCTCCAGTGCGGAAGAATAGGGTTACATATAGTCCGCCCCCCCCCCCCTTTTTTTTTGCACACTTTGTACTAAGGCATTTTTGTACTAAGGCCTTTTCTACATATATATATATACACATTTTTGTGCTTGATATCTTGCCTCCCCCTTTCTTTTTTTCTCTGCCTTTGCCTTTTCCCCGTGGTTGGAGTTTTTTCCTTTATTTGCGAGACGGGTCACGATTCATCTCGCCTGTCGCTAGAAGGACTAGCTTGACCTGTGATGCGAGTGGGTGAGCCCTTGATGCTCTCGCACCGAGGATGTGTCATTTCCTCTCGCCTTTTGGCCGAAGAGCTGGCCCCTGGCTCTGGGCGTGGGTAGTCAGGTTCTCGTTATACTCGCCCGGGGATGGTGTCCCTTCCACTCGCCTTACTTTTGGACCCCCCCCCCCCCCCGGGCGCGAGACGACCTTGAGAGACCAACGCCTCCCCTCTCTTTTAAGAATAAGGATCCTGCCTTTGTTTGCCTAAATCATGAGTTCTCCTTGTAGGAAGTCCCCACCCATGAGGGTATGCTCCAAAACCAACCCCAACCATCGAGTGAGCCTACAGACCTGCCAGCTCGCTGGTAGCCTGGACAGCGGGTCTTCTCGGGGTCTCCTCTCCAAAACCAACTCCAACCGCCGAGTGAGCCTACAGACCTGCCAGCTCGATGGTAGCCTGGACAGCGGGTCTTCTAGGGGTCTCCTCTCCAAAACCAACTCCAACCGCCGAGTGAGCCTACAGACCTGCCAGCTCGATGGTAGCCTGGACAGCGGGTCTTCTCGGGGTCTCCTCTCCAAAACCAACTCCAACCGCCGAGTGAGCCTACAGACCTGCCAGCTCGATGGTAGCCTGGACAGCGGGTCTTCTCGGGGTCTCCTCTCCAAAACCAACTCCAACCGCCGAGTGAGCCTACAGACCTGCCAGCTCGATGGTAGCCTGGACAGCGGGTCTTCTCGGGGTCTCCTCTCCAAAACCAACTCCAATCGCCGAGTGAGCCTACAGACCTGCCAGCTCGATGGTAGCCTGGACAGCGGGTCTTCTCGGGGTCTCCTCTCCAAAACCAACTCCAACCGCCGAGTGAGCCTACAGACCTGCCAGCTCGATGGTAGCCTGGACAGCGGGTCTTCTCGGGGTCTCCTCTCCAAAACCAACTCCAACCGCCGAGTGAGCCTACAGACCTGCCAGCTCGATGGTAGCCTGGACAGCGGGTCTTCTCGGGGTCTCCTCTCCAAAACCAACTCCAACCGCCGAGTGAGCCTACAGACCTGCCAGCTCGATGGTAGCCTGGACAGCGGGTCTTCTCGGGGTCTCCTCTCCAAAACCAACTCCAACCGCCGAGTGAGCCTACAGACCTGCCAGCTCGATGGTAGCCTGGACAGCGGGTCTTCTCGGGGTCTCCTCTCCAAAACCAACTCCAACCGCCGAGTGAGCCTACAGACCTGCCAGCTCGATGGTAGCCTGGACAGCGGGTCTTCTCGGGGTCTCCTCTCCAAAACCAACTCCAACCGCCGAGTGAGCCTAAAACAGCCGAGTGAGCCTACAGCCTGCCAGCTCGATGGTAGCCTGGACAGCGGGTCTTCTCGGGGTCTCCTCTCCAAAACCAACTCCAACCGCCGAGTGAGCCTACAGACCTGCCAGCTCGATGGTAGCCTGGACAGCGGGTCTTCTCGGGGTCTCCTCTCCAAAACCAACTCCAACCGCCGAGTGAGCCTACAGACCTGCCAGCTCGATGGTAGCCTGGACAGCGGGTCTTCTCGGGGTCTCCTCTCCAAAACCAGCTCCAACCGCCGAGTGAGCCTACAGACCTGCCAGCTCGATGGTAGCCTGGACAGCGGGTCTTCTCGGGGTCTCCTCTCCAAAACCAACTCCAACCGCCGAGTGAGCCTACAGACCTGCCAGCTCGATGGTAGCCTGGACAGCGGGTCTTCTCGGGGTCTCCTCTCCAAAACCAACTCCAACCGCCGAGTGAGCCTACAGACCTGCCAGCTCGATGGTAGCCTGGACAGCGGGTCTTCTCGGGGTCTCCTCTCCAAAACCAACTCCAACCGCCGAGTGAGCCTACAGACCTGCCAGCTCGATGGTAGCCTGGACAGCGGGTCTTCTCGGGGTCTCCTCTCCAAAACCAACTCCAACCGCCGAGTGAGCCTACAGACCTGCCAGCTCGATGGTAGCCTGGACAGCGGGTCTTCTCGGGGTCTCCTCTCCAAAACCAACTCCAACCGCCGAGTGAGCCTACAGACCTGCCAGCTCGATGGTAGCCTGGACAGCGGGTCTTCTCGGGGTCTCCTCTCCAAAACCAACTCCAACCGCCGAGTGAGCCTACAGACCTGCCAGCTCGATGGTAGCCTGGACAGCGGGTCTTCTCGGGGTCTCCTCTCCAAAACCAACTCCAACCGCCGAGTGAGCCTACAGACCTGCCAGCTCGATGGTAGCCTGGACAGCGGGTCTTCTCGGGGTCTCCTCTCCAAAACCAACTCCAACCGCCGAGTGAGCCTACAGACCTGCCAGCTCGATGGTAGCCTGGACAGCGGGTCTTCTCGGGGTCTCCTCTCCAAAACCAACTCCAACCGCCGAGTGAGCCTACAGACCTGCCAGCTCGATGGTAGCCTGGACAGCGGGTCTTCTCGGGGTCTCCTCTCCAAAACCAACTCCAACCGCCGAGTGAGCCTACAGACCTGCCAGCTCGATGGTAGCCTGGACAGCGGGTCTTCTCGGGGTCTCCTCTCCAAAACAACTCCAACCGAGTGAGCCTGGTAGCTGGACAGCGGTTTCTCGGGTCTCCTCTCCAAAACAGATCCTCTTGCTTTGAGATGACGGCTACTTGCGATTGCGTGGCGGTACCAGAAGGCCATGCTAAGTTTGTTAGTATTGAAAAAATGAAAGACCACCATCCCGTACAGAATAGAAAATGACCACAAAAGAAAGGCATTAAGGATAAAATCGCTTTAGATCGTCGCCGCTTCGGGCGCGATCGAGGGGTGCCCCGTCCACATCTTGGAGGTGGTACCCCCCTGATTTCAGGACTTCTTTTACTATAAATGGACCTTCCCAGATGGGGTTGAGCTTCCCGACGGAAGCCCCTCTTCCTGCCGCATCCACTTTCTTAAGGACCAAGTCCCCTCTCTCAAACTGCTTGATTCTGACGTGCCTATCAAAGTATCTTGACATCTTGCGCTTGACCTCCTCCTGTCGGATAGATGCCATATTTCTAGACTCCTCCACCAAGTCGAGGGAGAGCCTTTGTTCTTCCTCGTTGTCTGCCAGCCATTCCTCGTCTCCCTTTTTTGCGGCTACCACCCTGGGAGATTCAACCTCAAACTCGATAGGTATGACGGCCTCGGAACCGTGAGAAAGTTTGAACGGCGTCTCTCCCGTGGCCGAGCTTGGCGTGGTCCTCAAAGCCCAGAGGACGGAGGGGAGCTGCTCCACCCAACTTCCCCTCAAGTTTTCTACCTTTTTCTTTAAGAGATTCACGATGACTTTATTCGCAGCCTCCACCTGCCCATTGCTTCGAGGATGGTGCACCGAAGCAAACCGAAGGTCTATGCCCAGCTGTACACAAAAATCCACGAACTCTCTGCTGGCAAATTGTGGTCCGTTATCCGTGACAATAGCCAAAGGGAGCCCATGCCTACAGATGATTTCCCCCCATACAAAGCTCTTGACCACCTGGGACGTTACCTTTGCCAACGCCTTCACCTCCAGCCACTTTGAGAAATAATCTACCATGACTAGCAGAAATCTCCTTTGGCCACTGGCTTGAGGGAACGGACCCACCAGATCTAGCCCCCATATGGCGAAGGGCCACGGAGCTGTAATCGTGCGTAACCTCTGGGCCGGGAGAAGCTGGAGAGGAGCGAACTCCTGGCACTTCCTGCACCTTCTCGCGAATTCCTCGGCATCCTTCCTAAGGGTGGGCCAGAAATAGCCTTGCCTCAACACCCTTGCCTCCAAGGTCCGACTCCCGGAGTGGCTGCCACATTCCCCGGAGTGAATCTCCTCTAGCACCCTCACGACCTCCTCCTCAGATATGCACCGAGCCAACAGGCCTGACAACGTCTTGCGATATAAGACCCCCTCCTTAAGCAGGTAGTACGCTGACTTGTACCAGATTTGCTTCTTCTCAAGCTCCCCTTCAGGTAAACGTCCCGTCATCAAGTAGGTGGTAATCGGATCCATCCAGGACCTCGGATGATCCACTTCCATCAGTTCTCCTTCTTCGATGGAGGGTCTGAAGAGCTCCATCGTGGTTCCTCCGGCCCGAGGACCGTGTTTGGCGAGCAGGTCTGCCCGAGTATTTTCCTCCCTTGGGACATGTTGAATCGAGAAACTGCGGAACTGCCCAATGATCCCCTTTACCCTTGTTAAGTATAACTGGAGGGTGGCTTCTCTTACTTCGAATTCTCCCTTGATATGCCCTGCCACTAGCATAGAGTCAGTGAAAACCTTGATGTCTTGTATGCCGAGCTCACGGGCCAACCTCAGCCCTGCTATAATGGCCTCGTACTCTGCTTGATTGTTGGTGAGGGTGAAATGAACCCTCAGGGCCTGTTCGATCCGCGTCCCCTCAGGGCTTGTCAAAACCATCCCTCCCCCAAAAGAATTCCTTCCCGAGGCCCCGTCTACGAGCATCTCCCAAGCCACTACGGGAGACGTTTCGGCCTCCTTGACCTCCACCACGTAATCTACCAAGAAATCCGCCACGACCTGAGCCTTGACTGCCATCCGAGGCACGAAAGAGAGATCAAACTCGCTGAGCTCTATCGACCATTTAGCTAACCTCCCCGAATGCTCCACCCCTTCCAGAATACGGCGGAGAGGGTGGTCCGTCACTATTTGGATTGTATGGGCCTGAAAATAGGGTCTGAGCTTCCGGGCGGAGATGACGAGAGCAAAAGCTAGTTTTTCCAGGATAGGGTACTTTAGCTCCGCCTTTTTGAGGACCCTACTTACGTAATAGATTGGGAATTGCTTCTTTCCTTCTTCTCTTATGAGAACCGAACTCACCGCCTCTGCTCCCACTCCCAGGTACAAGAATAGAACCTCTCCCTCTCTTGGGCCTTGGAGTAGCGGCGCCTTGGTAAGCTGCTGCTTAAGGGCTAGGAAAGCCTTCTCGCACTCGGAGGTCCACTCAAATTTCTTCCCCCCCCTCAATGTCCGAAAGAAAGGTGAACACCTTTCTCCTGCTCTAGAGAGAAACCTGCTAAGCCCTGCCAACTTGCCGGTGAGACGTTGGACCTCCTTGGTATTTGTCGGGGACTCCAGTTCTAGGATCGCTTTCACCTTGTCTGGGTTAGGCTCTACTCCCGATGGGGTGAGGAGATGTCCTAGGAACTTTCCTCTGCTAGCCCCAAATACGCACTTCAACGGGTTGAGCCTCATTTTGTACTTTCTTATGGTCCCAAACGTTTCCTCTAGATCCGCGATGTGGGACTTGAGGTCTTGGCTTTTGATCATCAAATCATCCACGTAGACCTCGAGGTTCCGTCCCTTTTGCTTTCGGAAAATCCGATCCATCATCCGTTGGTAGGTGGCCCCCGCATTCTTCAGCCCAAAAGGCATCATGTTGTAGCTGAAACACCCATCCTCGGTGATGAAGGTGACATCCTTGATGTCCGGAGGGTGCATGCGTATTTGATGATATCCTGAAAAAGCATCTAGAAAACTCATTAGTGAAAAACCGACGGCTGAATCAACCAGCGCGTCGATTCGAGGCAGAGGATAACAATCCTTGGGGCATGCTTTATTCAAAAGAGAGAAGTCGATACACATTCTCCATTTCCCTTCCCCCTTCTTTACCATTACAACATTGCTCACCCACCCCGGATACTTGTTCGCCGATATGAATCCTGCTTGGAGCAGCTTCTCCACCTCCTCCCTGATCGGTTTGGCCATCCTGGAAGCGATAGCCCTCTTCTTTTGCTGGATGGGACGAATCTGGGGATCAAGGTTGAGACGATGACATGCCACGTCTGCGTCGATCCCTGGCATGTCGGCTGCGCTCCAAGCAAAAATATCAATGTTCTCCTGCACGCATCTCCTGATCTTCTCCTGGTCCTCAGGGCCGAGCTCACCACTAACTTTAATCTTTTCTTCCCTTCCTTCCTTTGTTAAGATGTTCATCTCTCGTACTTCGACTGCAGCCCTCAGCCTTGAGGGCTCCTCTTCCTCCTCCTGGTCTATCGGAGTCCTCTCTTCCATCTCTAGCCTCTCCTCCTGCCTCCCGAGCTCTTGCCCTCCGCCCGCTCCTTCCTTGACTGCCATAGTTACTTCCCTCCCGAATCTCTCTCCCACTGCCTCAGATCCTCTCCCCAGCGGCGAATCTTCCATCTCTCCTATCTTCCTTTTCTTCCTTCCTACTTCTTCCTCTCTTCCTCCGGGCTCCTGCTTTCCTGCCATTACTGGCTCCACCGTAATGCCACCACCCAACTCCTCAACTCCATTCTCCTCTTGCTCCTCTCCTCCGACCCTTAGCTCTCCTGCCATTACTGGCTCCACCGCAATGCCACCACCCAACTCCTCAACTCCATTCTCCTCTTGCTCCTGTCCTCCGACCCTCAGCTCTCCTGCCATTACTGGCTCCACCGCAATGCCACCACCCAACTCCTCAACTCCATTCTCCTCTTGCTCCTGTTGCTCCATCCTCTTCTCTAATTCTTCCGCGTCACCCTTCCATGAAATAGTGTTTACTGCAGTCACGTAGCACTCCCGGGCCGCCTTCGGATCTCCTCTTACCCTGATCTGGGTCCCTCCTGAATTGAGTTTCAAACACTGATGAAAAGATGATGGTACACATCTGAAGGCACTAATCAAGGGGCGCCCAAAGATGGCGTTGTAGCTGCTGGGAGCGTCCACTATCACAAAACGGCAGTTCCTGGACAGCCCTCCCAGAGTTACCTGAAGACCGACTCCCCCTTCTACTTCTTTCCTTTCTCCCGAGAATCCAAACAGCGGTCCATCGGCTGCTAACACCCTCCTGGCTTCCACCCTCATCTCATTGAACGCCTTTTTGAAGATAACATTAACCGAGCTTCCATTGTCCACTAAGATCCTTGATACCGTGAAATTTTCTATAGCTGTTCGAATCACCAATGCATCGCAGAACGGATCTTCGTGATCTGGCAAATCTTTCCTAGAGAAGGTGATCTTCTCATCCGGGGGGGGCTTGCGACGTCGAGGCGACACCTCGACGGTACATTGTATGAAGGCTGGCCTTTCGGGCGGCTTCCATCCCTACTCCACCATGAATCACCCCGATCCCCCTCGGTCCCCCACATCCGACCGATCTACACATCTATCTTCTTCCCCTGCTCCGGTCATCTCTACTATTCGCGCTGGTTGCTGCTGTTCTCCCGTTCCTCTTCTCCCCTTCAGCTCTAAAAACTCCGGGCAAGTAGCTGTTGCGTGACCCTCCTCCTCATGGAAGTCACAGAATGGCGTAGCTACCTCCCCCTCCTGCCTTCCCTCCTGTTGATTCCTCCTTCTCCCTGCTCCTGTTCCTCCCCTTCCTCGCTCTCTTCCCCTTCCTCTTCCCCGGCCTATAGCCATAGCTTGCTGAGGCGGGGGTGGGAGTGGCCTCGGGCCATGTCCCCACCCCAGCTGCTGAAACCTCCCTGGTCCTCCCTGGTAGTAATTCCTTCCCCCCGGGGGAAGACCTCTTCCTTGCCCTTGAACCGGGCCTCCTGGCTGCCTCCAAGCCAACTCCTGATGTGCCGGTCCCCTTGGCTCCTCCCTCCTTCTTCCTTCCTGCTGCTTCGCTCCTCCCGGCTCTCTCGACTCCACTTCCGTCAACCGTGCTAGCTTCTTGGCAAATGCCGGATTTGCCGCCTCCATCGCTATCTCTTTGGCTGCTTTTTCCATCAACCCTTCAAACGACAAGGGTGCCTTCCTGGTCAAACTCATTTTGAAGAAGCCTTCCCTGAGCCCCACCGTAAAGGCCATTTGAAGAGCGAACCCTGGCACTTCCTGAATGTCCAGAATTTCCTCTTGGAAACGATCCACGTACTGGGCTAATGATTCATCGGCCTTCTGCTTAATCAGGAAGATGGACTCCGGGTTTTTCTTCCTCTTCTTTGAGGTCGAGAAGCGCAGCTGGAAGCTCCTACTCAAGTCCTCAAAGCCATATATTGATCCTGCCGGGAGTTGGTGAAACCAATCCCTAGCTTTGTCTTTCAGGGTGATTGCAAAGAGGCGGCACTTGAATGCGTCGGTCATCGGCCTGATGGAGACCGCATCTTCAAACCATTGCAAGTGTTGAAGGGGGTCATCCTTTCCCACATAATAGATCATCTCGGGCTCACGAAAACCCTCCGGGACGGGAGCCGAAAGAACCAGCTCGCAAAAGGGCGATCCTCTCGCTAGGGGTCTCGCCGTCTCCACTCGCGCGACGAGATCCACTGGCGAGACGGCGCTCGCCGGGCTGGGGAACAACTCCCTTCCCGCCAGATCTCGCCCGTTTCCTTCCACCACCTTCTCCTTTCCGGGCCGCCCTCCTGGCGCATCCTCGCCCACCCTTGCCGAGACGGCTCCTTCCGGAGGCGAGAGGCCCGGCCCCTGAGGTAGAGGGGTCACGCACTCGCCTCGCTGCGAGATCTGCTGCAACATCCCCATGATCCCCCCGATGGACGCCATGAATTCTTCCCTCCCAACATATCCTCCTGGGTTCTGGGACCCGCCCTCATTTCCTCCGCCCTCATCTCCTCCTCCTAGGTCTCCTGCCATGAGGTGATCCAAAGTTCTTCGACGCAGGCTGCGATCCACGCTCACCGCACCATAAATGTTGGAACCGACAGGGCCAATTCCTCCTAAAGCTCGGATCTAAAACTGCAGCTCACGCCTACTCTCTCTGGACCACGCTCTCAACAGAACCCTTAGAGGAAAAGACCGGGGGTTTTCAGCTTGGAGGTCCCACCTCTTACCCAGGAGAAACAGGAATTCTCCCCCTCCCTAGCCAATGCTGAGCTAGGTGTCTAAGTAGGAGAGAGAGAGAAGGGTTCAACGCCTCTTTCTCAGACACCTTACCGGTCTATTTATAGGCCTCAGAATCTGAACTGCAAATAACCAAAACAAGCACCTGTGAAATTACTAAGATACCCTGGGCTAGGTCTGCCAACAGCCGAACTCCGCTGTTTGGAAAGGCTAAAGGCAGACCACCCAGGGTAAAAGGGTAAAAAACCTCGGAGGCTAAAAAAGATGAACCGTTTGTCAATTGAACCGGTTCCCACCCAGTTGTTGAACTGGCCTTTACTCTTTCTGCCGGACCGGTGCTCGGCGAGAGGGCCATCTCGCGGCTGAAAGCGCCATCTCGCAGGCGAGACCCCTTGTCGCCAAAAAGCTTCCCTACGACCTCCCGCCTGCCAGGGGAATGGACCTTTTCTATGGCCCCTCTCGCCCAGCGCGAGCGGACCCAACCTAGGCCCCTCTCGCCAAGCGCGAGTGGATCCATCTTTGGGCCCCTCTCGCCTAGCGCGAGTGGATCCATCTTTGGACCCCTCTCGCCTAGCGCGAGTGGATCCATCCTTGGGCCCCTTCTCGCCTAGCGTGAATGGTCTTTGCTTCCTCCTGAGGACTCCTCTAATCCCGCATCCGCCGAGCCCTTTCTCGTGAGCCCGAGGTTGTACACCTTGTGTGCAGCAAATGCAAGGAATAGTCTTATAGATTCTAGTCTAGCCACTAGGGCAAAGGTTTGATCAAAATTAATACCATCCTCTTGTCTATATCCCTTAGCCACCGGTCTAGCTTTATTCATAATTATAACATCATTCTCATCTAACTTATTTCTGTAGATCCTCTTATTTCCAACGATATTATATCCTTGAGGATTGGGAACCAGCTTCCAGACCTAACATCTCTTGAACTGGTTCAGTTCCTCTTGCATTGCCACAATCCAAAATTGGTCTATGCTGGCATCTTCAAATCTTTTGGGCTCAATCTGAGACAGAAAGCTGGAGTACATGGCTATGTTTAGGCTTCTGCTCCTTGTTATAACCCCTTGGCTAGCATCACAAATGATCTGATGTCTGGGATGATCCTTTAGATGTCTAACTGCTGGAGGCAATATTTTTTCAGCATCACTGACTTCAATGGCTGGATCCGGCTGATCTTCACCCATGTACTGTGTTGCTCTTCTTCAGGAACATACACACCATTATCTTCATTTTGGGAAGCTGGAGGGGCATCCTTGATGGTTAGTTTGTCCATCACTTGTTTTATACCTGCATATCTATATGAGGAGCTAGGCTGCTCACTGTTAATCATAGAAGATTCATCAAAAACAACATTAATAGACTCTTCTACAATTTGATTTTTCAAATTGTAGATACTATATGCCTTGTTATGATTGTTTTACCTAACAAATATCCCATCATAGGATTTGGATGCAAACTTAGTATGTAACATCCCATCTTAACTTGGTTTAGGGTAGAACATTTGGTAATTGAATGGGGTTAGGCAAGGTTTGACCAAAAGAGATAGGGTGGATTCAATACGCGTCGAGTTAACGCGACGCATTCGACAATTGTCGCGTGCATTGAGTGGACTCAACGCCATGCTCTTTAATCAATAGGCGTCGAGTGCGTCTAGTGGACTCAATGCCATCGTTCTGGACCAATAGGCATCGAGTGAACTGAACTCCATTCGATAAAGCGTCGAGTGAGTTGAGTGGACTCAACGCCTTGCTCTTTAATCAATAGTCATCGAGTGAACACGATGCCATTCGACAAAGCGTCGAGTGCATTGATTGGACTCAACGCCATGCTCTTTAACTTAAAAAATGGTTCTGGATCAATAGGCGTCGAGTGAAATAACGTCATTCAACAAGGAGTCGAATGCATTGAGTGCACTTGACGCTATCCGACGAAGCGTCGAGTGCATTGAGTGAACTTGATGCCACTCGACGAAGCGTCGAGTAACACTCAATGCTTTTGGACTTAGAGTATTTTCGGTCTAGTTCACCTGTGTGACTGAACCGGGTTTTCGAGATATGCGCTGATGGCCCATTTGAGCCTGATCTCTTCAACAACCTATTTAATAAATTGATATTCTTAAGAAGACTTATTTAAATAAATGATTGGTGGTCCAATACTAAGGTGACACATGACATAGCAACTCAAACTAATTGGCAGTCCAACATTAGGCTGACATGTGGCAAGCAACTGAATCCCTAATTCTTCTTATGAAAAGAAAGAGACAAGATGTAACATCCCATTTCCGGCTAGACCCCTAGGAGTCGGTTGGTCGTGACAGAACCCTAGGAAGCCCAAAAATTGAAATAAATCGATCGAGATTTCGGGTCACGGGTTGGTCACGCCCGTGACCGACCCATCACGCCCGTGACTTTGGGCGTGACTACTTTGACGATCATCGATCTCCGTGAGACGATCGTCGAACTTGCTGCCCGGGCATGTCACGCCCGTGACCAAGGTGTCACGCCCGTGACCTAAGGCGTGACTCCTTCGACGATCGTCGATCTCCGCAAGGAGATCGTCAAAATTGAAACTCGGGACTGTCACGCCTGTGACCTATGGGTCAGGCCCGTGACCTAGGGCGTGACCACCCTTCGACGACCGTCGATCTCAGTTCGACGACCGTCGAACTCAGAATTGTCGTTCGGGCCGGTCACGCCCGTGACCTAGGTGTCACGCCCGTGACCTAGGGCGTGACCACCCTTCGACGACCGTCGATCTCAGTTCGACGATCGTTGACCTCAGAATTGTCACCTGGGCCTGTCACGCCCGTGACCTATGTGTCACGCCCGTGACATTGGCCGAAACGACGGTTCAGGCCCGAAATTATTCTAACACGCGTGGTAATAAATGCTGGTGTGGGAAGTTACACCAGGAGTAATTACGGGCTGTTTTTCCTTCTGTAATTATATAATAAAGGAGGAAATGTTGGTCCAATAGGAATCGACCTGACAAACACCTGTTCATCTTCCACCGTTTCCTATCCCTTCACTGTAACCGAAAGATTATTAAGGGGATCCTTCATGACCATTAAGGCTTTACCCTTTCACCTCCCCACTTGCTGACTTATAAAAGACCACTTGGAGCAAGAGGAGAAGTTTACACGCTCAATCAAACGGATCAGATCTTTGTTCTTGCTGTAGGAGAAGTTCGGCTACGCCACCACTGCGCCATGGCACCCCGTCGTTCATCTCGCCTCCAAATCGCGAACAAGGTCCTCCTCTGCTTCTTCTCTTTCATGGGTAGATCTTAGGATTCTTAGAAAGGAAGTTCGCGCTCAACGGATCCGGACTCATCTCTCGTTTTCATGGGAAACCATGAAAAATGTATTCTTGAGTTCGCCGGAAACCGCCACCTCCGGCGGCCAAATCACCGCCGACCGATAGCCATTGCCTCAACGGAGGTGGTGGTGGTGGTGACTGGCCAGGGAGGTGACCGGACGGCCGGCGACCGATCACGGAAAGGTTACAGGAAAAATGGTTTTTCTGAGTTCTGTTTTCGGGTTCATGAAGAAGATGAACAGTAAAATCAATTTTATAATTTATAAATTATGTATATAATACATAGAGGAAAAATATATTATCTGAGTATATTTTGAGGCTGTGAAATGAGGCGTTTAGAGGCCGTTTTAGGAAAAATGACCAGTCACAAAAGTTGTAGCCCTCTGGGTTTACTTTAATTTAAAATTGATTTTATTCCATTTGGGTGAGTGGTTTGACCACAACACTCATTTTGGTGGGATCAAGACCTAGGCTAACCAGAAATTGAAATGGTTGTCCACGGTTCATAACATGTCCAAATGACTTGAGATTTGGACTGGAGATCTATAATATGTATATCGAGAGACTGTCCAAAAATGGGAATTTTTGGAGATACTTTGCGTAAAGTTTTTTGTTTTAAATTAATAAACTTAGAGGAATTTATTTAAGTGGTCAAATGACTTCCAAACCCTCCCAAATTTTGGTGAGTGGTCCCTGACTATTAAACCTAGATCTGTACAAAATTTCAACTCAATTGGTCGAGTTTTGAATAGGGAAGTATCAAGTCCTAGATAGGTCTTGGTGAAGGATACTTTGGGGAAAAGTACGATTGGAAATGGAGTGGACAAATCTCCTCAAAAGAGGCTGATGTTGTGGCCACTGATTTGTTGAGTCTATGTCTACCCTCTTGGGTAACATGGTGTGGATTAGGGTGGATTTTACCCTAAGAGATTGGCTCAAATCCAGTGGGTGGGAGTTTGAGTTTTGTGAAGGACATAAGGGCAAAAGCTCTTGTATGCCCTTGAAATTTGGAGGAGAGGGGGATGATATGATGAAAACCCTCTAGTTGTAATAGTGAAGGAATTGTAGGTAATTAGCTACCTCGAAAGTTGAGATTTTTGATTAGGATAAAAATGTAATTTAGTTATTTTAAGCACTAAATCTAATCCAAAAATTATGAAACTCGGGAGGAGAGAGTTTTAGTATGTTTTAGACTTATAGTAATTTTCCTGGAATTTTATGATTAATAAATATTATACTTCATGTGTTAAATGATTACTAGCCCGATTTGTTGTTTCAATTATTTGGAAGTTTTAAATTAATTATAATCAGTTAAAATTCTGGATTTAGATCTTGACTAGTAGAACATTGATCCCTGAATTTTTTATAGAATTTTATGTTGGGAAATTTTAGAGGTTCATTCACAATATTTTAATATGGGCTTTTGAGCATAAAAATAAATTAGGGCTTGTACAATTGCTGGAAAATTATGATAATTGGAACTTAAGGTTCTTATGCCCTTTTATATCACTGGGAATTATTTGGGAATTTTTAGAGTTACTGTTATAGCACTTCATTCACAAAGCATGTTAGATTGTAATTTAGTATTTGATTTATTATGATTTAATTACCAGCAAGAAAATTATGGAATTCTGTCAAAGTTATTTTCATGATAAAACCAGCACCCTGTATTTTATTTGAATTATTTGGAGGATAAATTAAGGTAGTTTATTCATTAAGCTTGAAATAACTGAAATAATGATTAAATAAGTTTAGCCCCTTGAAAATCATTGTAAAACTATTAAACTTTGGAAACTTGATATATAGGCCTACTATTATTTACCTTAATTTTGTGATAGCTGGAATCAACTAGAATGTTATACCTCGTGTTCAAAATGATGATATTAGACCCTTAAGAATAAATAAATAAGTTATCGGATTTATTAGGAAAATTCCAATATTTTGGATTTAGGCAAATCTTGTTAGGATAGACCCCCAATAAATAAATTGTGGCATTTGGATGAAAAAGTAAATTACGTGTAATCTTGATTATCGTGTAGCCTAGGTGAGTCCCTAGGAGGTTTGGTTTAGCACTGATGGTAGTTGGAAGATTAGGTGTTACGCGGGTATGGCGGAAGACCGTCTTTCCGTGTGGAGAGGGTGAAGAGTCAAGCTACTCTAGGTTTAGTTTAATGTAACTCTTAAAGGGAAAAAGGTAAGGGAGATCAACCAATAACAATAAGTGCCTTGCAAAAGGGAACTTCGGGCCGTAATGCCGCCGTCTTAGTTCCTAGTGCCTCTTGAGAGCCCTTCACGGGGAATACCGGGGGCATTCCTGGGCTAACGTAAACTGTAATAACAAACTGGCAAGAGTAACTTAGTAACTAGGGCTGCACCTTTCACAAACACTGTTGGCACAGGAAGATTGATGGGAGCTTCGGCTCGGTTGGTCTGGAGACGGACGTTTTGGTCCGGGGAGCTTCGGCTTGTTGGTTTGGAGACGGACATTTTGGTCCGGTGAGCTTCGGCTCGGTTGGTTTGGAGACGGACGTTTTGGTCTGGCGAGCTTCGGCTCGGTTGGTTTGGAGACGGACGTTTTGGTCCGGGGGCTTCGGCTCGGTTTTTGTGTGTTTACGATTAAACTTGCATGTGCATAAAATAGGAAAAGTTAAGGTGGTGGGTTTTCGATATCAGGGAGTTCGATTGCACCGACACCGATATCGTTGACTCGGCGAGGTGATTAGCCCTTCGCCAACAGAAGTCCGGTGCGCCAGCCGGCAAGAGTACGCAGGCGTCCGCTTAGTGCACCAAGCGTTGAGGCGTACGATAGGTCAGACCAGTGGTGCTTTTACTGGTTTTGAGGTGGGCGAGGCCCAACCCACCGCTTCTGTCCGCCACTACGGAGGTATCCTGGGAGGTAACGGCTCCGAAAGGGGGAACTAAAGGTCTGTGTGCACAGAGTCGGGTGTGTGAGTTGCACTTGCATGTTTCATCATACCCACATGCATGTCATAGCATAATCGATTCATTTAACCCTGACACCTAAAGTATAAGTGGTATGGGACGCTTATACATTAGGACCTGCAAAATGACCCCTTGGTCTATAGGCTTGTGTGGGCAAGTTTATAAATCAAAGGTTAATTTCAATATATATACATGCTGTTGTTTGATAACCGTCACCCCAACGTATAAGTGGTATGGGACACTCTATACGATGGGAGCCTTGCAGAAGATCCCTTGGCTTATGCGCTTTCGCACATAAGTTAAGGTTACCTTTCTTACTTTCTGTTTTCTGTCATATTATTATAGAATTGCTAGATTAGTTCCGCTGTCATCTGTTTCTTGATTAATCTCTACCTTCATATCCTTCCCTTTCTTCCTCTCCGCTCGGTACTTAGGATCCATGGGGGAAGGTGTAGGGGATGATAGGGCTTAGTCTTTATGACTAACGGTTTTCGAACCGCATCATTTAGGGGATCGTGGAGCCCAGCATGGAGGAGCAGCCCCAGAGATCGGTGCGCCTGGAGATGGGGCAGTCTAGCTCCGGAGTTCATACAACCGGGACCGTGAGTCTCGACCCTGAGTAGTTTCTAGTTTTGCTTCCGCATTGAGTGATATTGTAGTGAGGACATGATGTATCGGGCATAAGCCCGCATTTATAGTACTCTGATTATTGTTATTCTGTGGACACTCCCTTCGTGGAGATTTTATTCTATATATGTGATTTATTATTGTGGACTGCATTGCTCTTACTTCAATTATTGTGCTACCTTTCTGTGATCGAATTGGCCGGCAGAATCGGTGCCTTGTGGTGATGACCCTTCAGGACGCGAAGGTGTCACCGCAAAGCGGCGATTCTGGGCCTAAGACCCCGGGTGTTTAAAAAGAAAAAAAAGGGAGTCTTACACAAGTAAGCCTAACTGTCACTCACCAAGGCCGCCATCATCTTCATTGAGCCCAGAGGAGTGGAAAATGACTCCTGGAGAAAATTTTTAGTCAGAGAATCGAGCATTGGAGCTAACTCACTGGAGCAAGGATCAGCCATGGCCCACCACTACCGCACCCGCCGCCAAGCACGATTAAGGGTCTATTTCTCCTTCCCTCTCTCTGTGCTAGTCTTCTAGATATACTAGGAGAGACATTGGGCTCAATTGAGCCCGATTCCATGTGAGAAAGAGGGAAAAATACCGAGATTTTCTTCTTGCTTGGGTTCGCCGGAGGTGTAACACCCTTATCCGTCACAAAACATATAACAGTAGGTCTGGTCAGGGCCCGATGCCATATACCGCAGACAGACCGAAGGGTTACTAAATGAAACCATCCTTACAATAACACACTTCCTACATAGAGCACATTCTAGCGGAAGCATTTTAAATGTTGCAAAGGATAGAACCCAAAACACAGCATGAATGTCCACTAAATACCCAAAATAGGAATGAGCGTACAAATACACAAAGTACTTGGCCTTATGGCCTTACATGAGTTTACTTTAAACAAATAGTGTCTTCCAAAATCGGCACGCAGACCAGTCACACATGGGAATAAAAGTAAACATTCGCATTGGCCTTCGAGGGCCGGCACATCAGCCAGGGCTTCAGGCCACTATTTGTCACTAGGCTCCGCAGCACCTGCAGGCAACATTCCACCGTAGCGGTTGCAAACAAAAGCAACGGTCAGCTAAAGCTGACCAAATTATAATGACCCCAACCCTTTCTTGGGGTGGCGGTGCTCCTTCCCTGCAATGCATTAGTATGATCCAATGATTAAAGTGAAAGTACAACATTTGCACAATACACCATAGGTGCAGGCCCGCACGACCACACACCCCGTGCTCTCAGGGCACTTACTCGGTGAAGCCGGTCCGAACCCGATCCATTCCGTGACTCCACCACCACCCCTAGGACGGCAAACCTCGTGAGAATTTAGTACTTTCAGCCACAGCCTAGACTCGTTTTCCAAATTATCATTAAGTCTTATGTACCTTAGGTCACTTTAACTGAAGCAGATGGAGCAGGTAGGGTTCCACCAGCCCATTGCTCACCTCGCTATAGCCATTTAGCCTTCGACACAGGCCAAGTTTCCCCTAGTCCCAAAGTATCGATCATACAACAGTACATAGCCCAACTATGTACCTGGCTGGCTCCCAGGTCACCAATACGGCAGAAGTTCTCTTCCGCCCAGATTTCTGGGTGCACCTTAGGGTTAATCCCCAAGACTCCTTATTGCAATCTACCACAGAGAAAACCCGAAAACAACCGACGACACAGAGTCTTCTCCGGCTATTCGTGCATAATGAAACATCACTGATCCAGACCAACTTGTCCGGGTAGGCTTCTCACACCATGCCTATGTCTGTACTTCGATTCCAGACTCTACATGCAAAACAATGGGGACTATTCACGTCCACCCAAAAGAAAACCTCACACTCACTCCACACTCACGAGAGCGGGTTTACAATACAAAAAGGAAGAGGACTTCACATGCACAAGAAGAGAATCGTTTCCCTTGTGGTTCGCTTTGGCGCTATGGTGATCTAGAGAGATGAAAAGCACCGCAATGGCCTCGCCTCCGTTGATCTGGACTCGGCTTGTAATTTGGCGCTCCGAAACTCCTTCGGCGGCCAGATTTCTCCTTCTCCTTCTTCCTTGCTCTCCCCTCTCTCTAAAGCTTTTAGAAAGAGAAAGCTTAAATAGGAATGAGGGTTTCAAACCCTATTCTCGGCCTTATATCAGCAAGGACAGATCTGGGCCAATAGATCCCAATATAAGGAAACGAACGACCGCGATTCGCACTTAAAATAAACTTCCTGGGCCAAACACGGCTTGCGACACGCCCGTGTATAAGGCCGTGTTCCACACTCGCCGTGAACCAGAGAATATAGAACAGGACGCGACCTCTGACACGGCTTGGGACACGCCCGCGTCAAGCATGTACATGCCCATGTCATAGGCTGTGTGCCCAAACGACGCTGAAACCGTCGTATCCCGAACAGGACACAACCTTGTGACACGCACATGTCCATGCCATTGCCAGACACACCTGGGACACGCCCGTGTCCTAGGCCGTGTAACTTACTCGACACAGCCCAGCTAACTTCCCGAGCAGGACATGACCCTCACATGCCCGTGTCTCAAGCCGTGTGACCGACCTCCAATGATAGTCGACTGTATTTCGTCGACCACGCGGAAAATTGTCTAACTCGTAGTAGGACACGTCCATTGACACGCCTGTGTCCAAGGCCGTGTGACCCTTATTATGCCCCAGATTGGCCTTAAGGTGCTACCAGGTCATTTCAGAGTTTGGGGAGTTACAATTCTCCCCCTTAAAAGAATTTCATCCCAAAATTATGGAATAGAAAGTACTCAAACTTAAACAGTACCTGAGAGGAAAAGCTGGGGATTCTCCTCAAGCATGGTCTGCTCTTGCTCCCACGAAATCTCCTCATGACCGCAGTTGACCCATCGGACATTGACCATCCTGAAGTCTTTGTTATGAAGTCGCTTGACTTCAAAGTCCTCAATATGAATGGGTTTGACCTTTGTCATCAACCCATTATTAACTGGTACTCGATCGACCGCAATCACTTGCGAAGGCTCTTGTACCGCCTTCCGCAACACCGATATGTGGAATATGTTATGTAGGCCACTCAATTCCACCAATAGCTTCAGTCGATAAGCTGCTTCACCAATTCGCTCTAGAATCTCAAACGGTCCAAGGTACCTCGGGCTCAGCTTCTTCAAGCGTCGTACCCGCGAAACACCCTTTAACAGCTTAATTTTCAAATACACCCAGTGGCCCACAGCGAACTCAACGTTCCGATGCTTGGAATTATAGTATTTAGCCTTCCTGTCCTGAGTGATCAGCAATCGTTCTCGAATTGTCTGTACAACCGAAGTGGCATCTTCCACCTCTTGTTGTTTGAATAGCTTCGACTCACCCGTTTCCAACCATGACAATGGTGTGCGACATTTTCTACCATATAGGGCCTTGAAGGGCGCCATTTGTATACTCGCTTGGTAGCTGTTGTTATAAGCAAACTCCACCAAGTATAGGAGATCTTCCCACTGCTTTCCGAAATTTAAGACGCACATGCGAAGCATGTCCTCTATCGTTCTGTTGACCCTCTTGGTCTGACCATCCATTTGCGGATGAAAGGCCATGTTAAAAATCAGCTTGGTTCCCAACATTTATTGCACCAACCTCCAGTCATTGGCCGTGAACCGTCCATCTCGGTCTCTCACGATGCTGTGGGGCACACCGTGCCAACGAATAATGTTATCCACATAGAGTTTTGCCAGTTTATCCACCTAATCAACCTTCCTATTCAGAATGAAGTGCGACACCTTCATCAATCGATCTATGATCATCCAGATGGCGTCATTCCCCTTCTGCGACATTGGCAAC
This sequence comes from Platanthera zijinensis, assembly GCA_039513925.1. NCBI lineage: Eukaryota > Viridiplantae > Streptophyta > Magnoliopsida > Asparagales > Orchidaceae > Platanthera > Platanthera zijinensis. The sequence goes on along the minus strand of CM077092.1, from coordinate 69,489,247 downwards.
CCATGCACAAAATCCATTGAAATATCGCCGAACTTCCATTCCGGGATAGGAAAGGACTTAAAGAAACCTCCGGGCTTCTAGCACTCCGCCTTCACCAAGGCTCATATCTGACACTTCGCCACATAAAGTGCCACATCCTTCTTAAGTCCTGGCCACCAGAACAACTTTTTCATATTACAATACATCTTCGTGCTCCCTTGTGTGAATCGAGTACTTTGTATGATGAGCCTCGTACATCAATTCCTCCTGTAGCTTTCTAACATTTGGGACGCACAGACGACTTTCCTTCCATAACAGTCCATCAACAACACCAAATTGGGAATTTGACCCATCCAAAGCCTCATCCATGATCTGCTTCATGTTGCTATCCAAAACCAGAGCCTGCCAAATCCTATCAGCAAGGTCATACTACACCTCTGTCCAGTTAAATTGTGCTTCAACACTAGTCTTCTTGTCAACACAAGAGATCTCCAATGCCTCCAAATCACGAATCAAATGCTTATCATGTGTCGACAACTAGTTGGCTTGCACGGGAGCCCTGCTACTCAACGCATCAGCAACCGCATTTCCTTTCCAGGGCACATAATGTATTTTGAAGGTGTAGTCCCCTAGCAACTCTATCCACCTCCGTTGCCTCATGATTAGATCCTTTTGATCCAACAAAAAATTCAGGCTCTTGTGGTCAGTATAGATATTGACCTTCGCACCGTACAGGTAGTGCCTCCACAAATTCAAGGCAAATATCACGGCCGTTAACTCCAAGTCATGGACCGGATAATTCCTCTCGTGTACCTTCAGCTGACGCGAGCCATAAGCTATCACTTTCCCATGCTGCAGTATAACACAACCCAAACCACTGCCCAAAGCATCACTGTAAATCTCAAATCCTTCGGTCCCAACCGGCGAACATAGAATAGGCGTCGTGGTCAACTGACTCTTCAGTTCTTTGAAAGCTAGTGCGCACTCCAACGACCACAAACTTCAGATATTTCCTTGTCAACGTCGTGAGTGGTAACTCTATCCGCAAGAAGTTCTCTACGAAGCACCTGTAATAGCCGACCAACCCCAGAAAACTCCGAATTTCGTTACCGTAGGCAACACAGGCCACTCCCGTATAACAACTATCTTCGCTGGATCTACCGCAATTCCCTCTCCACTAACTATGTGACTAAGGAATGGACCGTTGACAACCAAAAATCACATTTGGAGAACTTGGCATATAGGTTGTTCCTCCTCAGCATCTCCAACACCTAATGTAGATGCTTAAAGTGATCCTCCTCACATTGCGAGTAAACCAAGATATCGTCGATAAAGACGATCTCGAATTGGTCCAGGTACTCTCTGAATGTCCTGTTCATCAGATCCATAAACACGGATGGCACATTAGTCAGCCCAAAGGGCATGGAGGTGAACTCACAATGCCCATACCGCTTGCTGAAAGCTGTCTTGGGGATGTCACTTTCTCTTATCCTCAGCTGGTAATATCCGGACTTAAGATTTAATTTCGAGTACACCGATGATCCGACTAACTGATCGAACAGATCATCAATCCTTGGGATCAGATACTTATTTTTCTCCATTAACTTATTCAGCTCTCGATAATCAATACAGAGTCTCAGGCTTCCGTCCTTCTTCTTAACAAAAAGGACCGGTGCACTCCAAGAAGACAAACTTGGACGCACATAACCCTATTCCAACAGCTCTTCTAGTTGAACCTTCAGTTCCGTCATCTCCTTAGGTGCTAACCCATATGGAGAGCGTGACACAGGTTTGTCACCTGACACAAGCTTGATAATGAATTCAATCTCTCCCTGTGGTGGGGATCCAGGGAAATCATCAAGGAATGCGCAAGGATACTAGGATACAACCGAGATACTATCCAAACTAGGCTTAGGCTTCGAAGTCTCCACTAGTGTGAAAACAGCTCTGCACCAACACGAACTGCCTTAACCACCTGAAGAGAAGACATCAATGTCTTGCTCGCCCCTTTCAAGCCTAAAAACGTCGTCTCTCGACCAGTTCCCAACTTGACCTCCTTGCGGTTGCAATCAATGTATGCCTGCTGCTCCGAGAGCTAGTCCATATAAAATATCACGTCGAACTCCACCAGTTAGCGTAACGACGCTTAAAAGTCGAACTCTTGACTCCCAATCTGCATCTCTACGCAACAGACTCTATCCGCGCGCATTGAACACCCATTAGGAAATAACACATCCAATTTATCCTTTTTCATCGAAGAAGGTACTCCGATGCGCGATATAAATTCTTCGGAGAAAAAGGAGTGCGAAGCTCCCGTATCGAACATTACTCTCGTCGGATTACCGAAAATCAAAACAAAGCCTAGTACCTGTCACAACCCGCATTTTCTCCAAATTAAAGAATTATCAGAGTATGAGAAAACACGCATCATGATGCCACGCCGAGCAGGGGATAATTGCTGGTGCTCAGGCAAAACCATCTACTTTACCATTTGAAAGAAATTCATGAGTTTAAATGATTAGAAAAACCAGTTATATTTTAGAGGTCGTATCCCTCGGCTCAGTGGATCACCTAGCCCACCGTTTAAAACTATACATATGCGCTGCGGAAAATACTTTATTCAGGTTTGACATCCTAAGGAGTGCATAAGTGCCCCAAGAGGACAGCTTATGCTATGCAAGGCACTACATTTAATTTATATTATATATAAGAAAACATTCTTTATACGTTGTTTGGAAAATAGTGATTAAGTTTTATAAAACATGCTGATCATGAGATATACTTATAGTAATAGTTGTAGTTTTAAAATAAATAGCAACCTAGCATAAATCCTCCCAGAGCAAGTAGACTATCTCAAAAAAAAAATGGTAGCAGCAAAAGTAACATATCTAGTACAAAGGTAAAAACTACCAGTGGGCGCCAACAACCTGACATGAACCAACTGGCAAGTATGTATGTCTGTAAGAAAGTGCAGAAGAAAACTACCTCACTAAACAAATCCAGAAGGATCTCCAAAGTCCAAGAGCAAAACCACCGCAACCTTGCCACCAAACTGGCTACTGCTCAGAACCTGAGGCATTCAAAAGAAGAAAGAATACCTCAGCAAGCAAAACAAGGAAAAATTGCATGAAAGTGTCAACCAGAGGATAAATGAAAGAGGAAAACACACTGCAGTAAAAGTCACAACTGCCCAAAGCAAGACAAAAAGAAATGCACTACGTGCGAGGAAACAACATCAACCCTGCCCAGAAACTCCATCCTGCAGAGTCTACTAAGGCTCTATTTGTTTGGGCGTTTTGATACTCCGTTTTGGGCAAACGCCGCCGGAAGGAGGGTAAACAAATGAACCTCCGGCGGCGTTGCTCCGTTTCCACCCGCCCGCCTTGAGAAACGCCCCAAAAAGCTCTGTTTGGAGCAGCCACCTCCCTCCTCTGGTTCGAACACTCCGTTTCCACCCGCCGAATCGATCCGCCACCGCCGAACCAAATGAAGCCTAAGCTATAAAGAGCCCAAAGTGCTGCAATCTACCAAGGAAGAAACATCTAACACCCTAAGCTGTGGGAGATGGTAGTAGCAAAAACAAACAACATGGATCTGGTTTGGAGGCAAAATCAATCCCCCAACAACCATTTCCAAGCCAACAAGCTCAAGAGTCTACATGTGAAAGCACTAGGGACCTTCCAACCCCTTGCCCAGCCCGTACCTGGTGCAAGATAGAAGAAAAGGTTGGTCATGGCTAAATTACACAACACCTCCCACATGAAGAGCTTCAAACCACCACTACTAACCACGACCCACGATTCGGCCTTTATGAAAGAAATCCATGGCTGATAAGGAACCTCAGAAAACAAAAAAAATCAAGGAATTCACTCGGGAGCAAAATTCAAGGTAGGGAAAAAGTGTTGAAATGACTCAACACGGCTTGGCGTTTAGTGGGACCCACTCAACGCCTAACCAGACCTTGGCGTTGAGTGAGTTAGCCTCACTCAGCGCCAGAACAGCCATGGCGTTGAGTGAGGTTCACTCACTCAACGCCCTCCAGAAGAACAACCCTAGCGTTGAGTGAGCTAGCCTCACTCAATGCCAAAACATGCATGGCATTGAGTGAGGTTAACTCACTCAACGCCTCCCGAAAGGATACTCTGGCGTTGAGTGAGCTAACCTCACTCAACGCCAAAATAGCCATGGCGTTGAGTGAGGCACACTCACTCAACGCCCTGGTACTTAACCATAAACAAAGAAAGTAGCGTTGAGTGAGCTGACCTCACTCAACGCCAAAACAACAATGGCGTTGAATGAAGCTCACTCACTCAACGCCCTTACACTTAGCCGCAAAAGAAAACTACGGCGTTGAGTGAGTCCACCTCACTCAATGCCAAAACAGCAATGGCGTTCAGTGAGGTTCACTCACTCAACGCCCTGGCACTTAGCCGCAACAAGGCAAATCTATAGCGCTGAGTGAGCTGACCTCACTCAACGCTAAAATAGTAATGGCGTTGAGTGAGGTCGTCTCACTCAACGCCAGAAGTTCTGGCCGCGAAGAAGGGCTGTGGCGTTGAGTGAGTCTACCTCACTCAACGCCAAAGCAGAAATGGCATTGAGTGAGGTACACTCACTCAACGCAATGGGACTTGGCCGCAAACATGCCTTCGGCATTGAGTGAGGCCACCTCACTCAAAGCCAAACCAGAAATGGCGTTGAGTGAGGTCAACTCAGTCAACGCCAAAGTACTTATCCTCAGAAAATGCTATGGCGTTGAGTGAGCACACCTCACTAAACGCCAAAGTACTTGGCTGCACAGAAGCGACGACGTTGAGTGAGTCCACCTCACTCAACGCCAAAACCGAAATAGCGTTGAGTGAGGTCGAATCACTCAACGCACAAACACTTAGCTTCTAAGGAAAACCGCGGCGTTGAGTGAGCTTGCCTCACTCGACGCCAAAATGGAAATGGCGTTGAGTGAGGTCGACTCATTCAACGCCAAAGTACTTAGCCGCTAGCAGGGGCAGCGACATTGAGTGAGTCCACCTCACTCAACGCCCTACTACTTTGAAAAATTCTAACTTGCTATAGGTGGGGCGTTGAGTGTATGCACCACACTCAATGACAAACCCGCAAAGGCTTTCTGTGTGTGCACCACACTCAATGCCGACAAGACAGAATCCAAAATAAGCTTTTTCAAACAAACACATCAGGCACCCCCTCCTCTCTCTCTCTCTATCGGCTTCACCCGCAAGCTACCAACCAGACAGCAATCTGGAGTTTAACTGATGGAATTACGTCGGCGGGTTGAGCACCAACAACACAAAGAAGGGGGCTCATAGGAGAATCTAAGCCCTAAATTCAGCAAGATAAAAGAGAACATGTTTGTCTTCTATCCAAGGGCTAACCGGGAATTTTCAGAATTTCAAGAGAACAACAATGGCAAGGGCAAGAATACCACTTGCCTCGATTTCTGGCGAAGCTTGGACGGCTTTCCCTCCTCTTTACTTGGAACTAGCAGCAGCACCTAAAAGAACACTCCCGTACTTTAATGGCGGAAAACCACAAGACCGAAATCCCAAATCTCCTAAAACTCCACGAAAATCGAATTTCTTACCGTCCAAACGTAGATCTGAGCGAGAGCAAGACAACGCCGCTTTCGGAATCGAAATCCGTCCACGAATACTCTCGGAATCACCGTCCGAAAGCTAGGGCTCACAGCCGTTCCGCCTTTGTTTTTCGCGAACAAGAGCAGACGGTTTTCTTCTTTTGGTCTCGGGAAGAAGGAGGAAAGAGAAGTGGACCCGCCACTTCTTAATAAAGCTTTTATAAAAGCTTAGACACGTCAGTTCAGCAAAATCGAAACCCAACCGCCGGCTCTCATATTTAAAATAAGAGAATTTCTTCTAGGCTTTACGAATGGCACACCCAAAATGGCACGAAAACCGAACTAACTCGGAATTCGTCGAAATTCGCACCGTAGCTAAATACCCTGTAAGATCCTGTCTCCCCATTCCGAGGCTAACCCGAATCTTATGCCCAGAACCGCCGCCTTACGGTGACACTAACGCACGGGTTAGTCGACACCGCAAGACGCCGATTCTGCCGGCTAGAACGATCATAACCTGTTGGCCAATATGAGAATAAAAGAGTATACAGTAGAGAAAATTGTAGAAGTCCACAGCCACAGCACTAATCATATATAAATATCAAAAGAGTATTACAAAATACAGTCCACAATGAGTACAAATAATGAGAGCAAAAAGGGCTTATGCCCAGTACATCAATATCAAATCACTCTCTCTCTCAATCTAATAGCAGCGGAATCTATCATCTCAAATCATCACACCTGAACATGTGCTCCAGTAGTAGTAGCCGGTATCTGCTCCTCAAGTCCTGCCTCCTCATCGTGCTGGTCCATCTCCTCGAGCTCCTAAAAATAGTATGGTCACCGACCATTAGTCAAAAAGACTAAGTCGTTTCCTCCACACCTCGCCCCGCAACTCCCAGGCACCGTGCGTGAGGACGAAGCGGAGGACAACAAGGGGTGACAAAGGTGGAAGCAGGTGACAGGAACTAAAACAGAAGATATAGAAATATAAGTAATGAAAAGTAACCTTCACTTATGCGAGTACGCATAAGCAAGGGGTCTTCTACAAGGCTCCCATCGTATAAAATGTCCCATACCATTTTATATGATGTGGTGTCAGGTATCATAAGCAGTATATGTATAAAAAGGAAAGTAACCTCAACCTATAAACTTGCCCACTCAAGCTTATAGGCTAAGGGATCATTTAGCAGGTCCTAATGTATAAGCGTCTCATACCACTTATACATTAGGTGTCACAGGTTGTTATGAAAGTTAATGATATGCATCTATATGGTGGGTATGAAATGAGCATGCAGTGTAACACACACACATGACTCCGTGATCACAAACCTTTAGTTCCCACTTTTCGAGAGCTAGCATCACTCTCAGGTACTACCATTGTGGCTACAACAGCAGCGGAGCAGGCGTCTCCGCCTTCTAGGCGGGTATACACACTACCAGGCCTAGACCTCTCTTGTACGCCTCTGTACACCACCAAGTGCACTCTAGAGCCTCTGCGTACCACTTTGCTGACTACCTGTCAGTCTTGTTGGGCCGGGTGCGCATTATTGGGAAAAGTCCTCCAGACCTCAGTATAAACAACCTACTGCTCCCTCTAACCCTCGCACCCGCCTGGTCCACCGTACTGCCGTCGGTGTGATGACTGGCCAGTACCGTATGGCCCGCCACTAGTATATGCACATGCAAGTTTAATATATGGAGCCTCCAGCTCGAAGGACTATCCTGTCCCAAATCTCTCCAACCCGTCACGGGTGAGTATGTGCTACAAAACCTCCAACCCTTCCCGGGTGAGTATATATATGTCAATCACCTTCCTCCAACTCTGCACGGGTGAGCAAGTAGTCAATAGACTCCAAGTCCCTCCAACCCGGCCCGAGTGAGAACATGTCCAGTTCACTTAACCTGTAAGACTACTCTTGCCTACTGATTATTATACTTAGAAACTTAAGGTTAATCCCAGGACTGCCCAAGGTATTCCCGGTGAAGGGCTCTCAGGGACACTAGGAGCTACGATGGGCTGAATTCCAGAGCTCCCTTTCTCAAGGATGTTTACTTTAGTTGGTGTCTACCCAGAAACCCTTTTCTCTCTCTGTTACAAGAGTGACTTAGTGACTTAAGCTATGGGTTGAGGAATGACGGTCTTCCGTCGACTTCTCCTAGGTAAGTCTAAGGTTGCACTAATTACTCTCGTCTCTAGAATGCATCTGCCACCCAGGGTTATACTTCTGATCTTAGATTCTAACTCAGTTGTTGATTCATTCCCTGGTGGCCTATAGTGTAGCCTACCTTTACTATGCGCACTCCATGACCTAGTACCACCCCGAAATCGAACTTTCAAACCCTTGGGCCTCCAACCCCCAAATATTTATCCTAGGGTGGTATGATCTACTAGAATGAGTATGGTAATTTTCATAATTTTCTCAATTATTTTTATAATTAATTTATTTTCTCCAAATATTCCCCAAGGTCATTTAACACATGAAGTATGTCTTTGCATAGCCCTAATGATACAAAATAATTATCCTAACCATTAAAATGATAAAATATCACTATTTCCCAAGGTTTATAATTTCTCACCAAACATTTGTATTTATTTGTTAATTATCACAAAACCATCATAATTACCACTTTTCAAAGTAAGTATGAGGAATTTAATCACAAAATTCTAAGAAAATTACAGGGGATCTAAATCATCAAACTAAGGCTACTAAAAAAGTTTCATCAACTTTAACAATGTTATAGACTTGCAATTCAATTTCTTGGGTATTTACCAAAATGCCATTATGATGAATTAAAATTTGTATGCACATCCAAAAACTCTGAAATAAATATGTCAGTTAACTAATACCTATATACACCTCTATAAATATTCCCAAATTTTTCTGACCAATATTTTCATTAAATCATGAATAAAAGCAATAGGGGTAAAATGGTCATTTCATGATAATCTACCTCAAAATATCTCAAACAGAGAAAATAAAAATAACCCAATTCAATTATGATCACATATTTAACAGGGCCAAATTTGAAGATTTTTGCCTGATTAATTCTATTTTTCATTTTTATTTTCCAATAAGTCTATAGTTTTCAAAAATCCAAATAATGGGATTTTTGTTCCCAAAAATCCCATAATAATTTTGAGGGACTAAATTTGACCTAAATGTCCTCTAGAATTAATTTCAAGGTCTTCAGAAGTCCTGAGATGAATAAATACACATTTTAGCAAAATTACTATTTGCACACCAAGGCTAATACTAGCCTACACTTGCAAGTGGGTTAACCCATCATGCAGTGACCCAAATGGGTTGAAATTTTTATCATGCACCAATGCTGTCCCCAAGGACTTGCCACCAAAATTTGGGGCTATTTGGGTGCCTATAACTCCAAATATTTCATTAATTTACATTTTGATATTATTGCAAAAACTATAGGAAAAGTTATCCCAAAAACTCCCAATTTTTGGCATGGGCTAGAGATGCCCTAGACATGCACATGACCAAAAGTTCAGGTCATGAGGCTTACTGGTTTAGCATGGGCACTCAAATTAGAATCTGCCCTAACCTAGGACCAGCCCTAGGAGAATTGACCTACAGGACAGACCACTGGGTCAAAGTCCAAGGTTAAGGTGGCATTTTAAAGTTAAGATCTAGGGCTACAATTTATCTTCAAGGGTCTGGTCCTAGAAACGTCTCTAGGTACCCTAATTTTCAGTTTGAAATTGGCTGTATAAGTGTGACAGGCAGCTACTATTCATTAATCCAATTAAACATTTATTTAAATGAAATAGCACGAATCTTGATGTAGAACGGACGGAATCCCATCATCGTCCCCAACGGTTTAACGGCCCAGATTGCACTGGCTGTGCCACTTTGCGGGACGTTTTCCGGCCGGCTGAGGCAGCGCCGTGGCCGGCCAACGGTGCCATCACCTTCACGGTGGTGGTGGCTACATTTTCCCGGCGATGAGGCGGCGGGAGACGGCAGCGCCGGCGATCCTGAGAGGTAGTAAAAACTCGGAAAATTCATGAATTCCTCACATGGCATCGGGCTCAATTGAGCCCGATTTCTCTCCTAAAAGATCTAGGAAGCTAGTACGTGGAGAGGTGAGGCGAAACGAACCTGTAAGGTGGCTTGACGGCGGTTGTGGCGGCGGTTTGCCATGGAAGTGGTGCGCCAGCGAGTTCCTTCCCAAATTTTCGTTTCTCCACCGTTTGCCTCACTCCAGATATCGAATTCTACTCCCTTCCTCTCTCTGAAGCTGTTGGTGAGGTTAGTGTGGCCTAAGGAGGCTTGTATAGGGAGATATGGTCGAGGTACCATTTCGGGTTGGCCTTTGGTTGCTCCACCATGGGTGACAAGTGGCTGTCATGCCCCATTTTCTTCTAAAATGTGGTGGGGTGGTCGGCCAGCAGGCATTGGGGCTGAGGGAAGAGGGCCAAATGGCCTACTTCTTCTTCTTCCCAACTTCTCTCTCTTCCATTCCCAAAATTCCCTTTTTACCCTTGTGCATGTCTTCTCTCTCCACACCCAGAGGGGTAGGGCTAGTCATTGGCCCTTTGAGCTGTCTATGGGCCATATTTGGTGAGCTTGGCTCAAGGGAATTGGCTTGGGTCCACCTCTTCCTCTTTAGGCCTAATATTGACCATGTTGACTTTTGTGTTGACTTGGTCAACATGATGAGTAGGCTGACCCCACATGATGGCCATGGACTCCATGTCATCACCTAACATGGATTGGGCCATGGTGATGGTCTTAGCCCACTAGGAATGGGCTTGGTCTTTAATTACTCTTAATTAGGCTTAAGGTTGACCAAGTTTGACCTTAGGGTTGACTTGGTCAAATGGGTGAGTGGGTTGACCCCACTTAGTGATTATGAGGTCTAAATCATCACCCAACATGGCTTGGGTCATGGTTATGCCCCACTTAATCCAATTGGGCTCATGAGTGTGGGGTTTGACCACTTTAGATCCAAGGTTGACCTGGGTCAACTATGGTCAAAGTGTTGACCTAGGGCATGACCTTGGGTCCACTTAGATTGTAATTAGGGTTAGGGCAGTGTGGTGGGGGTCATGGTGTGGTTAGGGTCCTCATTTAGTCTTGTTTGACCTAGCTTGACTTGGCCCTATAGTGGACCCCACATGGTTACAACTCACCACCTAGGGTCAAACCTAGCTAATTTCCCCTAACTCACCACATGCCTAACCAAATCTAAGTTAAGGGGCCTATATGTAATATGGGATGTTACAAATCCTATAAACAAAACAAATAATTTCGTCCCCGAAATTTAAGTTCGGGTCTACGGGTTCTTCTTGCTGGAATTTCAAGAAACTTTTAAAAGAAAACATATATTAAAAGTACCTGATGGAAACAGCTCTGGGTGTCGCTCCAGCATTAGATCCCTCGGCTCCCAGGTGTGCTCCTCCCATCCGTGGTTGGACCATAACACCTTCACGAGAGGGACCTTCTTTTTTACGCAACACTCAGACAGTCGTATCGTCAATCCGGGTCGGCTCCAATCTAACTGATCGGTCAGGCTCTACCGGTCCAGCTGTAGTGGTAACATGCTGCTCGAGTTGAAGGAGAGCTCTTCACAAGGAAGAGACATGGAAGACATCATGTAAGGCGCTCAACTCCGGAGGTAGCTGCAGTCGGTAGGCCAAGGGGCCAACACGCTCCAAAATCAAGTAGGGTCCCATGTATTGTGGGCTGAGCTTCTTGTGTCTCCGCACTCGAGAGACACCATGTACCGGACGTATCTTCAGGAAAACCCTGTCACCAACCTGGAACTCCACCTTCCGGTGCTGCGCATCGTAATACTTGGTCTGTCTACCCCGAGCCTCCAGCATCCGGTCCCTGATCAGTCAAATCTGAGCCTCCGTATCATCTATGAACTCTGGTCTAAGTGCCACAGGGGTCCACATCCTGAACCCAAGAAAGAGGTGTCCGACACTTCTTCCTGTGATAAGCCTTATGGCTATTATTATGAGCAATCTATTGAAGGTAACAATCCTCTTCCAAATGTACTTTCATTATATTTCGGACTATTCTTCTTTCAAACTGTGAGGACTCATTTCCAAGTTCTCCGTCATTTAACAATCAAAATATCTCCTAATCTCACATTAGGTTGTAGTTCCTTATGACCAACGATCATTCAAAATATTTATAGTAGCTAACCAATCTTCCGAGATCATGGTGTGATGGAATATTTATCGTTTTGCTTTTCCTTAAATTCAAGACTTATCACAACTCAACCTAAACAGTAATACCTAGTTCATAGTGTGTTCACCTTTCGAGGATACATTAAGCGATCATTATTGATATTGATGTTCGTACAAATGACTTCCAATTGCTTTTCCCACATAGTCTAATTCATAACTTTATAAGCGTATCTTTTCAGAAATGGTGAGGTCTAGCACAAATCGACTTTGGCATGAAGAGAATCTTATTAATCACTAACTACTTCTCGTGTGATTTCACCGTATACGCCTTTGATAGTCCAGAACTATATATCATTGTCATGAATCCTCCTAATAGTGATTATAATGGTATCAACATATGTATCCAGGTTCTTAACGCTATCATAATTAAGGGGTCATATATATGTGTACAACTTTAACTCATCATCCACCCCCCTTCAATTTATTGAGTCCTTACATTTCAAATATCATGCCACAATAAGTTAATTTTATTTACCAAAATGTTACTTTATTTCAATTCTTATGTCCCAATATAATGACTTTTGCTTAATTGAGTCATTCAAGGTTATAATACCTCATTATAATCAAATGATTGACTATATCATATAAACGTGGATAGTACTGATATTTCATCATTGTGTTTAATTCTCCAAATCTCGGCCCCTTTTTGGATCAAACAAGGTAGTACTAAATTATGCACGACCATAGTAAACTTAATCATTATATCACAAACGCAAGACATTATCTTATCAAGATTTCTGATCATAACTTAAACTATCTCTCAAATATAATGGTAAGTAGACCATTCAAATTGAAAAGGATTGAATCTTTGAGAGAACACACCATCTACAAATCATCGTCGAACACTTTTGTTTTGATTCTTGTGATTATCAGAGTCACATCCACAAGATTATTCTCAGAGTATACATCCTCCAATTTAGTATGATTCTTCACTTGATTCTAGGTTTGCTGGGGCTATGATACTCTCATTGTTATATGCGTAATCGTTTAGATATTTTGGCATTTTTACTTCATGGACTCTCATCTTATAATAGTTAAGACTTGCGATCATTCCTTCATATTAACATGAAGTTACCTTGTCTTAATATGTATGTTTTCCACCTAATGACTTGTGTATGCCAAGTAGGCATGGGTAGCAACGATCGATTGTTGTGTTTACTTCTTCCAACATGTGACTGTCAGAGTCACTTTCCTAAAGGACCTAACTATGCAAAACCCTTTTCGGTTAATCTTCTGACTTGAAACGAATCCTCCATCCGTATTGATTCTCCCTCGTGATACATCTGAGTTCCTTAATTATGTGTTACATTGATCGGTTCAAGGTATTAGAGCATCTTGGAACATGCTTGGGGGCGATAATCAAACAACCTTTAATTGTGTGTAAATCTGTCTACAGCTTATACTGATCCAAATTTGATCTTTTGAACGCAATTTCTTTGGTTTCACGTGTATATGTAAATGACTTATACCGTGTCGGTATTGAGGAAATCACGAGTGCTCATTAGTCTGTGGACTAAGTAGTTACTTACTTCCTTAAAACTCGGAATTGTGAAACTTCTTGAAGTCTTAATGGTCTTCCCTAGTTTCAAGGTCATATATACACATAATTAAGCCACTCTTTATATATCTTTTCAAGAAATTAAACTTACTGTTCCCCTTGTTCACTTACTCCTATGGTCTTGGAGTAATTATGAGAGTGAAAAGCCATTCTCGAAACATTCTACTTTCCTATTTCACTCGTGAATTTATTGTGCTCACAACTTGTGGTTAGTAGTCTATGCTGCTTAAATAAATAGTGTTAAATTCTTCGAGAGTCCTAACCTTCTAGGAAGGATTGATCATCATACCGGTCATGTATATACAAACCCTCATTCTTACTTAAGCGATCTTTGAATGAGCCACGTTTTTTGATCACTATGCTTGCGACACATGCTTAATGAGAAAGGCTTAGAAAAATTCGAGTTATTATCAATGTAGCCCTATAAACAAAAGGTTAAGCCCTCATTTATTTCGGTTAATTTTCCTTTGACATTCAAAATGTATTCATCATGTACATGCCATAATCCTTAGGGCTAACAATCCTTGGCATGGAATTCTACTTCAATTGATATGTTATCTACCTTAGGCCTTCAAGGTTTTCGCATGACAATCTGTTCAAGGTCAACATGTGACCAAACCAGGAAGTGTCTCTTCTAACATCTGAACTCTTATTCGACCTTTGATATTTATCATCGTGGTTGTCTTGTCGTAATCAAGTCATCGGTACTAGGATTATGCTTACGAGTACCCTACTCATCCACTATAAAACTTATGCATCAAATTCTTCTCGAGGTGGTCCTTATTAGTTTGAGTAAGAATTGGAAATATCATTCGATATGCGAAGTAGGGACATCGAGGTTTGAGCTCTAAGTAGGGACTCTGGAATTAAGATCATTCTTTAATCGATTTGGTTATCCTCATACCATAACTAATCTACATCTGAAGTCAATCTTTGGCCTAAGGTACGACGCAAAATCCTCTTGGTAAGTCAAACTAGGGTGCTGCCCTAGTTGGATTGGCCTAACTCATTGCTTAATGGACTGTTTCATGTGGCTTTTTACACATGGGCACACCATTGCTTCCGCTGCATAGTTTGTCCACAAACTAATGCCCGAGCGGGGTGTTCCAGTGTTGTGGACTTTATTCTCATATGATCGTGTGTTCAAGTGATACCAGTTTGTAAGATCCTGTCTCCCCATTCCGAGGCTAACCCGAATCTTATGCCCAGAACCGCCGCCTTACGGTGGCACTAACGCATGGGTTAGTCGACACCGCAAGACGCCGATTCTGCCGGCTAGAACGATCATAACCTGTTGGCCAATATGAGAATAAAAGAGTATGCAGCAGAGAAAATTGTAGAAGTCCACAGCCACAACACTAATCATATATAAATATCAAAAGAGTAGTACAAAATACAGTCCAAAATGAGTACAAATAATGAGAGCAAAAAGGGCTTATGCCCAGTACATAAATATCAAATCACTCTCTCTCAATCTAAGAGCAGCGGAATCTATCATCTCAAATCATCACACCTGAACATGTGCTCCAGTAGTAGTAGCCGGTATCTGCTCCTCAAGTCATGCCTCCTCGTCGTGCTGGTCCATCTCCTCGAGCTCCTAAAAATAGTATGGTCACCGACCATTAGTCAAAAAGACTAAGTCGTTTCCTCCACACCTCGCCCCGCAACTCCTAGGCACCGTGCGGGAGGACGAAGCGGAGGACAACAAGGGGTGACAAAGGTGGAAGCAGGTGACAGGAACTAAAGCAGAATATATAGAAATATAAGTAATGAAAAGTAACTTTCACTTATGCGAGTACGCATAAGCAAGGGGTCTTCTACAAGGCTCCCATCGTATAAAATGTCCCATACCATTTTATACGATGGGGTGTCAGGTATCATAAGCAGTATATGTATAAAAAGGAAAGTAACCTCAACTTATAAACTTGCCCACTCAAGCTTATAGGCTAAGGGATCGTTTAGCAGGTCCTAATGTATAAGCGTCCCATACCACTTATACATTAGGTGTCACAGGTTGTTATGAAAGTTAATGATATGCATCTATATGGTGGGTATGAAATGAGCATGCAGTGCAACACACACACACGACTCCGTGATCACAGACCTTTAGTTCCCACTTTTCGAGAGCTAGCATCACTCTCAGGTACTACCATTGTGGCTACGGCAGCAGCGGAGCGGGCGTCTCCGCCTTCTAGGCGGGTATTCACACTACCAGGCCTAGACCTCTCTTGTACGCCTCTGTACACTGCCAAGTGCACTCTAGAGCCTCTGCGTACCACTTTGCTGACTACCTGTCAGTCTTGTTGGGCCGGGTGCGCATTATTGGGAAAAGTCCTCCAGACCTCAGTATAAACAATCTACTGCTCCCTCTAACCCTCGCACCCGCCTGGTCCACCGTACTGCCGTCGGTGTGATGACTGGCCAGTACCGTATGGCCCGCAACTAGTATATGCACATGCAAGTTTAATATATGGAGCCTCCAGCTCGAAGGACTATCCTGTCCCAAATCTCTCCAACCCATCACGGGTGAGTATGTGCTACAAAACCTCCAACCCTTCCCGGGTGAGTATATATATGTCAATCACCTTCCTCCAACTCTGCACGGGTGATCAAGTAGTCAATAGACTCCAAGTCCCTCCAACCCGGCCCGAGTGAGAACATGTCCAGTTCACTTAACCTGTTAGACTATTCTTGCCTACTGATTATTATACTTAGAAACTTAAGGTTAATCACAGGACTGCCCAAGGTATTCCCGGTGAAGGGCTCTTAGGGGCACTAGGAGCTACGATGGGCTGAATCCCAAAGCTCCCTTTCTAAAGGATGTTTACTTTAGTTGGTGTCTACCCAGAAACCCTTTTTCTCTCTCTGTTACATAGAGTGACTTAAGCTATGGGTTGAGGAATGACGGTCTTCCGTCGACTCCTCCTAGGTAAGTCTAAGGTTGCACTATTACTCTCGTCTCTAGAATGCATCTGCCACCCAGGGTTATACTTCTGATCTTATATTCTGACTCAGTTGTTGATTCGTTCTCTAGTGGCCTATAGTGTAGCCTACCTTTACTATGCGCACTCCATGACCTAGTACCACCCCGAAATCGAACTTTCAAACCCTTGGGCCTCCAACCCCTAAATATTTATCCTAGGGTGGTATGATCTACTAGAATGAGTATGGTAATTTTCATAATTTTCTCAATTATTTTTATAATTAATTTATTTTCTCCAAATATTCCCCAAGGTCATTTAACACATGAAGTATGTCTTTGCATAGCACTAATGATACAAAATAATTATCCTAACCATTAACATGATGAAATATCACTATTTCCCAAGTTTATAATTTCTCACCAAACATTTGTATTTATTTATTAATTATCACAAAACCATCATAATTACCACTTTTCAAAGTAAGTATGAGGAATTTAATCACAAAATTCAAAGAAAATTACAGGGGATCTAAATCATCAAACTAAGGCTACTGACAAAGTTTCATCAACTTTAACAATGTTATAGACTTGCAATTCAATTTCTTGGGTATTTACCAAAATGCCATTATGATGAATTAAAATTTGTATGCACATCCAAAAATTCTGAAATAAATATGTCAATTAACTAATACCTATATACACCTCTATAAATATTCCCAAATTTTTCTGACCTATATTTTCATTAAATCATGAATAAAAGCAATAGGGGTAAAATGGTCATTTCATGATAATCTAACTCAAAATATCTCAAACAAAGAAAATAAAAATACCCCAATTCAATTATGATCACATATTTAACACGGCCAAATTTGAAGATTTTTGCCTGATTAATTCTATTTTTCATTTTTATTTTCTAATAAGGCTATAGTTTTCAAAAATCCAAATAATGGGATTTTTGTTCCTAAAAATCCCATAATAATTTTGAGGGACTACATTTGACCTAAATGTCCTCTAGAATTAATTTCAAGGTCTTCAAAAGTCCTGAGATGAATAAATACACATTTTAGCAAAATTGCTATTTGCACACCAAGGCTAATACTAGCCTACACTTGCAAGTCGGTTAACACATCATGCAGTGACCCAAATGGGTTGAAATTTTTATCATGCACCAATGCTATCCCCAAGGACTTGCCACCAAAATTTGGGGCTATTTGGGTGCCTATAACTCCAAATATTTCATTAATTTACATTTTGATATTATTGCAAAAACTATAGTAAAGGTTATCCCAAAAATTCCCAATTTTTGTCATGTGCTAGAGATGCCCTATACATGCACATGAACAAAATTGCAGGTCATGAGGCTTACTGGTTTAGCATGGGCACTCAAATTAGAATCTGCCCTAGCCTAGGACCAGCCCTAGGAGAATTGACCTACAGGACAGAACACTAAGTCAAAGTCCAAGATTAAGGTGGCATTTTAAAGTTAAGATCTAGGACTACAATTTATCTTCAAGGGTCTGGACCTAGAAACGTCTCTAGGTACCCTAATTTTCAGTTTGAAATTGGCTGTATAAATGTGACAGACAGATACTATTCATTAATCCAATTAAACATTTATTTAAATGAAATAGCACGAATCTTGATGTAGAACGGACGGAATCCCATCATCGTCCCCAACGGTTTAACGGCCCAGATTCCACTGGCTGTGCCACTTTGCGGGACATTTTTCGGCTGGCTGAGGCGGCGCTGTGGCCGGCCAACGGTGCCATCACCTTCACGGTGGTGGTGGCTACATTTTCCCGGCGATGAGGCGGCGGGAGACGGCGGCACCGGCGATCCCGAGAGGTAGTAAAAACTCGGAAAATTCATGAATTCCTCACATGGCATCGGGCTCAATTGAGCCCGATTTCTCTCCTAAAAGATCTAGGAAGCTAGTACGTGGAGAGGTGAGGCGAAACGGACCTGTAAGGTGGCTTGACGACGGTTGTGGCGGCGGTTTGCCATGGAAGTGGTGCGCCGGCGAGTTCCTTCCCAATTTTTTGTTTCTCCACCGTTTGCCTCACTCCAGATATCGAATTCTACTCCCTTCCTCTCTCTGAAGATGTTGGTGAGGTTAGTGTGGCCCGAGGAGGCTTGTACAGGGAGATATGGCCGAGGTACCATTTCGGGTTGGCCTTTGGTTGCTCCACCATGGTTGACAAGTGGCTGTCATGCCCCATTTTCTTCTGAAATGTGGTTGGGTGGTCAGCCAGCAGGCATTGGGGCTGAGGGAAGAGGGCCAAATGGCCTACTTCTTCTTCTTCCCCACTTCTCTCTCTTCCATTCCCAAAATTCCCTTTTTACCCTTGTGCATGTCTTCTCTCTCCACACCCAGAGGGGTAGGGCTAGTCATTGGCCCTTTGGGCTGTCTATGAGCCATATTTGGTGAGCTTGGCCCAAGGGAATTGGCTTGGGTCCACCTCTTCCTCTTTAGGCCTAATATTGACCATGTTGGCTTTTGTGTTGACTTGGTCAACATGATGAGTAGGCTGACCCCACATGATGGCCATGGATTCCATGTCATCACCTAACATGGATTGGGCCATGGTGATGGTCTTAGCCCACTAGGAATGAGCTTGGTCTTTAATTACTCTTAATTAGGCTTAAGGTTGACCAAGTTTGACCTTAGGGTTGACTTGGTCAAATGGGTGAGTGGGTTGACCCCACATAGTGATTATGAGGTCTAAATCATCACCCAACATGGCTTGGGTCATGGTTATGCCCCACTTAATCCAATTGGGCTCATGAGTGTGGGGTTTGACCACTTTAGATCCAAGGTTGACCTGGGTCAACTATGGTCAAAGTGTTGACCTAGGGCATGACCTTGGGTCCACTTAGATTGTAATTAGGGTTAGGGCAGTGTGGTGGGGGTCATGGTGTGGTTAGGGTCCTCATTTAGTCTAGTTTGACCTAGTTTGACTTGGCCCTATAGTGGACCCCACATGGTTACAGTTCACCACCTAGGGTCAAACCTAGGTAATTTCCCCTAACTCACCATATGCCTAACCAAATCTAAGTTAAGGGGCCTAGAAGTAACATGGGATGTTACATACCCACGCTACAAACACAACGGCGAAGTCGAAATTAAGTTTCAACGAACAGAACTCAAGTTATACCCGCCTAAAGCCAAAACACAAGCATCCCCTAAGAGGCAACACCGGGTCACCCAAAACAACTCGGCTTGCTAGGGAGACCTTGCCCATAGGCTACAAAATAGGCCACTCAGTTCTAAGGAGCTAAACCACACTCCATAAATGGCACAAGCCACGAAAACGCATCACCATAACGCCAAACGAGAAAAAAATAGTCGCAGAAAATATCGGGGGCGTTACAGTCACTCCCCCTAAAAGAAAGTTTCGTCTCGAAACTTTACGCACAACACTCCTACTAAAGAAGGAAAAGTAACAAATAGGAGTTACAAGAAGGAAAACATACCGATCAAAATCAGGGAAATAGGTGAGGGTAAGGTTTCCTCATGGCTGACTCTAGCTCCCAAGTCGCGCTCTCCAAATCCTGATTCCTCCAAAGAACTTTCACCATCGGAATGGAATTCTTTCGCAACACCCGTTCCTGAGTATCCAAAATACGGACCGACACTTCAACAAAAGAGAGGTTGGGCTCCAACTGGGACACAACGTCCAAGACTTGCCCACTGCTGTGCACACACTTCCGCAATTGGCTTACATGGAAAACATTATGAACACCAGGGAAGTTTGCTGGCAAATCCAATCTATAAGCTGACACGCTAATCCGCTCAAAAATATTAAACGGGCCCACATACCTCGGGTCCAATTTCTGATTCTTACCAAACCTCTTTACACCCACCATCGGGGAAACCTTAAGAAATACAAGGTCCCCTACAGAAAACTCCAAGGCAGACCTATGCCGATTGACGTTCTTCTCGTATCTCTCCTGAGCTATACGAAGCTTCTCACGAATAAGCTTCACTGCGACTTCCATCTCCTCAAGAGCATCTGGACCCAACAAAGGCCTCTCACCAGCCTCAACCCAAAACAACGGTGTTCTGCAGCGCCTCCCATACAAGGCTTCAAAAGGAGCCATCTGCAAGCTCTCCTGATAACTGTTGTTGTATGCAAATTCCATAAGTCGCAGTCGCTCATCCAACGCGCCACCGTGGTCGAAAATATAGCATCGGATCATATCCTCAACTATCTGGTTCACCCGCTCCGTCTGCCCATTGGTCTGTGGGTGGTAAGCAGTAGAATACCTCAGATCCGTATCCAAACCCTCCAGTAGACTCTGCCAAAAACGAGAAGTAAACCAGGAGTCTCGATCAGAAATGATACTCACAGGCACACCATGCAGTCGGATGACTTCATTCAAATACAACTCCGCTATCTTCTTCATCGGGTAATCAATCTTATATGACACGAAGTAAGCACACTTCGTCAGTCAATCCACTATGACCCAGACAGAATCAAATCCCCTCAGAGATCGCGGTAAACCCGTTATGAAGTCCATAGATATACTTTCCCACTACCAAGTCGGGATCTCTAATGAAGTCAACTTGCCACCCGGCCTTCCATGATCGGACTTCACATGCTTGCAAGTGTGGCACTCCGCAATAAATCGGGCTATATCGCCTTTCATGCCATACCACCAGGCAATTTGCTTTAGGTCACGATACATCTTCGTAGATCCTGGATGGTAGGCAATGCTGGATCCATGAGCCTCTCTGCAAATCATACCTCTGATGCCCCCAACAGCGGGGATGCAAAATCTGCCGCGGTACTTCAAAGTACCCGCATCATCGATAGCAAAGTCTGGCAACTCCCCCTTCTCGGTTCTGCTGAATAAGTGTAGAAGATCCGGATTGTCCTTCTGGTGTAGTCTGGTCAAAGAAATCCAGGACGGCTCTTCCACTGATAAACTACTTTGCAAGCAACAGAATCCCACTGATATATCCATAAGGAGGAACTCCTCCACAAAATGATCGGCTGTGAGATTAAAGATCTTTCCTGTCTTTCGGCTCAAGGCATGGGCCACCACATTGGCCTTGCCTGGATGATACTGAATCTCTACATCATAATCGGTCACATACTCTAGCCACCGCCGCTGGCGCAGATTCAACTCCTTCTGCATGAACACGTACTTCAGGCAATTATGGTCGGTGAAGATCTTGCACTGAGCCCCATAAAGAAGGTGTCTCCACAGCTTCAACGCATAAATAACCGCTGCGAACTCGAGGTCATGCGTAGGATAATTCTTCTCATGAGTCTTTAGTTGCCTTGACCCATAGGCAATCACTTTTCCAACCTTCATTAACACACAACCCAAACCTACATGTGAAGCATCCACGTAAACATCATAATCCACCCCTTCAGTAGGCAGGGTCAGAATGGGAGCAGTGCACAATCTCCTCTTTAACTCCAGGAAGGCTTCTTCGCACTTCTCTCTCCAAACAAAAGCCATGTTCTTTTGAGTCAGCTTGGTCAAAGGTGCAACTAGGGAAGAGAAACCCTCCACGAACCTCCTGTAGTAGCCAGCCAACCCTTGGAAACTCCTGATCTCCTTAGGCATATTCGGCCTACTCCAATCCATCACTGTTGTGACCTTTTCTGGGTTGACTGAGATCCAATCCTTGTTCACCACATGGCCTAGAAATGAAACCTGAGGCAACAAAAATTCATACTTGCTCAGCTTGGCGAATAACTTGTGGTTCCTCAACTCTGATAGAACCAAGCGCAGATGCTGCTCATGCTCCTCAGCACTGCGAGAATAAACCAACATGTCATCGATGAAGACCACGACGAACTTGTCTAAGAAATCCTTGAACACCCGGTTCATCATATCCATGAAGGCTGATGGTGCGTTGGTCAAACCAAACGACATCACCAAGAACTCAAAGTGTCCATGCCTCGATCTAAACGCCGTCCGTTGAATATCTGCCTCACGGATCCTGAGGTGATGATAGCCAGAACAAAGATCGATCTTTGAGAACACCGTGCTACCGCTCAACTAGTCAAATAAATCATCGATCCTCGGTAGAGGGTACCTGTTCTTAATGGTGACTTTGTTAAACTCCCTATAGTCGATGCAAAGCCTCATCGACCCATCTTTCTTCTTCACAAACAGCACAAGAGCACCCCAAGGCGACGAACTCTGCCAGATAAATCCCTTTGCCAACAGCTCATCGAATTGAACTTGCAACTCCTCTAACTCACGAGGGGCCATTCGGTACGGCGCCTTTGCAATAGGACGTGTACCCAGCTCCTAATCAATCACAAACTCCATATCTCGCTCAGGAGGAAGACAAGGAAGATAATCCGGAAAAACATCGGCGAAATCACGAACAACTGGAATCTCCTCCAAGCGCGGTACACTAACAGCAATCCCAACCATCGAGACCAAACAAGCAAAACAATCCGAAAAAAGCAGCTTCTGAGCACATACCGCAGAGATGACAGGAGAATCCTAGCACAGATAAGCATACACGCTTCCAGGCTGACCGTCGTCCCTGATGAAGTCCAAGCGCTTCCCTTTGCACTGAATGACTGAATCATACCTAAGCAGCCAGTCAATTCCCAGAATAACATCGAAGTCCTCCAGATCAATCATCTTCAGCTCTGCCTTCGCAAGGAAGTCCCCCAACAAAACAGGGCAATCTAACATGCCCAAATCTGACAAAGCAGATTCAGCAGAGGGGAACTTGACACGGAAGGTATCCCGAACTCGATCTAAAGTCAACCGATGTCAATCTACAAAGGCTCTAGCCACGAACAAGTGGGTAGCGCCGGAGTCAAACAGAACACGCGCCCAGCGGTTCTTCACCTTAAATTTCCCTATAGGAGCATATAAAACTAAGGAACTACCACAATAATACTGCAAAAATTCTAGCAAAACAAAAACAAAACCTTCAGGATGGAAAGACAACTAACCTGAGATGACCTGAGTCAAAGCTTGAGCCTCCTCGGAAGAGATCACGTTCAGCTTTCCCTTGCCCTTGTCCACACACTGAGGTGGAGGTAATGCCTGTAGTGGAACTGCATGAAGAGCAAGCTGGACCTGAGGACACCTAGCCTTGATGTGTCCCTTCTGCCAACACTGAAAGCAGACCTTATCCTTGGACCAGCACTGGGCAGCATCATGCCCGGGTCGCTTGCAAACAGAACAGGAGACATCTCTCCTAAGAGCACCCTGAATCGCATGAACCTGCTCCTTCCTCTGACCTACTGCCTTCTTGAAACATCTCTCGGCAGGGTGGCCTGACCGGCCACTAAAGCTGCACACCACTTTGCTCTTCTTTCCCGGAGCCGCACCGGTTACCTGGGGTTTCTTCTCCTCCAGAGACTTCCTCTTATCTTTCCTCATTTGTTGGCCTATTCTCTTCATGGTCTCAATAGCCTCCACCTTCAGAGCATCCACCACTACTCCTGCATAAGTCTTTGACCCATAAGCACTGGTCAACTGCTGCACCTCCCTCCTCAAACCACCGAGAAATCGCTTAACTCGATCAGCCTCAATGCTGACCAATCCAGGGCAAAATGGCTCAACTTGCTGAACTCTATCTCATACTCACCCACCGTGAGTTACCTTTGCTTCAGATGGAGGAAGTCGTTCATGAGGCGGTCACGCTCGACTGAGGGTAAGAACTTCCTCAACAGCATCTCCTTGAACACCTCCCAAGAGCATACAGCTGCCAAGCTCTCCTTCTCTCTCAGCCACCAACTCTTAGCCAAACCTTTAAGCTGATAGGCTGCTATGCTCACCCTCTGATCATCTGTAATCCCTAAGTACGAGAACATCTTTTCCATGGAGATCAGCCAATCGTCTATCACCATGAAATCTGCCTTCCCGTCATAAGTGGGAGGGCTTAGCCTCTGAAACTGCGAGATGAAGGCCATCTCTGCTGGCACCACCACTGGAGGTCTTAAGGGTGTAGGAGGAGGAGGGACAGCTAACCCCCTGCAGGACCTTGCACTCCTTGAGTCTGACCTGCCATAACCGCCACCAGGGACTGAATCTCGGCCTGCATCTCTACCATCTGCCTGCTTATGGCATCGCTACTCTGCCGCAGGCTCTCGATAACCGCATCATTCTGAGCTCCAAATGACTCACCCTCAGACAGGGGAGTCGATCGAGTCGCAGGACTGTTGGAACACCCTATTACTAATTTGGGCAAGGATCACTATGTTTTTAGGAAATCAGTTTGACCTAGATGTATAGTTGAAAAGGTCAAGTTAGAATGAGTTTAGGGCTTAGAATTTAGGTTTGAAGCTGCCCCTAGGACCATTCAACAATTCAGACTTAGAGCTGAGGCAAAGACAATTATCGTCGAGCTTAGGTCGACGAAATGTCGAACTCCGTTTGACGCTCTCTGAGCTCAACTATGCTAAATCGTTGAGCTCCGGTCGATGATCTTCGAGCTCAGATCGACGATCTGCCTTCAGCTTATTCTTCAGATCGCTGAGCTCCGGTCGATGATCTTTGAGCTCAGGTCGACGTTTTCTGTCTAATGTTCAATCCAATCTCTGAGCTCAGGTCGACGATCGTAGATCTCAGATCGACATTTTTCCTGAGAGATCGACGACTTTGAGGATTCAAATTTAGTCAGCTTTTGGAATGTTTTTCAAATTTTCTCAGCATTTATTTCAAGAGATCTGCTAGCCGTTTTCATTTATTCTGGAGCAAGTTTCAAGGGATTTATCAGAGAATGTTTATTGGACTTTCCTTCAGAAGACAAAACATTAATGGTATACATTTATTGACTGCTAATGGCTATCTTGGATGAAGGATCTTCAGAGAATAAATCATCTTTTCTAGTCTGACAGACAAACAACAAGAGACTACACAAGAATAGACATCTACAATAAGAAATTCTCAGTACAGATTCACAGGATAGAGAGATCAATTCAAAAATCAAGTGATCAATCCTGGAGAATTAGTTGGCATACTGAAAAGTGATCATAGCTTCAACATCAAGGACTCCAGACAATTCATATTTCAGCCTCTGCTGAAACCATCTTCTGCTGGAGATCTAAAGCTTCTGAAGACCTATCACCCAAGCAAAGCTCTCATCTTTCTTAGGGGGAGCTTTGACAACACAATCAATCCACTAAGTCTTCTCTCAGTGATTGAGACAGAGAAGATAACTTCACCTCTTCCTTTTTCTTTTCCTGCTGTAAAAGGGTTATCAAAACTCCCTTCAAAGGTCTTGATTCTGGTTCTGAGAGCGTTGTCAAAACTCAGTGGTGGAAAGACACCTGATCAAAAAATCTAGTTTGGTTTTTGAGCACCTTATCAAAAGCTCATTGGTGCCCAGGACACCTGATCAACTCATCCTGCAGTGGATTCCTACTAAGGGTGGTAGAAGAGTGGATGTACCCAGGTTTTTGGGGAACCACTATAGTTCCTTGTGTCTTCTGGTTTCTTGTGGATATTCTTTGCTGTGTACTGTGGTTTTTGTTTTACTGCTTTAGTTTTATTTTCTACATCAAAGCACCTTACACCTATACATAAATTAAGCCTTTACTGCTGTGCTTTTTTTTAAAATTGTAAATTTACTTTAAAATACTCTATTCACCCCCCTCTAGAGTTAAGATAGATCTTACCCTCACTTTCAATTGGTATCAGAGGGAGGTTGGTTGTTCATACATGCTAACACCTGAACCAAAAGATCCCTTATAAGATCAATCTTTTAAGAGGGTTATTTTCATTATATTTAATTTTATATAAAGACATGGCACAGAACAAAGATTATGCAAGCACCAGGCCTCCAGTGTGAAATCTATCCAGGTTTGCACTTTGGAAAGCAAGGATTAGACTTTATATGAACTCTATTGATGAAGACATATTTAATTCTGTTTTGACAGTGTGCCCAAGTCCACCAGCAAGCTCAAGTACAAATGCTGTTCCACCTCCTTCAGGAACAGATGCTGAAATAAAGAAGTGGAAGACTGCAGATGCCAAGGCCATGAATATCTTAGCTCAGACAATGTTTGATGAGATATTTCAGAAGGTAGCTGAATACAACTCAGCCAAAGGAATTTGGGACAAACTCTCTGAAATTGTCTCAGGATCTGCTGATGAAAGGAAAGACAGGAGATCCCATCTTATAAGCCAATATGAGAATTTCAAAAAGGGAGAAGCAGAATCAGTGGCTGACATGTACAATAGACTAAGTCTGATTGTCAATGAGTTAAAGACTCTGGATAAAGAAATCTCATTGACTGAGCTGAATGACAAAATCCTAATGTACTTCCCCAGCACTTGGGATTTAAGAATCTGGCCAATCAAAGATGCCAAAGTCTAAATGAGATTACCACTAAAGCTCTCCTGGGCAAGCTCAAATCTTATGAGCTGCTCATTAAAAATAGAGAAGAAGAACAAAAGGCTACTTCTCCAGTCATCAGAAAAGAGAAGACCATAGCCTTCAAAGCTACAGAAGAGGAGCATGAAGATAAAGCTACAGGAAATGATGAGCTCCTAAGTCTACTGGCCAAAAGATTCTACAAAATGGCCAGAAAAGACTTTAGAAAGAAATCATACAAGGGACATGATAAGCCAAGGTATGATAAATCAAATAACAACAAAGAAATTATATGTTTTGGTTGCAGGAAACCAGGCCACATTGTGCCTGACTGTCCAGAAAACAAAAACAAGGACAAGAAAGATAGAAGGGAAAGAAGAAAGGAGAAAGACTTCAAGAAGAACACCTCAGACAAACCCTCCTACAGCAAGAACACACATACAAGGAAGGGATTTGTTGCTGAGACATGGAGTGAAACTGAAGAGGACTCTGAAGCCTCATCCAGCTCCAATGATGATGAGGATGATGCTGATGAAAAGGAATTTTTCATGATGGCTATCAATGCCTCTCAAACAGATTCAGAAGCAGAAGAGTCAGAATCAGATTCAGAAGTTCAACTAGAAGAAGATTAGGTAATCAATTCATTTGATTTTAGTTCTGAGGACTTTAAACATGAGTTTAAAGTACTATGCCTAGATCTGTTGGAGTCTGAGAAGGAAATCAATTCCCTCAGAAAACAACTGTCTGAGTATAGCACTTTAAAATCAGAGAACCTCAAACTCTCTGAAGATTTAGAATGCTATAGGGGGGAGATAGCTTCACTAAAGTGTGAACTATCCAAGGCCAAGCAGTTTGAAGAATCCCTTAATGGGATAAGAATCAAACTGATGGATATCACAAGCACAGTGAACTCTAGACTTTATAGTACACTGGGCTTGGGAGCTTCATCCAGCCAGCCTATAGTTCTGACAACTCCAATCAAATTTATCTCTAATAAAGGGAAGGAAGTTGTATAGGTAGCTAGGAAGAATGCAGATTTGCCAAAGAAAAATATAGTTCAACAGAATGCGTCGAACAGAGCTCGACGATCGTCAAACGGCGCTTGACGATCCAAGAAACGATCGTCGACCTCAGCTCGACGACACCTGAACTCTGAACTCCAGGATAGTCGATCTTCGAACAGAGATCGACGATCTGACCCAAGATCAACGACCTCAGCTCGACGATCGTCGAACAGAGATCAGGACTTTGAATAATCCTTCAAAGGTACATCTAGATTCAATCCTAGAATTCCTACATCCCAAGGTTTCAACCCCTATACTGAATGGATAGTACCTCCTAGGAGATACCATCCTGAAGGTTATAAGAGTCAACCTGGGATGTCTTTCATTTCTGAATTTAAGGGATATCAACCTAGGCCCAAGGTAAACTGGGTCAAAAACATATAAGCTGTTTATGTGCAGGTGAAGACCTATCCAACATCAAACCAACCATGGTATCTGGATAGTGGGTGCTCAAAGCACATGACAGGGAACAAGGACAACTTCACATCCTTTAAGGCCAAGTTTGGACCCAAAGTAATCTTTGGTGATTCAAACTTTGGAACAACAAAAGGATATGGTGCAGTCCAAATTGGAACAGTCACCTTTAAGAAAGTAGCTTATGTTGAAGGACTCAAGCACAACTTGATAAGTATCAGTCAACTTTGTGATGAAGGATATCAAGTGACTTTCAACAAAGCTATATGCAAGGTCAAGTCAGAGGACAACACAACAGTGTTGACAGGTAATAGAAAAGGTAACATTTACTTAGTAGATTTTCATTCATCTAAAGTAGATATTTGCCTGTTCAATTCCATATCTAGACCTAATATTCTATGGCATAAGAGACTAAGACATATTAACCTTAGAACCATTGCTAGGCTATCCAAGGACAACCTTGTTAGAGGACTACCTTCTGGCCCCTACAAGAAGGAAGGACTTTGCAAGGCTTGTCAATTAGGCAAGCAAAATAAAAAAAAGTTTTAAATCACTTAACAAGAGTGATTCACCTAGGATTTTGTATCTGTTACATATGGATCTTTTTGGACCCATTACAGTACAAAGCCTAGGAGGGAAATCCTACACTTTAGTGGTTGTAGATGACTTCTCAAGATTCACATGGGTGTTCTTTCATAGGAAGAAGTCTGATAACTTCAAGTGTTTGACAGAGTTTGTCAAATGCATACAGATTGAGTTCAACACTCACATTGCCCTGATCAGAAGTGATCATGGGACAGAGTTTGATTCTCTTCTTATGCAAGAGTTCTGTCAGAGTGAAGGGATCAGGCATACATTCTCAGCTCCTAGAACTCCTCAACAAAATCGGGTAGCAGAAAGGAAAAATAGAACCCTAATTGAATCTGCAACTACATTATTGACAGATGCTCACCTTCCTCTATCCTTTTGGGCTGAGGCAGTGAACACCTCCAATTATGTGTTGAATAGAAGTCTAATACATAAACTGAAGGGCAAGACTCCCTATGAATTGCTCAAAGGGAAGAAACCTAAAGTAGACTATTTTAAAATCTTTGGTTGCATTTGTTATATTCACAACAATGACAAGAGATATATAGCAAAATTTCAAGCAAAAGCTGATGAAGGAGTGTTTCTGGGATACTCCATGATCAGTAAAGCTTATAGGGTTTATAATAAAACTATTCTAAAAATAGAAGAATCTGTTCATATTTCTTTTGATGAAACTAATATGTCTTTCAAGGAGAGGAATGCTTCTACCAAAGAACAATTGCAGGTACATTCTCTAGCTGAAGACTTGGACAGATTACAAGTTACTCAAAAGGGTGAAAGTAATGAAGATGAAGAAGCTGCTCCACATCTGGAAGAAAATCCTCTTGAAGAGCCAGTTGTTGTCCCACAAGAGGAAACAGAAACACAGGTTGGTGAACAATCAACACCACCTGTTGATTTAGTAACATCAAGAGATCATCCAATCTCCCAAGTAATTGGAAACATCTCAGCTGGTGTGCAAACCAGAAATCAGGTCAACCAAAACCTAATGCACACTTGCTTTCTCTCTCAAATTGAACCTCAATCCATTCAAGATGCAGAGCAAGATCCACACTGGATCATTTCAATACAAGAGGAGTTGCATCAATTTGAAAGAAACAAAGTCTGGGAATTAGTGCCTAAGCCAAAGGATCATTCCATTGTTGGAACAAAATGGGTGTTCAGAAACAAATTGGATGATCAAGGAATCATTGTAAGGAACGAGGCAAGGCTAGTTGCTCAAGGATATTCTCAAGAAGAGGGGATAGACTATGACCAGACCTTTGCACCAGTTGCAAGGTTAGAGGCCATAAGAATCTTCCTGGCTTATGCTGCTCACAAGGGATTCAAAGTCTACCAAATGGATGTGAAGAGTGCTTTTCTCAATGGGGAGATCAAAGAAGAAGTCTATGTCAGACAACCCCCAGGTTTTGTCTCTCAAACTCATCCTGATTATGTTTTAAACTGCATAAAGCATTATATGGTCTAAAGCAAGCTCCTAGAGCATGGTATGAGACCTAACATGCTTTCTTCTAGAAAATGATTTTATTAGGGGGAGAGTAGACCAAACTCTTTTTATTAGAACCCATAAGTCTCATACCCTACTAGTACAAATCTATGTAGATGATATTATATTTGGTTCTATTGATTCAAGCTTGTGCAAAAAGTTTTCCAAGCTTATGCACTCTAAATTTGAAATGAGTAACATGGGTGAGCAATCCTTCTTCTTAGGATTGTAAGTCAAACAACATACTGAAGGCATATTTATTTCTCAAACCAAGTATGCAAAAGAACTGGTTAAGAAATTTGGTATGTCTGATGCATCATGTATGGAAACACCCATGCCTACCAATGCTGTATTGGATGCTGATGAACATGGGAAACAAGTTGATCAGACAACATATAGAGCAATGATTGGCTCTCTATTGTACCTTATAACTAGTAGGTCTGATATAATGTTTGCTACATGTATATGTGCTAGATTCCAAGTTAGCCCTAAAGAGTCACACTTAACTTTAGTAAAAAAGGATTCTTAGGTATGTTAAAAGCTGTCCAAATCTAGGTCTCTGGTATCTAAAAGACTCAGCATTTGAATTAACTGGATTTTCAGATGCTGATTATGCTGGATGCATAATAGACAGGAAAAGCACCAGTGGAACTTGTCAGTTTCTTGGTGATAGACTTGTCTCATGGTATTGTAAGAAACAAACATCTGTGTCAACTTTAACTGCTGAAGCTGAATATATGGCTGCAGGCAGTTGTTGTTCACAAATATTGTGGATACAAAATCAACTCCTAGACTATGGTTACAACTTAGAGAAGTCTAAAATATTTTATGACAACACCAGTGCTATTTTCATTGCACAAAATCCAGTCCTCCATAGTAGGACAAAACACATAGAAATTAGGCATCATTTTCTAAGGGATAATGTTGAGAAAAATAAAATTGAACTTCAATATATCCCAACTGATTTGCAAAGGGGAGATATTTTCACCAAGCCCTTGGATGAAAAGAAACACATCTTCTTCCTCAATCAGTTAGGCATGTTAGATGGAGGAAGCCTAAAATAAATTACAAGATTTTAAAAAGCTAAAAACAGACCAAGATTAGGCTAAAAACTCATCTCTTTTTTGTGTTTGTAGGATAGTTTTCTGACTCTGAACTACGCTCGACGTTTTCCCCAGAAAGCGTCGAACGGATATCAACGTTTTTCCGAGAAACGTCGAACGGAGATCGACGTTTTCCCAAAACGTCGACCTGAGTTCAGAGCTTGTCAGATAGTTGTATACTATCTCTTTCAGGCCTTCGATCGTCGAACTGAGCTCGACGTTCTCTCTAGATCATCGAACTGAGATCTACGGTATTGAAGACCCTTCAACTTCCCTTAGGAGTCCTGATCGTCGAATGGATATCGACGATCCTTCCCTTTTCGCATCGAACCCTAATATAAAATCATTTTTCGGCCGCCGCTCGTCGTTTACGCTTTCATACTCTCTGCAAATTTTTCTCTTTCCCTCCAAACTCTCTACACTTGGTCGTGTTTGTTGAATCTTTGCAGGTACAGATGGCAATGTCGGTCGCCGCACTCTCCAAAATGAAATTTGATACAGGCTTTGACATTGATATGAAATCCTTCGATGGCAGCGATCAGCGATTCAAAGACATTCTGAATCTGTTCCGCGAACAACAGTTAGTTCAGTTGATGACCACACGAATAAAGATTGCAGCAGATGAAATAAAAGAATGGGTTTTTACTGCCACCAATGAAAATGAGAACTCTATAGTCGGCACCATCAATGGAACTCAGGTACCAATGACCCCCGCTCTTTTGACAGAAGTATTCGCATTAAGTACTGGGAATGACTCCATCGATTTGTTTGGGGAAGAATATGATTCATTGTTAGATCGAATGGGTCACTCTGCTGTGAACCCTAATAAACTGCTGAAAAAGAATTTATCTATTGAATTCCAATTTTTGGCTGATGTTGTTGGCAAAGTGCTTCTGGCAAAGCACTCCGCCCATGATACAATCTCAAGGTATCAGTTATGCTTAATGGGAGCTTTAGTTGATAAGAAACATCTGGATTGGGGATCAATCTTCTTTAATTTGATCAAGAAGAAAATTAGCAAAAGCTGTGTCAGTTTTGGGAGGATTATAGGGGTTTACCTACATCTCAGGTGCCCTGATCTGCTGGTTTCAAGTGGGATGCACATCAATGCATCCAAAAGGCTCACCTGTGCCCTCTTTAGCAGGTGGGACAGGCAGATTATAAACCCAAACAGGGCTGCTGCAGCAACATCTGCTTCAGGCACAAGGACTGCCTCAGTCACTCCTCCTCAGGTCTCTGCCCCAGCAGAAGATTTGCATGCTTCTCCTCCTCCTCCAGCTGTATCTGCACCAGTCATATCAACCTCACCACTCATCTCAACCATAGCCATAACCATATCTTCCCCCATTTCAATCTCATCACCCATTTCATCTCCTCCAGCCACAACCTCAGAATCATTCCATCCCTTGTACTACTATCTACCTGTCACCACTCCATCATTTCATCTTCTGGATGACTTCTTCATGGATGATTCTCCTCCCTCTCCTCCTGAGATTCCATCTACATCCTCCTACCAACAACTTCTTCAGGATATAATCTCTCAACTATCCTTCACCCCATCCTTTACCTCTCCCATATCATCCATCTCCACTTCAGTAACATCAATCTCAACAATTCCTTCTACTGAGCCATCCATCCCTATACCTCCTACCTCCACACCATCCATTTCATCAGTCCCAACCAACATCATTCCAACTGCATCAACTCCTACCTCTACTCAAGCCCCTCTTGAGTATGTAGATCTTTCAGCTTTGGTAGACAGGTTGTATGAGCTGCTAGCCCCCAAGCTAACCTCATTGCTGGAGACCACCTTGGCTCCACTTCTGAAAAATGTTCAGGAGCTGTCTACCAGGCTATCTCCCTTCCTCTCCTCTCAAGCAATCTCTTCTTCTGGGTGCCTTGATCCAGTTTTCACTGAATCCAGGCAGGGGGAGATGCCTAATGAAGCTCTTGTTTTTCCTGAGGCTGCTGAAGTTTCAGAACCTGCTCCAGTATTTGCAGTAGATCTTCAGAGCCTACTGTCAGTTTTTGATTCTGTGCACTTCAATTCTCTGCCAGTTCTACAAGTTGAAGACCTTACTAAGGCCATTGTGCCTGTTTTAGAATGTGATCCCAGCCTGATTGCATCTTATGTAAACTCTTCCAAGGCTGAGGATGTTGTTGCTTCTATTTATACTACTGTTACATCTCTTGGATCCTCTGATATTGAAATGCTGTCTATTGTTGCTGATGCTGCTGCTGTTGACGAGCTTGTTACTTATCTGGAAGAACCTGAACCTGCTGCTCCAATTACTTCTACTCCTATTGCTGCTTCCATAAGTTCTATTTCTGCTGCTGCTGCACCTGCTCTGACTTCTGAACAACTGAAACAACAAGAAAAGTACATCAAAAGCATTGATGATCTGTATGATAGACCCCAGAGCTCAGAAAGTGATCAGTTTCACACTGACTCTGATGACTCTTCTAGTACCATTGCAAAGAAAAGGAAGGCCAGAAGCAAGGCCATGATGAAAGTCCCTCCTGCTAAGGCCAATGATGCTAATGATATACCCTACTATATTCTGCATGATTGCCAAATTACTGAACCATGGATGCAATATTCTAAAAATCAACTAAAGGCCATGAAGAAGAAAAGAAAGTTTGATAAGTATGAGAAAGGATCATCCCAATTTCAGTCTCCTCCTCCTCCTCCTCCTCCAGATTCAGGATCAGGTGGAGGCTCAGCTTCTCAATCCTCAGCTCCAAAGCAAAGTTCCTCCCAATCCTCTTAAAGATACCATCCCAGGGGGCAATATCAAAGGGGTTATCAGTCCAGAAGGGGACAATATAAAGGAAATCAAAGAGGACTCAGATTTCAAGCAAGGGAAGGACAAAGGCACATGGACTCAACTCAAGGTCCTTTCCCCTATAAACTCAGAGAAATGGTTGATACAAGAACTCCTACTTCTTCAGAAACTGTCAACAGATATGAGCCTGCAGTTCCTTTTGAAGATCCAGAGAACAATCCATTATCATGGACTGCTAGGATGAAAGAAATTGCTGCTTTAGATCAGCTGAAGAAGGCCAGAGAACAAGGGAAAGACACTTCCAACATTACTACTTTGTCAGATCAAAGAAAGGCAGAACTGGAAAGGTATACATCAAGGAAATTCTTTGACCCAGTGGACTACATGAAACTGCATCCTGAGGCTGTGGTTCGTAGGGCTAGATCTCAAACCTCCTTAGGTGCAGAGGATGATAGAAGGTCAAAGAAAGAAGCTCTAAATCCCAGCAGGGAAATCTTATTTAAGAAGGGAAGTGAAATGAAATGACATTTGTAAGTAGACTGTATACTCATTTTGAACATTTGCTGATATTCCATCTGCTTGCTGCTGTTGCATGATCTGCTCTTTTGTGTTAGATTTTTTTGTTTTTCTGTATGTTGATTTTGTATTTATTACTTAGTTCTGTAAATAGTAATCCTAACCCAAATATGGGGAGATTGTTGGAACACCCTATTACTAATTTGGGCAAGAATCACTATGTTTTTAGGAAATTAGTTTGACCTAGATGTATAGTTGAAAAGGTCAAGTTAGAATGAGTCTAGGGCTTAGAATTTAGGTTTGAAGTTGCCTCCAGGACCATTCAAGAATTCAGACTTAGAGCTGAGGCAAAGACAATTATCGTCGAGCTTAGGTCGACGAAACGTCGAACTCCGTTCGACGCTCTCTGAGCTCAACTATGCTAAATCATCGAGCTCCGGTCGACGATCTTCGAGCTCAGATCGACGATCTGCCTTCATCTTATTCTTCAGATCGCTGAGCTCCGGTCGACGATCTTCGAGCTCAGGTCGACGTTTTCTGTCTAATGTTCAATCCAATCTCTGAGCTCAGGTCGACGATCTTAGAGCTCAGATCGACGTTTTTCCTGAGAGATCGACGACTTTGAGGATTCAAATTCAGTCAGCTTTTGGAATGTTTTTCAAATTTTCTCAGCATTTATTTCAAGAGATCTGCTAGCCATTTTCATTTATTCTGGAGCAAGTTTCAAGGGATTTATCAGAGAATGTTTATTGGACTTTCCTACAGAATACAAAACATTAATGGAAGACATTTATTGACTGTTAACGGCTATCTTGGATAAAGGATCTTCAGAGAATAAATCATCTTTTCTAGTCTGACAGACAAACAACAAGAGACTACACAAGAATAGACATCTACAACAAGAAATTCTCAGTACAGATTCATAGGATAGAGAGATCAATTCAAAAATCAAGTGATCAATCCTGGAGAATTAGTTGGCATACTGAAAAGTTATCATAGCTTCAACATCAAGGACTCCAGACAATTCATATTTCAGCCTTTGCTGAAACCATCTTCTGCTGGAGATCTGAAACTTCTGAAGACCTATCACCCTAGCAAAGCTCTCATCTTTCTCAGGGGGAGCTTTGACAACACAATCAATCCACTAAGTCTTCTCTCAGTGATTGAGACAGAGAAGACAACTTCACCTCTTCCTTTTTCTTTTCCTGCTGTAAAATGGTTATCAAAACTCCCTTCAAAAGTCTTGATTCTGGTTCTGAGAGCCTTGTCAAAACAAAGTGGTGGCAAGACACCTGATCAAAAAATCTAGTTTGGTTTTTGAGCACCTTATCAAAAGCTCATTGGTGCCCAGGACACCTGATCAACTCATCCTGCAGTGGATTCCTACCAAGGGTGGTAGAAGAGTGGATGTACCCAGGTTTTTGGGGAACCACTATAGTTCCTTGTGTCTTCTGGTTTCTTGTGGATATTCTTTGTTGTGTGTTGTGGTTTTTGTTTTACTGCTTTAGTTTTATTTTCTACATCAAAGCACCTTACACCTATACATAAATTAAGCCTTTACTGCTGTTTTTTTTTAAATTGTAAATTTACTTTAAAATACTCTATTCACCCCCCCCTCTAGAGTTAAGATAGATCTTACCCTCACTTTCAAGGACGTCTCGCCATCCTAAAATCATAACAACACTAGTTAGATCCTAGTACAACGGCAAGACCCAACTATAAGTACAGACAATACATATATAGATATGAACTTTAAGCTGCTAAACTTGCTCTGGGAGTTTATCTTTTTACAAAAATTGATGTTATGTCCTAACCTAAGATGGTTAACCACCACGCTAATTCATGTGCCTAGATCGGGAATGCATGAATTTGTATTACTTTTGACTTGAAAACTTATGTGTGTACATATGTCATCCTGCCAGTCTTTAGCTTGGCACGTTGTGCTTATGCAATGTTATGCAATGCATGTTGTGCTATGCATTCTAAAAAGGCCTTAATGCAAGTTATGAGTGGCGTACACATAAAAATGTTATGTATCCCATACTATATAACATTCTCATGCAACGAAAAAGAAAACGAGCTAGTCGCAGCCATGTGGTGAGGTTATGCATCCCATACTACATAACCCTCACATGTTGCCCCTATGGTGGATCCATATACGAACACATATTATGCATCCTATACTACATAATATGCCCCGTATACTTCATGTTATGCTATGAGCGCAGTGTTCGTGCTTTTGCCAAGACGTGTTGATGACATATCCGTGTGTGAATGACATAATGCTAAACTACTAAAGCAATCAAAGAAAGGTTGCCCGACTAACTTGTCAAGCAACCTCCCTCTGATACCAATAGTCACAACCCACATTTTCTCAAAATTAAAGAATTATCAGAGTATGAGAAAACACGCGTCATGATGCCACGCCGAGCAGGGGATAACTGCTGACGCTCAGGCAAAACCATCTACTTCACCCTTTCAAAGAAATTCATGAGTTCAAATAATTAGAAAAACCAGTTATATTTTAGAGGCCGTATCCCTCGGCCCAGTGGATCACCAAGCCCACCATTTAAAACTATACTTATGCGCCGCGGAAAATACTTTATTCAGGTTTGACATCCTAAGGAGTGCATAAGTGCCCCAAGAGGACAGCTTATTCTATGCAAGACTCTACATTTAATTTATATTATATATAAAAAAACGATCTTTATACGTTGTTTGGAAAATAGTGATTTAGTTTTATAAAACATGCTGATCATGAGCTATACTTATAGTAATAGTTGTAGTTTTAAAATAACTAGCAACCTAGCATAAATCCTCCCTAGAGCAAGTATACTATCTCAAAAATAAATGGTAGCAGCAAAAGTAACATATCTAGTACAAAGGTAAAAACTACCAGTGGGCGCCAACAACCTGACACGAACCCACTCGCAAATATGTATGTTTGTAAGAAAATGCAGAAGAAAACTACCTAACTAAAGAAATCCAGAAGGATCTCCAAACTCCAAGAGACCACCAGCAACACCACCGCAACCTAGCCACCAAACTAGCTACTGCTCAGAACCTGAGGCATTCAAAAGAAGAAAGAATACCTCAGCAAGCAAAACAAAGAAAAACTGCATGAAAGTGTCAACCAGAGAATAAATGAAAGAAGAAAACACACCGCAGTAAAAGTCACAATTGCCCAAAGCAAGACAAAAAGAAATGGACTACGTGCGAGGAAACAACATCAACCCTGCCAAGAAACTACATCCTACAGAGTCTACTAAGCTACCAAGAGCCCAAAGTGCTGCAATCTACCATGGAAGAAACATCTAACACCATAAGCTGTGGGAGATGGTAGTAGCAAAAACAAACAACATGGATCCGGGTTGGAGGCAAACTCAGTCCCCCAACCACTATTTCCAAGCCAACAAGCTCAAGGGTCTACAGGTGAAAGCACTAGGGACCTTCCACCCCCTTACCCAGCCCGTACCTGGTACAAGATAGAAGAAAAGGGTGGCCACGGCTAAATTACACAACACCTCCCCCATGAAGAGCTTCAAACCACCACTACTAACCACGACCCACGATTCGGCCTTTAGGAAAGTAAAACATGGTCGATAATGAACCTCAGAAAACAAAAAAAATCAAGAAATTCACTCGGGAGCGAAAATCAAGGTAGGGAAAAAGTGTTGAAATGACTCAACACGGCTTGGCGTTAAGTGGGACCCACTCAACGTCTAACCAGACCTTGGCATTGAGTGAGTTAGCCTCACTCAGCGCCAGAACAGCCATGGCGTTGAGTGAGGTTCACTCACACAATGCCTCCCGCAAGGATACTCTGGCATTGAGTGAGCTAACCTCACTCAACGCCAAAACAGCCATGGCGTTGAGTGAGGCACACTCACTCAACGCCCTAGTACTTAACCCTAAACAAAGAAAATGGCGTTGAGTGAGCTGGCCTCACTCAACGCCAAAACAACAATGGCGTTAAGTGAAGCTCACTCACTCAATGCCCTTACACTTAGCCGCAAAAGAAAACTACGGCGTTGAGTGAGTCCACCTAACTCAACGCCAAAATAGCAATGGCATTGAGTGAGGTTCACTCACTCAACACCCTGACACTTAGCCGCAACAAGGCAAATCTGCGGCGCTTAGTAAGCTGACCTCACTCAATGCCAAAACAGTAATGGCGTTGAGTGTGGTCGTCTCACTCAACGCCAGAAGTTCTGGCCGCGAAGAAGGGCTGTGGCATTGAGTGAGTCTACCTCACTCAACGCCAAAGCAGAAATGGCGTTGAGTGAGGTACACTCACTCAACGCCACGGGACTTGGCCGCAAACTTGCCTTCGGCATTGAGTGAGGCCTCCTCACTCAACGCCAAACCAAAAATGGTGTTGAGTGAGGTCAACTCACTCAACGCCAAAGTACTTAGCCTCAGAAAAGGCTATGGCGTTGAGTGAGCACACCTCACTCAACGCCAAAGTACTTGGCTGCACAGAAGCGACGGCGTTGAGTGAGTCCACCTCACTCAATGCCAAAATCAAAATGGCGTTGAGTGAGGTTGACTCACTTAACGCCAAAACACTTAGCTTCTCAGGAAAACCGCGATGTTGAGTGAGCTTGCCTCACTCAACGCGAAAATTGAAATGGCGTTGAGTGAGGTCAACTCACTCAATGCCAAAGTACTTAGCTGCTAGCAGGGGCTGCGGCGTTGAGTGAGTCCACCTCACTCAACGCCCTACTACTTAGAAAAATTCTGACTTGCTACAGCTGCGGCGTTGAGTGTATGCACAACACTCAATGCCAAACCCGCAAAGGCTTTTAGTATGTGCACTACACTCAACGTCGGCCAGACAGAATCCAAAATAGGCTCTTTCAAACAAACACAGAAGGCACCCCCTCCTCTCTCTCTCTCTCTCGGCTTTACCCGCAAGCCACCAACCAGACAGCAATCTGGATTTTAACTGATGGCATTACGCCGGCGGGTTGAGCACCATCAGCACAAAGAAAGGGGGCTCATAGGAGAATCTAAGCCCTAAATTCAGCAAGATAAAAGAGAACATGCTTGGCTTTTACCCTAGGGCTAACCGGGAATTTTCAGAATTTCAAGAGAACAACAATGGCAAGGACAAGAATACAACTTGCCTCGATTTCGGGCGAAGCTTGGATGGCTTTCCCTCCTCTTTACTTGGCACTAGCAGCAGCAGCACCTAAAAGCACACTCCCGTACTTTAATGGCGGAAAACCACAAGACCGAAATCCTAAATATCCTAAAACTCCACGAAAATCGAATTTCTTACCAACGAATTGTAGATCTGAGCGATAAGAAGACAACGCCGCTTTCGGAATCGAAATCCGTCCACGAACACTCCCGGAATCACCGTCCGAAAGCTAGGGCTAACCACCGTTCCGCCTCTGTTTTCCGCGAATAGGAGCAGACGGTTTTCTTCTTTTGGTCTCAGGAAGAAGGAGGAAAGAGAAGTGGACCCGCCACTTCTTAATAAAGCTTTTACAAAAGCATAGACACGTCGGTTAAGCAAAACTGAAACCCAACCGCCGGCTCTCTTATTTAAAATAAGAGAATTTCTACTAGGCTTTACTAATGGCACACCCAAAATAGCACGAAAACCGAACTACCTCAGAATTCGACGAAATTCACACCGTAGCTTAATACCCACGATACGAACACAATGGAGAAGTCGAAATTAACTTTCGACGAACAGAACCCGAGTTATACCCGCCTAAAGCCAAAACACAAGCATCCCCCAAGAGGCCACACCGGGTCACCCAAAATAACTTGGCTTGCTAGGGAGACCTTGCCCATAGGGTACAAAATAGGCCACTCAGTTCTAAGGAGCTAAACCACACACCCCAAATGGCACAAGCCACGAAAACGCATCACCGTAACGCCAAACGAGAAAAAAATAGTCGCAGAAAAAATCGGGGGCGTTACAGTACCTCCAGTCCTAAGCTAACATGCATAAGGAAACAAGTATAAAAAGCTAAACTGTTATCAATTAAACCATACCTGTCACCTCGACAGTCGGGATAACGTTCCAATTCGCGCTAAGCCCCTCGCACGAGTTTTGAGTCAAGAGACTTGACTCGGGCTCGGGGCGCACTGGCAAAACGTGTCAAGTGCGTTGGATGGAGTGTAGGGTTGGGTGATATCCAACGGATCGAAAGGGAATGGCCTAAGGGAAAATCGTCGAGAATACCTGGTGATTCTCGCCGATCGTCGAGTATCGATGAGAATACTCAACGCTCTCAACGCCAGATTTCCGATAAGAATGGCCTAAGGGAAAATCGTCGAGAATACCTGGTGATTCTCGCCGATCGTCGAGTATCGATGAGAATACTCAACGCTCTCAACGCCACATTTCTGATAAGAATGGACTAAGGGAAAATCGTCGAGAATACCTAGTGATTCTCGCCGATCATTGAGTATCGGTGAGAATACTCAATGCTCTCAACGCCAGATTCCCAATTAGAAATGCCTAAGGGAAAATCGTCGAGAATACCTAGTGAATCTCGCCGATCGTCGAGTATCGGTGAGAATACTCAACGCCAGATTTCCGATAAGTTAGGCTAAGGGAAAATCGCCGGGTATCATTGTTGATACCCGACGAATTCGTCGAGAATGCCTGACGATTCTCGCCGATCGTCGAGAATGACAGATGATTCCCGCCGAATTTGACTTGTGCATTTTCTTCGCCCAGGCAGATTCGCTGGCTTGCACAGGCGGACCGAACCGGGCTTCGGGATTCGTGCTGGATGATTCCTTGGACCGGGTCACTTCAATATTACCCATTATGAGCGGTCCAATGGGGCGTTGACACGTGGCAGAAGATGTAACCTAATACGTCGGCCTATAAAGGGACGTTAAAGCCGAACCCTAGCCTTGCGCCGATCAACCCTTGCCGTCATCGTGGATCTCGCGAACCGTCGGAGCCGAGGGAAGTCGGAGCTCTTGGAGGTGGCCTTCTCTCGAAATCTCTCTCTCTCACTTTCCTTTGCCGTGAAGAACAAGCACTAATCAAGGGATGCCGCAAAGAAGAACGACTAGATCCATGGCTGGGAATGTTGGTACCACCGGAAACAAGGTGAGCTTCCTCCCCTCTCCCTTGGTGTTAGATCTGTAGTTATATTACAGGAGAGATATCGACTCCATAGAGTCTTGATGGTGAAGAGGAGATTTCTTAGGAAAAGCCATGCCTAGGTTGTTTTCTAGGCTTTTAGTCTTCTTCAACCTCTCCATCATTCAAAGTGAAGATGAGAGAGTGATTCGTGGAGAAGTGCGGCTTTGTGAGGGTGAATAAGGGTGGATGAATGTCTGGAGGAGTTTTGGGTGGTTGGTGCAAGAAGGAAGATGAACGGATGCCGTTCATCTCACCTTAAGATGCGTGCAGAAATCTGACTTCTGCACGCAACGATCTTCGCCGCCAGTTTTGGAGGCATTTTGTTCATATCTGGGTTTACGACTCAACACGAAAGTCGTATCCCTCGAAGATAACTTTCCAACGAGTGGTTGCACGTTTCCAGGCAATACCGGTAGCCACGGGAAAGTCCGTTCGAGTCTGCTGCGATTGGGGGAAATATGTCCAGGAAATCTGTATCCTGTACGCAGCAGACTTCGAGTCAAATTTCTGATGTGATGTGACCAGATCTAGGCTTCTGACTCAACATGAAAGTCGTAGCCCTCACGAATACCTTTCCAACGAGTGGTTGAGCGTTTATAGCGGATTTTTGTAGCTCCAGAAATTCATGTTTTGGTGGCAAGCTATATAATAATAATGTTCATGTTAACTCATGGTTAAGTGTACTATTGTGAAAGTTATGATGTGCAATTTATATCGTTTGACCCCTTTGATTATGATGCTATAGTTAACCTTAGGAATGTTGTGCTCAACATTGGTAGCCTTCTAGGTTAATGGTGATGTGAATTGAGATAGGACAGCTAGTGATCAATGGAGGTTGAGCTTGGTTATAGATTATATCTATCCTGTGATGAATTGAGGTGATCAATTGAATAGATAGGTGTGAATGAGAGGAACTCTATTGGGAGAGTATTTTGTACCCGGGATCCGAGCCTAATGGGTTTTGTTGATAACCGATGCTTAGAGATGTAGTCTCCCTACGGGTAGCATCGAGTGAGTTGTGATGGTGCATGTGGTGTGCGACGACTCGATGTGTCGCGATACTAAGATAATGAATGTGGCAGGTCTACGGACTCGCCAGTCGTCACACCGATGGGAGCCAATAGTTAGACCTTAGGCGATAGGGCTAGACACTTTGTGTCCATAACCCGAGGTCTCCTCCGCGCCATGAGAACGGTTGGGCTTGCGCCTCATGCGATTCCGAGGTTCCTTCCGATTCGAAATCAAAGGCCAGGTTGGGCCGTGTTCTTGGTGCACATCTACCCAAGACCCCTTTTGAGCCGTAGTATGCGTGTGAGCTCCACTGTTGTGTTCTTAGCATTGAGGCGTACGGAGGCCTAGGACAGGTAGTGTGGATACCACCTAGTAGTGGAGATGCCCGCTCCACTGTCACCGTCTGGCTACGACGGTAGACGCCTGAGAGGTTAGCTACCTGCTCGAAAAGTGGGAACTTCAAGTCTGTGTCGACATAGCAACTTGCATGTGTGTGAACATGGGTCGATCCTTGCATAGCATTCATATCATATCATTCATATCATACACAAGATCCTTATCGTATAAGTTTGTATGGGCACTCTTATACGATGAGTTACTTTTCTGTTAAGCCGAACCTTAACTTATAAGTTTGTATGGGCACTCTTATAAGTTAAGTTACTGTTCCTGTTGTAGATTACCCGCTGATTAATTATTTGATTTAATAGAACTTCTAGCTTACTTCGTAGATATATTATTCTTACCAGTTCCTTGTCATCTGCTTGTTTACTCCTGTTATATATATACATATTGTACTTGTTTCTTTTCTCCGCCCGGTGCCGAGGAGTCGCCGGGGGGGGATGTGAAG
Organism: Platanthera zijinensis; assembly: GCA_039513925.1. Taxonomy (NCBI): domain Eukaryota; kingdom Viridiplantae; phylum Streptophyta; class Magnoliopsida; order Asparagales; family Orchidaceae; genus Platanthera; species Platanthera zijinensis. The sequence goes on along the minus strand of CM077092.1, from coordinate 69,445,730 downwards.
CCACTTAGTCTTTATGACTAACGGTTGCTACGTCTTCCATTTTAGGAGGAAACCCCGCAGATTGGCCAACAGCAGGACATCCAGGCCCGGACGACAGGACCTGAGGTGACGGTATTGTCGATACCGTCTGTGACAGTTGTTAGTGTTTTGTTGTATCCTTCTTGGCAAACAGTTTTTAGACTCTGATATTTTAGAAGCTCGTTATGCTTCTTATTTTTCGCTTCGTTATGGACTTAAAACAAAGTGTGAATTGACTTTCTTTTTATCTTATGATTGGGTTGGCATAGTACATTGATATTGGTTGTAGCCGGCAGAATAAGCGTCTTGTAGTACAGACTAACCTGTGTGTTAGTGCTACCGCAAGGCGGCTACTCTAGGCATAAGACTCCCCTCGTGCCCTGTTTTATGTTCCGGGAGGGGGGTCTTACAAATGGTATCAGTTTGTCGCGATCCTCACCTAAAGAAGTCATTTAACAATGGGCCACTCCCGTTCGATTAGTCAGCTTGGGGACAAACTGACTTTGCGGAAGCAGTGGTGTGCCCATATGTAATTCACACTAAGTTCATCCAACTTTGACCTTAGTTTTAGCCAACCTAACCCTAGTTTGTACCTTATGCGTAGGTACCAGCGCAGGTGGAGCCGGTTGGGGGTACTCCTACCCCTTCCGTTCCTTCACAATTCCAATAGTCAGAGCTGGGGAAAACGCTGTCAGCAATATTAGATGCTTTTAGAGCCCAACAAGCTCCGGTGTAGCAACAAGCTCCGGGCTCCAACTAGTTGAGCACCTTCTGTTCCCTGTCCCCTCCTGCTTACCTAAGGACAGAGTCGGCAGTGCGCACCGAAGAGTGGATTGATACCGTTGAAGAGCTGATGGCCGGTATAAGATGCCCGAGCAATATGGCAGTGACGTAGGTGGTGACGTTGCTGGAGCTGCACGCCAAATGATGGTGGAAGTCCCTCATGGGCTCCACCTTTCGAGGGCGAGTGTACACAGACATTAGTTGGAGTTAATTCTCGGAAGCTTTCTTGGAACATTTCATCCCCTCTTCCGCACGGGATCGACTTGAAGAGAGATTTCTACAACTGAAGCAGGGATCGAAATCGGTGACGGAATACCAGCAAGAGTTCCAACACCTCGCTAGGTTTGCTGATTCTTATGACTTGGATGATAGAGGCTATGCGAAGCGCTTTTACAAAGGGTTAAGGGACCCCCTGAGACAGGCCCTTTTGTTTATAGCTGACGCTAGCCTGGCGGAAATTATTGACATGGCAAAGAGACTAGAGGCAGATCATATGGAAAGTAATAAGAGACCTGCAGAAGGGGTGATGGAAGTTGGCCCCAGTAATAGAAGGAGACATGGTCATGGTAGAGGAAGAGGAAATCAGAGAGGCGGCCAGTGGTTCAACCGGAACTATAGAATGGAGCACCCGATTCTGCAGCCACCAGCTTTGCCTCCACCACCACAACAGCAACAATTTCAACAACCTGGGGGCCGACGAGACATAGTGTGTTTCGAGTGCAACCAACCAGGGCACATCCGGCGTTTCTGCCCGCGGTTGTTCACGAATGCTCCTCTTGCTCTCCCTCCAGCAGCTCCTCGTGGACGGGGGCATATGCGTGGTCAGGGACGGGGACCACCAGGGAGAACTCAGGGACATGCACGGGAGTAGGTGTTCGCATTGGATATGACCCAAGCGTGGAGCCCGCAAGAGGTTATCGCAGGTACGTACTGAGTTTGTTAAGAGTGCTCAGACATGTTTCTTTTTATGATACATGGAACATGCACATCCCTAGCTAGTGGTTATATCTTGATATTTTAGGCACCGTCATGGTTATTGGGAGCCCCGCTTATGTGTTATTTGATACGGGCGCATCTCACACATTCATTTCGGCAGACTTCGTGAAAGACTTAGAGAGGGTGCACCATTTCACTGGCACTATGCAAAGGGTGCATCTCCCGGATGGATCCGAGATGACGTCGTCTGCCAGCTGTGACTTCGACACGCTCATAGGAGGGAAGTTCTTTGAAACTGCAGCGACAGTATTGAAGATTCCGGAGTTCGACCTCATTTTGGGCATGCATTGGTTGGACTGGCACCACGCCAGAATTAATTGTGCGGAGAAGCAAGTTACCTTGAGACATGGAGACTCGGAAGTCGTCTTCCAAGGTATTAGATTCGCACCTCGTAAACTGTTATCTTCAATTCAGGTTATTAAATCTCATATGGAGGGGGACGAAGTCTATGTAATTTGTTTCGAGTTGAAGAAGATGGCATTAGATGTCAAAGATGTGCGGGTGGTGCGGGATTTCCCCGAGGTATTCCCCGAGAAATTGCCGGGACTACCCCCGCATAGGGAGGTGGATTTCCAAATCAAGCTAGTTCCGGGTACCAAGCCCGTTTCACGGGCTCCTTACCGAATGGCTCCGAAGGAACTTGCGGAGTTTAGAGTCCAACTTCAGAAGTTGGTGGAAGCAGGCTTCGTTCGCCCAAGTTCGTCACCTTGGGGAGCTCCTGTTTTGTTCGTTAAGAAGAAGGACGACACCCTACGATTGTGCATAGATTACCGAGAATTGGATCGGTTAACGGTGCGGAACACCTACCCTCTACCCCGCATCGATGAACTATTTGATCAGTTGGTGGGATCACATTGGTTCTCCAAGTTGGACCTGCAGTCGGGGTATTATCAGCTGAGAATACAAGAGGACGATATTCAGAAAACGGCATTTAGCTCGAGATACGGCCTATATGAGTTCACCGTGATGCCATTCGGGCTCACAAACGCCCTTCAGCCTTTATGAGTTTGATGAACAAGGTGTTCGGCCCCTATTTGGACATCTTTGTCATCGTGTTCATCGATGACATTCTGGACTACTCCAAGACAGAAGCGGAGCACGCCGAATATCTAGCCTTAGTACTGGAGAAGTTAAAGGAACACGCTTTATTTGCCAAGTTCAGCAAATGCGAGTTTTGGCTCCAAGAGGTTTCCTTCTAGGGACATGTGATTAGTGGGGCTGGGCTAGCGGTGGATCCGGCCAAGGTGCGGGCCGTGAAGGAATGGTCACCATTGAAGTCGGCGGCCGACGTACGGAGCTTTCTTGGACTTGTCGGGTACTATCGCAAGTTTGTGAAAGGCTTCTCGAAGTTCTCCCTTCCCCTTACCACACTGACGAAGAAGGGTGTGTCGTACGAATGGACACCCCAGTGCGAAGCCGCGTTCCAAGAGTTGAAGGACCAGCTCATGACCGCGCCCATCCTGGCCCTCCAGTCGGGGAAGGAAGGCTTTCAAGTTTACACGGATGCGTCGTACCATGGGATGGGATCCGTGTTGATGCATAATGGGCACGTGATTTCTTATGCTTCAAGACAGTTGAAGAAGCATAAAGCCAACTATCCGGTGCATGATTTGGAGTTGGGAGCGATGGTGTTCACCCTGAAGATTTGGAGACACTATCTATATGGCGTCCACTGCGAGATCTTCTCGGATCATAAGAACTTAAAGTACGTCCATACTCAAAAGGAGTTGAATTTGAGACAACGGCGGTGGTTGGAGTTTTTGTGTGACTACGAATTCACCTTGAACTACCACCCCGGAAAAGTTAATTCCGTAGCTGATGCCTTAAGTCGTAAAGTACCAGAATCGAGCACGGAGTCCCGTTTGATGAGCATGGGTTAGTTCGGATACTTAGGGAGATGGGGATCAAGTTGGTATTTAAGGATCAACCGGAAGAGTATACGGAATACTTGGCCGCGATGAGTATAGTTTGCAACATACGGGACCGGATTCGGATGGAGTAGAAGGAGGATGTGGCTCTAATTCTGATTTTCAAGTCAATTGAGGATGGGACGACGGAAGAGTACTTCTTAAAAGGCGGCCTCGTCCATTTTCGTGGACGGCTTTATATCCCCGAAGGTGGCAGTATTCGAGAGGATATCCTAAAGGAGGCTCATTGCTCCCAATATTCAGTACATCCTGGGATCGCAAAAATGTACACCGATTTGCGGAAGACGATATGTTGGCCGGGCATGAAGAGGGATGTCAAGTATTTTGTTACACATTGTGTGGCTTGCAAAATGGTGAAGGCAGAGTGCAGAAGTCCCTGTGGAATGTTACAGTCATTGCCCATCCCAGAATGGAAGTTTGAGGATATCTCCATGGACTTCGTCCACGGATTACCTCGCTCACGCTCGGGGAATGATTTGGTGTGGGTGATTGTCGATCTCTTGACCAAAGTAGCCCGGTTTATCCCAATGAAGAAGGAGGCGCATGTGGATGTTTTTGTGCGCCTATTCGTAGAACAGTTTGTGCGGTATCATGGAGTGACGAAGAAGATCGTCTCTGACCGAGATGGCTGGTTTACGTCAAGAGAATGGAGGGCTGTACAGGCTTACTTGGGCTCGCGTCTCACTTTCAGCACAGCTTTTCATCCTCAGACAGACGGGCAATCTGAACAAACCATTCGAACATTGGAGGACCTGTTGAGATTGTGTGTGATAGATAGGGGGGAGCCGTGGGAAAGACTCTTGCCCTTAGTGGAATTCTCCTATAACAACAACCATCAAGCTAGAATTGGTATGGCACCCCATGAAGCTCTATACGGAAGGAGGTGTAGGACCCCCTTGTCCTGGGTGCAAGACGAAGACCCGAAGGCATTGGGCATAGAGTATATTGATGATACTGATGCGGTAGTCAGATTGATACGGGATCGCATGCTTGAGGCTCAGAGTCTGCAAGCGAGGTATTATAACGCGAAACACCGGATGGTGGAATTTCAAGTGGGAGACAAGGTGTTTCTAAAAATCCAGCCGATGCATGGAGTATCACGAGTACGAGGCGTGAAGAAGCTAAGCCCAAGGTACGTTGGACCTTATGTCATAGTGGAAAGGATCAGCCCGTTGGCCTACTGGTTAGAGTTGCCACCAGAACTGGGGAACCTCCACGACGTGATCCATGTATCATCTCTCCGGAAAGCATTGATGCGGCCCGACCAATACACCCCCATAACTGATGGTGCTGTGGCGTCTGATAGGTCTGTGCGATTGGAGCCAGTGCGGATCGTTGACAACGAGGTGAGAGCTCTGCGCCGTAAAAGTGCTATGGTCTAATCATGGGAATGAAGAATTTACTTGGGAGCCGGTGGACTTAATGCGGAAGCGCTACCTGTAGCTGTTCTCCAAAGGTAACATTTTATAGCGCATATTATTTGGTACTTGCATCCCCATAGCCCTAGCTTGATTTCGGGGACGAAATCTTTTATTTTGTTTATAGGATTTGTAACGTTCCAATTCACGCTAGGCCCCTCGCACGAGTTTTGAGTCAAGAGACTTGACTCGGGCTCGGGGCGCACTGGCAAAAGGTGTCAAGTGCGTTGGATGGAGTGTAGGGTTGGGTGATATCCAACAGATCGAAAGGGAATGGCCTAAGGGAAAATCATCGAGAATACCTAGTGATTCTCACCGATCGTCGAGTATCGATGAGAATACTCAACGCTCTCAACGCCAGATTTCCGATAAGAATGGCCTAAGGGAAAATCGTCGAGAATACCTGGTGATTCTCGCCGATCGTCGAGTATCGGAGAGAATACTCAACGCTCTCAACTCCAGATTCTCGATAAGAATGGCCTAAGGGAAAATCGTCGAGAATACCTGGTGATTCTCGCCGATCGTCGAGTATCGGTGAGAATACTCAACGCCAGAATTTCGATAAGTTAGGCTAAGGGAAAATCGCCGGGTATCATTGTTGATACCCGACGAATTCGTCGAGAATGCTTGACGATTCTCGCCGATCGTCGAGAATGACAGATGATTCCCGCTGAATTTGGCTTGTGCGTTTTCTTCGCCCAGGCAGATTCGCTGGCTTGCACAGGCGGACCGAAGCGGGCTTCGGGATTCGTGCTGGATGATTCCTTGGACCGGGTCACTTCAATATGACCCATTATGAGCGGTCCAATGGGGCGTTGACACGGGGCAGAAGATTTAACCTAATACATCGGCCTATAAAGGGACGTTAAAGCCGAACCCTAGCCTTGAGCCGATCAACCCTTGTCATCATCATGGATCTCGCGAACCGTCGGAGCCGAGGGAAGTCGGAGCTCTTGGAGGCGGCCTTCTCTCGATCTCTCTCTCTCTCTTTCCTTTGCCGTGAAGAACAAGCACCAAGCAAGGGATGCCGCAAAGAAGAACGACTAGATCCATGGCCGGGAATATTGGTACCGCCGGAAACAAGGTGAGCTTCCTCCCCTCTCCCGTGGTGCTAGATCTATAGTTATATTCTAAGAGAGATATCGACTCCATAGAGTCTTGATGGTGAAGAGGAGATTTCTTAGGGAAAGTCATGCCTAGGTTGTTTTCTAGGCTTTTAGTCTTCTTCAACCTCTCCATCATTCAAAATGAAGATGAGAGAGTGATTCGTGGAGAAGTGCGGCTTTGTGAGGGTGAATAAGGGTGGAAGAATGTCTTGAGGAGTTTTGGGAGGTCGGTGCAAGAAGGAAGATGAACGGATGCCGTTCATCTCACCTTAAGATGCGTGCAGAAATCTGACTTCTGCACGCAGTAATCTTCGCCGCCAGTTTTGGAAACATTCTGTTCATATATGGGTTTACAACTCAACACGAAAGTCATAGCCCTCTAAGATACCTTTCCAACGAGTGGTTGCACGTTTCCAGGCGATACCGGTAGCCACGGGAAAGTCCGTTCGAGTCTGCTGCGATTGGGGGAAATATGTCCAGGAAATCTGTATCCTGTACGCAGCAGACTTCGAGTCAAATTTCTTATGTGATGTGACCAGACCTGGGCTTCTGACTCAACATCAAAGTCGTAGCCCTCGCGAATACCTTTCCAACGAGGGGTTGAGCGTTTATAGCGGATTCCTGTAGCTCCAGGAATTCCAGTTTTGGTGGCAAGCTATATAATAATAATGTTAATGTTAACTCATGGTTAAGTGTACTCTTGGGAAAGTTATGATGTGCAATTTATATCGTTTGGCCCCTTTGATTACGATGCTATAGTTAACCTTAGGAATGTTGTGCTCAACATTGGTAGCCATCTAGGTTAATGGTGATGTGAATTGAGATAGGACGGCTAGTGATCAATGGAGGTTGAGCATGGTTATAGATTATATCTATCCTGTGATGAATTGAGGTGATCAATTAAATAGATAGGTGTGAATGAGAGGAACTCTATTGGGAGAGTATTTTGTACCCGGGATCCGAGCCTAATGGGTTTTGTTGATAACCGATGCTTAGAGATGTAGTCTCCCTATGGGTAGCATCGAGTGAGTTGTGATGGTGCATGTGGTGTGCGACGACTCGATGTGTCGCGATACTGAGATAATGAATGTGGCAAGTCTACGGGCTCGCCAGTCGTCACACCGATGGGAGCCAATAGTTACACCTTGGGCGGTAGGGCTAGACACTTGGTGTCCATAACCCGAGGTCTCCTCCGCGCCATGAGAACGGTTGGGCTTGCGCCTCGTGCGATTCCGAGGTTCCTTCCGATTTGAAATCAAAGGCCAGGTTGGGCTGTGTTCTTGGTGCACATCTAACCAAGACCCCTTCTGAGCCGTAGTACGCGTGTGAGCTCTGCTGTTGTGTTCTTAGCGTTGAGGCGTACAGAGGCCTAGGACAGGTAGTGTGGATACCACCTAGTAGTGGAGACGCCCGCTTCACTGTCACCGTCTGGCCACGACGGTAGACGCCTGAGAGGTTAGCTACCTGCTCGAAAAGTGGGAACTTCAAGTCTGTGTCGACATAGCAACTTGCATGCGTGTGAACATGGGTCGATCATTGCATAACATTCATATCATATCATTCATATCATACACAAGATCCTTATCGTATAAGTTTGTATGAGTACTCTTATACGATGAGTTACTTTTCTGTTAAGCCGAACCTTAACTTATAAGTTTGTATGTGTACTCTTATAAGTTATGTTACTGTTCCTGTTGTAGATTACCTGCTGATTAATTATTTGATTTAATAGAACTGCTAGCTTACTTCGTAGAGATATTATTCTTACCAGTTCCTTGTCATCTGCTTGTTTACTCCTGTTATATATATACATATTGTACTTGTTTCCTTTTTCCACCCGGTGCCGAGGAGTCGCCGGGGGGGGGGGGGGGGGTGGCGGATGTGAAGCCACTTAGTCTTTATGACTAACGATTGCTACGTCTTCCATTTTAGGAGGAAACCCCGTAGATAGGCCAGCAGCAGGACATCCAGGCCCGGACGACAGGGCCTGAGGTGACGGTACCGTCGATACCGTCCGTGATAGTTGTGAGTGTTTTGTTGTAGCCTTCTTGGCAAACAGTTTTTAGACTCTGATATTTTAGAAGCTCGTTATGTTTCTTATTTTCCGCTTCGTTATGGACTTAAAATAAAGTGTGAATTGACTTTCTTTTTATCTTATGATTGGGTTGGCATAGTACATTGATATTGGTTATAGCCGGCGGAATAGGCGTCTTGTAGTACAGACTAACCCGTGTGTTAGTGTTACCGCAAGGCGGCTACTCTTGGCATAAGACTCCCCTCGTGCCGTGTTTTGTGTTCCGGGAGGGGGGGGGGGTCTTACAGTCGGCCACATGGCCTCCTACTGGACAAGGTTGTACACTCTCAGTCGGACCGGAGCATAGGGTGATGCAGTTGAATCCAACGCCTTGCCCTTCTCCTCATAAGTTGCTCCAGGCTTCTTCTCGGACTTTGGTCGCCCGTTCCAACAATCTTGGACATAGTATCCTATCCTCCCACAGTTATAACATGTGCCCGAGGTTCGGACTGTAGTTGCCCTAGAAGCACCAGAAGAAGGGACTAGACTCAAAGTTCATGCCTTCTTATACCACTTACAGAATATAGATTTTGAGAAGTTCGGCATTTTGAACACAGTTTCCTTTGCACTAGAGTCCTCAACTACTCCTAACATAGCTTTCTTTGTCTTCTGAGCACCATTCCGACAATCTCGGGCAAAGTGCCCTTTCTTGCCATAAGTATGACATGTGTAAGTAGCTTTGCTAGTAGATGTTATAGCCCCCTTTCTCAGCGTTCTGCGGTATGCAGCCTTTATAAGACCTGCAGAGTTCGACACCCTACACACTGGCATCTGGTGGCCCTTTCCCAAATCTACTTCCAAAGATCTAGTTGAATCCTCCAAGGCTCGGAATCCCAATAATTTTGGTCCTAGCAGTAGAACTCGCAAATTGCCACACAGACCATTGTAAAATCTATCGACCATAGATTTCTCGTTCTCCAACTCAAAGCCTGGGTAGCGTCTTATCAAAAGAATTGCCTGTAAATATTTCTCCACTGAGTGCATAACCTACACTAAATGCATGTTCAACAGCTGACCCGCTGGTCTTCTAAATTACAATTGCTCCAACACACCCCTCAGTGTTGAGGCCACCTCTAGGACAAAGGGTTGCACATTCCTTCCATGATGTGCATTAGTCATAACAAACACCGCTTCAACTACGCTTCTTATGGTTTCAATAGAAGGACGGGTCTCAGGCACGTCACTTGGTGAACTAATTTTCTCAAAAAGCGGGAGTTCAGACTGCCACGCGCCACTCCCGGAGACCTATAGTCGTACAAAACACAATTAAGTGACCGAACAAAATTGAAAAAATGAATTATAGGAACACGCAGGTTCCTCAAACTTGTGTATTTTCATTCCTAAGTGGACATTAATGGGTTCTTTATATGTTAAAATGATGACGCACATACATGTGCTCACCACCCCTTAAAAGAATTCTCCCACGAATTCTAATAAGCATGATCGAAATCAGTAGTCTGATACCAAATTATAACACCCCTATCCGTCACACAACATATAACAGTAGGTCCGGCCGGGGCCCGACGCCATATACCACAAACAGACCGAAGGGTTACTAAATGAAACCATCCTTCCAATAACACACGCCCTACACGGAGCATATTCTAGCGGAAGCATTTTAAATGTTGCAAAGGAAAGAACCCAAAACACAACATGAATGTCCACTAAATACCCAAAATAGGAATGAGCGTACAAATACACAAAGTACTTGGCCTTATGGCCTTACATGAGTTTACTTTAAACAAATAGTGTCTTCCAAACATCGGCACGCAGGCCGGTCACACATGAGAATAAAATTAAACATTCGCATTGGCCTTCGAGGGACGAAATAGCAGCCAGGGCTTTAGGCCGCTATTTGCCACTAGGCTCCGCAGCACTTGTAAGCAACATTCCACCGTAGCGGTGGCAAACAAAAGCAACGGTCAGCTAAAGCTGAACAAATTATAATGACCCAACCCCTTTCTTGAAGTGGCGGTGCTCCTTCCCTGCAATGCATTAGTATAATCCAATGATTAAAGTGAAAGTACAATATTTGCACAATACACCACAGGTGCAGGCCCGCACAGCCACACACCTCTTTCTCTAAGGGCACTTACTCGGTGAAGCCAGTCTGAACCCAGTCCGTTCCGTGACTCAACCACCGCCCCCAAGACGGCAAATCTCGTGAGTATTTAGTCCTTTCAGCTGCAGCCTAGCCTCGTTCTCCAAATTATCGGTAAGTCCCATGTACCTTAGGTCACTTTAACTGAAGCAGATGGAGTGGGTAGGGTTCCACCAGCCCGTTGCTCACCTCGCCACGACCATTTAGCCTTCGACGCGAGTCAAGTTTCCCCCAGTCCCCCAGTATAGATCATACAACAGTACATAGCCGAGCTATGTACCAGGCTGGTTCCCAAGCCACCAATACAGTAGAACTTTTCTTCCACCCAGATTTTCGGGTGCACCTTGGGGTTAATCCCCAAGACTCCCTGTTGCAATCTACCACGTAGATAACCCAAAAACAACCAACGACACGGAGTCTTCTCCGGATATTCGTACATAATGAGACATCACCGATCCAGACCAACTTGTCTGGGTAGGCTTCACACACCATGTCTATGTTCTTACTTCGATTCCGGACTCTACATGCAAAACAACGGGGACTATTCATTTCCACCCAAACGAAAACCTCACATTCACTGCACACTCGCGAAAGCATGTTTCCTATGCAAAAAGGAAGAGGACTGCACATGTCCAAGAAGAGAATCGTTACCCTTGTGGTTCGCTTTGGCGCCATGGTGACTAGACGAATGAAAAGCACCGTAATGGCCTAGCCTCCGTAGATCTGGACTCAGCTTGCGATTTGGGGCTTCGAAGCTCCTCCGACGGTCGAATGTCTCCTTCTCCTTCTTCCTTGCTCTCCCCTCTCTCTAAAGCTTTTAAAAAGAGAAAGCTTAAAGAGGAATGAGGGTTTTAAACACTATTCCAGGCCTTATTTCAGCAAGGACAGATCTGGGCCATTAGATCCCAATAGAAGGAAACGAACGGCCACGATTCACACTTAAAATACATTTCTTGGGCCGAACACTACTTGTGACACGCCCATGTACAAGGTCATTTTCCACACTCGCTGTGAACTAAAAAATACAGAACAGGACACAACCTCTGACACGGCTTGGGACACGCCCGTGTCAAGCATGAACACGCCCGTGTCATATCCTGTGTGCCCAAACGACGCTGAAACCGTCACATCCCAAACAAGTTACGTCCATGTGACATACCCGTGTCACATGCCGTGCACCAGATATGCCCTGGGACACGCCCGTGTCCCAGGCTGTGTAACTTACTCGACATAGTCCGGCTAATAACCTGAGCAGGACACGACCCTGGACACGCCCGTATCTCAGGCTGTGTGCACGACCTCCAATGATCGTCGACTGCATTTCGTCGACCACGCAGAAAATCATCCAACTCGTAGCAGGACACGACCATGTACAAGCCCGTGTGACCCATATTATGCCCTAGAATGGCCTTAAGGTGCTACCAGGTCATTTCAGAGTTTTGGGGCGTTACAGGAGGAGCCGCCTCCGACGGCCATGTCGTCGGGAAATGCTAGCCACTACCTCAATGGAGGTGGTGTCGATAATCGTTGGTGGTGGGATAAGCAAGGTGGACGGGAAATAAGCAACCAAAATGCTACAGGCTGGGAAGATCACAGCCATTGGCTATCAGGGAGGATAACCCGATGCCATTCATTTCTGCATTAATTAAACTATAGCATTTTGTGATATTTATGTGCATTTCTGTCACATTTTTACAGTCATCTTACATATTAATTTTAGGCCTGGTAGAGGCATATTCAGAGAAAATCATCAACATAAGAAATGTATCCTTAGGTCTTACCTTTATTGGACACCCTAAAAATGTAATTTGGAGCACTATAGCTCCCTGTTGGGTCATTCTCCTAGGACTACTTCTATACTAGTGCAGAATTTTAAATGGATGACTAGGCTAAACTATAAGTCCACATGCGGTGAAATATAGGTCAAGCATGTGTGTATAACATACTTAGACTGTCTAAAAATGAGAATTTTTGGAGGATAGTTTTCTAAATGAAAATGTTTAAGTTTCCTACCTAAATCACATAAGGGGGGGGGGTGAATAGGTGAGTTGTGCGTCTTTTTGCGGAATAAAAATTAAGTGAGCTATGAACAAAAAATTAACCAAGCATTTACAGACGACACCAAGAGTTATAGTGGTTCCCCAACCTTGGGCACATCCACTTTCCACTCACTGATCTAGCAATGCACTAGACTCGGCAACTCAACTAATCTCGGATTAAAAACAATCCTACTACTCGGAATAACGTTCCTACAACTCGATCCAAAAACAGGATCTACACTCGGAAGAGAAAAAGTTCCTATAACAACTCGGAGAGCAAAGCTCCTACACTCGGAGAAGAATCTCCTACAAGAATAAATTGAAATATAAAAGAAATACAAACAATATTTTCTCTCAGATGTTAAAACTTCTGCCTTTCTTCTTCCTTGAACTTTGTGGATCTATCCGAAATAATTGAAGAAGACTTGGATAGATCTCTTATCTAAAATTTCTGGACTCACAAGATCAAGTAAAGGATCTGTCGATTGCAGAAGATCTTGATCTGTGAATCAACTGCTCTTAATCGTTCTAGATCGAAAGCGCTTTTGGCGATGAACGACAGCTTCCGATTTTGGAAAGAAAAATAGAAATTCAGAATACTTTGAATTTCTTCTTATGCTTTTTAGGGTTGGTCGGAAATGACAAGACCTTTTATATGACATGCCTAACAGTTATAATCATAATTAATGATAGCCACATGGACCAATCACGTCTAATGACATTTGACAATCCCGTCAGTCTGGACTTAAGAAATTTTCAGAAAATAGTTCACCATTTCTCGATAAGAATTATTATACTCGAGAAAAAGAAGTTTTGTTCTCGAGAACAATGATGGAGAACTCGAGAAAAAAACTTGCTGAGAATGTGGAGGTGTAAAACAGCAGTCTCAAGAATGAAGGAAAGTACTCGATAAAACTAAATTATTGTTCTCGAGAAGAAGCACTTTGGTACTCGAGTACAAATAACTATCTCGAGAACTAAAATAGGTCTTCTCATGAAAAAGACTTACAGAAATTCTGTATGGAAAGGAAGTAACTCGAGAAGAAGTGTCATGAAGCACTCGAGTACATAAGCCCTTTTCGAGAACAACAATAAGCTTTCTCAAGAATTACTTCTGCCACTCGAATTCATGACAAGTCTAACTCGAGAACTAACATTAATCCTTCTCAAGTACAAAACATAGCACTCGAGAAAAACACTTAGAGAATTTCTCTGAAAATCTGAAAACTTAATTTCTTCAAAAAAATAATCAGCACCTAACTTTCCTCCCATGCCCTTAGTGCTTGAAAAGGAAGTGTATCCCAATAGAGAGGCTACACATGAGTTAACACCATGGATCACACAATGAGGGATTACATTGTATGGTCCTATGTTTGGAGACTTATTGTAGATTGACATTGGTCTACAATTGGCAATTAAGTCCTGCAAACACTCTACTAAAAAGAGCATCAAATACAAACTTAATTCATCTTAGTTCAATGATGATTTCATATAAATTTTGGCTATTGTGGATGAAATACCCAACAATCTCCCCCTATTTCTAGAAGTTAGAACCCTCTACACTAAGGTGAATTACATCAAGAGAAATACAATAAAGAAACTAATAGCCATGATAAGTAGAATAAAAGCTATTATGGAGAAAAATCAGATCAACAAAATTAAAAGTTCATATAAATAGAAATTTGTCCAAGAGAAAATTTAATTCCATAATTTTAAAAATGAACTTTCAAAACATCTTCAACTTTTACTGATCCCTTTGTTGTTGCTGTCTTTCAAGCTTTTCCTGTGGTCTTTTCGAGTAGCTGTAAGTCTTGGGGAAATACTTTGGAGGTCTAGGTGGAGCCTTGGGATTATTTCTTCCATATACTCTGTCATATATCCTTCTTTTGGTAAGAGATTTTTCATATAATCCCCATTCATCAGAGCTGTAATGAAGGCTTTTAGATTCATTGAAATCAAGAACTAGCTTGAGAGTTTCAGGTATAAGAGATTTGGAAGTTGGACTCCACACTTCAGTAAACTCTTGAGGTCTTTTCCTTTCAGCTTCAGGATGTGGAGTTGATCTACTAGCTGAGGCTCCATCCCTATATTTTCTTCTTTTTGCTTTCTTAACTTCTGGAGGATGAGGAGGCATACCTGCTTGTTCTGATTCCCAAACTTATTCATATACATCAGGAGGTGGTCCTTCAAAGTATTCTTGAGGTGGTACTTCAAATTATTCTGGAGAAGGAGAGAAAGTTGGCTTATTTACATCCAAGTGTGCAGGAGGGGGTGTAGTAGGATCCATTGCCAGTTCAGAAAATATTTGATTGTGCATCCAAATGGTTGTGTCATAAGTATATAACTTAATACTTTTGACTTTCTTCAGAATAGATATTTGGATATCTTTCAATTGATCTCCCGACTGATTTTTCATAGACTGAGCTTGTTTTTCCAATTGTTCTTTCACTTTAGCCTCCCCCTATCTGACTTCTAGAGAGAGGGTACTGATAAAATCTTCTTTAAATGTTCCAACTTCTTCACAAGTTTTGAAGTTCCTTTCTTGGGCTTTCTTCTCAAGTTGAATCTGATTGTTAGCAAGGGTAACTGATTGTTCCATAACATGACCAATGCTTGCGATTGTATGATCTATGGATTTTCCACCTATTTGCAAGAGCCTTATAAATTCATCTGTATTGGTCTGGATTTCAGCAAATCCATGCATCATTTCTTTCTCCAATACAGTCATTTTTTTTGTTACAACTTTCAGAGAATCATAAAAGTACTGTCTCTGGCAGCAAGCATAACTTCAATTTTTCTTAAAATATTACCTTCAAGAAGTTCTGTAGGCTGAGTAAATGGTGGAGGCAGAGAAGGGGCTATCCATAGAGGGATTTTTTCAATTACAATAGTTGAGGTAGAAGCTAATTTCTTGTTTATAGTGCTGTCTTCATCTTCAGCATCAATGGGCAGCAAGGAGGGAATATTGAAGTGAAGACTTGGAAGTCTTGGTTCAGCAGCTTCTTCAAGAATGTCATATTCTGAATCATGAATTGAAACAACTTCATCATCATGTAAATTTTTCAGGAGATTTCTCTGGTTCACTTACAGGAGACTTTTCTGCTTGAGGAGAAGGAGACTTTGCTGGAGACTTGGGAGATGTTGCTGGAGAATAGGGATGATCTTCAGTAAGAGGGGATAGAGGCTCTTTGAAAGTGAGCTGCTCTATCATCCTGGTAATATCTTTATCAGTGGATAAGAGCTGTTCTTGAATATGAGCATCTGTCAAGTGTTCTGAGTCTGGAATATCTTCAGCAGCAAGAAAATTTGTATCTTCTATATGCAATAGAGAGGAAGAGGCAGAAGCAGGTGTAGATTGAATATCTTCTTGGACTGGATGACTGGCAGCAGATGGAGAGACATGAGGAGGAATGGCTGTAGCATGAATAGTGACTGGTGCTGGAATTTCTGTGTGGATTGGTGCTAGAGCTAGAGTTTGTTGAGCTGGGACAGATGGGGCAGGCTCCCCCTAAATAATTGAGTCAAATATTTGATGTGAAGTAGGAGATGGGGTCATGTCCACATCTTCAATTTCCTTAGCAGATTTGTCAGATTTTTGCAATTTAACCTCCCCTCTCTTGAAGGAGGTGATGGAAACCTTCTTCATATGGTGGAGGGTTATGCCCTTTTTCATGGAGAAAATTTCTGGATTCATCTGATTTCGGTACAAAGAAATTATTCTGCCATAGTTTGGGCTCTTAATGCCTACCTTAATCTTTTAAAAATGCATCATGCCGCACTGGAACTTCTTTCTACAAATCACTGCAGTCATTAGATCAAAAAATTCTGGAGTAATATAACTGATAGAACTTGTTTTGCAGAGAAGAACTTTGCCCAGTATATCTGGCAGTAAATTGCTTTCAACATTCATGAACTGTCTTCTAGTTGTTTAAGAGGATTGGGGAATCCCACAGAAAATATATGCTCTCTAATAATCAGTGCTAATGAGATCATCTTCCATGTCTATGATAGGAAGTTGTAGAAACTGAGAAACAGAGAGGGAAGACATTTTTACCTAAATATCTTGAACCTCAGACTTGATCACCTTGCCATTGCATTTAATCTTAGTGTGCCAGAAGAGATCTTCAACATCAGAAGTCAAAATACGGCATGGATGTTCCAGAACAAAAGACAACCCGGCTGTATCGAGAAAAAAGAGAACATTTTTGAAATCATCTGAAATCTCGGCAATCCTTGTAGAAATCTGTTCACTCCCGATCCCAAGCTTGGAAGACAAAGCCATTGATGTGGAGGAATTGAGTTTGGCTGTCCGACGAATGGAGAAACTGGCTTGCGACAGACGGCGGAGACAGAGAAGACGAAACGGCTTTTCTCGAGAGACGGGGTTTTGAAATCGGGAAAGAATTTCTTGGACCTAAGTATATTTATATTTACCTTTAAATTTTGATGAAAAATGATATAAATAACATTAAAAGTACCTGGAAAATGGCAGTGAAGAGCTTGGTTGCCACTGTGAAAATTTTGAACTTGACAAACTGTTGGACACCTGATTTCTCGAGAGAACTATTTGTTCTCGAGAAGAAGATTATCGACACTCGAGTAGAATCTTCCTTGGTCTCGATTAGAATTATTATTCTCGAGAAGTAATTTCTTGTGTTCAAGATGTAAGTTTGTTATTCTCGAGTACAAGTGTTGTACTCGAGAAATGAAGTTCATTCTCCGAAATTTCTTGAATTTTGAAGTAAAACCTGAGCTTGAACTTGCTTTAGACCTTATTCTTCATTCTTTTTCATCCCTATTGAGCATGCCAAGTTCTGTTTTGAAGAACGAGAACTTGGCCTTGTCCAACGGCTTTGTGAATATGTCTGTAATTTTCCTGTCAGTTTGGACATATTGGAGATTTATGTCCCCATGCTCCACATGCTCCCGGATGAAATGGTATCGCAGCTCTATGTCCTTTGTCCGGCTGTGAGAGACTGGATTGCTGGCAATTGCAATCACACTAGAGGAGTCGTAAAACAAGGGAATGTATTTGACTTTCACATTGTAATCTTCTAGTTGGTTCTTTATCCATAGTAATTGTGCACAACAATTAAAGGCAGAAATGTATTCTGACTCGACCGATGAAATTGTGACACAATTCTGCATTTTGCTGCTCAAAGAAATGAGCCTCCTTCCAAGAATTTGGCAAGTCCCGGAAGTGCTCTTTCTATCATCTTTACTTCCTGTAAAATCTGCATCTGAGAAACCAATTAGTTCGTTGTCATTACTTCTTGGGTACCATAAGCCAAGATTTGGTGTACCCTTAAGGTATCTCAAAATCTGCTTTGCAGCAGCATAGTGAGATTCCTAAGAGTTCACTTGAAATCTAGCACATACACATGTTGAAAATATTATGTCCTGTCTACTAGCAGTAAGATAGAGCAAGGATGTAATTATGCTTATGTACTTGGTTTCATAAAAAGGTTTCCCTTTCTCATCCTTGTCCAAAGACATAGTTGAACCCATTGGAGTCCTCATAGAGGTTGCGTTCTCCATTCTGAATTTCTTAATTAACTCCCTGGTGAACTTCGCCTGAGAGATTAAAATTCCATCTTCAGATTGTTTCACCTGAAGTCCTAAGAAATACTTCAGCTCTCCCAAACTGCTCATTTCAAACTTCCCTTGCATAATTTTGGAAAACTTTTTGCAGAGGTTGTTGTCAGTAGAGTCGAAGATGACGTCATCGACATAGATTTACACTAGTAAAATCTTGCCTTTTATTTCCCTAAGAAATAATGTCTTATCTATCCTTCCTCTTGTGAACTTGTTCTCAAGAAGAAAGTTAGAAAGCGTCTCGTACCATGCCGAGAAGCTTGTTTCAAACCATATAATGCTTTAAATAATAGATGAACATGTTCAGGAAAGTTAGAATCAACGAAACCTGGAGGTTGTTACACATACACCTCTTCCTTTATGTCACCATTAAGGAAGGCACACTTCACGTCCATCTGATAGACAGTCAAGCCCTTAAGTGCAGTATATGTTAGGAATAACTTGATTGCCTCAAGTCTTGCCACTGGAGCATATGTCTGGTCGAAGTCGATTCCTTCTTCTTGTCGGCATCCTTTGGCGACGAGTTTTGCCTTGTTCTTTATGATTTTTCCTTCCTCATCCATCTTGTTCCTGTAGACCCACTTGGTTCCGAAGATGTTCTTATCTTTGGGTCTTGGAACAAGCTTCCATACTTGGCAATGCTTGAATTGGTTCAATTCTTCTTCCATTACAATTATCCATGATGCGTCTGAGTTTGCTTCCTCAAACTTCTTCGGTTCAACCTGTGAGAGAAAATTTCAAATATAAATTCTCAGTAGATGTACCTCTATGAGTTCTGACACCATCACAGGGATCTCCATGATTTTGTCCATTGGGTGATCCTTTAGATGTCTGAGCTCTAGAGTCCTTACATCTGGAGTTTCTTCAACCACAGGAGTGACTTCATCAAATTGGATGATTTCTTCATCTTTATCATCAACCTCTCCAATCGGGGTTGGAGTGGAGATCTTGATGAACTTTTCATCTTTTTTTTTCTGTCGACTCACCCAAGTTTAGTTCTTTCATCTTTTAACCTGCATCTTCAATAAACACACTAGAAGAGCTGCCTTGCAGCAAGCTCATCTCATCAAATACAACATGAATAGATTCTTCTACAACCAGGGTTTTCTTATGAAAAATCCTATATGCCTTACTATGACTACTATACCCTACAAAAATACCTTCAAAGCTCTTTTTGCTAAATTTAGTAGTGTGATACTTGCCAATGTTAAGGACAAAGCAATTACAACCAAAGATTCTAAAATATGAAATAGTCGGTTTCCTGCCCTTTAGTAGTTCGTAAGGTGCCTTATTTTGGTTCTTATTTATGAGTGCTCGATTTTGCACGTGGCATACAGTATTGATGACTTCAGACTAGAAATATTTTGGTAGTACGACATCACTCAACATGGTCCTGCATGCCTCTATGAGTATTCTATTCCTTCTCTCAGCTACTCCGTTTTGCTGAGTACGAGGAGAGGAAAACTCATGAAAGATACCTAGTCTTTCACAAAATTTTGTCATGACCCCAGACTTGAACTCAGTTCCATTATCACTTCTGATTTTTGACTACGAAACAGTTGTATTCATTCTGGATCTGCCTGACAAAATTCGTAAAGATGTCAAAAGTATCTGACTTTTGTTTTAGAAAGAACACCCACGCAAAGCGCGAGTAATCATCAACAATAACCAATATATAATCCTTACCTCTCAAACTTCTAACTTGCAGTGGACTGAATAAGTCCATATAAAGTAGGTGTAAACACCGATTAGAGTCTTTGCATATAATGCTTTTAAAGGTATCCCTTGTTTTCTTGCCTTTTACACATGCATGACAAGGTCTATCTTTAGCGCACTTGACATTTGGGGCATCACGTACTAAATTAAGAGAAAATAATTTGTTAATAGTTTTGAAATTAATATGTGCTAGCCTCTTGTGACATTGGTCACCAAGAGACGCACTATCTTTAGCAGAAAAGCACACTGGTGTAGAAGAGTTTATATTAATAAAATTCAAACAAAATATATTTCTACTACGAGTGCCTGATAGAATCGTTTCCAGATTATCTACTGATTTTATCAAGCACTTGTCTGCATGAAATTCTACTATGTATCCTTTATCGCAGAGCTGGCTTATGCTTATGAGATTGTGTTCCAATCCTTCAACATAAGCCATATCTGATAAGGATACACTACCATTCGTAATCATACCGTAGCCTTTAGTAATTTCTCTGTCAGAACCTCCAAAGATGACTTTTGGCCTGTTCATGACTGGAGAATAATTCTGGAGAAGGATTATTGTCCCGGTCATATGCCGAGAGAATCCACTGTCCAAGTACCAGATAGGAGTTTGGGTGGCCTTTGGACATGCCTGCAGCCACAATCAGTTTGCCTTAGGTACCCAAACACATTTCGGTCCTTGGTCGCAAGTTAGCATACTCCCCTACGTGTATTAACATTATGGGTAGTCTTTATCACATTGTTAACCTGAGGAGTTACATAATTTCTGGAGTTAAACCCGCAATCAATGGTTAAGTGAACAATTTTGCCACAACACCAATAGTTAACCTCTTGTATCTTTGTCTAAAATTCTCCTGATTGACCTTTTGAGAGTGTGGTATAGCAGGGGTAGCTGTCTTGGAGGTAGAAGCTTCATGGTGATGGCATTCACATGGCTTCTTCTCCTTAAGAGGCCTTTCCATAACAATCTTTACTTTTGGTGCCTTCTTGATGTTATGACCATGATTATAAGGGCCATAGATCTAAAGAGTGAACTCCTCATAAGGTGCCTTGAATACGCTATCACCAAAGTCCTGGGGATGGGTCCATCCTTGGTAACGAGACTTGGGCTCTACATAAGTAGGCCTAGCAAAGTAACTGTAGGACAAACCAAGATCAAACTTGTTGGTTGAAAAGATAACCTTTTTGAATGATGTCTGATCTTGAGGAGCTTTCCCCTTTTCCTTGGCCAGAGCCTTCTTGGATGCCTTATTCTTTCTTTGAGCCTTATTTATCCTTGAGGATTTACTAGGAGCTTCAACATGGCCTAAGCCAGCACCTTTAGCCTGAGCTGAGAATTCAGCAGCAAAAGGAAGGACAGCCTTTGGCTTGGAGAAATTTTAAACAAGTTTCTTTTCTGCTGCAAGTTGTTCTTCTAATTCTTTGATGATCTTCTCCTTCATATCTATGGGCTCAAGAAACTTATTATACTCTTCAATAAAATTATTTAAATTCTCTCTGAGTGAGTCCATCTTGGCGACTTCCTCTCTCAGAGTGCTCTCTTTAGCCTTGAGAGACTTTATCTCCTTGGCCTGAGTTTTCACGACTTTTCGACATTTGTCGTAAGCCTTGATTAACTCCTTATATTGAGCCATGAGTTCAGAATCATCATCAGAAGAGCTGTCCTCATGATCATGATCAGAAGCATCTAATTCAAAAAGAGGAGTATGAGAATTTACCTTCCCAGTGAACTGGGGTTCTTCTTCTTCATCAGTTTGTGCCATTAGCCCAAAGTAGGCTTCCTCTTCTTCACTTGACTCAGATAACTCAGAGTCGCTGAGAGTATTTCCCTTCTTGGATGGTAGACTTCTTTCAGTTCTCTTCTTATTATAAGAAGATTTCTTCTCCTCTCTTTTTCCACCCTCCTTCTTGTGAGGGCAATCAACAATAACTTGACCTGGCTTATTGGAACAATAGCAAATAATGTCAGAAGAAATATATTTGTTCTGTTTTGTATGATACTTGTCTTGGCTACTTGAGCCTTTCTTGTGTCGACCACCATCATGACGTGATCTTCTGTACGAGGCATCTTTGCCTCTCCATTATTTCTTCTTGTTCAAGAATTTCTTGAAATGCCTTGAAAAAGAGAAACTCTCCTTCAGAAAACTTTGAGCCAGAGGTACTTGGCTCTGAAGTTTCTTCTTTACTATCTTCCAGTGCAGGAGTAGGTGATGCAACTTTGGCTTTTCTTGAGCTGTCTGCCTTCAGTATGACAGACTTCTCCTTGAATGAGAACCGACTCTTCTCTTCTTCAGCTTTTCTTGAATTAATTTACAACTCATATGACATTAGCTTTCCGAACAGATCCCGAGGGTCAGTCTCTGCCAGCTTGCCAAACTCCCAGATAGCACAGACTTTGTTGTCCCACTCCTAGTTAGGGACCTTAGAAATTTATCATTCAGCTCTCCATTAGTGAAGACCCGGCCATATACTCTTAGGACGTTAATAATCTTGAAGAAACTTTCAAAGGTATCTGCAATTGCATCCTTGGGTCCTTGTCGTAATGCTTCATATTTCTGATTTAGAAGGGATCTTCTGTCATCCCTAACCTCTTCAGTGCCTTCCATCAAGATGATAAGAGACTACCACATTTCCTTAGCGGATTGGCAGTGAATCAGGTTCTACAGCATAGAATCATCGACTGCACTTGCGATGTTATTTTTGGCTTTCTTGTCTAAAGAGACAAGAGCAATCTCATCCTTATCAAGACCATCAACTTCTTAGGAACTTTCTTGGTAGGATAAATAATGGAGGCGGTCATGGGAACATTAGGACCTTCTTCAACAATCATAAAGATCCTTGGATCCACAGCTTCCATGAAAAACTTAATCCTTTCTTTCCATATGAGAAAGTTTGCCTTTGTGCATAGAGGAAGCTTAGCAAAATCCTTTGCCTTGTCCATTCTAGTATAACTCAATAGACAACTTGGGGCAGATCTGTTCAAGGTGTTAACCTTTTTATGAACAATCTCCCTCTTATACCAATTGAAAATGTTTAAGTTGCCTACCTAAATCACCTAGAGTGGGGTGAATAGGTGAGTCGTGCGTCTATTTGCAGAATAAAAATTAAGCGAGCTATGCACAAAAAATTAACCAAGCATTCACAGACGACACCAAGAGTTATAGTGGTTCCCCAACCTTGGTTACATCCACTTTTCACTCACCGATTTAGTAATGCACTAGACTCGGCTACTCCACTAATCTTGGATTAAAAACAATCCTACTACTCGGAACAACGTTCCTACAACTCGATCCAAAAATAGGATCAACACTCGGAAGAGAAAAACTTCCTACAACAACTTGGAGAGCAAATCTCGTACACTCGAAAAAGAATCTCCTACAAGAATAAATTGAAATATAAAAGAAATATAAACAGTATTTTCTCTCAGATCTGAAAACTTCTGCCTTTCTTCTTCCTTGAACTTTGCGGCTCTGTCAGTAATAATTGAAGAAGACTTGGCTAGATCTCTGATCTAAAATTTCTGGACTCACAAGATCAAGTAGAGGATCGGTCGATTGTATAAGATCTTGATCTATGAATCAACGTCTCTAAATCATTTTGGATCGAAAGCGCTTTTGGCGATGAAGGAGATGAGATGTGCCTTCCAATTTTGGAAAGGGATTCAGAATACTTAGAATTTCTTCTTATGCTTCTTAGGGTTGGTCGGAAATGATAAGACCTTTTTTAGGACATGCCTAACGGTCATAATCATAATTAATGATAGCCACGTGGACCAATCACATATAATGACATTTGAAAATCCCGTCAGTCTGGACTTAAGAAATTTTAAGAAAATAGTTCAGCATTTCTAAAGAAGAATGATTATACTCGAGAAAAAGAAGTTTTGTTCTTGAGAACAATGATGGAGAACTCGAGAAAAAAACTTGGTGAGAATGTGGAGGTGGGAAATAGCAGTCTCCAGAATGAATGAAAGTACTCGAGAAAACAAAATTATTGTTCTCGAGAAGAAGCACTTTGGTACTCGAGAACAAAGAACTATCTCGAGAACTAAACAAGGTCTTCTCGAGAAAAAGACTTAGAGAAATTATGTCTGGAAAGGAAGTAACTCAAGAAGATGTGTCATGAAGCACTCGAGTACAAAATCCCTTGTCGAGAATAGCAATAAGCTTTCTCGAGAACTACTTCTGCCACTCGAATTCATGATAAGTCAGACTCGAGAACTAACTATAGTCCTTCTCGAGTACAAAACATAGTACTCGAGAAAAACATTTAGAGAATTTCTCTGAAAATCTGAAAACTTAATTTCTTCAAAAAATAATCAGCACCCAACTTTCCTCCCATGCCCTTAGTTCTTGAAAAGGAAGTGTATCCCAATAAAGAGGCGACACATAAGTCAACACCATAGATCACACAATGTGAGATTTCATTGTATGGTCCTGTGTTTGGAGATGCATTGTAGACTGATATTGGTCTATACTTGGCAATTAAGTCCTGCAAACACTCAACTAAAAAGTGCATCAAATACAAACTTAACTCATCTTAGTTCAAGGATGACTTCATACAAATCTAGGCTATTGTGGATGCAATACCCAACACTATAGTTTTAGTCAAAATTTGATTTATTACATAAATGTGATTTAAGGAGTTTTACACCTCTAAATACCCCGAAATTTGGGTGGCATGACCATAGGGTCATCATATGACTATGGTAAAAGTTTAATACAATTTTGCCCCCTGTATGTTGGGGAAATCCAACATGTATGGTGAAGGTAGATTTATAAATAATGTGTAAAATGTATAATGGGTGTTTAGACCATTTGACCCAATGTCTGTACATGAAATTTTGGACAGAGACTTGTGGAGGTGAAATACTCCATTCATGTGAAAATTAGAATTTTTGGAATAAAAAATACAATAAGTTGGATCTATTTCAAAATTAGCACATTTAGGTGTTAAAATGAAAAATAGGGCTACTAAACTTAGAAAATTCCAAATTGTTGATCTAAGCCCTAATAGGTCATTTCACTTCTCTGGAAAAAATTTTGAGCACTTTGGAGAATTATTCCATGTATAAATAGTGTAATTACATTTTTACCCTTATGGGACTTTGATCAAAAACACGAGTATTTCTGCAATATGAATCCCTGTAAATTTTATTAAGATTTTTGGATAATTATTTATGATGAATAATATAATACTGGCATTTTTGTAATTATCTTAATATATGAATATCTTGAGGTAAAATAAGTGGCTATGAGTATGAAAATCTTCTTAGACCATTATCTTATTAATATTAATAAGTAGGAATTTTAGCTGAATTTTTACATGATTATTCTTAGTTCTTTATTTAAAATGGAAGATAATGAGATTTCAATCATATATGGAAAATAAGGGTCAAATCAAGATGGAAAATTAAGATATTTGGTTAACAAATATCTTTAACCTAGATGAATATCAGATAATTTATTTATACTAAATGGACCACTAGTTAGAGTAGTTCTTGTTCAAAGTGACCTAGGTCACTTTATTAATTAATTTTAATTATGGTCCAAAATGATTAAGAAAATTATGGAATTCTGAATTACCTATAATGATCACATGATAAACCCATGATAATAATTTGGAGGCCTTTGGCCTATGGAATTGGAAGTCATGTTATATGGGTTAGAATTTAGTCGTGCGCTACGCTTAGTAAAAAGTGACGAGTAATTCTAGGACCCACAAGAAAAATGACAGGTTGTTTGATTGAGAGATGTATTGGGAATTTGAAACCCTGATTGGTATGACAAGTATGTCACTATATAGTAACGAGTGTTAGAGTGCAAGTCACAAGCAGAACAACTATAACGGGGTCCGACGAAAGATCGTCGCTCTCCCAATCAGTACCATAAGTCATTAGGTTTACTCAAGAGTAATAACGAGCTGTGGGTATTAGTAGTGGGTAGACACTTATAAGTAAGCGTCCTTAAGAAAGGGAGCTTTGGGCTTCTGCCCATCGTAGTTCCTATTGCCCTCGAGAGCCCTTAACCGGGCATGCCCTGGCAGTCCAAGGATTTACCCAAAACTACTATGTATAACAAGAATTAGACAAGAGTAGTCTAATAGGTTAAGGGAGTGATGTGACAAACTCACACGTATAGGGTGGAGGGTTTTAGGACGGGTTTAGTCCTACTAGCTGGAGGCTCGGATGTTTGGATTTAGGACGGCTTTAGTCCTATGAGCCGGAGGCTCGAATGTTTCGATTCAGGATGGCTTTATTACTGCAAGCTGGAGGCTTAGATGTTTGGATTATGGATGGGTTTTGTCTTACAAGCTGGAGGCTCGGGTTTGAAATGACTTGAATATGCATAGAACATATTAGTGGCAGGTCAAGCGGTACTTGCCAATCGTCACACCAACCGCAGTATGGTGACTCTAGTGAGGTGTGATAGTTTGAGGGGCAAGTAGGTTGTTTTATACTGTTGTCTGAATGATAATCCCCGAAAATACACACCAGACCAAAAACACTAGTGGAAATGGCCTACAATTTAGTACGTAGAGACTCTAGAGTGCACCTCAGACATGTACAGAGGCATACGAAGGGTCTAGGCCTAGTAGTGTATATACCTTCCTAGGAAGTGGAGACACCCGCTATACTACTATCGTAGCCACAATGGTGGTACCAGATAGTTCAGCTAACTCCAAAAAGTGGGAACTAAAGGTCTGTGATCACAGAGTTGTGTGTGTGAGTTGCACTTATATGAATCACAACCCATATAACTCATCATAGCATACATACATACTTAGGGTATACACACTGTGGATCTTTATCTTATAAATTAGTATGGGCACTTTTATATGATAAGTTATATTTATGAAACTTTAACTTATAAGTTTGTCTGAGCATTCATATATGTAAAAGTACTCCTGTGATGTTTGTGTAGTAGTAGATAGTTTACTTTCTACTCTTACTTTACTTTACTTATTGCACTCATTTTTAGTACTGATTACCAACTTTACATGTGCTATATATAACTGCTAGTTCAATGATGTAATAGTTAGAAATATATCCATGATAGAATAGTTTCACCATCACCTTTTTTCCTATGTTTCTGCTTTGTAGCCCTCCACTTTCATCCTCCCGTATGGTGCCTAGGAGTCGCGGGGGTGAGGCGAGGACAAAATGGCTTAGTCTTTATGACTAATGGTCGGTTGTGACCATATAATTTTAGGAGCTCGAGGAGATGGAGCACCAGTGCGACCAACAGGATGAGGTGGCAGGACCTAAGGAGCAGTTACCATGCACTACTACTACCATAGTTCGGCGTCAGGTAATGACGAGTGTTTCAGTTACAGCTTCCGCATAGTGTTTGTTGTGAGAGAGCAATTTGATTCTATTTGCCATATACTAGGGATAAGCCCTTCTCTCACTTTTGTATTCATTGTGGACTGTTGTACCATTCATCTTCATTATATATATATGATGATATTGCTGTGACTTGCAGACTTGCTAGTTTTCAATTTCTGCTAGTTATACTTCTATTCTCAATTGGGCTACAGGTAAATGATCTTACAAGCCGACAGGATTTGCGTGTTATGGTGTTGACTAGCCCGTGTGGCTAGTGTCACCGAAAGGCAATAGTTCTGGGCATAAGACCGGGTAACCTTCTTGGCAAGGGGGAGGGGGTCTTATATAATCAGATATGACTTCCCATTGTTGAGCACATAGCATTTGCTACCAAAGACCCTGAGGTAGGCAAGGTTTGGTTTTCTGCCCTAAATGATCTCATAGGGAGTCTTCTTGAGATACTTGTTGACAGAAGCCCTATTCAAGACGTGACATGCATTATTTACTGTCTCAAGCTAGAAGTATTATGGGAGAGATGTATCACTTAGTAGTGTCCATCCAGCTTCTATGAGAGTTCTATTTTTCCTCTCAGCTATCCCATTTTGTTGGGGTGTTCTTGGAGAAGAAAATTCTTGGAGAATCCCATATTCTTCACAGAACTTTGTCATGGCATCAGATTGAAACTCAGTGCCATCGTCACTCCTGATTTTGACCACAGGGCTGTCTAATTCATCCTAAATTTTCTTGATAAAGGTCCTGAAGATGTCAAGGGTTTCAGACTTTTTCTTAAGAAAGAAAACCCAAGCAAACCTTGAAAATCATCAACTATCACAAGAGTGTAGAATTTCCTACCTAGACTATGAACTGGCATAGGACCAAACAAGTCTATATGCAGGAGGCATAAACACCTCACAGAATCCTTGGCATCAATGCTCTTAAAAGAAGCTTTGGTCTGTTTACCCTTTTGGCTTACAGAGCAAATACCCTCTTTGGTGCATTTAATATTAGGACCATTTCTGACTAGATCTTCACTATGGAGCTTGCTAATGGTCTTGTAGTTCAAGTGAGCTAGTCTTTTGTGCCATTGCATACAGATTAAGACTTTCTCATTTGAAACTAGACACACGGGGGGTGTGAGAACTAAAACATAAAAAGTTTAAACAATAAATTTTCCACCTCTTAGTGCCTATCAAAATGACCTATTGGTCACTTGACCTTTTAATTTTGTACTCATCCATATGGAATACAATGACATATCCAAGATCACATAGTTGGCTTATGCTTATCAGGTTGTGTTGCATCCCTTCCACATAAGCCACTTTTGATATTGAGACTATGCCATTGGAAATCATACCATATCCCTTGGTAAATCCTCTGTCTGAATCTCCAAAGATAACTTTAGGTCCATTTTTCACATGAGTGTAGTCCTTAAGGTGAAATCTTGTTCCAGTCATGTGCTTGGAACATCCACTGTCCAAGTACCATATTGGTGTATGGGTACTTGGACTAACCTGCAATCACAATTCAATTTATCTTAGGACCCCAAAAGAGTTTGGTTCATAGGTTCTTGTTAGTCTAAAAATTAACTTGTCACCCTGCAACACACATGGAAGGAAGACTCACTTTAGGCCTTGGAACACTAGGGTTGTGCCAACAATCTATGGAAAGTGTCCCACTTTAACCACAACACCAGTACTCATGAATGTTATAACTTCTCTTCATAACAATTCTAGTAGGTTGCAAGCTATTAACAATAGACTATTTAAAGGGGAGAGTAGCAACCCTCTTCTTGTTTCTTTCAGCAAGAATCTGACTGAAAGTAAGTTTGACAGTAGATAAACTTGGATTTCTCTGATTACTACCAACAACAGTCTTCTTTGCATCAAATATGTTATTTATGGCATCAGAGATGGCCAAGTCAGACTCACTGATAGACTTGCCTTTGGTCTGTGAAAGTCTTTGATTTCAAGTGTAGCTAAACACCTAGAGGGGGGAGTGAAAAGGTTTTGAGGACATTCTACTTTCCTTTAGAATTTATCTGAGTTAATGTCTGTTGTGATTAGTTAGTATTACTTTCAAGAAGATCACGCACAACACATAGAAGGTTTATAGTAGTTCCCTAGAGTTTGGGTACGTCCACTGCCCCTCCTGCCTTTCTAACTGTTTGTTAGACAAGACATCTCACCAAAATGTCGGCTCCTAACTTCTTACAACACGATCCCACAAGAGCACTCAGTCTCCTCCAAGACCTATAGCTAGGGTACAAAACCCTACAACTCAGTGATCAATAGATAACCTACCTCAGGTCAAAAGGCCCAAACACTCAGGCTATGAGGATAGCCTTACACTCAGATCCAACCTGGATCCTACAACTCAGATTCACACTTGAATCCTACCACTAAGGCCAGAGCTATATACTCAGATTTTTAACAGAATCGTAGCACTCAGATCTATACAAGATCCTACACTCGGCCGTTATAAATAGGCTTATAACTCAGATCTAGAAAGATCCTATAGAAAATTAGCTTTGTTGAGGTTGAATAGACAACAAAGAAATGATCTCTATTTCTTTCTCCTTCTGTCTTGAGAAAACTAAGTCCATATTCCTTCTTCACAACTTTAGTAAATAATCTTTAGGAAAAGATCTGCTTGGGCTGTGAAGTAACTACAGTAGGGATAAGCCCTGACGGATTTTCTCTCAGATAAATGTCTCTGATCTCTTTGTTGTCGATGTTGATCGCAGAAACTAACTTGATGACCTTTTGGGTTCAGTCGATTTTTAATTTTTGCTTCGATCTTTACTACAATGGCGAGGAAGAAAACGAAGTTTTTTTGCTTTGCGAAAAGACAATCCCTTAAAAAAGATGCTTTCTTCTCAACCGATCTCATTCCTTTTATCATCTGTCGTCCAACGGCTATTTTGACCCACGGGACTAGCTTTAATTTCAGATATATAGCCTTTCTTTTATAGAATAAATCTTATAGCAGGCCGCCGACGCAATTAGTGGTGGACTGCAGCGCTCCCGCAATGAATTTGAATTCCGTTGACTTTTGCTGACGTCAGCATCTGTGGACTTAACCAAATTCTCATTTCCAACTCAGGTGGTTAGTGCGTTGAGTGAACAAGCTTCACTCAACGCAAAAAAAAACTTAGTCCGATAAACTGCACATCTAGGCGTTGAGAGCGTTGAGTTAACAAGTTTCACTCAACGCCAAAACACTTAGTAACCAATCTAAACCTTTCTGCATCTTAGGCGTTGAGAGTGTTTAGTGAAGCTTCATCACTCAACGCTTTTATACTTAGCCGCTTCTCTGAACCCTGACATCTTGCTGATGCGTTGAGTATATTGAGTGAGCCGTCCTCACTCAATGAATCAAGAGTTAGACAAATTTTTCTGTCTATCTTTATTAAGCTTTGACTGATCATAGCTCTGTCGACGCTTTCCTCTTTGGGCATTGAGTGAGCTGACCTCACTCAATGCTTCTGGACTTAGTTAATTTTTCTCTCTCCTTCTTCTTTGGCTTTGATAGAATGAGCATGGCATTGAGTGAATTGGCTTCACTCAACGCTTCTGGAATTTGCCATTTTTCTTTAAGAGATTCTCTGTGACTTTGCCTGAAGTAGCTTGATTCAACACTTCTAGCTATATGGCGTTGAGTGAGTTGACACCATTCAATGCCTGTGGACTTGGTCACTTTTCTGTCTTCCTTCCTCTTAAGCTTTGACTGCACTGTCTTTCCTCAACACTTTTTGTTGTATGGCGTTGAGTGAACTGACTTCACTCAACGCCTATGTACTTAGCCACTTTTCTTCACTATCAAAACAAAGGCTTTGACTGACTAGTCTTTACTCAATGCTTCTACTCATTTGGCATTGATTGAGCTATCCTCACTCAACCCTTCTAGACTTAACTAGAATTTTGCCTTTGTCAACAGCTCTTCTTGATATCTAGCATTGAGTGAACTTACTTCACTCAACGCCCATGGACTTTAGTCGAATATCTCTTTCTAGCTTTCTTCCTTAGACATCTGGCGTTGAGTGTGCTTTCTTCACTCGATGCCTGTGGACTTAGACAGATTCCTATCTTTCCAACATCCTTCTTTGAGTCCACCTATCCAATTCATATGATAAGGAATCCTGCATGCATGTGCTTGAATATACATCAAATACAACTAGGTGTGTACCATTAACTTGTTTAACTTCTTACAAATCTAGTACATTGGGGTTGTAGAAAATGGACAAAAGAGGTAAATAAAAAGCAAAATTTTATTGCTAAAAAAGATAAAGATTATAAAGGTATGCCACCTTATTTATAGAAACTGGGGGAGGAGAGATAGAATTACAACAAGCGTTGTGGGACTAAATACAAGCCGTGCGGCTTATGCGGTTTGACATGACCAAACCACAAACTATACAAGAAATAAAACAACTAACTATAAAGCTGCAATCTCCCAGAGCCAGTCTCTCGAACTGACCGCCTTATCTCCTGCTGCAAGTTGTCAGACTACAACCACGGTCATATCTCTGCGGCTTCAAGAAGACCGCTACACTTTGCCAGACCGCTACGGCTTCAAGCAGACCGCTGCGGCTTGTCTTCACTAAACCTCTGTGGCTTCAAGCATACCGTTGCGGCTTCTCTTTTCCAGACCTCCAGACCAGACTGCAAGACTGCTCGAATAACTAGACCGCTGCGGTTAGAAACCAGGCTGCCTGAACACTCCAAACTTTATCACTCCCCCAGAAGATGGAGTATATATATCGACCATGCCTAGTTTATACAGATCTCCTCAGATGGAGTAACCGGTTTGGTGAAGAAGTCAGCTAGTTCTCTTTCTGATGTAACAAACAGAGTGCAAACCTGATTCGTCAAAATCTCCTCTCTAATGAAATGACAATCAACCTCAATATGCTTTGTTCTCTCATGAAAGACATGATTCCTTGAAATATAAATGGTAGCTTTGTTATCACAGAACATAAAAAGAGGATGGTCATAGACTTCTCCCAAGTCAAGCATAAGCGCCCGTAGCCATTTTAACTTGCAGGTAGTTGATGTCATGCTCCTATATTCTGCTTCAGTAGTTGACCTTAAAACCACTTCCTGCTTCTTGCTTTTCCAGCTAACCAGGTTTCCTCCAACAAAAGTGCAAAAACCTGATGTAGACTTTCTATCCTCCTTTTTATCAGCATAGCTGGCATCAGAATATGCTTCAATATTCAGATGAACATTATTCTAAAAAAATAAGACCTTTCCTGGAGACCCTTTCACATATTCCAAAATTTTCATGGCTGAGCGTAGATGACACTCTCTAGGACTTTGCATAAACTGACTAACCTTCCCAACTGCATAACGAATTTCTTGTCAAGTACCAGTCAAATATATAAGTTTTCCTACAAGTCGCCTATATACAGTGAAATCTGGGAGAAGAGGAGAATCATCAGTCCAGCCTTTATCATCACCAACAGCCATTGGGCAACGAGCAGGTTTCGTGCCAGGAAGACCTGTCTCCTTTAGGAGATCTAGCGCATAATTCCACTGTGAAAGAACCACAGAGGTCCTCTTTCGTGAAATCTCAATTCCCAAGAAGTACTTGGGCAGTCCCATATCCTTAGTAACAAAGTATTATTGAAGATGTTGTTTGGCTAGATCAACGCCCTCATTATCATCACCAGCTAAAAGAATATCATCAACGTAGACGAATAAGAACTACAAGACCTTTAGTATTCTTGCGTATAAACAAAGAATGATCAGCAGAGCTTCGACTGAACCCAATAAGAAAAACTACTTCACTAAACTTTTCAAACCAGGCTCGTGGACTCTGCTTTAAACCATAAATCTCCTTCCGAAGCTTGCACACCTAATACTCCCCCTGAGCAACATACCTAGGAGGTTGCTCTATGTATACCACCTCTTGCAAATACCTATAAAGGAAGACATTATTAACATCCAATTGAGACATTTCCCAGTCTCTATTAATAGCCATAGAGAAGAGAATACAGATAGTGCTGATGTGAGCAACAGGAGAAAAAGTATCAAGAAAAAAAGTTTAGTGAAGTTGCAGAAGGAGACGGAGACCGCACGGTTAAGGTGTCAATACACAAGCGGCAAGGAACAGGCCGTGACCAAAATACGGGCTCACACCAAAGAAGAGATAAGAGACTAGCAAAGAAGCAGTAAGAAGAGAAAAGAGCATTAGGCCGCACGGTCAAGGAGAAAAACAGGAAGAAACCGCGACCAAGGGAGATACTCGCAACAGAGTAGAGACAACGCAGTTAGCAAGGGAAGCCGGGCAAACAGAAAAAAGCCCGGGAGGAAGCAAGTCGCAAGCACATGGATAAGCAAGGGAGGGAAGGGAGAAGAAAGAAGTCGCCCAAACCGGATGAAGCCGGTTGAAGAGGCCGCGCGATTAGAGCAACAAACCGCGACCTTATTGAAGCAAAGGATCAGTTTCCTCTGATAGCATGTAGAAAATGGACAAATGAGGTAAAAAACCGCAAACTTTTATTTCTCAAAAAGATAAAGATTATAAAGGTATGCCCCCTTATTTATAGAAACTAGGGGAGGAGAGGGATTTACAACAAGCTATGTGGGACTAAATACAAGCCGTGTGGCTTATGCGGTTTGACATGACCAAACCGCCAACTATACAAGAAATAAAATAACTAACTATACAGCCGCAATCTCCCAGAGTCAGCCTCTCGAATTGACTGCCTGATTGCCTGCTGTAAGTTGTCGGACTACAACCATTGTCAGATATCTGCGGCTTCAAGCAGACCGCTACACTTTGCCAGACCGCTGCGACAACACTATATGTTAAAAACCTTATTCAAAATAGTCAGGGAAGTGCTGGTCATCTCTGATTATCTTATTGAAGTGAAAAAAGAAAGAGAGCATCTGTACTATATGTCAAAAATGGACCCAACAATCTCTCCCTATTTGAAGAAGTCAAAAACAATTTTCAAAATTCTTTGTCAATGATATACACAAACATATGCAGCAACACTATATCTCAAAAAGAGAGTTGTAGGTTACCACATTTTCTTTGTACCACATTTTCCTTGCCTGTATGGTGATCATCACCTACTCCCCCTATTTTGTTGCCTGGCCTTGGTCATTTCCTTGATCATTCCCTTCTCCCACTTTTGACTTCTATAGAATAGTCAGGGAGGTGCTTGCAGTCTCTGTTTATCTTCTCCCCCTTTCTGATTTTAGATAATAAACTGGTGCAAAAGCTAGCTTCTTTTCTACAAGAGGCTGAATCTATTCCTATATTGTGGACATGCCCCCCTCAATAGGAGCATCAGTACTTGCTCCCCTTCAATAGGAGCATCTTCTATCATTTTATGTGATATACACTCTAGTCCATTCCATACTTGAGATTACTTATGGTCTTCACACCCTGCAAGAAGTAGTAATTCCCGTAACCAAAACTAAAGTGAGGAGCAACTAAAACTATACCAAGTTCAACATACCCAACTCAAACATGAAGGTGTGGAACTTTGCTTCATCTAGTGGCTTGGTGAAAATGTCAGCCACTTGCTTGTATGTAGGGACAAACTCAAGACTGATATCTGCACATTCCACATGCTCTCTTATAAAGTGATACCCAATTTTGATGTGCTTAGTCCTGTTGTGTGTGACAGGATTCCTAGCTATAGATATTGCACTAGTAGAATCACCAAATAAAGGACTTCTACTTATCTGGAGGTTATAGTACGAGAGCTAATGTTTGATCGATAACAACTATGCACAGCAGCTCCCAACAGCTATATATTCTGACTCTACAATTGAAATTGCAACACTTGTTTACTTCTTGCGGCTCCAAGACACTAGTCTTCCTCCCAAGAACTGACAGGTGCCTGAAGTGATTTTTTTGTCCTCTTTGCAGCCTGCAAAATCTGTATCTAAATAGCCAGTAAGTTCAAAATCCCGATTTCTAGGGTACCATAGGCCAAGATCTGGTGTGCCCTTAATATACCTCAAATCCCCGTAGAAGCAGAGTAGTGAGATTCTTTAGGGCAGGCCTGATACCTAACACAAACACATATAATATACATGATGTCTGACCTACTTGCAATAAGGTATAGAAGGGAGCTAATTATCCCTCTATACCAAGTTTCATGAACAGGTTTCCCTACCTCATATTTGTATATAGGCATACTTGACCCCATGGGACATTTTATGGTTGAGGCATTCTCCATTCCAAACTTTTAATCTACTCCCGTGTGAACTTAGACTAGGATATGAACAAGCCATCATTAGTCTGTCTTACTTGGAGGCGCCAAGAAGAACTTGAGCTCACCCATACTGCTCATCTCAAACTTCTCTTGCATAATTTTGGCAAACTTCCTGTAAAGGTTGTCATCAGTATATCCAAAAATTATTTCATCAACATAAATCTGGACTAGGATGATCCAGCCCTAAGATTCCCTTAGGAATAGGGTCTTGTCTATCTTCCCCTTTGAGAATTTGTTCTCAATGAGGAAGCGAGACAATGTCTCATACCATGCACTAGGGGCCTGCTTCAACCCATATAGATCTTTCCTAAGTCTATAAACATATTCTTGTGAGTTAGAGTCAACAAAACCTGGAGACTGTTCAACATAAACCTCTTCCTTTAAGTCACCATTCAGAAAGGCTGACTTCACATCCATCTGGTAGACTTTGAATCCTTGGTATGCATCATATGTAAGGAATAGTTTAATGGCTTCCAATCTGGCTACTGAGGCAAAGGTTTGATCAAAATCAATACCTTCTTCTTTCCTGTATCCTTTAGCCACCAGTCTAGCCTTATTCTTAACTATAATGCCATTTTCATCAAGTTTGTTCCCGTAAATCCACTTGGTTCCAATGATATTATATCCTTGTGGTCTGGGAACCAGCTTCTAGACTTTACACCTCTTAAACTAGTTTAGTTCCTCTTGCATAGCTATAATCCAGAACTGATCTATGTTGGCCTCTTCAAATCTCTTGGGCTCAACTTGTGATAGTAAACTAAAATACAAAGCTATATTCAGACTTTTACTCCTTGTCACCACTCATTGGTTAGCATCACCAATTAACTAGTGTCTTGGATGATCCCTTAGATGCTTGACTATTGGAGGCAATCTTTGTAACACCCCCATATGTCATATGGGATATAACAGAAGGTCTGACGGGTGCCCCGCGCCATATTCCATGAACAGTCAACGGAGTTACATATTAATACCAAAGTACTATGATACCAACCCAAAACCTAACACAGAGCATTCTAGCGGTAGCTTTTAATTAAGTTAGAAGAACCCATCACAAAACATGAATGTCCACTATAACCCAAAACAGGAATGAAAGAACGAATACAAACAGTCTTGGCCCTATGGCCTTATAACATTCAACTTGAAATAGAGTGTTATACATACTTTGGCATGCAGACCGGCCATACATGAAAACAGTAAATGTAAACACTTTTCTTTGGCCTACAAGGGCCAGCACAATGTCAAGGGCTTTGGCCTACTACTTGCCACTTGGCTCACCTATTCCTGCATAAGAACAATCCACCAAACGATAGCAAAATAAAACAATGGTCAGCTAAAGCGGACCAAATATTAATGGCCCCACCCCTCACTTGGGGCAACGGAGCTCCTTCCCTACAATGTATTAGCAAATCCAAACATAGTAATGAAAGTGCAATTTAAGCACACTTCACCACAAGCGTAGGCACAAACGGCCATACACCCCGTGCACATAGGGCACATTCTCGTTGTCCGGATAAAAGATAGGGACAACCACCGTTCATAATACGATATCAAACATGAGCATTTTGGTAGTCTTTACGGCCTACGCAAGGCCTAAGACCCATAACTATGGAAACGAAAGGTAACACTACCCACAGACACTCGAAATAACACTGGGTAGGTTCGGCCCTTTCCCGTTGCTCACAACGTCGAGAAAAGACTACCGTGATGCGGGTCGGCCTCCCAATTCCCATTTCTCCAATCAATACATAACCCTGTTATGCTATACGGGTTGCTCACAAGCAACCTGGCTGGGCTCCCAGAGCTCTCAGCCCCACAATTCAAGCCCCAGGTCTCTATGACACAAGCCACAAAAAAATAAAGGATCTACCGCCTGCGGTAGCACTACCGCCACGCGGTATCTGGCAGAAATGCGATTCTACCCAATTATTTGGGTGCTCCTTGGAGTTAGTCCCTAAGGTTCCCTACTGCAATCTACTATGTAGAAACCTGAAAAATAAACATCACAGAGTCTTCTCCGGCCAGTACAAGAATAATGAAAACATCACCAATCCAGAACATCATGTCCAGATGGGATTCACACACCATGCCTATGTTCGTACTTCGATTCCAAACTCTATATGCAAAAACTACGGGGATATAACGTATCTACCCGAAGGAAAACCCCGCACACTCACAGGAGAGAGTTTCCTATACAAAAGGTAGAGGACTTCACATGTCCAAGTAGAGAATTATTACCCTTTGCGCTCTCTTCGGTGCCATGCCAAAGACCAAGATGGATGAATGTGAGCGCAACAATCTTGCCTCCATAAATTCGGACTCGGCTTGCCAATCAGAACTCTGGAACTTCAACGGTGGTGAGATCTCCTTACTCTTCTACCTTCTTCACTCTAACTTCTCTCTAACCCTAAGAAAGAGAAGGTCCAAAGGATAAGGAGATGTAAACCCAACACTCTCGGCCATATACCCGCAGGGATAACCGCCAGCCATCGGAACCCTAACTAAAACCAGTGGACGTCAAAGATTAAAAGGAGAATCAGTTTACGAGAGCTACTGCCGTGCGTTAAGAAGTTACCGCTGCGCGGTACCTTAATCGGTTAGCTTCATAAGGACGCCACCTCCCCCAAAACTCGAATCGAGCATTGACACGTGGGTGCATCATAACTGCTATGCTACCGCTCTGCGGTAAGGATAACGTCGTGCAGTTACATCTTGAGAACTTGGCCAAATAAATCGCCAAAAACTACCTCCAGCGCTAATTCTACTGCTGCGTGCTAGCAAGAGCTGAGGAGTTGAGAGCATTGAGAGTGTTGAGTGATCTGAGCTACCGCCACGCAGTAGTCACTACCGCTGCGTGGTATCGTAGAGAACAATGCTTTCTCAAGAGCTCGACGTACACCCTGGATCTATTGTGTGCGGTAACTAGCTACCACTAGGCGGTAACACCTAGTGAAGCATCTCACGCCTCAAGAAATTTGGGGCATTAAAATATTGCACAAGCTTCCTGATCTTTATTGTCTTCATTTTGCTAATCATCATCCACAACCTGTGTGCCTTGTGCTTCCTCTGGAATGCACACTCTGTCAGCTTCATCTTGAACTATTGGAGCTGCTTCCTTAATAGTCAGTGTATCCATCACCAGCTCTGTACGTGTAGGACTAGAAGAGGATCTTGGCAGCTCACTGTTAATCATAGTTGACTCATCAAATACTACATTAACAGACTCTTCTACAACTTGACTTATCTAGTTGTAGATCCTATAGGCCTTACTATGATGTTGTACCCAACATAAATCCCTTCATAGGACTTGGCAGCAAACTTAGTCACATGGGACATCCCATTATTGAGCACATATCACTTGCTACCAAAGATCTTGAGATAACCCATGTTTGGATTTATGCCCTTCAAGATCTCATAGGGAGTCTTCTTTTGGCTCTTTGTGATAGAGGCTCTGTTAAAGACATGACATGCAGTATTCACTGCCTCAGCCCCGAAATTTTATGGGAGAGATGTGTCACTCAAAAAGGTCCTTCTAGACTCTATGAGAGTCCCATTCTTTCTCTCAGCAATCCCATTTTGTTGGGGTGTTCTTGGAGAAGAAAATTCATGGTGAATCCCTTGCTCTTCACAGAACCTTATTATGTTATCAGACTGAAATTCAGTCCCATTGTCACTTCTGATTTTGACCACAGTACTATATAATTCATTATGAATTTGCTTGACAAATGTCTTGAATACATCAGGGGTTTAAGACTTTTTCTTCAAAAAGAAAACCCTAGTAAATCTGGAAAAGTCATCAACAACCACAAGGTTGTAAACTTTCCTACCTAGTCTATGAACCGACATAAGATCAAACAAGTCCATATGTAAGAGTTATAAAAACCTTACAGAGTCTTTTATCCCAATGCTCTTGAAAGAAGCTTTGGTATACTTGCCCTTTTGACATGCAGAGCAAATGTCTTCCTTAGGGCATTTCATTTTATGACCATTCCTAACTAGCTCTTCACTATAGAGCTTGCTAATTGTCTTAGAGTTCAAATGAGCTAGTCTCTTATGCCATTGGACATAGTATGAGACTTTATCATTTGCAACTAGGAATACATGAGAGTCTATATCTAATCACAGAAAATTTAAACAATAGACATGTGCGAACTAGAAAGAAAAAGACCGAAATTTTGAATAATAGAATTTTTATTATCCAAAAAAGTGAGTATCACAAAGGTATAGCCTCCCTATTATAGAATGGAGGAGAGGGGAGAGATTACAAATAAGCAATGTTGGACAAATAAACAATGTTACAACTGGCTATACATTAAATCAGACCGCACAAGCCGCACGATTAGACGAATATGCTAACCGCCCGGTTACTTCTATAAAGAGAAGTAAAGCTACTAGGAGAGACCAATAAATCGCTCGGTCATCAAGTCACCTGCGTCAAACCGCCAGACCGCCCAGTCTCTATTCAGCAACCTCTCGACTACCAAGCTGCTAGAGTGAAGCCGCCAGACCGTCTGGATACCAAGTCGTCAGTGTGAAACCACCAGACCGCCCGGTCTCCAAACTACCAGACACAAGCCGTCAGACCGCCCGATCTCCATACTACAACACTCCCCCTCAAGCTGGAGAATATATATCAATCATTCCCATCTTGTCGCAAATGTGAAAAAAGGAACCAGACATAGGCTTGGTGAAGATATCTGCCAACTCATTGTCAGAAGTAACGACCGGAGTGAAAATCTATTTCTTCAAGATCTCTCCTCTAAAGAAATGGAAGTCCACTTCAATGTGCTTTGTTCTCTCATGGAAGATCGGATTTTTGGAGATATATATAACGGCCTAATTGTCACAGAACATAGGTAGAGGATGGTTATAGACCTCTCCTAAGTCAAGCATGAGAGCCCGTAACCACTTTAATTCACACGTAGTAGACACAAAATCTCGATATTCTTGCCTGCGCACTAGACTTGGAGACAATAGACTATTTCTTGCTCTTCCAGCTCACAAGGTTAACCCCCACAAATGTGAAAAAGCCCGATGTGGACTTGCGATCTCCTTTGTCATCAGCATAGCTAGAATCCGAGTATGCTTCAATCTTTAAATGACCATTCTTTTGAAACAGTAGTCCTTTACCTAGCGCCGATTTAAAATATTCCAATATCCTCAGGGCAGATTGTAGATGACATTCCCTAGGAGCTTGCATGATCTTGCTAACCTTACCTAAAGCGTAGGAGATGTCGGGTCTGGTTACCGTGAGATAAATGAGTTTCCCAACCAGACATCTGTACCTCGTAACATCTGATAGAGGAGGCGAGTCATCTGTCCAAGTTTTATCTTCTCTAGTGGCCATGGGGCATTAGGCAGGTTTAGCCCCAGTCAACCATGTTTCCTTTAGAAGATCAAGAGCATACTTACGTTGGGAGAGGACCAAGGAGTTAAGATTTCAAGAGATTTCTATCCCTAGAAAGTATTTTGGGGAGCCCATATCCTTTGTGACCAAGTGTTGGCGGAGATGTTTCTTTGTCAAGGCTATCCTAGCCTGGTCATCTCTAGTGAGAAGAATATCATCCACATATACGGTAAGAACCACCAGACCCAAGGAGGTTTTGTGAATGAACAATGAGTGATCGGTAGAACTTCTTGTAAAACCCACGGCTGCCACAATGTCGCTAAACTTGTCAAACCAAGCCCGAGGGCTTTTCTTTAAGCCATTGATGGCCTTCTTCAGCCTGCATACCTATGTCTCCCCCGGAGCAACATACCCAGGTGGTTACTCCATGTAGACATCCTCCTGAAGATCACCATAGAGAAAGGCATTTTTGACATCCAGTTGGGAAATGGGC
Source organism: Platanthera zijinensis (assembly GCA_039513925.1). Taxonomy (NCBI): domain Eukaryota; kingdom Viridiplantae; phylum Streptophyta; class Magnoliopsida; order Asparagales; family Orchidaceae; genus Platanthera; species Platanthera zijinensis. Next base: position 69,404,553 of record CM077092.1, on the reverse strand, counting down.
CAATCCCTATTGACGGCTACAGAGAGGAGTACCCAAATAGTATTGAGACGAGAAACTTGAGAGAAGGTGTCAAAATAATCATTACCATAAGTCTGAGTGAAGCCTTTTGCGACAAGTCTAGCCTTGTAATGATCCACACTACCGTCTGGAGTTAACTTCACAACAAATACCCACTGACAGCCAGCAACATCGGTTCCCAATAGAGGAGGAACAAGGGTTCATGTACCCCGCTCAGTGAGGGTGGAAATTTCCTCATATATGGACACCTTCCAATGAGGAACAACAAAGGCTTCCTGGTAGGTACGGGGAGTGGTAGTGGCCGAGATAGCCAGTGCAAAAGTCCTGCGAGAAGGAGTAAGATGAGCATAGGAAACAACAACAACAAGCGAGTGTTGGGTGCATTTCAGCACCCCTTTCCGAAGAGCAATGGGAAGATCCAGGTCGGCATGTTCCTCAGTATCCAGTGCATCCGTGGCAGAGAGAGCTTGAATGGGAGTAGAGAAAGATGGATGTGGAGAGGAGGAAGGCAATAAAGTTGGAGAGGGAGGTGGGCGAAACGGTGGATATAGCGGAGGAGGAGATATCTTGGTAGGTGTAAACGGGATGGAGCGGACGTTAGGAGAAGCAGGAACCTCAGTAGGAAAGGAGAAGTTGCGAGAGAAATAGGACGCATTTTCAAAGAAGTTTACGTCTGCGGAGACGAAAAACTTGCGAAGAACGGGGTCAAAAAAACAATAACCTTTCTGAGTGGTAGATTAACCCAGAAAGACACATTTGGTAGCACGTGGGGAGAGTTTGTCAAGGGTGGCAGAGGGAGCATGCACCAAGCCGTGTACCAAAAGATACGCAAAGGGATAGGAAACAGATCCTTGCCTGGATAGAGAATGGAGAATGGGGTTTCACCGTGGAGAAACGTGGATGGAATGCAATTGATGAGATATCAGGAGATGAGATCGGCATAGCCCCAATAGGAGCTACGAACCTGCATCTATGTCATCAGAGTGCGAGCGACATTAAGGAGGTGACGGTTTTTGCATTCCGCCATACCATTTTGCTGTGAGGAATAAATATAGCTAGTTTGATGAACATTCTCATTTTACATTTAGAAAGAAGAAAAATCATGACTAAGATATTCTTTGGCATTATCAGAGTGAAATATTTTGATAGAGGCATCAAACTGAGTTTTAATCATAAAATAAAATGATGTCCATACAGAGAATAATTTAGAGTGATCTTTTAAAAGGTACACCCACTTACATCATGAGTAATCATCATTAAAAGTTACAAAATATAAACTCCCCCGACCTATTATGAGGGTAGGAGCAGGACCCTAGACATCAGAGTGAACAAGGTCAAACGGACGGAAAGATCCACGACCTTGCTTTGGTGGTAAGGAGGAGCAGTGATGCTTGCCAAGTTGCATGCATCACAGTTGAGAGGAGGAATGTACGGAGGGAGGTGGGGTAGAAGCTGACGAAGAATCTATGGAGGAGGATGTCCAAGTCAAAGATTCCATTACAGGAGGTCTATAGAAGAGGAGGAGAAGGAAGACATCGCGGAAATGTTGTCGAGGGAGTAGAGGCCCCCACTCTCAGTCCCAATAGCAATCGTTCGTTGGGAGCCCGGATCTTGAAAAGAACATGAAGTAGGAGAGAATGTGATGGAACACTATAGTTGCTTGCAAAGAGAAGGTACAGATAAGAAATTTCAAGGAAACTTTGGCACGTAGAGAGTATCCACCAAGCGAAGAGACGGAGTGACTTGAACCACTCGCATCCCATTGACTGGTGAGAAAGAGCCATTCACAATAAAGATAGGGGGCAACCGATCATGTGTTTCTAGGAGAGAAAAACACTGAGGATTGTTGGTCATATGATTGGTAGCACTAGAGTCGATTAGCCATTTACCTTGAGTAATGACGTGGGAATTGCCTGAAGACGTTACCACGGAGGCAGACTGCTTTGAAGAGGAAGTGGAAGCATCCCTAGAGGGGCGAAGTTGTGGATGTTTCATCCAGTAGTAATCAACCGTATGGCCGGTGCGGACACAATGAGATCAGAGAAAGAAGGAAGGACCACACCCCCCGGATTGGTGGTTGTGGATACCAAAGCCACCCCACTGAGATTGGTGAGCATAGTTGTCTGGTTTAGGAGGGGAGGATAATAGTGGAATTTGAAGCAGAGAGGTAACTGCGGAGATGCGGGCAGTAGTGGCATCCAAGGTAGGAGAGTCCGCTTCACCAAGGATCTACTAACGGATCATGTCATAAGACTCAAGAAGTCGTAGAAGATAATACATAACCAAAAGCTCCTGGAAGTGTTGTGTTACTCAGCCAGATTTGCAGAAAAGGGGCAATTCTGGAGAATCTCAGCTTCGAGAGCCTGAACCTATTGGTAAGCAGCAGGGGACATGGAGGTACGGTCAAATAGGTCCGCATACAGAGTATAGATGCGAGACGTCTGAGCCCCTTTTGAATAGAGAGTGGCAAGATGAAGCCACACAGCCTTGATTGTTTCATCATGATGGATGATAGGGAGGCACTCATCAGAAAGGCTGTTAGCCAGCCAAGTGCAAACTAGCGCATCGCTAGCATCCTAATCATCAAAGAGATCAGAATATGGAGGAGGAGGGTCATCAGTGAGATGATGTTATTTGCGTTGTGAGCGAAGGAGAAAGGTGAAGGAGACACTCCAGTCTGGGTAATTGGAACCGATGAGTTTGGAAACAGTGCCAAGGTTTCTCGAAGGAGTAGGAGGATGAGGAAGAGGGTGGGCCACATGAGTAGTAGTGGTTGAGGTATCATAGAGGGCCATAGAAGAGAGGAGAGCAGAAATAAAGCCACGAAGGCAGGTTGTGCAAGCAAGGAGAAGAGACTGCGCGAATAGAAGATAGGCCGCACCAAAAAAGAGTTCAAGGAGAAGATACCACGTGAATAGAAGAGACCGCACGAAGAGAAGACATGACGTGAGAACAAAGTGAAGAGACAAGGTCGCCAAGGCAGGTCGCGCCGAGATAGGTCGTGTAAGACCCCCTTTTTTTTTTCTTTTTCAACCACCGGGGTCTTAGGCCCAGAACCGCCGCTTTGCGGAGACTCCTTCACGTCCTGAAGGATCATCACCACAAGGCGCCGATTCTGCCGGCCAATTCGATCACAGAAAAGTAGCACAATATAACAGTAAGAGAAATCAGTCCACAATAATAAAATCACATATATAAATAATAAAGCTCCACGAAGGGAGTGTCCACAGAATCATCAGAGTACTATAAATACAGGCTTATGCCCGGTACAAAATGTCCTCACTACAAGTCTCTCATGCGAAAGCGAAACAGAATCTACTCAAGGTCGAGACTCACGGTCCCGGCTGTGTGAACTCCGGAGCTAGACTGCCCCATATCTAGGCGCACCGATCTCTGGGGCTGCTCCTCCATGCTGGGCTCCACGATCCCCTAAATGATGCGGTTCGAAAACCGTTAGTCATAAAGACTAAGCCCTATCATCCACTACCCCTTCCCCCATGGCTCCTAGGTACCGAGCGGAGAGGAAGAAAGGGAAGGACATGAAGGTAGAGATTTAAACATGAAACAGATGGCAGCGGAAACTAATCTAGCAAGTTGTATTAGGTGAGCAGTTAATAAATTGTTATAATAGGTCTAGCAGTAAGAAAAGCAATTATATGAATTTAAACCTTCACTTATGTGAGAACACATAAGCAAAAGGGATCTTTTGCAAGGCTCCCATCGTATAGAGTGTCCCATACCACTTATACGTTGGGGTGTCGGTTATCAAACAGCAATGGTTGTTATATATTGAAATTAACCTTTGATTTATAAACTTGCCCACACGAGCTTATAGACCAAGGGGTCGTTTTGCAGGTCCTAATGTATAAGCGTCCCATACCACTTATACTTTAGGTGTCAGGGTTAAATGAATCGATTATGCTATGACATGCTAGTGGGTATGATGAAACATGCAGTGCAACTCACACACCCGACTCTGTGCACACAGACCTTTAGTTCCCCCTTTCGGAGCCGTTACCTCCCAGGATACCTCCGTAGTGGCAGACGGAAGCGGTGGGTTGGGCCTCGCCCACCTCCAAAACCAGTAAAAGCACCACTGGTCTGACCTATCGTACGCCTCAACGCTTGGGGCACTAAGCGGACGCCTGCGTACTCTTGCCGGCTGGCGCACCGGACTTCTGTTGGCGAAGTGCTAACCACCTCGCCGAGTCAACGATATCGGTGTCGGTGCAATCGAACTCCCCGATATCGGAAGACCCACCACCTTAACTTTTCCTATCTTATGCACATGCAAGTTTAATCGCAAACAAACAGAACCGAGCCGAAGCTCCCCGGACCAAACGTCCGTCTCCACCCAACCGAGCCGAAGCTCCCCGGACCAACCCATCCGTCTCCAGAACAACCGAGCCGAAGCTCCCCGGACCCAAACGTCCGTTTCCAAATCACCCGAGCCGAAGCTCACATCGATCTTCCTGTGCCAACAGTGTTTGTGAAAAGTGCAAACCTAGTTACTAAGTTACTCTTGCTAGTTTATTATTACAGTTTACGTTAGCCCAGGACTGCCCCCGGTATACCCCGTGAAGGGCTCTCAAGGGGCACTAGGAACCAAGACGGCGGCATTACGGCCCGAAGTTCCCTTTCGCAAGGCACTTATTGTTATTGGTTGTTTTCCCTTAGCCCGATTCCCTTCTCATATTACGATAGACTATCCTAGGGTGATTTTTAAACCTTCCACTCTTCGGGAAAAGCGATCTTTCGCCGAACCCGAGCACCTCTTAACTCTAACTATCACCACTACTCACTACTCTTTATATCTTCATCAGACCATGTTTTATTGCATTTCACAATTTACTAATTGCAGACCGACCTAGGCTACATGTCGAACCGGTTATGCAATGATCCATTACTCATCCAAATGCCCTAAATTTTTTTTACTGGAGACTTACCATGACCTAATTGACCTAAATCTAGAAAATGGAATTATTCCTAATTTATTTGGCATTTAATTAAATTCCTCGAAAGTCCAAGGACTACCGGTTTGAACATGAACTACCCTAAGTTCTCATGCAAGATGTCCAACAATTTTATGATAAATACTAGGTTATCTCAATAGGTTAAATCCTAAGTATCATAATTTTTCAATCATCAAAATGGCATGAAAGCTATTTTAGAAATAATCTCTAACTTCTATTGTTTATGAAGCAAGTACAGAAAATATTCTTCCAAAAATTATAAGTAATTCATGACATGCAGATAAAGGCCTAAAATTAGCACTGGCCAAGTTTCATAATTTTCCAGCAAGTATTTTATCCATAATTAATTTTTAAATATAAAAGCCCTTTCTATCATCTGTGAATAAGGTACTAGATTTACTCAACATAAAATCCTATAAAAATCCAGGAATCATTGTGCTACTAATCAAGATCTAAATCCAGAATTTCAACTGATTATAATTAATTTAAAACCTCCAAATAATTGAAACAATAAATCGGGCAATTAATCCTTTAACACATGAAGTATAATATTTACTAATCATAAAATTCCAGAAAATTTACTATAAGTCTAAAAACATCCTAAAACTCCCTCCTCCTGAGTTTCATAATTTTTGGATTAGATTTAGTGCTTAAAATAACTAAATTACATTTTTATCCTATTCCAACATCTCAACTTTCGAGGTACCTAACTACCTCCAATTCCTTCACTATTTCAACCAGAGGGTTTTCATTATATCATCCCCCTCTCCTCCAAATTTCAAGGGCATACAAGAGCTTTTGCTCCTATGTCCTTCACAAACCTCAAACTCCCACCCGTTGGGTTTGAGCCAATCCCTTAGGGTAAAATCCACCCTAAGCCACACCATGTTACCCAAGTGGGTAGACATAGACTCAACAAATCAGTGGCCAACAACTTCAGCCTCTTTCGAAGAGATTTGTCCACTCCATCCCCAATCGTACTTTTCCCAAAGTACCCCTCACCAAGACCTATCTAGGACTTGATACTTCCCTATTCAAAACTCGACCAATCGAGTTGAAATCTTGTACATATCTTAATATTGATGCCAGGGACCACCACCCAAATTTTGGGGGAGTTTGGACTTAATTTCATCTCCTAATTAATTTCATATCGTTTATTAAATTTTTACAAAAAATTTAGGCAAAAGTTCTCCAAAAATTCTCATTTTTGGACAGCCTCTCGATATACATATTTTAGACCTCCAATCCAAATTTCAAGTCATTTGGACAGGTTATGAACCGTGGGCAACCATTTTAATTTCTGGTTAGCATAGGTCTAGATCCCATCAAAATGAGTGCTGTGTTCAAACCACTCACCCAAATTGAATAAAATCAATTTTAAATTAAAGTAGACCCCGAGGGCTACAACTTTTGTGACTGGTCATTTTTCCTAAATCGGCCTCTAAGTGCTTCGTTTTGCAGCCTCAAAAATACATTCAAATAACCTATTTTTCCATTGTGCACTATATAATAATCTATGTATTATATATTAAATCCACTGTTCATCTTCTTCATGAACCCGAACAGACACATGAAAACATTTTTCCTGTAAGCATTCCGTGGTCCGTCGCCGGCCGTTCGGTCACTTCCCTGGCCAGCCACCACCACCACCACTTCCGTTGAGGCGATGGCTATCGGTCGGCGGTGGTTTGGCCGCCGGAGGTGGCGGTTTCCGGCGAACTCAAAATATCTTTTTCATGGTTTTTCCATGAAAACGTGAGATGGATCCGGCTCCGTTGAGCGCGAACCTCCTTTCTAAGAATCCTAAGATCTACCCATGAAAGAGAAGGAGTAGAGGAGGACCTTTGAAAGTTAGGTGATAAGATCTATCTACCTCTAGAGGGGGGGTGAATAGAGTAAGTTCAAATAGATTGATGTATTTAAAACTTTTGATTTACTTAGTGTAGAAAGTGAGTTATGCAATGGTTAAATATATGATAAAGCAAACAGCACACAGCACACAGCACACAGCAAGAAGTAAACATAAACCACAGAAGACACAAGGAAATTATAGTGGTTCCCCAAACTTGGGTAGTCCACTCTTCTATCACCCTTTGATAGGAATCCACTGCAGGATGATTGATCAGGTGTCCTGGGCACCACCAGATTTTTTGATAAGGTGTCTTGCCACCACTGATTTTGACAAGGTCTCAGCTAACCAAAAGGGTAACTTTTGAAGGGAGTTAAAACCCTGTACAGATGGAATAAGGTAAAGAAAGGATGAGTATGCTTCTCTGTCAACTATCAAAGAGAAGCTTGTGGATTTTGATGATGTCAAAGCTCCCCCTGAGATGTAGATGAGTTCAGGTAGAAGAAGCTTTGCACAAGGGTGACAGGCTCTTCACTGCTTGTCCTTCTTCAGCAATAGATAACTCAGACACTGAGTGTTTGATGTCTGAAGGTAGAAGGCAGTCTGTAGAAGAGTTGATTGCAGAGCAGAAGAGAATCAGAAAGAATTGATGATGATCTTTTTCTGAGTGATGTTCTTCTCTTTGAATTCTCTGCAGCAGATTCTGAGAGAGAGAGAGAAGATGAAGAATGTTCTCTGTAACAAATCTGAATAACTGTGTATATCTCTCTCCAAAAATCTCTAAGTAATAGAATTACTACTGTCTGATAGATAGCCGTTGGCAGGGCATTCAATGCATTCCTTAACTGTCCATGCCTTGGAAGGAAGTGCCTTAATTGATTTCCAAAGAAAATTCCTTGAGATATGGACCAATTAAGTCTTGAAACGGCCAGGGGATCTCTTGTAATAACTGCTTTGATGATCTTTAATTTGAATTTCAAATGACAACCAACGGGAGAATCCAAAACATTGAATTCATCATAAGTCGTCGATCTGAGCTCGACTATCCGTCGATCAGAGAGTGATTAAGGATGCAGAGAGAATCATGCCAAAACGTCGAGCTGAAGTCGACGTTACGTCGAACTGAGGACGACGCTGCGTCGAGCTGCGATCGACTATGCGTCGAGCAGCGGTCGACTACGCGTCGAGCTGAGGACGACGATACGTCGAGCTGGGGTCGACTATCCGCAGAGCTGAGCAGAACTAAAATCTCAAATATCCTAAGTTCTAAACTCACACTCAATGACCTATGCTATATAATGAGGTCATGAATCCTTAGCATAGTTATCCTGACCCAAATATAAAAAGGGTGTTCCAACAATCTCCCCCTATTTAGATTAGGATTACTATTCACATGATTATAAGGAAATAAAATGCATACAGAAGATTGAAACACAGACAAAACCATAAACCACAGATAGAAGCAGGAGCAGATATATAAATATCAAAAGTGTTTATGGCAGTTGTAAAGAGGTGGAGCCATCTTACATTACTTCTTCTTTGGTTCTTCTTCAACGCTTTTCTTGAACTTGATTTCTCTCTGAGGATTGGAAGCATCTTTCCTGGATCTGTAATCCTCAGAAATACCCAAGGAAGTTATGCTTTTTTCACTGGGAGGAACAACAGCAGGATGCAACTGCATGTACCTATCAAATTCAAAGAATTTGCTGGAGTTGTATTTGTCCAATTCTTGTCTTCTCTGCTCAGACATAGTACTGATATTTGATGTGTCCAGTCCTCTTTCTTTATTCTTCTTAATCAGGTCTAGAGCAGCAAGCTCAGCCATTCTAGCTTTCCAAGCAATAGGGTTGTTGACTGGATCATCATAAGGGACAGGAGGTTCATATTTGTTGCTTTGATCTGAAGGAGGAGGTTTTTGCCTTACACCATCATTGAGCTTGAAGGGAAAAGGACCAGAGGTTGAAGCAATGGTCTTTCCTTCCCTTTGATATGGCTGGTGTCTAGCTTGACCTCTTGATTGGTTTCCTCTTGAAGATCCTCTTTGCTGATAACCTCTTGGTTGGCTACCTCTTTGTCCTCTCCTGGATTGATATGTCTTGCCTTGGAAGGAGGATGAGGGAGGTTTGCTGACAGGGTTAGCACTGCCTCCTGCACCTGGAGAAGATGGAGGAGGAGGAGGAGGAAGAATAGATTTACAGGGGCCTTTGAAATACTTCTTCTTCTGTTTCATAGCCTTGAGTTGGTTCTTGGAATATTGCATCCAGGGCTCTGTAATCTCACAGTTGTGAAGAATGTGATAGGGAGTATCATGGTCAGTGGCCCTTTCCATTGGAACTCTCTTTAGAGCTTTGCTTCTAGCTTTTCTCTTTTTAGCAATGGTGGCAGATGAATCATCTGAGCTAGTGGCAAACTCATCAGAGGAGCTTCTTTGCACATGATCATAAGGATCATAAAAATCCTTCTTGAAGGCAATTCCTGAAACGGGACTAGAAGCAGCTGTCAGTGTAGATGATGTATCTAACACTGCAGGAAAAGAAATGGGTTCAGGTGCAACAGACATAGGAGCAGCTAAGTCACTGATAACTTCAGATATTACAGCCTCAACTGAACTGGCTGGATAGATCTTATTAGCAGGAGCATCAGCTACCACTGCATCAGAAACTTGAGAAACAATAGAACTGGCAGGAGCAACAGCTACCACTGCATCAGAAGTGTTGGGCAACTCATCAACAGTCATATTATCAACAGAATGATCAACAGAACTAGCATCAACATAAGAACAAGCAGGAGTAGCAACATCACTATGATCAAGAGAATCATTTGCAGGAGCATCAGCTACCACTGCATCATCATCAAGGATCATTTCATCAAAAATAACAGTAGCAGCAGCAGAAAAGGGAACAATAGCCCTGGACAAATCTTCAGGAAGCAATAATCTGTATGGGCTGAAAGACCTTTGGAAAAAGCATGCTGGCACTGCCACTGTAAAGTCTTCAACTGAAGGCTGAACCAACTCTCTATCTGTAGGCTGAATTTCTGAAACTAACATCTCTTCTCTATCAAAAGGAGGCAGCTCTTCTTCTACAAAAATCTCCCCCTGCCTAGAATCAGTAAGAACTGACTCTAGGCCCCTAGAAGAAGGGCCAGCCATAAGAGGAGTAAGGGAGGAGAGTTTAGATGAGATGGAGTTCAAAGAGAGGATTATTGGAGCTAGGGAAGCATCCAATAGAGAAGAAAGCCTTGGAGCCAATAGCTCATAGAGCTTGTTTGCCAAGGGAAGCAAATCTACTTGCTCAAAGGGATGTTGAGCAGAGGTAGAGGGAGGAGAAACAGATGCAACATAAGATGATGTTGGGATAGATGAAATGGGGATGGTAGGTTCAATGATGGATGACATGATGAGGTCAGAAAATGATGGTGTCTCAGATATGTCATCAGGAGAACCATCCAAGAAAGAATCATCTGGATTGTTGATCTCAATATCCATTGGAGGGAAGAAGTGAAGAGGATGAAAATCTTCAGATGAGGTAATGGATGGAGGAATGGAAGACGCAATTGTAGCAATTGATGATGTTGTTGGCATAGGGGATGAAAGTTGAGATGTGGATGGAGAGAAGGTGGTTGGAAAGCTGAAGGAAGATGAAATGGTGATGGATGGCATGGCTTCTTCTACTAGATCAGAAGGCTGAGGTGAAGTGACCACAACAGTCCTTGTTTCTGTAGAAGTTTTCATAGCTGCAGCAGCTCTGGGATTGGTGATTTTCCTGTCCCATTTACCAATGAGGGCACAGGTCAGTCTCTTAGAAGCATTGATATGCTTAGAGGATACCAGAAGCTGAGGGCAGATATGATGAAGCAGCAAACCCAATACTCTTCCAAAATGGACATAGGTCTTGTTGACCTTCTTCTTCACTAGATCAAACATAATTTCTCCCCAATTCACGTGCTTTTTGTCCAGGAGAGCAGCCATGATGCAAAATTGATGCCTGGAAATGGCATCATGTGCTGTTCTCTTAGCACAGATAACCTTGCCTACCACATCAGCTAGAAGTCTGAATTCTATGGCAAGGTCTACTTTCAACAGTTTGGAGGCATTCTCAGAGGAATGACCCATCCTGTCTAACATTGCAGCGTATTCTTCATTGGACAGCTCCATACTGTCATTGCCATTCTCCAATTCAAATACCTCAGTAAATATAGCAGAGGTTAAGGATACCTGAGTCCCTGAGATTGAACCAGTAATGGTGCTTTCATCTTGAGTGACTGCAGTATAAATCCATTCTTTAATTTCTGTTTCTGCTATTGGCATTCTGGTTGTCATGAACTTCTCCAATTTCTGTTCCTTGAACAGTTCCAGAATTTCCAGAAAATTTTGGGATGATCCTTCAAAGGAATCCAAATCAATGTCGAAACCGCAATCAAATTTCATCGCTGCCAATATTGCTGCTGGAATCGCCATTTCCTGTAGAATACCTCTCGAAAACAAGTGTAAAATCTTTGGAGGGAGAAAATACTTGCAGAAAATATGAAAGCGCAAATGAAATCGACGCCGAGAAGATGATTTTATATTAGGGTTCGACGCAGAAAAGGAAATAACGTCGAGCTTAGATCGACGCTAAGAAGCTCTAGGGGAAACGAAGAGACTCGGTGGTGTTCAGCTTAGATCGACGTTCGACGTTTTTAAGGTCGACGGTCGGCGCTAATTGGGATGCTGAACGTCGAGCTCTGGTCGACGTTAATTAACGTCGTCGACCGAGACAAAAACTTAACAGATTCTAGACAGGGTCGATCTCTGGTCGACGCGAAGATGAGGTCGACGGTCGACGCTTTTTAGCGGTCGACGATCAGTCGATCTGCAGTCGACGTTTTCAAATGAAAAGCGTCGAGCGTCGAGCAGATTTCAGACAGAACCTCTAAACACTTAAGAAAGAGATACATTTGCCTAGACTTTGTCATTTTTATGGTTTCAAAATCTTGTAGATTAACTTATGCTATCTCCATCTATCATTCCCAACTGATTAAGAAAGAAGAAGTGCTTCTTTTCATCCAAAGGCTTGGTGAAAATATCTCCCCTTTGTAAATCAGTAGAAATGTACTCTAGTGCTATTTTATTCTTTTCTACATTATCCCTTAAGAAGTGATGTCTGATCTCTATGTGCTTTGTCCTACTATGGAGAACTGGATTTTGAGCAATGCAAATTGCACTAGTATTATCACAAAGAATTTTTGACTTCTCTAAGTTGTAGCCATAGTCTAGGAGCTGGTTTTGGATCCACAATATCTGTGAGCAGCAACTACCTGCAGCCATGTATTCAGCTTCAGCAGTTGATGTAGACACAGATGTTTGCTTTTTGCAAAACCAGGAGACAAGTCTATCACCAAGGAATTGACAAGTTCCACTGGTGCTTTTCCTGTCTACTCTACATCCAGCATAGTCAGCATCTGAAAATCCAGTGAGATCAAATCCTGAGTCATGTGGATACCAGAGACCTAGATTTGGACAGCTTTTTACATACCTAAGAATTCTCTTAACTAATGTGAGGTGTGACTCTCTAGGGCTCACTTGGAACCTAGCACATATACATGTAGCAAACATAATATCTGGTCTGCTAGCTGTAAGATATAAAAGAGAGCCAATGATTGCTCTATAGTTAGTCTGATCAACTGGTTTACCAGATTCATCAGCATCTAAAACAGCATTAGTAGGCATGGGTGTTTTCATAGAAGATGCATCTGACATACCAAATTTCTTAACCAATTCTTTTGCATACTTGGTTTGAGAAATAAATATGCCATCAGCATGTTGTTTGATTTGCAATCCCAAGAAAAAGGAAAGCTCACCCATGCTACTCATTTCAAACTTTGAGTGCATTAGTTGAGAGAACTTTTTGCACAAGCTTGAATAGTAGACCCAAAAATTATGTCATCTACATATATTTGTACTAGTAGGATATGGGACTTATGGGTTCTAATAAAAAGAGTTTGGTCAACTCTACCCCTTTTAAAATCATTTTCAAGCAGAAAGGAGGCTAAGGTCTCATACCATGCTCTTGGAGCTTGCTTGAGACCATATAAAGCCTTATGTAATTTGAAAACATGTTCAGGAAAGGTTGGAGAGATAAAACCTGGGGTTGCTTGACATAGACTTCTTCCTTGATGTCTCCATTGAGAAATGCACTTTTAACATCCATTTGGAATACCTTGAATTTCTTGTGTGCAGCATAAGCAAGGAAAATTCTTATGGCCTCCAACCTTGCAACTGGTGCAAAGGTTTGGTCATAATCAATCCCTTCTTCTTGACAATAGCCTTGAGCAACAAGCCTTGCCTTGTTTCTCACAATGATCCCTTGATCATCTAACTTATTCCTGAATACCCATTTAGTTCCAACAATTTGCTGGTTTCTTGGTTTTGGAACCAATTCCCATACTTTGTTTCTTTCAAACTGGTTTAGCTCCTCTTGCATTGCAATGATCCAGTTTGGATCTTGCTCTGCATCTTGTATTGTTTGAGGCTCTATTTGGGAGAGAAAACAAGTGTGCATCAGATGTTGATTTATCTGATTTCTGGTTTGCACACCTTCTGAGATTTCTCCAATCACTTGAGAGATTGGGTGATCTCTTATTGTTACTAAATCAACAATGGGTGTTGATTGTTCACCAACCTGTGTTGTTGTTTCCTCTTGTGGAACAACAACTGGTTCTTCAAGTTCTTCATTGTTTCCTTCCAAAATCTGATCAGTGTCTTCATTGTTACTAACATTTGGTTCTTGTTGTGTAGTGGAAGATAAAGGACCATTATCCATGATGGTTAACTGATTTATATTTTCAGCTAGAGATTGTACCTGCAAATGGTCTATGGTAGAAGAATTCTTCTCCTTATAAGACATATTAGACTCATCAAAGGTAATATGCATGGATTCTTCAATTTTATGAGATGACTTGTTATAAACCCTATAAGCTTTGCTATTCAAAGAGTATCCCAGAAACACTCCTTCATCAGCCTTAGCTTCAAATTTTGCTAAATATCTCTTGTCATTATTATGAATGAAGCAAATGCAACCAAAAATCTTGAAAAAGCTAACTTTAGGTTTCTTCCCTTTGAGCAATTCATAGGGAGTCTTATCTTTTAGTTTATGTATCAGGCTTCTATTCAAAACATAATTGGAGGTGTTCACAGCCTCTGCCCAAAAGGTTAGAGGAAGATGAGCATCTGTCAATAATGTTGTGGCAGATTCAATTAAGGTTCTATTTTTCCTTTCAACTACCCCATTTTGTTGAGGAGTTCTAGGAGCTGAGAAAGTGTGCCTGATCCCTTCATTCTGACAGAACTCTTGCATAAGAAGAGAATCAAACTCTGTCCCATGATCACTTCTGATCAGGGCTATATGAGTATTGAACTCAATCTGTATGCTCTTGAGAAAATCTGTCAAAATTTTGAAGTTATCAGACTTCTTTCTCAGGAAGAACACCCAAGTGAATCTTGAGAAGTCATCTACAATCACTAAGGCATAAGATTTCCCCCGTAGGCTTTGTACTGTAGTGGGTCCAAAAAGATCCATGTGCAACAGATACAAAATTCTAGGTGAATCACTCTTATTAAGTGATTTGAAACTGTTTTTGGTTTGCTTTCCTAGTTGACAAGCCTTGCAGAGTCCTTCCTTCTTGTAGGGACCAGAAGGTAGTCCTCTAACAAGGTTGAGTTTAGACAGCCTAGCAATAGTTCTAAGGTTAACATGACCTAGTCTTTTATGCCAAAGCTCATTTGACTTACTAAGAGAATTGAAAAGGCATATATCTACTTTAGAATAATTGAAATCAACTAAATATATATTATCTTGTCTATTTCCAATCAACACAATATTGTTATCTAAAGCAATATTACAAACCAAATCAGTGAACCAAACCTGATAACCAGCATCACAAAGTTGACTGATGCTGATTAAGTTGTGCTTTAGACCTTCCACATAAGCTACCTTCTTGAAAGTGATTGATCCAATTTTGACTTGGCCATATCCTTTGGTTTGTCCAAAGTTGGAATCACCAAAGATTACTCTTGGTCCAGGCTTTGCTTTGAAGGATGTAAGGTTGCTTTTGGTCCCTGTCATATGTTTGGAGCAACCACTATCCAGGTACCAATGCTGGTTCACCACTGGATAGCTCTTCATCTGCACATGTAACAGCTTAATTGTTTTTCACCCAGTTCACCTTGGGTTGAGGTTGATAACCAATGAAATCAGAGATGAAGGACATTTCAGGCTGACTCTTATAGCCTTCAGGATGATATCTCCTAGGAGGAATCACCCATTCAGCATAAGGGTTAGGCTGAGATGTAGGATATTTATGATTTGATTTGGATTTATCCTGTGCAAGTAAATCACGGCTCTGAGCTCTGTTCGACGATCGTCGATCTAAGTTCGACGCTGATGTTTCAGGACGTCGAGCTCCAGTCGACGTTCGAACAAGCCTGCCTTCAGGGACAACATCCAGTCGACCTGAGTTCGACGTGTGTCGATCTAAGTTCGACGCTTCAGCATGATGTTGCTGATTCTTGTTGGAGTGACGTCGAGCTCTGGTCGAAGATCGTCGAGCTCTGGTTGACGTTTTCTGTTGTACTTGAAATGGCTTAGGTAGATCAGAATTTTTCCTGGCTACCACCATAATTTCTTTACCCCTGTTACTGGTAAACTTTATGGGAGTTGTTAGCACTATGGGTTGGCTTGAAGAGGCACCCAAACCTAGTGAACCATTCATTCTTGAATTCACTGTGCTTGTGATGTCTATTAACTTGAGACTCCTCCCATTGAGAGTTTCCTCAAGCTGTTTAGCCTTGGATAGCTCACTCTTTAGTGAGGCTATCTCCTCCCTACAGCATTCTAACTCATCAGAAAGCTTGAGATTATTTGCACTTAATGTGCTGTAATCAGACAACTGACTTCTAAGAGAATCAATTGTTTTCTCAGCAGTCAGCAAGTCTATGCACATAGATTTAAATCTAAATCTGAAATCATCAGAAGAAAAGTCAAAGGAGTCAAATACCTGATCTTCACTTAATTCCCGATCAGTCATATATTCAGATTCATGCTCTGAATCTGAGCTGCTTTGTGATGCATTGATTGCCATCATGCAGAATCCTTTCTCAGTGGTATCATCCTCATTATCACTTGTGCTGGATGATTCTTCAGACTCTTCAGTATCACTCCATGTTTCAGCAACAAATCCTTTCCTTGTATGTTTGGTGTTGCTGGAGGAGGATTTCTCATAGTATTTCTTGGAGTCTTTATCTCTTTTCTTGTCTCTTCTTTCTCTCTTGTCTTTCTTGTCTTGATTTTCAGGACAGTTTGGTGCAATGTGTCCTGGTTTCCTGCAGCCATAGCATATAATATCTTTATTATTAGATCTGTCATACCTTGGCTTATCTTGGTCTTTAGAAGATCATTTTCTGAAGTTCTTTCTAGCCATCTTGTTGAATCTTTTGGCTAGTAGGCTTAATAGTTCTTCATTGCCTATCTTCTTCTCTTTAGGTACTTCCTCTGAAGCTTTGAGAGCTATTGTCTTCTCCACTTTGGGTGTAGAAGAAGTTATGTTTTGCTCCCCTTCTCTATTTTTGACAAATAGCTCATAGGACTTGAGTTTGCCTAAGAGAGCTTCAGTGGATGTCTCAGTTTGACTTCTGCCATCTTTAATTGGCCAGATTCTTGAATCCCAAGAGCTAGGTAAGCACATGAGAATTTTATCATTTATCTCTGTGAGAGATATATCCTTGTCCAAAGTTTTCAGTTCACTGACAATCAGACTAAATCTGTTGTACATGTCAGCCACAGATTCAGCTTGAGCCATTTTGAAATTCTCATACTGTGTTATCAGCTGAGCTCTTCTATCTTTTCTTTCATCAGCTGAACCTGAGACTATCTCAGTTAGTTTGTCCCAGATTTCTTTGGCAGAGTTGCATTCAGCAACCTTCTGAAATATGTCATCTGACATTGTTTGGGCCAAGATGTTCATGGCCTTTGCATCAGCCGCTTTCCATTTCTTTATATCAGTGTCTGTTCCTGCAGGTGGTGGAACAGCTGAGGTACTTGTTGTAGTGGGAGGCCTTGGACAATTTGTTAAGACACAGTTAAAAATGTCTTCATCAATAGAGTTCATATATAATTTTATCCTTGCCTTCCAGAGTCCAAACTTGGATAGATTGCACACTGGAGGTCTTGTGCTTGCATACTCCTTGTTTTGTGCCATGAGTTTTTATTAAAAACAATTTTTATCAGAACAAGATAAACCCTCTGTAGAGTTTGATCTTATCAAAGATCTTTGTGGTCCAGGTGTTAGCCTGAAGGAAAGACCAACCTCCCTCTGATACCAATTGAAAGTTAGGTGATAAGATCTATCTACCTCTAGAGGGGGGGTGAATAGAGTAAGTTCAAATAGATTGATGTATTTAAAACTTTTGATTTACTTAGTGTAGAAAGTGAGTTATGCAATGGTTAAATATATGATAAAGCAAACAGCACACAGCACACAGCACACAGCAAGAAGTAAACATAAACCACAGAAGACACAAGGAAATTATAGTGGTTCCCCAAACTTGGGTAGTCCACTCTTCTATCACCCTTTGATAGGAATCCACTGCAGGATGATTGATCAGGTGTCCTGGGCACCACCAGATTTTTTGATAAGGTGTCTTGCCACCACTGATTTTGACAAGGTCTCAGCTAACCAAAAGGGTAACTTTTGAAGGGAGTTAAAACCCTGTACAGATGGAATAAGGTAAAGAAAGGATGAGTATGCTTCTCTGTCAACTATCAAAGAGAAGCTTGTGAATTTTGATGATGTCAAAGCTCCCCCTGAGATGTAGATGAGTTCAGGTAGAAGAAGCTTTG
The DNA here is from genome assembly GCA_039513925.1 of Platanthera zijinensis. Classification (NCBI taxonomy): domain Eukaryota; kingdom Viridiplantae; phylum Streptophyta; class Magnoliopsida; order Asparagales; family Orchidaceae; genus Platanthera; species Platanthera zijinensis. Next base: position 69,386,836 of record CM077092.1, on the reverse strand, counting down.
CACAAGGGTGACAGGCTCTTCACTGCTTGTCCTTCTTCAGCAATAGATAACTCAGACACTGAGTGTTTGATGTCTGAAGGTAGAAGGCAGTCTGTAGAAGAGTTGATTGCAGAGCAGAAGAGAATCAGAAAGAATTGATGATGATCTTTTTCTGAGTGATGTTCTTCTCTTTGAATTCTCTTCAGCAGATTCTGAGAGAGAGAGAAGATGAAGAATGTTCTCTGTAACAAATCTGAATAACTGTGTATATCTCTCTCCAAAAATCTCTAAGTAATAGAATTACTACTGTCTGATAGATAGCCGTTGGCAGGGCATTCAATGCATTCCTTTACTGTCCATGCCTTGGAAGGAAGTGCCTTAATTGATTTCCAAAGAAAATTCCTTGAGATATGGACCAATTAAGTCTTGAAACGGCCAGGGGATCTCTTGTAATAACTGCTTTGATGATCTTTAATTTGAATTTCAAATGACAACCAACGGGAGAATCCAAAACATTAAATTCATCATAAGTCGTCGATCTGAGCTCGACTATCCGTCGATCAGAGAGTGATTAAGGATGCAGAGAGAATCATGCCAAAACGTCGAGCTGAAGTCGACGTTACGTCGAACTGAGGACGACGCTGCGTCGAGCTGCGATCGACTATGCGTCGAGCAGCGGTCGACTACGCGTCGAGCTGAGGACGACGATACGTCGAGCTGGGGTCGACTATCCGCAGAGCTGAGCAGAACTAAAATCTCAAATATCCTAAGTTCTAAACTCACACTCAATGACCTATGCTATACAATGAGGTCATGAATCCTTAGCATAGTTATCCTGACCCAAATATAAAAAGGGTGTTCCAACAACCTTGTTCGCGGTTTGAAGGCGAGAAGAACGTCGGGGTGCCATGGCGCGGTGGTGGCGTTTGCTGAACTTCTCCTACAGCAAGAACAAAGGTCTGTTCTGATTACTTGAGCGTGTAACCTTCTCCTCTTTCCCCAAGTGGGCTTTTATAAGTCAGATAGTGGGAAGATGAATGGGTAAAGCCATTATGGCCATGAAGTTCCCCCCCCCTTGACGTTTCGGTTACAGTGAAGGGATAAGAAACGGGGGAAAAATGGTGGAAACTGAACAGGTGTGTCCAGCTGGCGGTTTTCTATTGGACCACCTTTTCCTCATTTATTATATAATTATAGAAGGAAAACGGCCAGAAGTTACTCCTGGTGTAACTTCCAACACCAGCATTTATTACCACGCGTGTTGGAATAATTTCGGGCCTGAATCGTCGTTTCGGCCAATGTCACGGGCGTGACACATAGGTCACGGGCGTGACAGGCCCGGATAGCCAATTCTGGGTTCGACGATCGTCGAACTGAGATCGACGATCGTCGATGGATGGTCACGGGCATGACACCTCGGGTCACGGGCGTGACAGGCCCAAACGGCAGATTGTGGGTCGACGATCGTCGAATTGAGATCGACGATCGTCGAAGGCTGGTCACGCCCTAGGTCACGGGCGTGACCTCTAGGTCACGGGCGTGACATGCCCGAACGGAAAATTTCGAGGTCGACGACCGTCGAATTGAGATCGACGATCGTCGAAGGCTGGTCACGCCCTAGGTCACGGGCATGACACTCTTGTCACGGGCGTGACATGCCCGGGCCGCAAGCTCGACGATCGTCTCACGGCGATCGACGATCGTCGATGGGGTCACGCCCATAGTCACGGGCGTGACACCTTGGTCACGGGCGTGACATGCCCAGACGGCACGTTCGACGATCGTCTCGTGGAGATCGACGATCGTCGAAGTAGTCACGCCCAAGTCACGGGCGTGACGGGTCGGTCACGGGCGTGACCAACCCTTGACCCGAAAACCTGGTCGATTTATTTTCACTTTTTGTGCTCCCTGGGGTTCTGACTCGACCAACCGACTCCTAGGGGTCTAGCCGGAAATGGGATGTTACAAATCCCAATAAACAAAACAAAAATTTCGTCCCCGAAATTGAGGTTGAGCCTATGGGGATTTCTATCGGAATAAATTAAACTTGTAACATCCCATACGATCTTTCTACTGGGTTCAGGCGACTGTTCGTTTGATAACTAAGACAATCTCCCCAATAAACAAAAGATTAGCCCCTACCTTTCTGATTAAGTGCACATGCCTAGGTTCTGGATTTTCCGTATCTAGTCTTAACATTCCAAAACAAGAAGGCAATCTATAGTATACCGAGAGGTGGTGAGATGTACCTGACTGAACAACTCCGGGTATCTTTGCCTCATCAGATCCCGCGGTTCCCAGGTGTGCTCCTCCTAACCGTGGTTTCTCCACAGAACCTTGACTAAGGGGATCTTTTTGCGGCGCAAGATCCGCACTCCTTTGTCGTCGATCCGAACCGGCTCCAAGTGAACAGATCGGTCTGAAGCTACCGGCCCTTCGGTGGTCAAAATCTGCTGCTCCGGGCGTAGTAGAGCCCTTCTCAGCGAAGAGATGTGGAAGACGTCGTGTAGAGCTGCCAGCTCCGGTGGCAACTCTAGCCTGTAGGCTAGGGGTCCGATCCGCTCCAGGATCTGGTAAGGGCCCATATACCTAGGGCTGAGTTTCTTCCTCCGACCGCGCACCCGTGAGACTCCATGCATGGGCCGGATCTTCAAGAACACTCGATCCCCTACCCGAAACTCCACCTGACGATGCCGGGCGTCATAGTATTTAGCCTGTCTGCTCTGCGCCTCCAACATCCTATCTCTGATCAGTCTCACCTGAGCCTCGGTGTCTTCAACGAAATCCGATCCCAGCAGCTTCGGATCCTCGTCCTGAACCCAAGAAAGCGGGGTCCTACATTTTCGTCCATACAAGGCTTCATAAGGCGCCATCCTGATGCTGGACTGGTAGTTGTTATTATAGGAGAACTCGACCAACGGTAACATCTTCTCCCACGGCTCCCCTCGGTCCAGTATACACAATCGTAGTAAATCCTCCAACGTCCTGTTGGTGCGCTCGGTCTGCCCGTCCGTCTGAGGGTGGAAGGCCGTGCTAAAAGTCAACCGGGTGCCCAAATATGCCTGCACTGACCGCCACTCCCTGGATGTAAACCGTCCATCGCGGTCCGATACTATCGTCCGGGGCACGCCATGATATCGGACATACTGCTCCACAAACTTCCGTACCAGCACTCCCACCGAGTCATCCTTCCTGATCGGTACAAAGCGGGCCACCTTCGTCAACCGATCGACAATCACCCTAATCGAGTCGTTCCCTGTCCGAGACCGGGGAAGACCATGTATGAAATCCATCGCTATATCGTCGAACTTCCACTCCGGCACCGGGAGTGGCTGTAACAATCCTGCGGGGTTCCTGCACTCCGCCTTCACCAACTGACACGCCTCGCAATGGGTCACGAAGTACGTAATGTCCTTCTTCATGCCCGGCCAAAACATCGTCCTCTTCAAATTAGCGGTCATCTTTGTGATCCCCGGGTGCACCGAGTACCGGCTGCAATGCGCCTCCATCATAATATCCTCTCGGATCTGGCCTCCTGCGGGTATATATACTCTGCCTCTGAAGTGGAGCAAACCATCTCTCAGGGAATAATCTCCTGTCAAACCTTCCTCCAAAGCTCGGAACATCGGCTCCGCCCACGCATCTGTCCTTTGTCCGTCCCGAATGCGATCCCGTATATCGTCAATGGCCACTATCGATGCCAGATACTCCCTATACAGATCTGGGTCATCCTCGGACACTAGGGATATCTGCATATCTCTGAATGACTGGACTAGCTCCATGGACATAACCTGGGGCCCAGCTTCGGAAGTGGCAGCTCTCCGGCTCAGCGCGTCGGCCACCACGTTTGCCTTCCCTGGATGGTAGTGCATCTCATACTGATAATCTGCTAAGAACTCCACCCAACGCCTCTGCCTGATATTCAGCTCCTTCTGCGTGTCCACGTATTTCAGGTTCTTGTGATCGGAGAAGATATCGCAGTGGACTCCATAAAGATAATGGCGCCAGACCTTCAGAGCAAAAATGACCGCTCCCATCTCGAGATCGTGCACCGGGTAGTTCCTCTCATGGATCTTCAGCTGGCGGGAGGCATATGCTATGACATGTCCATTCTGCATCAGCACTGCTCCCATTCCCTAGTATGATGCGTCGATGTACACCTAGAATCCTTCCTTTCCAGATGGAAGGGCCAGAATAGGGGCTGAGATGAGTCGATCCTTCAGCTCCTGGAAAGCCGCCTGGCACTGCGGGGTCCAAACAAAAGGTGCCTCCTTCTTTGTCAAAGATGTGAGGGGGAGGGCAATCCGAGAGAACCCCTCCACGAACTTCCGGTAGTAACCGGCAAGCCCCAAGAAACTTCGCACATCGGTGGCTGTCTTCAATTGCGGCCAATCTCGAATTGCTCGAATCTTTGCCGGATCAACTGCCAACCCGGCTCCGCTGATAATGTGGCCAGGAAGGCCACCTCCTTCAACCAGAACTGACACTTGCTAAATTTGGCATAAAGGCGATGCTCCCGCAACCTCTCCAAGGTCAGTGCCAGATGCCGAGTGTGCTCCTCCTCCGTCCTAGAGTAGATCAGGATGTCGTCTATGAATACTATGACGAACACATCCAAGTAGGCCTCGAAAACCCTGTTCATGAGACTCATGAATGCCGACGGAGCATTCGTGAGCCCAAAGGGCATCACGGTGAATTCATACAGGCCATATCTGCTACTAAAGGCCGTCTTCGGGATATCCTCCTCCTGGATCCGCAGCTGGTAGTATCCTGATCTTAAGTCCAGCTTCGAGAAATAATGGGCCCCCTCTAGCTGGTCGAATAATTCGTCTATCCGTGGGAGCGGATAGGTATTCCGGACGGTCAACCTGTTTAGTGCTCGATAATCGATGCACAGGCGGAGTGTCCCATCCTTCTTCTTCACGAACAGGACCGGAGCTCCCCATGGCGAGGAACTCGGTCTAACAAAACCTGCCTCAACTAATTCCTGCAACTGAGTCCGAAACTCTGCCAACTCCTTTGGGGCCATCCGATAAGGGGCCCTAGACGCCGGCTTGGCCCCCGGCACCAGCTGTATCTGAAAATCCTGCTCTCGGTGCGGAGGTAATCCTGGTAGTTTCTTTGGAAAGACGTCAGCGAAATCTCGCACCACCGGGATGTCTGTCACCGACTCCTTAACCTCCGCCATCTCAAATAGAATCTGATAGACCTCCTCTCCCTGCAGATGGGCCTTAACGGCCTGTACCGAAGATAAGAGTATACGAGAGACAGGTCTTATACCTTCGATGGTAATGAAAGAGTCCCCGTGTCTCACGGTGATCCTCTTTGCCTGGCAGTCAATCTGGGCATAGTTCCAGTGCAGCCATGCCATACCCAGGATCAGGTCGTAGTCCGTCAGCATCAAAATTGTCGCTGGAGCCTCGAACGCTTTTCCACCAATTTCTGCCTCCATATTGCAGTGATCCGTGGTAAGGAGCTCAGATCCATCCGGTAGTCGCACCCTCATCCTCGAGCCTGTGAACCGCTCCACACCTTCCAGTCCTTCCACGAACGACTCCGACACAAAGGAGTGAGTAGCTCCAGTATCAAAAAGCGTGCGGGCAGGCTTGCCGCTGATGAAGACTATACCTGGGATGATTAAATATCTCAGGGTTCTATAAAGAGTTTTCTTTCCTTGTTAATCTATCTAGTGCGGTTCTGAGTTTTAACGACTTAAAGGAAAATTCTATGAAAGTAAAGAAGCATTGCAGCGTACCTGCGATGACCTGCTCCGGATTTCGAGGCTGCGCAAGGTCCAAAGCATATACCTGCTCTCTTTCCTGTCTACGATCTCCCCACTGGTATCCACGACCACGGCCGCGTCCTCGGCCTCCATAATGCTGAGCTGGTGGGCCGCCCTGATGTGCTGGAGGTGGTGCCCCCCTCATGGGGCAGTTCCTCCGAATGTGCCCAATCTGATGACAAAGAAAACACTCTGGTGGGGGATACGCCATTCCCCCGGGTCTCGGCATCTCCTGCATCCGAAGAGGGGGAGGGGCTAATACCACCTGTTCCCTCGGCTCCGGCCTCACGTCCTGACGAGGCTGGTCCTCTGTCCTCCTCCCCTCTGGTACAGCACCCCGCCGCTGGTCATTCCTACCTCTCCGTCCCTGATCCTCTGCTGGCCGCTTCCGGCCCCGGGTGGCTTGCCAATCTGCCTCAATCCTTTTGGCCATCTCCAAGATCCGGGAGATGGGCCCGTCAGATACGAACAACAGAGCCTCCCTCAAGTCCTCCCGCAGGCCCTTATAGAACCTCCTGATATACCCTGCCTCATCCAGCTGGTAGGAATCTGCGTATCTAGCTAGATGGTCAAACTCTCGATGGTACTCCACCACGGTCCGAGTACCCTGTTTCAGCTGTAAGAAACGCTCCTCCAAGTCATCCCTAGCCGACTGCGGAACGAAATGCTCCAGCAGTGCGGCCCTGAACTCCTCCCAAGTAATCTCCGCAACCTCCCTATCAGCAAAGGTCGTGTCCAACAGCGTCTTCCACCACCTCTTTGCATGGGACTCCAGGCAGGAGACAACCAGAGCCACCTTCTCCTCCCATGGACACCGAATCCCGGTCAGCATCTCATACATGATGTCTATCCACTCTTCCGTCCGAACAGCCGACTCTGTCCCCAAATAGGACGGGGGAGCCAGTCCTCGGAAGATGCTTAGCCAGTTGGCCCCCGGATTTGGCTGCGGGGCCGGAACCTGCTGGGCCCTGAAGGCCTCCAGAATGGCAGTCAGAGTCTGTCCCATATCTGACTGAAGGAAAGGAGTGGGGGCCGGTGGGGGTGGTGCAACATCCTGAGCCTGTTGAACTCCACCTTGAGGCGTAGTCCGTGCTGGAGGCTGCCTAACAAAAACACACGCTGAGAAAATGTTCAAATATTACATAAAGGTGGACAATTTATATGTGATCCCCATATGGGCACACCACTGCTTCCGCTGCTTAGTTTGTCCCCAAACTAAACTCGAGCGGGGGGGGGGGGGGTGACCTAGGGTTTGTTGACTGCTACTTCCTTCTGATCGATGTTTCCTCTGATACCACTTGTAAGACCCCCTTTTTTTTTCTTTTTCAACCACCGGGGTCTTAGGCCCAGAACCGCCGCTTTGCGGAGACTCCTTCACGTCCTGAAGGATCATCACCACAAGGCGCCGATTCTGCCGGCCAATTCGATCACAGAAAAGTAGCACAATATAACAGTAAGAGAAATCAGTCCACAATAATAAAATCACATATATAAATAATAAAGCTCCACGAAGGGAGTGTCCACAGAATCATCAGAGTACTATAAATACGGTCTTATGCCCGGTACAAAATGTCCTCACTACAAGTCTCTCATGCGGAAGCGAAACAGAATCTACTCAAGGTCGAGACTCACGGTCCCGGCTGTGTGAACTCCGGAGCTAGACTGCCCCATCTCTAGGCGCACCGATCTCTGGGGCTGCTCCTCCATGCTGGGCTCCACGATCCCCTAAATGATGCGGTTCGAAAACCGTTAGTCATAAAGACTAAGCCCTATCATCCCCTACCCCTTCCCCCATGGCTCCTAGGTACCGAGCGGAGAGGAAGAAAGGGAAGGACATGAAGGTAGAGATTTAAACATGAAACAGATGGCAGCGGAAACTAATCTAGCAAGTTGTATTAGGTGAGCAGTTAATAAATTGTTATAATAGGTCTAGCAGTAAGAAAAGCAATTATATGAATTTAAACCTTCACTTATGTGAGAACACATAAGCAAAAGGGATCTTTTGCAAGGCTCCCATCGTATAAAGTGTCCCATACCACTTATACGTTGGGGTGTCGGTTATCAAACAGCAATGGTTGTTATATATTGAAATTAACCTTTGATTTATAAACTTGCCCACACGAGCTTATAGACCAAGGGGTCGTTTTGCAGGTCCTAATGTATAAGCGTCCCATACCACTTATACTTTAGGTGTCAGGGTTAAATGAATCGATTATGCTATGACATGCTAGTGGGTCTGATGAAACATGCAGTGCAACTCACACACCCGACTCTGTGCACACAGACCTTTAGTTCCCCCTTTCGGAGCCGTTACCTCCCAGGATACCTCCGTAGTGGCAGACGGAAGCGGTGGGTTGGGCCTCGCCCACCTCCAAAACCAGTAAAAGCACCACTGGTCTGACCTATCGTACGCCTCAACGCTTGGTGCACTAAGCGGACGCCTGCGTACTCTTGCCGGCTGGCGCACCGGACTTCTGTTGGCGAAGTGCTAACCACCTCGCCGAGTCAACGATATCGGTGTCGGTGCAATCGAACTCCCCGATATCGGAAGACCCACCACCTTAACTTTTCCTATCTTATGCACAAGCAAGTTTAATCGCAAACAAACAGAACCGAGCCGAAGCTCCCCGGACCAAACGTCCGTCTCCACCCAACCGAGCCGAAGCTCCCCGGACCAACCCGTCCGTCTCCAGAACAACCGAGCCGAAGCTCCCCGGACCCAAACGTCCGTTTCCAAATCACCCGAGCCGAAGCTCACATCGATCTTCCTGTGCCAACAGTGTTTGTGAAAAGTGCAAACCTAGTTACTAAGTTACTCTTTCTAGTTTATTATTACAGTTTACGTTAGCCCAGGACTGCCCCCGGTATACCCCGTGAAGGGCTCTCAAGGGGCACTAGGAACCAAGACGGCGGCATTACGGCCCGAAGTTCCCTTTCGCAAGGCACTTATTGTTATTGGTTGTTTTCCCTTAGCCCGATTCCCTTCTCATATTACGATAGACTATCCTAGGGTGATTTTTAAACCTTCCACTCTTCGGGAAAAGCGATCTTTCGCCGAACCCGAGCACCTCTTAACTCTAACTATCACCACTACTCACTACTCTTTATATCTTCATCAGACCATGTTTTATTGCATTTCACAATTTACTAATTGCAGACCGACCTAGGCTACATGTCGAACCGGTTATGCAATGATCCATTACTCATCCAAATGCCCTAAATTTTTTTTACTGGAGACTTACCATGACCTAATTGACCTAAATCCAGAAAATGGAATTATTCCTAATTTATTTGGCATTTAATTAAATTCCTCGAAAGTCCAAGGACTACCGGTTTGAACATGAACTACCCTAAGTTCTCATGCAAGATGTCCAACAATTTTATGATAAATACTAGGTTATCTCAATAGGTTAAATCCTAAGTATCATAATTTTTCAATCATCAAAATGGCATGAAAGCTATTTTAGAAATAATCTCTAACTTCTATTGTTTATGAAGCAAGTACAGAAAATATTCTTCCAAAAATTATAAGTAATTCATGACATGCAGATAAAGGCCTAAAATTAGCACTAGCCAAGTTTCATAATTTTCCAGCAAGTATTTTATCCATAATTAATTTTTAAATATAAAAGCCCTTTCTATCATCTGTTAATAAGGTACTAGATTTACTCAACATAAAATCCTATAAAAATCCAGGAATCATTGTGCTACTAATCAAGATCTAAATCCAAAATTTCAACTGATTATAATTAATTTAAAACCTCCAAATAATTGAAACAATAAATCGGGCAATTAATCCTTTAACACATGAAGTATAATATTTACTAATCATAAAATTCCAGAAAATTTACTATAAGTCTAAAAACATCCTAAAACTCCCTCCTCCCGAGTTTCATAATTTTTGGATTAGATTTAGTGCTTAAAATAACTAAATTACATTTTTATCCTATTCCAACATCTCAACTTTCGAGGTACCTAACTACCTCCAATTCCTTCACTATTTCAACCAGAGGGTTTTCATTATATCATCCCCCTCTCCTCCAAATTTCAAGGGCATACAAGAGCTTTTGCTCCTATGTCCTTCACAAACCTCAAACTCCCACCCGTTGGGTTTGAGCCAATCCCTTAGGGTAAAATCCACCCTAAGCCACACCATGTTACCCAAGAGGGTAGACATAGACTCAACAAATCAGTGGCCAACAACTTCAGCCTCTTTCGAGGAGATTTGTCCACTCCATCAGCAATCGTACTTTTCCCAAAGTACCCCTCACCAAGACCTATCTAGGACTTGATACTTCCCTATTCAAAACTCGACCAATCGAGTTGAAATCTTGTACAGATCTTAATATTGATGCCAGGGACCACCACCCAAATTTTGGGGGAGTTTGGACTTAATTTCATCTCCTAATTAATTTCATATCGTTTATTAAATTTTTACAAAAACTTTAGGCAAAAGTTCTCTAAAAATTCTCATTTTTGGACAGCCTCTCGATATACATATTTTAGACCTCCAATCCAAATTTCAAGTCATTTGGACAGGTTATGAACCGTGGGCAACCATTTTAATTTCTGGTTAGCATAGGTCTAGATCCCACCAAAATGAGTGCTGTGTTCAAACCACTCACCCAAATTGAATAAAATCAATTTTAAATTAAAGTAGACCCCGAGGGCTACAACTTTTGTGACTGGTCATTTTTCCTAAATCGGCCTCTAAGTGCTTCGTTTTGCAGCCTCAAAAATACATTCAAATAACCTATTTTTCCATTGTGCACTATATAATAATCTATGTATTATATATTAAATCCACTGTTCATCTTCTTCATGAACCCGAACAGACACAGGAAAAAATTTTTCCTGTAAGCATTCCGTGGTCCGTCGCCGGCCGTTCGGTCACTTCCCTGGCCAGCCACCACCACCACCACCTCCGTTGAGGCGATGGCTATCGGTCGGCGGTGGTTTGGCCGCCGGAGGTGGCGGTTTCCGACGAACTCAAAATATCTTTTTCATGGTTTTTCCATGAAAACGTGAGATGGATCCGGCTCCGTTGAGCGCGAACCTCCTTTTAAGAATCCTAAGATCTACCCATGAAAGAGAAGGAGTAGAGGAGGTCCTTGTTCGCGGTTTGAAGGCGAGAAGAACGTCGGGGTGCCATGGCGCGGTGGTGGCGTTTGCTGAACTTCTCCTACAGCAAGAACAAAGGTCTGTTCTGATTACTTGAGCGTGTAACCTTCTCCTCTTTCCCCAAGTGGGCTTTTATAAGTCAGATAGTGGGAAGATGAATGGGTAAAGCCATTATGGCCATGAAGTTCCCCCCCCCCCCCTTGACGTTTCGGTTACAGTGAAGGGATAAGAAACGGGGGAAAAATGGTGGAAACTGAACAGGTGTGTCCAGCTGGCAGTTTTCTATTGGACCACCTTTTCCTCATTTATTATATAATTATAGAAGGAAAACGGCCAGAAGTTACTCCTGGTGTAACTTCCAACACCAGCATTTATTACCACGCGTGTTGGAATAATTTCGGGCCTGAACCGTCGTTTCGGCCAATGTCACGGGCGTGACACATAGGTCACGGGCGTGACAGGCCCGGATAGCCAATTCTGGGTTCGACGATCGTCGAACTGAGATCGACGATCGTCGATGGATGGTCACGGGCGTGACACCTCGGGTCACGGGCGTGACAGGCCCAAACGGCAGATTGTGGGTCGACGATCGTCGAATTGAGATCGACGATCGTCGAAGGCTGGTCACGCCCTAGGTCACGGGCGTGACCTCTAGGTCACGGGCGTGACATGCCCGAACGGCAAATTTCGAGGTCGACGACCGTCGAATTGAGATCGACGATCGTCGAAGGCTGGTCACGCCCTAGGTCACGGGCGTGACACTCATGTCACGGGCGTGACATGCCCGGGCCGCAAGCTCGACGATCGTCTCACGGCGATCGACGATCGTCGATGGGGTCACGCCCATAGTCACGGGCGTGACACCTTGGTCACGGGCGTGACATGCCCAGACGGCACGTTCGACGATCGTCTCGTGGAGATCGACGATCGTTAAAGTAGTCACGCCCAAGTCACGGGTGTGACGGGTCGGTCACGGGCGTGACCAACCCTTGACCCGAAAACCTGGTCGATTTATTTTCACTTTTTGTGCTCCCTGGGGTTCTGACTCGACCAACCGACTCCTAGGGGTCTAGCCGGAAATGGGATGTTACAGGTCGCGCGAACAGAGATAGGTTACACGAACAAAGAGAACAAAGATAAGAGACCGCGTGAAGACAGCTCGCGCTAAGACAAATCGCACGCAGATAGGCAACGCGAATAGAAGAGAAAAGATCGCTCGAAGTCAGATCGCGCGAAGACAGGTCGCTCGAATAGAGACAGGTCATGTGAACAAAGAGGAGAAAGGTCATGTGAACAGAATCAAGAGGAAAATATCGAGTCCTCTTATACCATGTGCGAACTAGAAAGAAAAAGACCGAAATTTGGAATAACAGAATTTTTATTATCCAAAAAAGTGAGTATTACAAAGGTATAAACTCCCTTTTATAGAATGGAGGAGAGGGGAGAGATTACAAATAAGCAATGTAGGATAAATAAACAATGTTATAACCGGCTATACATAAAATCAGACCGCATAAGCCACGTGGTTAGACGAATAGGCTAACCGCCTGGCTACTAATAAAAAGACAAGTGAAGCCGATAGGAGAGACCGCTTGACCGCCCGATCATCAAGTCGTCTGCGTCAAACCGCCAGACCGCTCTATCTCCAATCAGCAACCTCTCGCCTACCAAGCCACTGGAGAGAAGCCGCAAGACCGCCCGGCTACCAAGCTGCCAGAGTGAACCCGCCAGACCGCTCGATCTCCAAACTGCTAGACACATGCCGTCTTACCACCCGGTCCCCATACTATAACAAGACATTCCTACTCCTAGTGCCTGTCAATATGACCTCTTGGTCACTCAACCTCTTAATATTGCACTCATCCTTGTGGAATAATATGTCATAACCAAGATCACAGAATTGGCTTATGTTTATAAGGTTGTGTTGCAACCCTTCCACATATGTTACTTTTGTGATAGTGACTATGCCATTTGTGATCTTACCGTAACCTCTGGTGTCTCCTATGTCGGATCCACCAAATATCACTTTGGGCCCATCCTTCACTGGAGTGTACTCCCTCAAGTTGCTCCTTGTTTCAGTCATGTGCTTGGAACATCCACTGTCCAAGTACCATATAGGGATATGGACACTTTGACTAACCTGCAAGACATGATTTAGTTTACCTTAATACCCCAATAGGTATTGGGTCTTAGGTTCTAATTAGTCTGAAAAAAAGACTTGTCTACCAGTAGCTTTTCTGACTAGTAGACTATTTATTGCTCTAGACACACTGGGATTATGCTAGCAATCTATGACATAGTGGCCCACTTTCTCACAACATCAACACTCATGAATGCTGAACCTTCTTTTCTGAGCTCGTCTACTAGCTGTGCTGACAACAACTCTCTGTCTAGTAGGAATAACAACAGCCTTTTTCAGATTCTTTTCAGCTAAGATCTGGCTGAAGGTAAGTTTTTTAGTAGACTTATTTGGCCTACTCTGAACTCCTTCAGCAGCTGTCTTCTTTGCAAAAGACATGCTCTTGATAGCGTCAGAAATAATGAAATCAGGCTTGTTGAAATACTGACCCTTGTCAGAGTCTTTGTTTGATGGCCCGAAAATTTTGCTGCAACCACATTATTGAGAGTGGGGGATGGAGAACCAAAGACAAATGGTCCATGATGGGCCATTTGAATTTCTTCATGGGATTCCTTGAAGGTACTCATCCCCATTCCTCTTCTCCTTCCATTGGAAGGTACCCTTGTATTTTCATAGGAAGAATTCCCATTCTTCTAGTGACCATACATAGAATCCTTGGCATACCTGTTAGAAGGCCCTTCAAAGGTAATGGGTTGCTGAACTGGAGCTTTTCCCTTTCCTTTGGAAGGGGGAGCCCTTGTGTTTCCCCTGAATCCTAAGCCCCTCTTGTTTTTTTGAGAGGAGAAGGAGTCAATGATGGGCAACACAAAATTGGGCTTAGAGTAACTAACCACAATCCTCTTCTCCCTCTGGAGTTTCTCTTCCAGATCTCTAATGAGGATGTCCATGTATTTAATGGTGCCAATCTAAATGACTATGATGTTCTTCAGTTGGCTAACCTCCCTTATTTTCTATTCCAACAAGGTTGCTGACTCAGACTGTAGGGAAGCAGCATGTTGAAGGGAGATAATATCCTCAGCCTGCTTTTTGGTCAGCTTCTTTCTTTTCTTCGAAGAATTCAGAAGTTCACCATAATTATCAATCAGTTGATTGATAACTTCCTCAGATTCAGAGTAACCTTCATCCCTGGATGAAGATGCTTCAGAATTGGGACCAGTCTCATATTCTGACTCAGATGATGAACTGGACAGAGAGTGTACCTTAACTGGACTGGGATGATCCTAACAATCTTCCTTATCAGACCCTACCATCGCCCATAGCAGCTGATGTTATCTTCATATCTTTCATCCTCCTTTGAGTCACTGTCTGACTGTGATAGAGGGGCCCTGATCCCTATCCTGGCAACAGGATAGTCTTCAGCTTCTTTTGCCTCAACAGAAACCAGCCCTAGGTAGGCTTCTTCTTCTTATCTTCAGACTCTGATGAAGATGAGTCAGTCCAGATCTTGTCCTTCTTTGTAATAAAGGACTTCTCCTTCTTTCCCTTGTGCTGGTGAACCTTCTTCTTAATAGCTTCCTGTCTCTTGACTGGGCAGTCGGCTATAACATGTCCTGGCTTGTTGTAACAGTAACACAACTTTAGAAGAAATATGTTTACTAGTTTTAGAGTCTTATCTATCCTCCTTGGATGGTTTATTCTAAGTTCTGCAGGTGTCCTTCTTATAATGAGAGGAGGAGGAAGGTCTGCTCCTCTACCCCTTCGTCTTCATCAACTTTAGAAATTACCTAGAGAAAGCAGCAAATTCCTCATCAGACATATTATAGTTTTATGTGCTTGGTTCTGAGCTGTCTGACTCAGTTAGCCTTCTTAGAGGAGAGGCAATCCTCTCCTTGCTCCTCTTTGAGATCTCTGCCTTGAAGGCCACAACCTTCTCCCTGATCAGGGATCTACTGCTTGTCTCCTCCTCTTTCTTGGCAGTCAGCTGCATTTCATAAGACAGCAGCTTCCCAAAAAGAGTTGGTTGTGGTGTATAAGCCAGCTTTGCCACCTCCTTGATGACACAAATCTTAGTGTCCCAGTATCTAGTTAGAGGCCTTAAAAACTTGTCATTAAGTTCATAATTGCTGAAGACCCGACCATAGGTCCTTAGCTCTTTACTATTCTGAAGAATCTTTCATAACAGTTAGCTATGCCTTCTTCCTTGGACTACCTGAAAGTCTCATACTCTTAGTTTAGCATGGACTTCCTATCATATCTGACCTCTTTTGTGCCCTCAATGTAGACCACTAAAGTATCCCATATCTCCTTGCAGGTCTTGCAGTGAACCAGGTTCTGAAAGGTAGAATCATCAATTGCACTGACAATGATGTTCTGGGCTCTCTTGTCTAAGGTGGAAAGAATGACCTCATCCTCAGTCATCTCTAAATATGTCTTAGGTGTCTGGACATTGGTATCTAGAGCTGAGGCTTTCATAGGGATGAAAGGTTCCTCTTTGACTATCATAAAGATCCTTGGGACAGATGCTTCTATGAAGAGCCTGGCCCTCTCCTTCCAGATTCCAAAGCATTCGTTTCTGCAGATAGAAAGATTCATGGAACCAAGCTCCTTATGGTTTTCTCCTGAATCCATAAGTATACTTTGACTGCTACCCTTGGAGATCTACTCAGACTATTAAGTCTTTCTTGAGCAACCTCCCTCTAATACAACATGAAAGTCTTTGATTTTAAGGGTAGCTAAACACCTACAGGGGGGTGAATAAGTTTTTAGGTCTTTTTTACTTTCTTTTAGACTTTATCTGAGTTAATGTCTGTTGTGATTAGTTAGTATTGCTTTCAAGAAGATCACAAACAACACACAGAAGTTTTATAGTGGTTCCCTAAAGTATGGGTACGTATACTGTCCCTCCCGACTTTCTAATAGTGTGTTAGACAAGGCACCTCACTATAAACTCAGCACTTAAGAGCTTACAACACGATCCCACAGGACCACTCAATCTCCTCCAAGACCTACAGATAGGGTATAAAGCTCTACAACTCAATGATCAAAAGATCACCTACCTTAGTGTAACGCCCCCAGTTTTTCTGAGATTATTTAATCTTTATTTGGCATTACGTTGACGCGTTTCCGGCTTGTATCATTATTAGAGTGCGGTCTTAGCTCTTTATGATTTCTTAGTGGCTTGTTTGTAGCCTGTTGGAAAGATTGCCTAGCGAGCAAGAGTCTATTTTGGTGACTCGGTGGAGCCCCTCCGGGAATGCTTGTGTCTTATCTTCGGGAGGTGTTAGCCAGATAGGGTATGAAGCTCACTCAACACCGTCTAGCCAGTCAGGCTTTTCTAAGTCTTTTGGCATTGAGAGAGTTGAGCTCACTCAACGCCGTCTAGCAAGTCGGACTTTTCTTAGTCTTCTGGCGTTGAGTGAGTTGAGCTCACTCAGTGCCGTCTAGCTAGTCTTACTTTTCTAAGTCTTTTGGCATTGAGTGAGTTGAGCTCACTCAACTCCGTCTAGCCAGTCAGATTTTTTTAAGTCTTTTGGCGTTGAGTGAGTTGAACTCACTCAACACCGTCTCGGCAGTCAGATTTTTCTAAGTCTTTTGGAGTTGAGTGAGTTAAGCTCACTCAACGCCGTCGAGTCAGATAGATTTTCTAAGTCAAAAGCATTGAGTGTGGTGAACTCACTCAACGACTTTGGCTGATTGGCGTTAACAGCATTGAGTGTGGTGAACTCACTCAACGCTGTCTGCTTAGCTTGATAGTTTAAGGCAAAAGCGTTGAGTGTGGGGATCTCACTCAACGCCTTTGGCTGTTTAGCATTGACAGAGTTGAGTAAGCGATTTTGCGACTAAGTGTTTTGGTGTCGAGTGAACTCGATGTTTTTCCCTCTTGGTGTTTTAGCATTGAGTGAGTGGTGCTCAATCAACGCGGCGTCGAGTGTACCCGACGCGACGTCGAGTGTACTTGACGCTTTTCCCTTAGACTTGTAGTTTTCTCCCGAGTCTCTTAGTGTGGGTTTTATAGGGTTTTGGTGATGTTTTCGGCTAGATTTCGAACGCCGAATCGTGAATCATGGTAGGTGGTTCCTTTGATTTTCTTGAAAGGAATGTTTTGTGTTAAGCTGTGGCCACCACTATTTTAGCCCCGGCTTGGGCCGGTTTGTTGGACCCCAAGGGTGCACCGGTGGGCCCTGAGTTATTTGGATCTAGTTATTTGGATGAGGGCTATTTTTGGTCACCAACCCAGATCCATGGTTTTACCATTGCTAATGATTCAAAGGTTAGGACTGTTAGTTCCTTCTTTCCATATTATATGGGCATTTTTGTAGCTTGTTGTTCTGCAGGTTTTAGCGGAGCATGTTGTTATTCTTGCACTTGGTGCGCTTTGATTACTCCTTTTCTTTCAGTACTATACTTTTGCTGCCAAATTTTCTTCCTTTTGCCGAATTTTATCAGCATTCGTTTGTAGGGTTTGGTAAACCCCCCCTCTTTATTTTATTGCTTATGATCTACTGCTCCTTTACTGCTTGTTTTTCTCTTGCTGAGGTGTTCTTTCTTTGAATGCCTCAGGTTCAGGGTTGTAGCCGATTAAGTGGCTAGTTTTCTTTTGGAGCTTGCTAGTGATCTGCTGTTTTGTTGAGGGTTCTTTCCCTCATCTTTGTGAGGTAGTTCTTTTCTTGTTTTCTTCTGTATAGACATGCATAGTCACCAGTGGGTTTGTGTCAGGTTGTTGACGCCCACTGGTGATTTTCTTTTGGTGATGCTAAGTATATGACTTAAATTGTTGTTTTTTCCTTTATGAAGATTGTTTACTTGCTCCCTAGGATTGTTTTATGCTAGGGTGCATGTTAGATATTTTTAACTTATAAAACCCCTACCGATATTACTTCATATATGTCATATTTCTAAAACTAAAGAACTATTGGTGGAGACGACGGCCCCCAAGTTGTTTATGACGGCACGCTAACGGACGACCCTCCTTCGTCTCCAACAAAGGACTCGCGTTGCCATGGTGTTCGTATGGAGCGGCGCTACAATCTCCGCCCTCAGCGCAAGACAAATAACTAGTTGAACTTCTTCTATTATTTGCTTGAGAGCATTTATATTTTTAGCATGTTTGATTTAATCATTTGGTGTATGTTAGTTTTTTTTGGGCCTCATGTAGCCATGGAGTGTGTTATTTTTATTTGGGCTACATATATCCAAGACTTGGAGTTGAGCCTATATATAGGCATGTAGTGTTTTGTTTAAGTTAAGTTGAATGAAGAAAACTCTTAACCCTAATCTTTCCTAAACTTCTCACTGTCTCTCTACCTCTCTTAGCCGCCACCCTCCTCTCTCTCTCTAAGAATTCGGCCAACCCTCTCCTCCCTCATCCTCCTCTCCCAAAATCGCCACCCCTTCCTCTTCCACTTCAAGTCCGGCCGCCCCTCTCCTCACTCTTCCATAGCCGCCTCCTCCTCTCCCACTACATAAATCCTTCTCCACTCTCCATAGCCGGCCGACCATCTGCCTCCTCCACCCGAGCACCCCTTGAAGAATAAAACGGCCACCCCTCTTTACTTGGAATTTTATCCGAGGAAAGTCTCCTTCAACGATGAAGAATCTGGACATCGGTGTGAAGCGGCCAAGGCGGACAATCTATCTTTCCATCCGGCGCAACTCCGCCGGAACCGCGGAAGAGTGATCCTTTGAAGGTAGCCGGAATCATCTATTCCGACTTGGGTAACGAACCATTCCACTTAAGTGTGATTCTCTCTTGATAGTCTAGTGGCCGGAAAGATTTTTCGCGTTGGATTTGAATCGTTAGATTCTTCGTGGTTTTCCTTTTGATTTGCATCTATCATAACGAGTTATTTCGAAAAGGGCTTGGCAAGCCCCGTATTTTTGTTGAGAGAGATCTACCATTTTTTCGATCACATTTTGGGTAGACTCTTTTGGTACAACCACGCTTGTCCGGACCGGGTAGGTCCCTTTTGCTTGGAAGAATGTCGACCTATCGTCGTTTGTTCGGCCTTTCAGCGGTGTTGCTACCGTACGTTGGTGAACTGTGTTATTTTGCTTGCGAGTGTGCTGCGAATAAAACTTGTGCGAGTGTGATAGTGGAGTTTGAGTCACGTCCGCTTTATTCCCCTAGCCCTTACTTGAGACTTCGATAGAGGCCTACACCAATTTGGTATCAGAGGTGGTTCTTGTCAATTTTTTAATTGGCACCCTCCCCTGTTATTTTTGCACGTTAGCTCGCACTATTGTATGTACGTTTGTTGTCAAAATCTCAAAAAAAAAAATTATTTTTGGTCTGCCAATAGCGGCGTAGATTTCTTATTTTTCAGCAACAAAAATCAAAATTTTTTTTTAATAGTCCTCATTTTATTTCCTGTAAGAAAATCAAAAAAATTATATTATTTTTCTATAATCGTTAAGCGAGATTAAATCCTTCTGTGGTATGTCTAAGTCTGTTGTTAGCACCGTTGTATGCGCACTAGGCTGGATACGGAATATCCTTCCTCATCTTCTACTATGGATGATGACCGGGGCGAGGGACGTGCCCTCACTGAGATTGAGGAACTCCGTCAGGATTTCACGGAGCAGATGACGGCCATTAGGGAGGCACTTCACGGAATGGGATTACCACAAGGGGCACCCCGTAATCAACCCGCTCACCAACGGGTGGGAGACAATCACAATCCTTACCACCTCCCCCCACCCTCGTAATGAGCACGCTCCACGCACACCTTACGAGTTTTATCTTACTCGGGCCGTCCGAGTCAAGCCACCATCCTACGATGGCATGGGGGATCCCCAAGTCTTCCAGGACTGGGTCATGGAAATCAAATGCTATTTCGAGTGCTATGCTCTGAATGACGCGGATAAGGTGCGAGTAGCGAGGATGAAGTTACTAGGGTGTGCTAAAATATTTTGGCTAAACGAGGAACAACATTTGAGAGTCGAGAACGGTGCGTTGCCCATTGGTTGGGATGACATGAAGGCTTGGCTGCTAGAGCAGTACGTCCCCACGTACCATCGAACACAGATGTTCGATGATTTAGCCACCCTTAAGCAAGGGACTAGGTCGGTTTCTGAGTACATGAGTCTGCTGAAGGACATGATGGTGAGGTGTGACGTGAAAGAGATGCCTGAGGTCACCCTCTCCAGGTTTTGTAAGGGACTAAACCCCGATATCCAAGGAAAGCTTTTGCGTTATGGTCACACTGTCTTGCACGTCACATTCAACGCTGCCTTAGATATTGAGAAGCACAATGTGCTTAAGGGTAAGACTCGCTCATTCCAAAAGGGCAAGTACATCTTAGGACCACCGCCCACCTCCACCTATAAGGACAAAGGAAAATATCAGTCCTCCGACTCGACCTCCATAGTTGTAATGGCTAGGAATAATAGAAACCCCTCTGGTGAGAGAGTCCCAGTGGGTAGGGTCAACAGAATGAATGTCACCTATTTCGCTTGCGGGATCCAAGGGCACTATGCTAGTGATTGTCCTACTAAACCCAAACCATTAGCCCTGTTAGATTCCACTGGTGGGTCAGACGACCTTACTTACGAGGCGGGATACGAGAGTGAGTCGGATGGAGTGCCAAGTGATATGGAGGATGACTCCCATATGATTGTTATGAGGTGTATCCTGGCGACCCCACGAGCATTAGACGACTGGAATAGGACGAACATTTTCACGTTTAATTTTAAAAGTGGTGAAAATGGTGTAGGTTGATCATCGATAGCGGTAGTTGCATGAACGTTATTTCTGAAGCTGTGGTGAAGCGTATGTCACTTGCTGCCGAGCCACACCCTCACCCTTATAAGGTGGCATGGGTAAACAAGTCGTCCCTCCCCGTGTCGAAGCGATGCTTGGTACCCCTTACCATCAAAGCTTGTTCTGATCAGATTTGGTGTGACGTCATCCCTATGGATGCTTGTCATGTCTTGCTGGGTCGCCCTTGGTTGTATGATCATGACATTACCCACTTTGGTCGGGCCAACACTTACGAGTTTAAATTTAATGGCAGAACCATTATCTTTAAACCCGCTTCGCCAAAGGATCTTTCGGCCCCCTCCAAGGATACGGTCGTCCCGGTCGATAAGAAAACGTTGAGTCTGATAGGGAAGAAAGAATTGAAGCGTACTACCTTTATAAACGGTGTCCTCTATGCTTTAGTGTGTCCACAAGTTAAGGAAGATGCATCAATATTTGAGAACTTGCCGCTGGCACTAAGAAAGCTCTTATATGAGTTTGTGGACGTGTACCCGGACGAGCTAACGTCTGAGTTACCCCCCATGCGGGATATCCATCATGCCATTGATTTCATTCCGGGCTCCTCATTGACCAACCTACCACATTATCGGCTAAACCCTTCGGCACACTTAGAGTTACAAACCCAGATTTCAGATTTATTGCAAAAAGGTTTTATCCGCCACAGCATGAGCCCGTGTGCCGTACCCGCCTTACTTGCCCCTAAGAAAGATGGCTCTTGGAGGATGTGCGTGGATAGTAGAGCCATTAATAAGATCTCTATTAAGTATCGATTTCCCATCCCTCGCTTGGACGATTTATTGGACATGTTAGCCGGTGCCACGATTTTCTCGAAATTGGACCTTAGGAGCGGCTACCATCATGTCCGAATTAGGGAACCGGATGAGTGGAAAACCGCATTTTAGTCTAAGGAAGGGCTCTACGAGTGGTTAGTTATGTCGTTTGGGCTTTCCAATGCGCCGAGCATGTTTTCGAGGATGATGACCCACGTCTTCCAACCCTATATGGGAAAATTCATCACGGTATATTTTGATGACATTTTGGTTTTTAGCACCTCCACGATCGATCACGAGTCACATTTTAAAATCATCTTTACCACGCTGAGATCGGAGAAATTATTCGTGAATATTAAGAAGTGTACTTTCCATGTGTCATCGGTTGAATTCCTCGGTTATATCGTTAGTTCGAAGGGGATCCACGTAGACCCGAAGAAAGTGCAAGCCATTAGAGATTGGCCCGAGCCCGCCAACATTCGGGATGTTAGGAGTTTTCACGGGCTCGCTACATTCTATCAGAGATTTATTAAGTATTTTAGTAGTAATATGGATCCCATTACCGAGTGCATGAAAAAGGGTGAATTCACATGGACAAACTCGGCTGCTAGGGCGTTCCAATTAATAAAATCGCGCACGTCGGAAGCACCCCTCTTGCGACTACCAGATTTTACCAAAGTTTTCGAGTTGTCATGTGATGCGTCAGGAGTGGGAATTGGCGGAGTGTTGAGTAAGGAAGGTCACCCTGTTGGGTATTTCAGTGAGAAACTAGCAGGTCCAAAATTAAATTATTCCAATTACTATCGGGAGTTTTACGCGGTCATTAGATGCCTCCAACATTGGCGGCATTATTTACTTCCTAAAGAGTTTGTCATTATATCCGATCATGACGTGCTAAAATTTATTAACTCTCAAACTAAGGTTAGTCCTAGGCATGCCAAGTGGGTCTCCTTTCTCCAAGAGTACACTTTCATTATCAAACACCTTAAGGGAACTCTCAACCGCGTAGCCGACGCTCTTAGTCGTGTCTCGTTATTACTATCCATGCTAGAAGTTAAGGTGATTGTCTTCGATAGGATTAAGTACGAATACGTCAACTGTCCAGATTTCAAGGATATCTATTTCACCACTCAAGACGACTTGCCTACAACCATTACTTCTTTTTACATTCGTGATGGCTATTTATTTAACCATTCGAAGCTATGCATCCCCCATTCCTCCCTACGACACTTCATAGTGTGGGAATTGCATAGCGGAGGGCTAGGTGGACATTTTGTCCGTGATAAGACGACCACGTTAGTAGAAGATAAGTTCTATTGGCCCGTTCTTAAGGCAATGGTTAGTAAGATCGTGGGAAGTTGTAGAGCGTGCCAATTGGCTAAGGGGAACACAACAAATGCGGGGCTTTATACCCCTCTTCCTATTCCTTCTATCCCTTGGGAAGACGTTAGCATGGACTTCATTCTCGGCCTCCCAATCACATTTAGACGTCACGACTCTATCTTAGTTGTTGTAGATCGTTTCTCCAAAATGGCCTATTTTATCGTGTGCAATAAAACCAACGATGCGTCACACGTTGCACAATTATATTTTAAAGAGGTAGTTGTCCATCGAGGCGTTCCAAAATCGATAGTTACTGATTGGGATGTGAAGTTTACTAGTTATTTTTGGAAGACCCTGTGGAGGATTATAGGCACCAAACTTCTATTCTCTTCAGCTTACCACCCGCATACGGATGGGTAAACCGAAGTTGTAAACAGAAGTTTAGGTAGTTTTCTCCGATGCCTTGTAGGAGACCACAAGGGTACATGGGACCTTATCCTCCCTCATGCTCAGTTAGCATATAATAATTCAAAAAATAGGTCCACGGGTTTGTCCACGAATGAGATCATGCATGGTTATAAAGCACCCGTGCCACTTGACTTGATTCCGTTACCGCCATCTTTTAAGTCAAGTAAATTTGCAGAGGACTTTGCCTCTCACATCCATGATCTGCACAAGCACATAAATGAAACGCTTACCACTCAATACACATCTTATCAAGTTAATGCCAACGCACATAAGAGAGTGTCTCACTTGAAAGTAGGCGATTTAGTCATGGTGCGTCTCATCCCTGAACGGTTTCCTACGGGCACCTTAAAAAAGTTAGCGGATCGGCGAGCGGGACCTTTTCGGATTTTAAAGAGGTAAGGAGACAATGCATTTCTCTTGGAATTACAAACTGATTGGGGTATTTCCCCTGTTTTTAATGTTTCTGATTTAACGCCATATATTGCTCCGCCACTAGAATTATCTTCCTGTCCGTTTAGTTCCACTACAGATTCTCATGGGTGTGGGGTTGAGTGGGGTAAGGGATCGCTCTCTCTGTCGATCTCCAACGGAGGTACGCTAAATGTTGATGCTATAGATTTTCCCCCTTTGCTGCCTAATGCTTTTCCCAGGTTTTCCTGGACAGCATTTTTGCCAGACAGGATACTCCAAAATGACGTGTTTCCCACTGCAGATGGAGATGTGCACCGATACTTAATTCGTTGGCGTGATCGCCCCGCCTCTAATGACTCTTGGCTCCCGGAAACGGAGATCGCTCTGTTGGATGGTGTTCTTCTACGACGGTATCTTCAAGACAACTCATCGGTGATGAGTCCTTTCAAGCGAGGGAGGATTGGTGGAGACAACGGCCCCCAAGTTATTGATGACGGCACGCTAACGGACGACCCTCCTATGTCTCCAACAAAGGACTCGCATCGCCATGGCGTTCGTATGGAGCGGCGCTACAATCTCCGCCCTCGGCGCAAGACAAATAACTAGTTGAACTTCTTCTATTATTAGCTTGAGAGCATTTATATTTTTAGCATGTTTTATTTAATCATTTGGTGTATGTAAGTATATTTGGGCTGCATGTAGCCATGGAGTGTGTTATTTTTATTTGGGCTACATATAGCCAAGACTTGGAGTTAAGCCTATATATAGACTTGTAGTGTTTTGTTTAAGTCAAGTTGAATGAAGAAAACTCTTAACCCTAATCTTTCCTAAACTTCTCACTCTCTCTCTCTACCTCTCTTAGCCGCCACCGTCCTTCTCTCTCTCTAAGCATTCGGCCAACCCTCTCCTCCCTCATCCTCCTCTCCCAAAACTGCCACCCCTTCCTGTTCCACTTCAAGTCCGGCCGTCCCTCTCCTCCCTCTTCCATAGCCGCCTCCTCCTCTCCCTCAACATCAACCCTTCTCCACTCTCCATAGCCGACCGACCATCTTCCTCCTCCACCCGAGCACCCCTTGAAGAAGAAAACGGCCACCCCTCTTCACTTGGACTTTTATTCGAGGAAAGTCTCCTTCAACGACGAAGAATCTGGACATCGGTTTGAAGCGGCAAAGGCGGACAATCTATCTTTCTATCCGGCGCAACTTCGGCGGAACTGCGGAAGAGTGATCCTTTGAAGGTAGCCGGAATCATCTATTCCGACTTTGGTAACAAACCATTCCACTCAAGTGTGATTCTCTCTTGATAGTCTAGTGGCCGGAAAGATTTTTCGCGTTTGATTTGAATCGTTAGATTCTTCATTGTTTTCCTTTTGATTTGCATCTATCATAACGCGTTATTTCCGAAAGGGCTTGGCGAGCCCCATATTTTTGTTGGGAGAGATCTACCATTTTTCGATCGCATTTTGGGTAAACTCTTTTGGTAGAACCACGCTTGTCCGGACCGGGTAGGTCCCTTTTGCTTGGAAGAACATCGACCTATCGTCGTTCGTTCGACCTTTTGGCGGTGTTGCTACCGTACGTTGGTGAACTGTGTTATTTTGCTTGCTAGTGTTCTGCGAATAAAACTTGTGCGAGTGTGATAGTGGATTTTGAGTCGCGCCCGCTTTATTCCCCTTGCCCATACTTGAGACTTCGATAGAGGCCTACACCAACTATTTTCTAAACTAACGTAAAGACTATCTTCATACTATACTAAACTTAGAGTCTTGCATACCATGGGTTGTCCTTCGTGGACGCTTACGCTCATATAGGATGTCAAACCATCTTAACTAAAGTATTTTTTCGTAGTGTATAACTATATTTTACTCGTGGACTTGTTGATCCACTGTGCTGAGGGATACGACCATCTAATTTGAATGATTTCCTTCATAATAACTTATGAATTATGTATAACTTTGTTTAGGTTGGTGCCTTGCCTGAGCATCTGCAGTTATCCCCTGCATGGCATGGCATCACGACACGTATTTTCTCTTTCTCTGATATAATTTTATTGCTGAGAAAATGCGGGTTGTGAAACTCAGGCCAAAAGCCGTACCACTCCGGCTAGGAGGATAGCCCTACACTTAGATCCAACCTGGATACTATAACTCAGATTCCCACTTGAATCCTACCACTCAGGACAAAGCCCTACACTCATATTCTTAACAGAATCGTACCACTCAGATCTATACAAGATCATACACTCGGCCTTTATAAATAATCTTACAACTCAGTTCAAGAAAATACTACAGAAAATTAGGTTTGTTAATGTTGAATAGACAACAGAGAAATGATCTTTGTGTCTTCCTCCTTCTGTCCTGAGAAAAATCAGTCCAGATTCCATCTTCACAGCTCCAGTAAATAATTTTATGGATAAGCTCTGCTTGGACTGTGAAGTAACTGCAACAGGGATAGGCCTTGGCTGCTTTTCTCTCAGAGAAATGTCTCTGATCTTGCTGTTGTCGGTGTTGATCGCAGCAGCTAACTTGATGACTTTTTTGGTTCAGTCAATTTTTAACTTCTGCTTCGACCTCTGCAATAATGGTGAGGAAGAAAACGAAGTTTTTCCGCTTTGCGAAAAGACAAACTCTTAAAAAAGGGTGCTTTCTTCTCCACCGATCTCATTCCTTTTATCATCCGCTGTCCAACGGCTTTTTTTTCCCCGTGGGCCCAACTTTAATTGCAGTTATATGGCCTTCCTTTTATAGAATAAATCTTACAGCAGGCCGCCGGTGCCATTAGTGGTGGACTGCAGCTTTCACGCAATGAAATTGAATTCTGTTGACTATTGTTGACTTTTGCTGATGTCAGCATATGTGGACTTAGCCAAATGTTCAGTTCTAACTCAGGCGTTGAGTGTGTTGAGAGAACAAGCTTCACTCAACGCAAAAACACTTAGTCAGATAAACTACACTTCCAGGCGTTGAATGCGTCTAGTGAACAAGCTTCACTCAACGCCAAAACACTTAGTCAATAATCTGAACCTTTCTGCATCTTAGGCGTTGAGACCGTTGTGTGAAGCTTTATAACTCAACGCTTTTGTACTTAGTCGCTTCTCTGAACCTTGTTAACTTGCTGATGCATTGAGTGCTTTGAGTGAGCTATCCTTGCTCAACGCATCCGGACTTAGACAGTTTTTTCTGTCTATCTTCATTAAGCTTTGACTGACCATATCTCTGCCAACGCTTTCCTCTTTGGACTTTGAGTGAGCTGACCTCATTCAATGCTTCTGGACTTAGTTAATTTTCCTGTCTCCTTCTTCTTTGGCTTTGGTAGAATGGGCATGGCATTGAGTGAACAGGCTTCACTCAACGCTTCTGGACTTAACCATATTTCTTTAATAGATTCTTTGTGTCTTTGACTGAAGTAGCTTGATTCAACGCCTCTAGTTGTAAGGCGTTGAGTGAGTTGACATCACTCAAAGCTTGTTGACTTTGCCACTTTTCTGTCTTCCTTATTCTTAAGCTTTGACTGCACAGTCTTTCATCAACACTTTTTATTGTATGGCATTGAGTGAACTGGCTTCACTCAACGCCTGTGGACTTGGCCACTTTTCTTCACTATCAAAGCAAAGGCTTTGACTAACTGGTCTTTACTCGATGCTTTTGCTCATATGGCATTGAGTGAGCTTTCCTCACTCAATGTATCTATACTTAACCAGAATTTTGCCTTTGTCAACATCTCTTCTTGACATCTGGCGTTGAGTAAAATGATTTCACTCAATGCCTGTGGACTTTGTCGAATATCTCTTTCAGGCTTTCTTCCTTTGACATCTGGCATTGAGTGGGCTTCCTTCACTCTACGCCTGCTGACTTATATAGATTCTTGTCTTTCCAGCATCCTTCTTTGAGTCCACTTGTCCAATCCATGTGATAAGGAACCACCTACATGCATGAGCTTGAACGTACATCAAATACAAATAGGTGTGTACCTTTGACTTGTTTGACTTCTATCAAATCTGGGACATTGGAATAAATTGTAACATCCCTAAAACAACTAGACCCCTAAGAGTGGTTTTTTCATGACTAAGTCATGACAAAATCCTAGGAAGCTCAAGAGACCAAGTGAACCAAGACATGAATGGGGAAATCACCTTGGTCTACAAATAGCTCATTTAAAGCACCACCCATAGGGTGTGACTTTAAGGCCTCAACTTGACCCCAGAACCCCACAATAACACCCTAACCCTTTGGTGGCCCATAAGGTCACTAAGGACCCATTGGGGTCAATTAAAGTGGTCATGTTGACCAAAGTCAACCCTAACCCTAAATGGGTCAAACTAACCTACATAGGGTCAATTGACCTTCCCTTAGTCAAATTGACCCCACCTAGACCTTCCTAACCTTTAAGGGAGGTCAATGGGTCACCAAGGACCCATTTGGGTCAACTAAAGAGGTCAAGTTGACCGAGGTCAAGTTTACCAAAGTCAACCCTAGCCCTAAAATGGTCAAAGTGCCCCATTAAGGGTCAAGTGGGCTCCTTGGTGTCAAACCGAACCTACCCAACCCTTCCTAGACCTTAGGGGAGGCCAATGGGTCACCAAGGACCTATTGGTTTCAACCCAAAAGGTCTATTTGACAAAATTCAACTTTATCCTAATTTAGGTCAAATTAACTCAAGTTGGCCTTACCTAGCCCAATCCACTTGGGCTAAGCCCAATTTGAGTGGCCCACTAATCTTAGGAGGCTGAGAATTATCTAAAATGTCATTCATTTTTTGGAAATAATGACTAGGAGAGAGAAATCTCTAGTTGCCCTTTAATGGAGGAGAGACAAAGAAAGAGGAAGAGGCCATTCATGGCCAAGGAAGGCCAATGGCCTCCTCTCTTCATCTCCAATGGCGTGATCAATCTCCCCTGGTCAGTTCTGAGGAGATCAACAGCCCGGGCTGGCCCCATTGATGGCTATAATGAAGAGAATTTTAGTTGGCCAAAATTCTCAAAATGGCCCTTAATGGTGTCATTGAAGAATGACCTCTCTCTCCCTATCTGAGCATTTTAAAAGCTCCCCCAGACCTAGAGCAGTCATTTACACTCTTGCCCCAAGGATTTTGAGCCCTCTGGTAGTGTTGTTGTACAACACTAAGCGGCTCCACCACCTTCAATGGCAACCCGACGATCGGCTAGGCTCCAGCCATCCCAGAAGGTCCTATCTCTCTCTCCTTCTCCAGTGGATAGATCAAATTCGGCTGGCCGCAAGATTCGGGTCCAATTGGCCGCAAATCAAGCTGTCCGAGAGCTTGATTTTCAATCTTTTTCCACCACGCACATTTCACTGTTCCGGCAACCTCCGACCGGCCAACCACTGCGAATCGCCAGCCACCACCTCAATGAAGATGGTGGTGGCGATGGACGGCCGGGAGGAGGCGTGGGTGGCCGAGAATTCGCCAACCAAAATGGCTAAGGACGGGTTAATCTTGGCCATTGGCGTGCTGGAGACGATGACGGGATGTCGTCGGATGCGCGTCAAGATTCATGCAGATCGTTTATTATTAATTCATTTTAAATTTTATATTATCACATATATTACTATAGATTGCTTTAATTATAAAAATACTTAGAGGTAACATAAGAGGAAATGTTTTATATGAAAGTTGTAGACCTTGAAGTCTAGTTTAATCTAAAATTTATTTCAACCCATTTGGGTTAGTGGTTTGACCACAACACACCAAATGGTGCAAGCTATACCTAGGGTTAACCAGACAAAAATTTTTGTACCCCCACTAAACTACACATCCAAATGCCTTGAAATTTGGATCATAAGCTAGTCTCATTTATATATCAGTCATATCCAAAAATGAGAATTTCTGGAATACATTTTTCTATAGTTTTAGAAAACATTTAATAAATCTTTTATGATTTAATTAAGGGCCTAATGACCTCTAAACCATCCAAACTTTTGGTGGTTTTCTATTAGGGTCATGACATGACTTTGGTAAAAATTGTAGCCCTTTTGGGGTTGGTTTGTATAGGAATTGGTGTGACCAAAAATTGGTCCCTTCAGGATAAATTAGGGCAAAGGTAAAAGTGATGGGTTGAGTGGCCAATCCTCATCCAAAAGGGATGAAACCTTGGCCCCTGCCTCCTAGTCCCCTAAAACACCCCCTCAAGAGATTTTGAGTGGTTTGGGGTGGAGAATCCCTAAGACCCTACTGTAGGCCCTAAAGTTGAGGTTTGAGTCCTAGTGAAGGACATGATACTATATGTCCTTGGATGGTCTTGGAACTTGGTTGGTGAGTTACTAGGGTACAAATAAGCTCTAGAAAGTGGTTTTAGGATTTTTAGTAACATATACCCTCTTTTAAATAGTATGGATAGTTTTGGGCACTTTGATCCAATAAATAATTACATGCTCAAATGAACTTGGACGCTCATGAAACTTAGGCAGTGAACTTTTTTTAGATGATATTATTACCTAGAAATTTTATTGTGAATTTTGTATTAGTAATCATAGTACTTCATTCATAAACCCTAAGTTTGAGCGAATCACAAGATATTTATTTTATTGTTAATTGCCAACTAGAAAATGATGAAACTTGGTCATGTAACATTTTAGGACACAATATTGCTCTGTGAATTTTTATAAAAATATTTGAAGACTTTATATATTGGCTCCTTCATAAGTGCCCATTTGTTGAATATTTTATTATAATTCATTTATGTGATCAATTAGAGTTGGAAAATCATAATTCTCAGTCAGTAGCCTTTTTTGGTCATATTTATCATCTCGTTATTTTCTCATAATTTTTGGATGGCTGATTCTAATTTTCCCTAATTAAATTAATTTTGTGCTTGTTAGTTCCATAAATTGTTGAAGGTCATATCCACCTTGGAAAATTGGGATTTTTGGTATTTATTGTTATTTTGATGTTATTAGTTTATCATAATTTTTTTAAGGCCATACTTAGTTAGGAAAGTGCACTTGGTGTTCAAAGGCTCATGAGTCTTGATTTTGTACAAATTAAATTAAATGCCAAATAAATTAGGAAATTATAATCTTCTGGATGTGTTCATAAAGTATCATTATAGACCCCCAATAATAATCTTAGGCCATTTGGATGATTATTTGGAGTATCACCATTCATACACATCATGTGGGTTATTTGGTCTACACTTAGTAGAAATTATAAAAGTAGGGAAACATGTGGAACTTGTATGGGAAAGGGTTGTTGGTGTACCTAGTCTAGATGGAATATATAGGGTCACCAAAAGAAGGTAGGTTGTGAGAGCCCAATTGTGCAAGGGCAGAGTTGTGCTCGGGATTGGCAGTGGACCGTCATTCCTTGGAGAGGGAAAGTTTAAATATGATTAGAGCTAGTTCAAGAGTAATGATAAAAAATTGGGACATGGGTAGATAGTAATAATAATAAGTACCTTGCAAAAGGAAACTTTGGTCTTCAGCCCATCGTAGTTTCTAGTGCCCTTGAGAGCCCTTCATAGGGAATGCCCTGGGCAGTCCAAGGTTTACCTTAAACCGTAAGACTAAAATGCCAAAGAGTAATTAGTACTAGGGCTTCACTCACCCCGATGAATTGGGAGGTTAGATTGGTTGGGTTATCTGAGCGGTAGGCTGGGGGATGTGGAAATGCGCAAGTTAGCCCGGCAAGCCGAAGGCTCGAAAAATAGTTGTAACATACAGGTTAGTCCGAGGAGCCGATGGCTCGGGAATTCATGGCTGCATGTGCATAAGGTGGTGGGTCTTTGGTAATTGACGGTCGTTTGTACCGACGTTGATACGATGACTCGATTGTGTGGCTTATGATTAACCAAGGAAAAGACTGGCGGGTTTGTCAGCATTAGTACATGGTGACTCTAGTGTGTCCTTCAGAGGCGTACGTAATGGCTAGGCCTTGTAGTGTTAATACCTGCCTAGGAGTTGGGTGGCCCAACCCACTGTCTCCGTTGGCCACTACGGAGGCTCCTAGGAGTGAAGCTAGCTTCCAAAATCGGGGAACTAAAGGTCTGTGCACATTGAGTAATGTGTGTGTTGTACTTGTACGAACATATCATTAAACCCACATATTATAGCAAATCATGCCATCAACATACTTCAACCCTTACCCCCAACATATAAATTGGTATGACACTTTTTATACGTTGGGCCTTGCAAAATGACCCATAGTTTATAAGCTTGTGTGTGCATGCATATAAGCTATGGTTACTTTGTTTGTGGTTATCTATTACTTTTCTTTATAATGCACTTTACATTTTACTCTTTACTGCTCTATTACTATAGTATTGCTAGCTCGCATTCCTTTTATAACATTGTGAACATTACAATAAAACAGCTAGATGAGGTCCACTGTCACCTGCTCTTGTTTACTCTCCACCATTATAGCTTTCCTATCATTCCTCCCACACGGTGCCTAGGAGCCACTGGGGGAGGGGTGGGGGAAATAAGGCTTAGTCTTTTTGACTAACTGTCGGTGGACCAAACATTTCAGGGGCTCCAGATGGGAGACATGGAGCATCATCAAGAGATGTAGGACCAGCGGAGTGCGGTGCACATGGAGGTGGGCCAGTCTAGTATAGGAGCACAAGCCTAAGGATCCATGAGTAATTAGTATATTTTTCTTCTGCGAGAGTGTTGTAGTGAGGCCATGACGTACCAGTCATGAGCCCATATATCTTTGACGTTTATATTTCTATATTACAGTTCTATTTCAGTACCTTTTTCTCTGTGGACTTTCTTGTGATTCATTCTCATATATCTTTATGTTGTGATTTTTGTGGGCTCGACTTGATTGTATTCACTATTGTACTTCTACTTCTTTGGTGATCATTAATGACGGTAGGATCGGCGTTCTGTAGTGGTGACCCTCCCGAGTGTCGGTGTCACCGCAAAATGGTGATTTTGGGCATAAGACCCGGTAGCGTAGCAAAAAAATGGGGTATTACATCAATGGACCCAACAGTAGGTGATTTTGTTAGAAGAGAATGACTATTGGCCACTGCAACATTATTGAGTGTAGGGGCTAGAGTCCCAAAAACAAATGGTCCATGATGGGCCATTTGAATTTTTCATGGGGAGCCATGAAGGCACTCAAGCCCATGCCCTTTCTCCCACCATTGTAAGATACATTTTTATACTTATAGGAATAGTTTCCATTCATCTGGTGACCATATATGTTTTCCTGGTCATACTTGTTTGATGGGAGAATTAACTTATGGAATGTGGTCTGAGGCACAACAGAATCTTTGCCTTTCCCTTTGGAAGGGTCAGCTCTTGTGTTCCACTTAAGACCCAAACTTCTCTTATCCTTTTGATAGGTAAAGGAGTCAATTAGTGGCAGCACAATCTTTGGCTTGCTAAATTCAGCCACTATCTTTTTCTTCTTAAGGAGCTTTTTCTCAAGATCCATAATGATTGTGTTCTTCTAGTTGATGGTCCCAATCTGGATGATTGAGATGGCCTTTAGTTGGCTGACTTCCCTCATCATCTAATCCAGCAAGGATGTTAACTTAGACTGCAGTGAAGCAACTAGTTTTAGGGAGATAATCTCCTCAGCCTATTTCTTGGCCAATCTCTTTCTCCTTTTAAAGGCATCTATAAGGGAACCATACTTGTCTATTAGTTCATTGACATCATCCTCAGATTCTAATCGATCTTCATCATAGGATGAGGATGCATCAAAATTAGGACTTGTCTTATAGTTAGATTAAGAGGAGCTAGACAGAGAATGTACCTTATCTGGGCAAGGCTGATCCAAGCTGGATTCTTCATCTGACATGGCAATTAGCCCATACCAGCAACTAACATCTTCATCCACCTTAGTATCTCTATTTGAGAGTGAAATAGGGGCCCTGATTCCCATCCAACAAGCATGATAGTCCACATCTTCTTCATCAGCAAATATAATAAATAGCCCAATATAGGTTTCTTCTTCTTTAGAATCTGAAGAAGTTGAGACACTCTGACTCTATATCTTTACCTATTTTGGCAATGAAGGACCTTTCCTTCTTGCCTTATAGTGGTGGTACTTATTCTCCTCAGATTTCTTCTGCTCTTTCCTCTTGACTGGGCACTCAGCAATGGCATGCCCAGTTTTGCTATAGCAGTAACAAATAACATTAGAGGAAAACTATTTACTAGGTTTTGAATTATACCTGTCTCCCTTGGAGAACTTCTTATTAGGCTGGTAGTGATCCATCTTGTTGTGTCAAGAGGAGGATGGTTTGTTCTTCCGTAACCTCCTCTTCATCATCTTCTTGAACTGCCTAGAGAAGGCAGTAAACTCCCCATCAGACATGTTACAATTAGATGAGCTGGACTCAGAGCTGTTTGAATCAACAGGCCTTCTAAGAAGAGAGGCAATCCTCTCCTTGCTCTTCTTAGAGCTCTCAGCCTTGAAGGCTATATTATTTTCCTTGGCTTGAGCTCTGTTGGAGGTCTCCTCCTCCTTTCTGGTAGATAGCTGCATCTCATAGGAGAGAAGCTTTCCAAATAATGTGTGGAGGAGTTTCAGCTAAATTGGACACATCTCTGATGACACATATCATGTTATCCCAGTCTCTAGTTAGAGATCTGAGGAACTTGTCATTCAGCCCATAGTTGCTGAAGACTCTCCCATAGGTACTCATCTCATTTACCACTCTGAAGAACTTTTCATAGCACTCAACTATGTTGTCCTTCTTGCTCTATCTGAAGGCCTCATACTCTTAGTTAAGTAGGGATTTCCTATCATCCCAGACTTCTTCTGTGCCTTCCATGTAGATAGTAAATGTGTCCCATATTTCCTTGGAAGTTATGCAATGAATAAGGTTCCTTAATATTGAATCATCAATGACATTCACTACGACGTTTTGTGCCCTCTGGTCCATATTTGCTAGTATGACCTCATCCTTGGTCATTTTAGAATATTTCTTAGGTGTCTGGATAGTGACATCTAGAATTGAGAACTTCATGGGGATGAAAGTTCCCTCTTGAATAGTAATGAAAATTTTGGGGTTAGATGCTTCCATGAATAGCCTGACCCTTTCTTTCCAAATGCCAAAATTTTCTTTCCTACATATTGGGAGCTTCATAGAACCCAATTTCTTATGGTACTCTCCTAAACCCATAAGGAATATAAGTAGCTACTCCTGGAGATCAGCCTAGACTGTTAAGTCCTTTTGAGCAACCTCCCTTTGATACTACTTAAAGTCTTTAGATTCAGAATAGCAAAACACCTAGCGGGTGGGGGGGGGGGTGAATAGGTTTTTATTCCTTTTGGTGATTTCTTTTTTACTTTGGTGAGTTATGATTAGTTTAGCTTTGCTTTCAAGAAGACACAATCAACACATAAATGGTTTATAGTGGTTCCCTAGAATATGGGTACATCCACTGTCCCTCTCACCTTTCTAATAGTTTGTCAGATAAGGCTAAATCCTCCAAACTCGGCCACAAGAGCTTACAACACAAATCCCTCGGGATCTCTCAAACTCCTCCAAGTCCTATACTCAGTCCTAAGGCCCTACACTCCGAGATGTAATCTACTAAAACTCAGTAATCTGCACTAGACTACCTGAAAGTCTTTAATTCCAAGGTATATAATTACCTAGAGGGGGGGGGGGGGTGAATAGGTTTTTGATCTTTTATAATTTACCTTCCACTTAGTGTGTTGTGGGTGAGTTATATATTGCTTCCAAGACAATAACACAAAGCGCACACAAGGTTTATAGTGGTTCCCCAGATAATGGGTCGTCCACTTTCCCTCAAACCTTTCTATCAGTGTGTTAGACAAGGCACTTCTCCAAAACTCGGCTCCTAAGAGCTTACAACATAGATCGATCCCTTAGGATCTCTCAGTCTCCTCTAAGACCTATAACTCGGGCACAAAGCCCTACCTCAGAGCAAACTTGCTCGTACAACTCAGTGATTAAATGATCACCTACCTCAGACTTGAACACAAGTGCTACAACTCAGGCTATTGGTGTTAGCCCTACAACTTTGAGAGGATGACTCTCCTACACCTCAGGCACAAGGCCCTACCTCATATCCAAAACTGGATCCTACAATCTCAGGCTCAATAGCCCTCACTATAAGACCCCATTTTTTTATTTTTAAACCACTGGGTCTTATGCCCAGAATTACCGTTTCGCGGTGACACCGACACTCGGGAAGGTCATCACTATAAAACGCCGATCCTGCCTTCCTTTACGATCACCAAAGAGAGAGAAGCAAATAGATATTTCAGATATATCCAAGTCCACATATCACATATAAGATATATAAAGGAAATCACATCAAGTCAACATGATAATAGAAGTACTGAAATAAAACAGTACATAGAAATATAAACGGGCTTAAGCCCGGTACATTAAATCCTCACTACAAACTCTCGCGGAAGCTAAGTAAACTAATCACACATGGATCCAGTAGCCGGTGCTCTTGTTCTATACTAGCTGATGGAGAAAATCCCGGAGGTGTTTTATGAAAAAGAGAAGATGAAGATGAAGATGATGTTCTCCGAATCTATATTCGATAAAGGCAAGTGTACCTTATCGCTTATAGCATAGGATATAATATCAAGGTCGTATTAGAACCAAGGCGCGTCGATTACTTCTACTTCAAAGAGATTCCTGTTATTTTATCAATTAGATACTTTGATTTGGTTTGCAAATAAGAGAATGGTTATACAATAAAAGAGGATGATTAAGCAATAATTTAAAAGGTTAGTACTTGATCTAGAATCACCTTGGAATGAAAATGACCAAAAATAAATAAATCCCTAATTCTCTTTAACGAAGGTGCTTGGACCGTGGAGGTTCCCAGAATATGAACGCACCTCTTTCAAGGCTACGCCCAACTGAGTTTAGGTTGACCAACCGAACTTTCATTCTATAATTGAAACCCCTAAAACTCGCTTTATGTGGTGAACCCCTCTATTGGATTTGACTCCAATCCGGGAAATTTACGTCGTCATCTTTCAAGGATTGCATTCA
This sequence comes from Platanthera zijinensis, assembly GCA_039513925.1. Lineage (NCBI taxonomy): Eukaryota > Viridiplantae > Streptophyta > Magnoliopsida > Asparagales > Orchidaceae > Platanthera > Platanthera zijinensis. The sequence continues at coordinate 69,350,183 of CM077092.1, read as the reverse complement.
ACTCCCTTTACCCATGAGCGATCAATCCATACGCATGATCCTTTCAGCTACTAGAGTATGGAAACAGAAGAGAAAATCATATATCGATGATATGACATCTCTATAAATTAATCAAGGGTAAATCCTAAACATTTGTTCAATGAGAAAGAGATGATATTGCTTAAGAAAAAGAGATCATTTCATTTCTCGGATCATTTCGATCAAGTACTAAACAAAGTTTAGTTACTCATAATATAGGAAATGAAAATCATGTTAAGAATATGTAAAAAAGAAAGAGAAAGAGGGAAAGGGAATGACAAACTAATTTATTTCTTATTGAAAAGAAGTTACAAAAGACTTCGAAAAAGACATTATAAGGAGAGTTTGCAAGAAGATTACAAGTACGATAAAAAAATTGCAAGAACATTAAAGCATGAAAATATTAAACTAAAATACTCTACAAACAAACTCTAAAGGCTCTCTACAATGCTCAAAATGAAGTAGGAAGGATGATGCTTTCCCCTCTTTCTTCATGCCTATTTATAGGGACAAAACCAAAGGGGTAGAGTTGGAATTTGGCATGAGGATGAAGTTTCCATGAAGCATCCGTTTGTCAAAAAGCACATGTTGGTTTAAAATTCAAAGGTGGATAGCCTCTTTCACACTTGTCATGAAAAGCATGATAAAAGTTGGCTAGTTTTCTCTCTTTCCATGAAGCTTCCTTTAAGGACACATGTTGAATATAAAGTCAAAGGTGGCTAGCCTATTTCACACTTGTCATGAAAAGCATGATAAAAGTTGTCTATCTTTCTCTCTTTCCAAGAAGTTTCCTTTAAGAACACATGCTGAATATATAGTCAAAGGTGGCTAGCCTCTTTCATACTTATGAGAAAAAATCACATCGGACCATTGTGGCTTCATTCCATTCTTGAATATAGTTCATCAACACCATGACATGAGTGCACTCGACATTTATTTTGGCACACCATAACTGAAGGCAGGTTCTTTTAGAATTGATAATGCAATTTGTCCCGGGATCCTCGGTTCTTGCTCAAACACGAGTTTCATACATGCAGGAAACCTGCTGGACAGAAACTTTGACGGAGGATTCCTGAGGCTATAATAATCCGATAAAGGCGTGTAACCATCTGTTGGAAAGGTCTTTCCGAGGGCTACAACTTTCGTGTTCAACCCAAGATCTGAATCTGGCTGCAACATGCCTTAAAGTGGCCCCGAAGTTCGCTGCGCGCTGAAAAATAGTAAAATGTGCTTGGTTAGGATAGACTTATAAAAAAATTATGATTTAGCGGATAAAATTAATAATATAAATATATTTATATTAGATTATTTAGATTTTTATATTAATAACTTAGGTCAAATTATGCATCATCAAATTCCCCGAGACTTATTATTTTGCTTGTCCTCAAGCAAAGACATACGAGCTAGAAAAAATAAAAAAAACAAACCAAACAAATTGGCTATGCCAAACACAAGTACGATGCGAAATTAAGGTAGAGCAATTATGAAAAGAAAACAAAATATTTTTACTTAGTCTTGGCATAGAATTTTACAATTTTCACTAGCATAAAAAAATAAATCATCCCATGTTTTTAAGCAAAACTAAAAATTGAGTAATGTGATAAATGAAAAGGATATTGAGTTGCTACTAAAATCTAAGAGACATTTTATATTCATACCAATCTAAATCAAAGATCAATACTGCTACCTTAGAATTTACTCAATTTACTTTCTCGCTACCGTACTAAAAATAAACCTCAGAAGCATGAATCAAAAGGACTTTCATTAGGTGTAAATTTTTGGCTTAGGTTTTAAGGATGTGGAGTTCAAAAGATAAACATGATGGGTAAAGCACACTTAAAACAAAAAGAAGAGCTTTGCAAATAACTTGTTGCTAGAAAATAAAATTTTGACACCCCAAGTCATTTTGCAATATAAAGTTGGGGTTAAAAGGTCATTCATAATATTTTTTTTTTGCATATATATATAAATATATATCATATCTTCTTCCTTCTTTTGAAACAATTGAGTTTTTCCCCTTTTTTTTCTTTTTCCTCTTTTGTAGCAATTGAGATATAATACAAATCTCCACCATTTTCACAAAATATAGTACACACAAGTGACATAAAGCTCAAAAAGTTTTAATTGTGCGATATGGGTAAGCTATATGGCTTTGGTGAAAAATAAGTGGGACTTATAAAAAGAAAATGGAAAAGGCACAACGTGGCTAGCAATGGTTAGGAATTTAAGGTTCGGGATGCAAAAGCTCAAACTAATCAAAAAGTTGCCTAGATCATCCTCATGCTCTTAAGTCTACTCAAAGCAAGGTATTAAAAAATTCAAGAGACGCAAATTCCAGATAGAAAATAGAGATAATTGACTTTTCATGAAAAATGAAGATAATAAGCATCTTAGATTAGTTCGCATCTACTATACTTAACACTAATCAATCATTTCAAATATTTTTAAAAGAGAAAACAAGGGATGGTAGATTTTATAAAAGTGAAAAACATAAAAAAATGGCTATGAAAAAGTGCAAATATTTAAGAATGTTTTTCAAAAATAACATGTTACCTTAATTAGGAACACTACATGAGTCAACATATTACTCATGAAATATAGACAAAATGAAATTTAATTTAATTTATTTCAACTAAACAAGTACATAAATGATTAAAAACAAGAAAATGCAAAGTCATGGGGTACTAAAAGATTTAGCAAAGATTAATTCAAATTATTAATTATTTTATATAAGTTTTATCCTCTCTTTTTTTGGTATATATATTAAAGACAAAAGAAAGAATATTTTTTTTTTGAATTTTTGGAATTTATATATTTTTAAAATTATATTATTTAAGGACTTATACCCCCATACTTAAAGTTAAACATTGTCCCAAATGTTTAAAACTAAGTATGAAGTAATAAAAATGCTATAAAAGAAGAAGTGAGGAAAGAGGACATCCCTGATGGTGAAATCGAGGAGGCTAGAAGGAAACCTGCAAATACATGTTAAAACAAAGAAAATAATAATAAGAAGATAAAGTTTGGGGTGCCTCCCAAAAGCGCTTTGTTTACCGTCGCGTAGCTTGACAAATTGGCATGGAAGATTATATGGTGAGGGTCTCAATATTGGTGGCCGAAGTATCATTAGAGAAATAAAATTTTAATCGGTGGACGTTCACTTTAAAGGAGCCGAGTTCCGAGTGGGAAATAAGAACGGTCCCATATGGCCAAACCTCTTTGACGTCAAAGGGGCCGGACCATCGAGATTTTAACTTTCCTGGAAAAAGACGAAGGCGTGAGTTGTAAAGAAGGACTAGATCCCCCGGTGAAAAACTTTTAGGAATTTTAATATTTTTATCATGGTAGAACTTTGAGCGCTCCTTATAAAACTTATTATTTTCATAGGCGTTAGCACGCCATTCATCTAGTTCGTTCAGTTTGAATTTTCTTTGCTCGGAGGACAAAGTATAATCAAGATTGAGGAATTTTAGCGCCCAATAGGCACGGTGCTCTAACTCAACTGGAAGGTGGCAAGCTTTGTCGTAGACTAATCGGTATGGTGTACAACCAATGGCGGTCTTGTATGCCGTCCGATAAGCCCATAGAGCATCATCGAGCTTCAAAGACCAGTCCTTCCTATTAAAAGAGACAGTCTTCTCCAAAATCTGCTTGAGCTCGCGGTTCACTACCTCCACTTGGCCACTAGTTTGTGGGTGATAGGCGGTGGAGAGTTTGTATGTAACGCCATATTTTGCTAAAATTTTAGCAAACTGGCTATTGCAGAAGTGTGTGCCCCTATCACTAACTATAGCACGAGGCGTGCCAAAACGAGAGAATAATTTCTTCAAAAATTTAATGACCACTCTTGCATCATTGGATGGGAAAGCTTATGCTTCCGCCCACCTCGACACGTAGTCGACTGCGACGAGAATATATTTATTATTAAATGAGGGAGGGAGAGGACCTACGAAATCGATACCCCATAGATCGAAAATTTCACACTCCATAAAGGAGTTTTGGGGCATTTCGTCTCGGCGAGATATGTTACCTGACCTTTGGCACCTGTCGCATCCACTTACAAAAGAGTGAGCATCCTTAAAGATCGAGGGCCAGTAGAAACCGACCTCCAGCACTTTCCTTGCGGTCTGGCTTGCTTGATAATGTCCGCCGGTTGGTCCTTCATGGCAGTGCCGCAATATTTGCAAGCCTTCCTCGCTCGATACACATCTTCTTACCACTTGATCTGCGCAGATACGAAATAAGAAGGGGTCCTCCCAAAAGTAGTTCTTCGCGTCGGAAAAGAATTTCTTCTTTTGTTGACTTGAAAAACCTTTTGGCAGAACCCGAGCCACTAGATAGTTGGCCAAATCCGCAAACCAAGGGGTAGAAGAATTCGTTAATTTTTCGATGGCAAGGAGGCGCTCTTCAGGGAATTTATCATAAATATCAGCTTCCGCCAGCGTATTTGCAGCAGGGTTTTCTAAGCGGGAGAGATGATCGGCTGCCAAGTTCTCCGCTCCTTTCTTGTCCCGGATCTCCAAGTCAAATTCTTGCAGTAGGAGGATCCATCTTAATAATCGGGGCTTGGCGTCTGCCTTATTTAGTAGGTACCTAAGGGCAGAATGATCAGTAAACACAATGACTTTAGAGAGTGTAATATAAGACCTAAACTTATCAAACGCAAAAACAATTGCCAGAAGTTCTTTCTCTGTAGTTGTGTAATTGGCCTGTGCGGATGTGAGTGTCTTGCTTGCATAATAAATTGGGTGAAAATACTTGTTCAACCGTTGGCCTAACACTGCGCCTACAGCAATGTCACTTGCATCACACATTATCTCAAAAGGAAAGGACCAATCTGGTGCTACTAGAATTGGCGAGTTGATAAGCTTATCTTTGATAATATTAAAAGCTGCTAAACATTCATTATCAAAAATGAAAGAAGACTCTTTTTCTAGCAAGTTTGTTAACGGCTTTGTAATTTTGGAAAAATTTTGTATAAACCGCCGATAAAAACCTGCGTGACCAAGGAAACTTCTAATAGATTTTACATTTGTGGGAGGGGGAAGTTTCTCAATCACCTCGATCTTGGCCTTATCAACCTCGATTCCTATACCCGATATTTTATGACCGAGTACCAACCCCTCTCGGACCATGAAATGACATTTTTCCCAATTTAGGGCTAGATTCGTATCTTCACAACATTGAAGAACACGTTCAAGATTAGCTAAGCATGATTTAAAAGAATTTCCAAATATGGAAAAGTCATCCATGAAGACTTCCATCACATCCTCAACAGACTCATCAAAGATGTCCAACATACATCTTTGGAATGTAGCTGGTGCATTGCAAAGGCCAAATGGCATCCTTCTATAAGCAAAGGTGCCGAAGGGACAAGTAAAGGTTGTTTTCTCCTGGTCCTCGGGTGAGATTGGTATTTGGAAATATCCCGATAAACCATCAAGAAAGCAATAGTAGGAGTGACCGGAAAGGCGTTCTAAAATTTGATCAATGAATGGCAAGGGAAAGTGGTCTTTTCGGGTGGCATCATTTAATTTTCTATAGTCGATGCACATCCGCCAACCCGTAACAGTACGAGTTGGAATTAGTTCATTGTTCTCATTAACCACTACTGTCATGCTGCCTTTCTTTGGTACTACTTGCACGGGGCTAACCCACGGGCTATCCGAAATCGGGTAGATAATTCCTGCATCTAATAGTTTAATTACTTCAGCCTTAACGACGTCCTTCATGTTGGGATTAAGTCATCGCTGAGGCTGTACACTATTGCGAGAATTATCTTCAAGTAATATTTTGTGTGTACAGAAGGAGGGGCTTATCCCTTTAATATCAGATAATTGCCAAGCTATAGCTCGGCGATGCCTATTTAAGATTTGAATTAATTTGAAAATTTCCGAATCACACAAAGTAGAAGAAATGATGACCGGCAATTTAGAGTCTTTTTCTAAAAAGACATATTTTAGGTGCTCTGGAAGTTGCTTAAGCTCAAGAGTAGGTGGTACTTCGTAAGAGGTCGTGATTTTAATACTCTCTAAGCCAATTGGCTCAGGAGGCGAAGAACGAGATAATTCCTTAAAACAAAATAATTCATCATGTTCTGCATCATCACAAGATGTGGGACACAAATTAGGAAATGATGAAAAATCTTCTTCAAATGACGCATCTAGATGGTAACAAGAATCATCATTTGAAAGAGAATTGCGCATTGAGGGGTTGATACTAAAAGTAACTTCATCATCTCCAACACGAAGGAGGAGTTTCCGTTACTAACATCTATTATTGCGCGGGAGGTGGCAAGGAAGGGGCGGCCGAGTATGAGTGGTACTTCAGCATCCTCTTCGATGTCAAGAATGACAAAGTCCACCGGAAAGATGAACTTGTCAACCTTTAGTAACACGTCTTCCACTACCCCTACTGGATACTTAACAGAACGATCCGCTAGTTGTATACTTATTTTTGTTGGGATTGGATCTCCTAACCCCAATTTCTTAAACAAAGAGTAAGGCATTAGATTTATGCTAGCACCTAGGTCGGCGAGGGCATGCTTTACTAATAAATTGCCAAAGAGGCACGGGATAGAAAACCGTCCCGGATCATTCAATTTTTGAGGCAATTTATTTAATAAAGCTGCTGAGCATTCTGCATTGAGGGAAACACGTGAGATATCTTCAAGTTTCTTTTTATTGGAGAGTAACTCCTTGAGATATTTCGCGTATTTAGGCATTTGAGAGATTGCCTCGCAGAAGGGAACGTTTATATGAATTTGTTTTAAAATTTCTAAATTTTTTTTGTATTGCTCCTCTACTCGCTCATTTTTAATTTTAGATGGATAAGGGGGTGCAGAAGTAGAAACAAGAGGAGATTTTGAAGCATTCGAGGAATTAGAAAATAAAACTGGAGGGGGTAAAATAGAAACAGTTACCTCGGGTTCAATCCTACTTGGAGAGGTTACCTCCTTTCCACTGCGAAGGTTGATGGCATTTGCATTCTCCCTTAGATTCGTCTCAGTGTTGCCCGGCAAAGCTCCATGCGGGCGCTCGGCAATCATTTTGGCAAGCTGGCCAATTTGATTCTCTAAGTTCTTTACAGATCCGGTGAGATTCCGGATGTTGGATTCGTTCGAGGCAACATATTTAGAAAATACCTCTTCAATCTAAGAGGGCTTTGGTGGTGGTGGAAGAAAACCAGTTGGGTTCATATTAGGAGGGCGTTGGGCATTACTTTGGTTGCTCCATGAGAAATTTGGGTGGTTCCTATAACCTGGATTATAAGCATTGTTATACGGAGCATTGTTCGGGTTAAAGGAAGGACGAGTAAGATTCCCCATGAAATCAACCTGTTCTTCAATATAAGTATTATTAGTATTATTTGCCCAAGAAGGAGTGGTAGAGGAAGCAGACATCTCTGCCACTTGCTTGCTTAAACGTTCAAGTTGTAAAGCTAAATTAGCTGTCATATCAACTTCATAAAGTCCTACCGGCTTGCTAGGGCGCGCTCGGGGCACATTCCACTGATAGGCATTCATGGCCATTTCCTCAAAAAGCTCTTGAGCGGCCTCTAGGGTTTTATTATTGAGAGTACCCCTAGCGGCTGCATCAATCATCTGCCTTGTTTGGAAATTTATGCCATTATAAAAAATTTGTACTTGTTGCCAAGTAGGAAGTGCATGGTGAGGACATCTACGCAAAAGCTCTTTGAAGCGCTCCCATGTATCGTAGAGAGTCTCTGAGTCGATTTGCATAAATGAAGAGATATCAGTACGTAATTTGGCAGTCTTTGCATGAGGAAAATATTTAGTCATGAATTTTTCTGCCATTTCAGCCCATGTAGTGATAGATCCTCTAGGAAGAGAGCCTAACCACTGCTTGGCCTTTGACCGCAAAGAAAAGGGAAATAGTCGTAATCGAATGGCGTCATCAGTAACGCCATTGATTTTGAAGGTATCATAGATTTCAAGAAAATTTGAAAGATGTTGATTTGGATCTTCATCTGGTAAACCATCAAAAGTAACCGATTGTTGCACCATTTGGATGATGCTAGACTTGATCTCAAAATTATTATTAGCTATAGTAGGGCGAATAATACTAGATTGTGTCCCTTCCAAGTTCGGCCGTGCATAATAGGACATGGTCCGTTGCTGGGCTTCATTAGGATTGGGTTCACCCATAGTTGCTATATTAGTATCTCCGATAGATTCTTCAAAAATAATTGGTAAATCCTGTCCACGAGATTGAAGGCGTCGCCTAAAGGTGCGCTCAATTTCTGGATCAAAATGGGATTCAGGATTATTCGAAGAACTTGCTCGGGTCATATACTAGAAGGAAAAAAAAAGAAAAGACAAATGATTAAAGATGAGTTTAAAAATTAATTATGGAATTTTTTTTCTTTTTGTTCTTTTTAGGCGGTTTTAGGTATATTATTAAGATATATATTTTAGAAAAAAAGGAAAAATGATAAAATTAACAGTTATATTTTTTTTTTGAAATATCGACTCAAGTCCCCGGCAACGGCGCCAAAAACTTGATGGAGAAAATCCCGGAGGTGTTTTATGAAAAAGAGAAGATGAAGATGAAGATGATGTTCTCCGAATCTATATTCGATAAAGGCAAGTGTACCTTATCGCTTATAGCATAGGATATAATATCAAGGTCGTATTAGAACCAAGGTGCGTCGATTACTTCTACTTCAAAGAGATTCCTGTTATTTTATCAATTAGATACTTCGATTTGGTTTGCAAATAAGAGAATGGTTATACAATAAAAGAGGATGATTAAGCAATAATTTAAAAGGTTAGTACTTGATCTTGAATCACCTTGGAATGAAAATGACACTATAAGAAAACAGGCTTTTAGTGACGAAATTTTTGTGACAAAAAATTTCTCATCACTAAAAATATTTTTTGTGACAAAATTAAAGATCGGTCACTATAAGGAAAGTTCCATTTTATTAGTGACAAAAATAAATATTTGGTCACTAAATTTCTTTTTTTTTGTGATCAAAATAATATTACGTCACTAAAAGTTAAATTTCATCACTAAATAATCTTTTTAGTGACGGAAATATAATAGTCACAAATCTTTCCAACCCTAATATTAATTTCCCCCTTTCCACAAAAATTTCTCTATATGAAAAATTTCCCACCGTAATCTATTTCCCCCGCTACTTTCCCCCGCTCCTCTCCGTGAATACCCTCCTCTCTAAATAATTTCTCACCCGAAAACTTATTCCCCCTCTCCGTTCTCCTCCGCTAGATTAGGGCATAGCTCATAACCGTCTGCTCATCGCACTCAAAGGCCTCTGGCATATCTCTCTCGACGACCCCCTTCAAATCCTTGGCCTCCGCTCGATCCAACGCCTCCGCTCGATCCAACATCGATGAACTTCTCGACGAAGCCGACGAAGCCGACGAAGTCCACTTGATCAACGGGGTACTTCTGATCCTCCTCTTAGATTTCTGCTTGGTTTAGGAAGATGTCCATTATGTGATGTTTTGTTGTTGCATTGTTGAAATGGCCTCTTTTTAATTTTTTTTTTAAAAAAAAACCTAATCCTTTTCAATGTGTTCTATGTTAATTTATTTTGTTAGTTTATGTTGCAAACTTGGAAACAACTATTGCATAGTTTGATTAGTTTGCTTCCTTTAAGTAGCTTTGATGTAGAATTGCCTTATACTCAAAGAGGAGGAGGAGGATGAGACAGTGGGCTAACTTGTCATGAAATAATAACTTGGGCAGTGATACTATACAAGCTAGCCATTCTCACCTTCATTCCTTTCTCTCTATCTCTATTTCTCTCACTAAATCTCAGCCGCATGATCTATATATGCTCATCACCCTGGTTGATTGATTTGGATTTTCATTCATTGCTGGTGGTTGATGGGCAGAGGACAAAAATACTCCTATTGACATGCTGGAGGATGTCACACCTTGATGATTTTGTAGACTTCTTAATTAATACAACTCCTCATAATTTAATGCACAAAGCTATATATATATATATATATATATATATAGAGAGAGAGAGAGAGAGAGAGATAGTATGTGCGTGTGAGATCTTAATTTTAGTCTTTTAATTAAAGCTGGCTGGCCGGAGTCTAGAGGCCGGCCGAAGATGAAGTGTTTTTCGCTCATTGGGGGAGGGGGGCACGACTGACGGTGGGCTATTTGTGTTTTCCTTAGGAACGAAGAAAAAACAATTAGAAAGTAACTCGAAAACACACACAGATTTATGTGGTTCGCAAAACCTAGCTTACATCCACGACATCACTAGGGTTTCTCCCGATGTAATATGGGTTCTAGCTCATTCAGCCATTTTAAGGTCATATATACTCATAATCAATTTGTATACCATTCATAGATTTGAAAGCACTAACAATGATGCATTATTGAATGTTTTTATGACCAGCATATTTCCTAATAGAGAGCAGCATGAGAGAATGTTAATTTCATTCAGTTTTCTTAATTGCTTTCTCATGATTTTTTAGATTTAATTATTTCTAATAGATCCTTTTTTTTCAGGTACCAAAAAAGAATAAATGGCAGGGAATATAAAGATAAGTGCTAAAGCTAAAGATTCTTTCATAGAAATCCAAAATCCATTAGGTTGGCAAAGAGAAGCACGCATGGAGCAAAAGATTCACATGTTCAATTCAAAAAGAACCACTGCAGCGCGTGTTTCTTCTATTGTTAAATCATTTAGTCCACCTTTACTTTTACCCTCCACAAAAGATTCACATGCTAAAACATCGAATCCAGGAAAAAACACTAATGAAGCCAGTATAAAATATAAAACACTTCATTTTAAAAAATATAATGCATCAGAATCTATAAAAGATAAAACAACAAAACATACAATTATTGGGTCCTACCAAAAACCACCAATACACTCACAATTGTCACTCCAGTTGGATCGAGATTCGATAAATGAAGAGGAGAATACATATGAGCATAGACATGAACTTGATCATCTCGAGCCTGAGGCTGATCATCATTTACATTCAAATCCAACAGATCTTGGGCATGGTAAAATTGATGAATCAACTCTCATTTTTTGTTTAGATTCACTTGAAATTTTTTAACGCTAAGATGTCAATCAGTAGGTACATGCGAAATTAAGAAAAGGACACGTGGTCCAACTACCGGGATTGGATGGTCTAAGAGAAAATATGATTCTACTGAGAAGATTGAAGTTCATATTCCCGCCAACCTTCGCAGATTTGTTGGTGATAGATCTCAAGAGCTTATCACGAGGAGTGGACATATTGTAAGGCTTTATGCTCCTTTGAATGTGGAGAGATGGGCTCATATTCCAGTTGATATAATCGATAAAATAATTAATATCATCTATGTAAGTAATGAATTTTTTAAAGTAAATACATGAATTGAACATGTTTTTTACACATCCACATTTTAATATGTAGTATCTGGTTTTAGTTCGAATTCAGTCTTCCAAATGAGAATCATGTCGTGTATGACCTTATATCTTCACTTCGTCGGATCTATAATGTTTGGCGCGCTCGTTTGCATAACGAATATTATTTAAAATGGAGTATTGATGCACAAAGGCGTGAACATTGCCCTAAAGACATCGATCCAGAGCAATGGAGTTGGCTAATTGGATATTGGGGCAGCGCTAAATTCAAGGTGTGGAAAACATATACTTTTAATTGACTTATTTATGTTTTAATTATGAAGTGTATGTTAAATTAAATATTCCTAATATATTGATTTCTCGTATTAATTTATTGTAGAAAATTAGTGATGTGAACAAAAAAATAGGAGCCTACAAAAAATGAAATCTCATGTTGGTACAAAGTCTATAGCGAGAACAATACATGAGCTGGTAATATTTTTAACGTTCCTATAATTATTTTTTAATTTATTAGTTGTCAACTTCAATTTTATGTTTTTTTTTGTTTTCATAATGCAGAGACAAGTTGAACATGAAGATCAACAGTTGCCTATATACATACGATTGTGGGAGAAAACTAAAAAGGGAAAACAAAATCAGTGGACTGATGAGGCTGCAGAAGAGATATATAATAAGCTTTTGGAACTTCATGAGGAACAAAAAAAAGAGAAAGGGGAAGACAAATTAACCACAAAAGAAGCTTATACAATCGTGCTTAGTAAACGATCAGGTTATATTCCTGGAATGGGCCCAGGACCAAGACCTTTGGAACGTGAAAGTAGTAATGGACAACGTCTCAAAGCACAAATTCGAGCGGAAGTAGAAGCAGATATGAGCGCACGTTTTCAAGAAATGGAGGACAAAGTGGCTCAGAGAGAGGCACGAATGGAGCAAAGAGAAGCACGTATGAAGCAAATGGAAGCACGAATGATGACATTCATAGAACAAAGACAAGTAGAGGATCAGATGGATAGTACTAACTAGAGAAACTTTGGCTATTTCTCTCATTTACTATTTCTATTTCTTTGGAGTACTACTATTCTTGCTATTTTTTGTTTCACACTATAACAAGACACTTTGGCATAGACTGAATTTTTTGTAGATTTAATCTTTTTGATCGTAGACTGAATTTGTTCTACTGTTTCTTGTCATAGTTAATTGTATACTATGTGTTTTTGCTTTCGGATGTTTTGTTCTTTAAACACTTCAAATTGATTAAGTAATATATATAGTATAATTAATGCTAAGATGTGGTAGATTTTGGACTGGATGTACCATAGGCTTCACCCAGTCAACAGTAAGTACACTCACCTTGCTACAGCTAGAAAGGCTTCAGCAGGTTCAGATCAATCTCCCTCCCTATTTGTGATCTGAGGCTTCAGCAGGTTTCCTGTGCCCACAAGTCTAGCATTGCCATGTGATTTTTGGATACCGAGGCACACTACATGTCTGGAAAATGAAAGCTTGGTGGTATGTTTTGGAGGCTGTTAATTATTTACATTATTTACATTATTTATTTGTTTGCTCTTATTTACTGCAGTCCAGTTTAGTGCAAACTGCACTGCACTGCAGTCCAGTTTAGTGCAAACTGCACTGCACTGCAGTTTGCACTTTGCTGCGGTGCAAAGTGCACTGCAGTGCAGTTTGCTGCAGTGCAAAGTGCAGTGCAGTTTGCTGCAATGCAATGCAAACTGCACTGCAGTTGCTGCAGTGCAAAGTTTTCTGCACTACAGTGCAGTGCAGTTTGCTGCACTGCAAACTATACTGCAGTTTGCTGCAGTGCAAACTGTACTGCAGTGCAGTTTGCTGCAATGCAAACTGCACTACAGTTTGCTGCAGTGCAAAGAGCAATGCAAACTACACTGCAGTTTGCTGCAGTGCAACCGCAGTCCGCTGCACTGCAGTTTGCTACAGTTTGCATTGCAGTGCAATTTGGTATAGTGCAAACTGCAGTGCTGTCTTGATTGTTGATACGCGCCTTAGATGGTTGTTTGAGCGGGGGTCGGTGATGGTTGCTGGTGTCGTTGGGGGAGGAGAGTTAGTTAATGCACTACAGTTTGCTAGAGTTTTGTTCTGCAGGTTGGATGAATTCATGACAGGACTCAACATTATATCCTTAAAATTGAAAGAAATGGTACAGGCCTCAACATGCTGCAATGCAAACTGCACTGCAGTGCAGTTTGTTGCAATGCAAACTGCAGTGCAGAAACTGCAATTTGCTGCAGTGCAGAAACTGCAATTTGCTGCAATGCAAACTGCACTACAGTTTGCTGCAATGCAAACTGCACTTCAGTTTGCTGCAATTCAAACTGCACTGCAGTTTGCTGAAATGCAAAGTGCAAACTGCATTGCAGTTTGCTGCAATGTGCAGTTTGCTGCAATGCAAACTGCACTGCAGTGCAGTTTGCTGTAGTGCAAACTGCAGTGCAGAAAGTGCACTGCAGTGCAGAAACTGCACTGTAGTGCAAACTACAAAGTACAGTGCAGTTTGCTGCAATGCAAACTGCAGTGCAAAGTGCAAACTGCATTGCCCTACAGTGCAGTTTGCTGCAGTGCAAACTACACTGTAGTTTGCTGCAGTGCACCCTGCAGTGCAGTGTACTGCAGTTTGCTGCAGTGCAAACTGCACTGCAGTTTGCTGCAGTGCAAACGCTGTCCGCTGCACTGCAGTTTGCTACAGTTTGCATTGTAGTGCAATTTGGTATAGTGCAAACTGCAGTGCTGTCTTGATTGTTGATACTCTCCTTAGATGGTTGCTTGAGCGGGGGTCGGTGATGGTTGCTGGTGTCGTTGGGGGAGGAGAGTTAGTTAATGCACTGCAGTTTGCTAGAGTTTTGTTCCGCAGGTTGGATGAATTCATGACAGGACTCAACATTATATCCTTAAAATTGAAAGAAATGTACCAGGTTTTACTACTGCAATATTCTGAAAGTTTTTTGCTGGTTTTTTAACCCACTTTTTAGTTCTCAGAGGGTGTTGTTTTCAGCGTGAGGCATCTGAAGAAGAGCTGGAAAAATATTCCCAACTTATCTGGTGGAGAGAAGGTAAGTATTTTATATTACACTATTTTGCTATTCTCAGTTTATTTTGGTCCATCTATTGAAGATTTTGTTTCATGAAATACTTATATTAATTCTTGTTAATTTCACAGGAATGGACCTTGAAGCACTTGCTGGAGTTGTTTTTATTGCTGATTCTGAGGTGGACAAGTCCATGGTATGTATGGGTGCAATCCTAGTTTAAATTTCTAGATGTTTTGCTAGCATGATATTTTGATCTTCTTTAAACTGGTATATGCAGCATCTTAAATGATAGTGATGGGGGATCATAGTTTACGGCATGGGGCATATTTGCTGACTCTTATCGGAGCCCATCCAAGTGTTCATGCGCATGAGGAGTTATGACCATCGTATGGATGATCCAAAGCCGTTGTAGCATTCAGAGCCCAAGAATGAGACACCAAATTAAGAAGGCACCGAAGAAGAAATTAAAGAGGCAAGAGAGACGAGCCTATGAAGACGAAAGAGATTAATCTTCAAGAGTATATTGTTTTTTATACATTTTTTTTATGTAATGAGTGTAATAAAGATAAATGTTTCATGTATAGATTTGTATTGAGGGGTTTGGACTATATATCTCTCACTTTCTTTTTACTATTAATAAAAAATTTGTTTGATTGAGATTCTCTTACAAAATAGATATTATAACTACTATTGTCTTTTATCTTGTATGTATTTGGATTCAATTTAATAGCAAATAAATAAATTTATTTAAAATATGTTTTATGAGTAATTATAAAATATTAGTGACCAAATATTTCGTTATTAAAGGTGACATTTAATGACTAAAAATTTGGTCTCTATTGCATTAAATAATTAGTGACTAAATTAATTTGGTCATAAATTGTATTTTGTGACAAACAAGTTGGTCATTATTGCATTAAACAATTAGTTATTAAATTAATTTGGTCACAACAAAGTATCTTTTAGTGACAAGAAATTTAGTCACTAAAAAACTATTAGCAACGAAGATTTCTTTCGTCACAAAAAATAGTTTTAGTGATGAAAATTAATTTGGTCACAAAAAATATTTAGTGACAAGCCTTTTGCAACCACCTTGTGACGGATTAAATTTGGTCACTAAATGTCTTTAGTGACCAACCCGCAATATTTAGTGACCAAATTTTTCGTCACTAAAAGCTTGTTTTCTTGTAGTGTGACCAAAAATAAATAAATCCCTAATTCTCTTTAACGAAGGTGCTTGGACCGTGGAGGTTCCCAGAATATGAACGCACCTCTTTCAAGACTACGCCCAACTGAGTTTAGGTTGACCAACCGAACTTTCGTTCTATAATTGAAACCCCTAAAACTCGCTTTATGTGGTGAACCCATCTATTGGATTTGACTCCAATCCGGGAAATTTACGTCGTCCTCTTTCAAGGATTGCATTCAACTCCCTTTACCCATGAGCGATCAATCCATATGCATGATCCTTTCGGCTACTAGAGTATGGAAACAGAAGAGAAAATCATATATCGATGATATGACATCTCTATAAATTAATCAAGGGTAAATCCTAAACAATTGTTCAATGAGAAAGAGATGATATTGCTTAAGAAAAAGAGATCATTTCATTCCTCGGATCATTTCGATCAAGTACTAAACAAAGTTTAGTTACTCATAATATAGGAAATGAAAATCATGTTAAGAATATGTAAAAAAGAAAGAGAAAGAGGGAAAGGGAATAACAAACTAATTTATTTCTTATTGAAAAGAAGTTACAAAAGACTTCGAAAAAGACATTATAAGGAGAGTTTGCAAGAAGATTACAAGTACGAAAAAAGAAATAGCAAGAACATTAAAGCATGAAAATATTAAACTAAAATACTCTACAAACAAACTCTAAAGGCTCTCTACAATGCTCAAAATGAAGTAGGAAGGATGATGCTTTCCCCTCTTTCTTCATGCATATTTATAGGGACAAAACCAAAGGGGTAGAGTTGGAATTTGGCATGAGGATGAAGTTTCCATGAAGCATCCCTTGGTCAAATAGCACATGTTGGTCTAAAATTCAAAGGTGGCTAGCCTCTTTCACACTTGTCATGAAAAACATGATAAAAGTTGGCTAGTTTTCTCTCTTTCCATGAAGCTTCCTTTAAGGACACATGTTGAATATAAAGTCAAAGGTGGCTAGCCTATTTCACACTTGTCATGAAAAGCATGATAAAAGTTGCCTATCTTTCTCTCTTTCCAAAAAGTTTCCTTTAAGAATACATGCTGAATATATAGTCAAAGGTGGCTAGCCTCTTTCATACTTATGAGAAAAAATCACATCGGACCATTGTGGCTTCATTCCATTCTTGAATATAGTTCATCAACACCATGACATGAGTGCACTCGACATTTATTTTGGCACACCATAACTGAAGGCATGTTCTTTTTGAATTGATAATGTAATTTGTCTCGGGATCCTCGGTTCTTGCTCAAACACGAGTTTCATACATGCAGGAAACCTGCTGGACAACAACTTCGACGAAGGATTCCCGAGGCTACAATAATCCGATAAAGGCGTCTAACCATCCGTTGGAAAGGTATTTCCGAGGGCTACAACTTTCGTGTTCAACCCAAGATCTAAATCTGGCTGCAACATGCCTAAAAGTGGCCCCGAAGTTCGCTGCGCGCTGAAAAATAGTAAAATGTGCTTGGTTAGGATAGACTTATAAAAAAATTATGATTTAGCGGATAAAATTAATAATATAAATATATTTATATTAGATTATTTATATTTTTATATTAATAACTTAGGTCAAATTATGCATCATCACTAGCCCTCCTCCATGTGCACCTTGCTCCGCTGGTGCTGCTCCATGTCCCCCATCCGGAGCCCCTGAAATGTTTGGTCCACCGACCGTTAGTCAAAAAGACTAATCCTGATTCCCCCCCACCCCTCCCCCAATGGCTCTTTGGCACCGAGCAGGAGGAATGATAGGAAAGCTATGATGGTGTAGAGTAGACAAGAGCAGGTGACGGTGGAGCTATATTAGAAGTTAGATAATAATGTTGGTAGAGCTAAAGAAGGAAAGTACAACTAGCAGTTCAATATTAATAAGCAGAGAAGGTTGAAAGTAAAGCACATCACAAGGCAAGTAATAAATATCCATAAGAAGAGTAACCATAATTTATAAGCATGCTCATACAAGCTTATAAACCATGGGGTCATTTGGCAAGGCC
The DNA here is from genome assembly GCA_039513925.1 of Platanthera zijinensis. Taxonomy (NCBI): domain Eukaryota; kingdom Viridiplantae; phylum Streptophyta; class Magnoliopsida; order Asparagales; family Orchidaceae; genus Platanthera; species Platanthera zijinensis. Next base: position 69,332,526 of record CM077092.1, on the reverse strand, counting down.
TAATGTATAAAAAGTCCCATACCGATTTATACATTAGGGGTAAGGGTTGAATGATGTTGTCATGGTATGCTATATTATGCGGGTTTAAGGATATATTCATGCAAGTGAAACACACACATACAACTCTATGCGCACAGACCTTTAGTTTCCCCAATTTGGGCAGCTAGCTTCACTCCCAGGAACCTCCGTAGTGGCAAATGGAGACAGTGGGTCAGGACCCCCACTCCTAGGAGGGTATCCACACTACCAGGCCTAGCCCTTATGTACGCCTCTGGAAGGACACACCCAGAGTAACCACGTACTAATGCTAGCCATATCCACCAGTCTTCCTTTGGCTAAGTGTCAACCACACCTGTTGAGTCAGCGTATCGACGTCGGTGTGAACAACCGTCAAATACCAAAGACCCACCACCTTTTGCTCATGTATCTAGGAAATCCCGACCATCGGCTCCTCGGACTAACCTTTCTGTTATAACTACATTCCGAGCCCTCGGCTCGCCGGGCCAACCGGCCCACTTCCACAACCACCGAGCCTACCGCACGGATAACCCCAACAAAATAACCTCACGAGAAACCGGGGTGTGTGAAAGTGAATCACTTGTTATACTAGTTGCTCTTAAACATTAATTATTCTTATGGTTTAGGTTAGCCTAAGACTGCCCAAGGTATTCCTAGTGAAAGGCTCTCATAGGGCACTAGGAACTATGATGGTAGATGAAGCCCATCATTCCCTTTCGCAAGACACTTACTATTATTAGTTATTACCCAATTCCCAATCCCATGTAATGTTCTACTAAGTCTAACCCTAGTGTATTCTGACTCTTTCTCTCTCCACAGGAAAGGCGATCCTTCGCTGATCCCGAGCACCACTTACACTAGTCAACCCATCACTTCTCCCCATGATGACTCCTAATGAATCTCACTTTTTTATCTTACCAAATCAACATATCATTACTTCCAACTTCCTATGTCCTTCCCACATGCTAACACAATTCTGCAGTTTTATTATATGCAGACCAACCTAAGCTATATGATGGGTATGAAATGTGACCCTTTCAAGTATTCATTCAAATGCCCTAGAATTATTAATGGGGGTCTATTATGACATACTTAGACTAAATCCAGAAACTAGTAATTTTCCTAATTAATTTAACATTTATTAAATTTTCCCCAAAACTAGACCATGGATGGTTTGAACATGAAGTACTAGATTTCCTTAAGTTATGACCTTCCAAAAATTATGATCACTGTATGATGTCAAAATATCTGAGAGTACGAAGTTGCATAAACTTCCATAAATATATTAGCCCCTACTTAATTAATTTAAGACATTTGTAGTAATTAAAGCTAAAGAAGGAAGTACCACCAATAATAATCCAAAAATTACAAAAAAATTATCAGAGCTTAAACATTATCATAAAACATTACTGACTGAGTTTCATATAATTCCAAGTTAGTTCAATCATGAATTTATCAAAATTATCAATAGGGGCAACAAAAAGGTTATAACTACTAATATGAGCTACTGTCTTCCAAACATCCTACAATAAATTTCGGAGACTCATAATGATATAAAAACTCTTCCACCAGAATTTCATAAAGATCTAAGATCATATGACCCTTCAATATTTCCATAAAAGGTATAGGCCTCAACAATCCATAATTAATTTAAGTTGTGTGCCTAAGTCTAAATGTCACCAAATTCCTTCCTAGGGCTATTTACCATCCTAGGATTACATGGACTAAAACCCAAGTCCATACATGGACATATGACACCATGCCCTTCACCAACCCCCAAGGTTCAGCCTTGGGTTTGAACAAGGGTCATAAGGAAAACCCACCCCAATACATTTCCAACTCCAAGAGGGGGTATTTAAACCAACCTTGGTGCTCTAGCCAAGGTCCCAACCCCTTTGGGTGAGAATTTGCCCCTCCATGCCCCAAGCTCACTCTTGCCCTAATTAACCCTTAAAGGGCCACACTTTGGTCTCACCAAAACCTATTCAAGTCAAACCCAATTGGGCTAATATTTTTATCAATTTCATAATATGACCCTAAGAGTCAGCCACCAATATTTTGATGGGTTTAAAGGTCTTTAGACCCCTTAAATAAATCATACATGGATTATTAAATTTCTACAAAGACTTTAGGAAAATGTTTACCAAAAATTCCCATTTTTGGATATCTTATAAAAATAGATAGGAGTGACCCTCATCCAAAATCTCAGGTCATTTGGATGACTAGTTTGATGGGGACACTCAATTTAATTTCTGACTAGACCTATGTATAGGCTGCACCATTTGGTGTGTTGTGGTCAGACCACTGAATTAAATTTGTTGAAACTAATTTTAAATTAAACTAGACATCAAGGGATACAACTGTCATGTAGGCGACTTTCATTGTAGAGAACCCTAAGTATTTTTAATAATTAATCTAAAACACATCCCAACCTGTGACATAAATCAAATAATAATTTCATTTCTTATATTAAATAAATCCGCCAGCGCGAATCTTGACGCACAAATCGACGACATCTGGTCGTCAATCTACTTGAACCGATAGTCGGCATTGGCCCGTCCTGGGCTATTTTGGGAGGTGATTTCCCGGCCACCTGAGCCTCTCCCCGGATTTCTAACGCCACTACCACCTTCGTTGAGGTGGTGGCTGGCGATAGGCGGCGGTAGGACGGCTGTAGGCGGCCGGACTCGGGTTTTAGGCATGGAATTTAAAGCTTGGAAACCAAGCTTTCAACCATGCCGATCTTGGGCCAATAGGCCTCAATTCCGGCAGCCATCAACTGTAGATCTACCCACTAGAAGAGAGGAGATGGACATGACCTTTTGGGAGAGCTTGAGTCGGGCCGACCGCCATACCGCCATCGTCGGAATTTGAGATTTTGGGTGCTCTGCAACTGCACTACAAAAGTGCATGACTCCTTCAGTAGGATTGTGGAAACTGCTGCCCTGTGTTTGGGGATGCTTTTAAGAGAGTCAATTGCGGAAGAGGGAGGGCCAAGCATCAATTGCCATTAATAGCCATGGGGGAGAGGTTCGACCATGGTAGAATCACTGTTTCCAGCCTTTGCACAACCTGGAAAACCCCTTGCTCTTCTCCTAATTCATCAAGGGAGATGAATCCAACAATTGAGAATGAATAGAGAGGCCCTTGGCCTCCCTTGGCCATGAATGGCCTCTCTTTCTCACATTTCTCTCTCCTCCATAAAGGTGGAGTGGAGGTTTTCTCTCTACTAATCATCAAGGCCGAATTTGATGAATAATTAAGCATAAATGCACCCCACTAACCCATATTATTAATGGAAATAAGGTTAGCCCAAGTGGATTGGGCTTGAGCTTGAGTTAGCCCATTTGAGCTGGTTTGACTTAACACTAGGGTGGAGTTGACTTTGGTCAAATTGACCTTTTGGGTTGCCCCCAATGGGTCCTTGATGACCCATTGACCTCCCCTAAGATCTAGGTAGTGGTAGCTAGGGTTGGCTAGGCACCTTGAAAGCCACTTGACCCTTAGTTAGGGAGCTTTGACCACTTATGGGTTTGGGTTTACTTGGGTCAAATTGACCTTTTGGGTTGACCCCAATGGGTCCTTGGTGACCTATTGACCACCCTTTAGGGTTAGTAAGGTATATGTGGTGTCCATTTAGCTAAGGGAAGGTCAATTATCCCTATATAGGTAAGTTTGAGACATTTAGGGTTAGGGTGGACTTAGGTAAACATGACCAATTATATTGCCCCAATGGGTCCTTAGTGACCCTATGGACCACCCAAAGGGTTATGGGTGTTGTGGTGGGTTCATGGAGTTAAGTTGAAGCCCTAAGGTCAAACCCTAGATTTGGTGGTGAGGTTTTGCTATAGGCAGACCAAGGTGATTTTTACCTTGTGCCTTTGCTCACTTGGTCTTTTGAGCTTCTTAGGGTTTTATCATGACCTAGTCATGACAAAACCACTCTTAGGGGGCTTGTTGGAAATGGGATGGTACACTACCACAGAGAGAATTACTCTCCTACCTCAGGAAAAACTGTTGTACACTTAGGAAAATAGCCTTACACTCAGATCCACACAGGGATCCTACCTCACCCTTTATAGATTAGGCTAACAACTCAAATCCAAAAAGATCCTACAGGAAGAGTAGTTGGTTGGTATGGTTGATTTGACACCAGAGAAATTTCTCTATGCCTGCCTCCTGAGCCGAGTTTACCTCAGCCCTATCTTCTTCTCAGCAACAAGAGAATGATCTTCAATAAGTTGGAGATTGTGTTGGAAGTAACTCAGAAACTTGTTTCTGAACTTGCTAATGAAGACTGAAGATCTGACAGTTCTTGTGTTCTTCAATCAGCTAACCTTGACCTGCAGAATCCTGAAAGCGCTGCTCCTTCTACTTTATTAAAACCTTATCTGAAGTTGTTATAGCAGAATAAATTACTACAGCTAACTTGAAAGAACTTTCAGATCAACTGATTTAATCTCAAGCTTCGAGCTCTATAACAATGGCGAGGGGAGGATGAAGTCTTGCCGCTACTTTTCAAAATTAGTAAGTCCTAAAAGTTATGTTCCGTCTCCCGATCGTGTTCTTTTTATCTCCCGCATTTTAACGGCTATTTTACTAATGGGGACCACCTGTAGTTATTGGATATAGCTTGTTTTGACATAAGTAGACGAATAATAGGTTCTAGGCGCTATTTGTCATGGTCCGTAGCTTTCCCGCAATGAATTTGAACTCTATTTACTTTGGTTGACTTTTGCTGACGTGAACATTTGTGGACTTATCCAAATTCTCAGATTCAATCCAGGTGCTGAGTGCGTTGAGTGAATGGCCTTCACTCAACGAATCTGGACTTAGCCAAATTCTCGGCCTTGCTTAGGCGTTGAGTGCGTTGAGTGAATCTTCATCACTCAACACCTCCGGACTTGGCCAAATTCATTATCCGTTAGGCGTTGAGAGCGTTGAGTGAATTGGCTTCTCTCAATTCCTCTGGACTTAGATAGATTTTTCTGTCCATCTTTCCTTGAGCTTTGTTATCACATGACGCTTCCTTCTGTAGCGTTGAGTGAGCTATATTAACTCGATGTTTCTGGACTTAGACAGATTTTTTTTGTTTATCACTTTTTTAGGCTTTGACTGATTATTCCTATGTCGTCGCCTTCTACTTTGGTGTTGAGTTAGCTATCCTCACTCAACGATTCTGGATATAGCCAGATTTCATGACAAAATCTTCTACTGCTTGAGCTTGTCTCAACGCTGCTTGGTATATGGCATTGAGTGAACTGGATTCACTCAATTCCTGTAGGCTTAGGGTCTGTTTGGCAAAGGTATTGCTGATGATAAGTGCTGACGGAAAGCTGCTGACAGAAAAAGTGCTATTTTTTAAAAACAGAGTTTTGTTAAAAAACTATTTGGGTAAAATGGAGTTTGTAGAGCTTACCCCTAAGCTGTTTTGTAAAAACTTTTTGGATAAAATGGAGTTTTGACAGCTGTTTATTTTATAATGAAATATAATATTAGCATGAATAATAGTAGCATGAACAATAACTGTAGCGGGTGCATGAATACATAATAGCATGAAAAATACATATCAGTAGTAATAACAATAATAGTAGCAGATACGTAACAGTAACAGATACAATAAAATCAAACATACACATACACACAATAAAATCACACATACACACACATACACACAATAAAATTACACATACACACACACATGTACACTCACACATCTAAACACAAAAAAAAGCACATACATATACACATACATATACACACTCACAAACCTAAAAAAACATACAATTACACACATATATACACATACTAGGAAATTATAAAATCACACAAGCCCAAACCCAATTTCATCCAACCTCATAACATACACACATATATATACACACACAAACTTGAATATATACACTCAAAACACCAACACATACATATATATACACATACACACATGAACTCACACATGTATACACATACACAAAATTATGTTCACACAAAAAAAATACACTCACAAATACACATAACACAAACACACACAATTTTAAACCCATAAACACACACACATACACTAAAATCTACACAAAACCTAACATATACCATTATATATATACACATTCCTACACACACATATATATATATACTATCTAAAATAAAAAAAATACAACCATATACAAGAGGAAAAATGAGCATAATTGGAAAAACCTTACCAGAGGTAGGGAATCTTGATAGATCAAGAAGTAGGGCCTCCAGAAATGGAAGATCTGAAAGAAAACAGAAAAAAAAATCTCAGGGAAATATGGGGATTTCAGGGCATCTGTATAATAGGAAAAATTTCAGAAAAAAAACCCTTACCGGAGGTAGGAAAGTTAGATCTGGAAGCGATCGATAAAAGGGTAGAAGATCATAGATGAGGACGAAGGTTCTGTGGAGGAGGAAGTAAATTCGTCGAGGTGGAAGAAGTTTCCGTCGAGGAGGAAGGATGTCGTCGTTGGCTTTCGTTGTGGAGAAGAAGCTGTCGTCATCGACTGTCGTCGAGGAGAAGCAGTGGTCGTCGAGGAGGACAAGGAGATCGTCGACTATCGTAGAGGAGGAGGATATCGCGGGCTGTCGTCGAGGAGGAGGATCACTCGTGGGAGAAGCAGCGACTACGATGCGGTTCGGCTGGTAGAAAGAGCCGCGGTCTGCCTTTACCCTAAAATGAGCTTAACTTATCTGCCGCAGTTCCCAGCTTTGAGGCGCCAAACACAGCTTATTGCTGAAATAGATTAGCTTATCTACCGCAACGGAGCAGATAAGATGCACCAAATGGCACCTTAGTCAATTTTTCAGCTTGCCAATACTGAGGCTATGACAGACTCAACTATACTTAACTCTTCTTGTTATACGGTGTTGAGTGAACTTTCTTAACTCAATGCCTGTGGACCTAGCCGTACAATTACTTTGCAAACTACTGTGCTTTGACTGTCCATACCTTACTCAGCGCTTTTTGGCATCTTGCGTTGAGTGAACAGGCTTAACTCAACGCCTGTGGACTAAGGTGATTTTCAGCCTTTCTAGCATTCTTCTTTGACATCTTGCATTGAGCTTACTGGCTTCACTCAATGCCTGTGGACTTAGACAGATTTCTATCTCTCCACTTCTATACCTTATAACCACCTATCACTACCACTTAGAATACCTGTCCAACCAATGTGACAAGGACCAACCTTCATGCATGAACTGGAACATACATCAAATACAACTATGTGTATAGCATTGACTTGATTGACTTTTACAAATCTGGGATATTGTGAGCAATGGACCTAACACTACCTATCTAAGACTTTGGGCAAAGTCCTACACTCAGGCTTGGAGGAAAGCCCTACACTCAGATACAACACTGTATCCTACCTCAGAGGAAAAACCTCCTACAGCTCAGGCACTTAGCCCTACCTCAGATCTATACAAGGATCCAATCACTAAGATTCCCAACTAGAATCCTATAACTCATGCCCAAAGGCTCTACATCTCAGATCTACAGAAAGATCCTACCTCATCCTTTATAGATCAGGCTTACACTCAGATCAGTAAAGATTCTATAAATGAAAGGTTGATTGGTGTTGATGAATGACTACAGAGAAATAATCTCTGAGTCTGCCTTTTCCTTAACTGAAATGATTCATTCCTTTCTTCTTCACAGCTCCAGGAATGGATCTTCATGATTATTTCTACTTGAGCTATGAAGTTACTACAGCTAGGGCTTGCTTTGTTCCTTCTTCTACCTCAGAGAGAAAGCTCTCGGAACTTACTGTTGAAGATAAGAATGTCAATAACAAACTTTCTTGAACTTTCAGATCAATAGAATGAACAAATTCTTCAAGCTCTACAACTAGGTTGAGAGGAAGAAGATGAAGCTCTGTATCCCAAAAGATTTCTTTTTCTAAAAGTTAATTTCTTCTTCCTTGATCTCTTGCTCTTCTATCCCGCTATCCAATGACTTTTTGGATAGTGGGAAAACCTGGATTTGGTAGCTACAATATTTTTTTTGCTTTAAATGTTGTACAACAGGCAAGCGACGCCGTTTGTCATCTACTGTTCAGTTCCCACAACATTTGAATTTCTGCTGATGTCATCATGACAGAGCACCTTTGGACTTAGCCAAATTCACAAATCTACATAGGTGTTGATTGAAGCCTTTTTACTCAATGCCAAAACACTTGGGCAGATTTCTACATCTTCATGCGTTGAGTGATCAGTCATCACTCAATGAATATAACCATTTGCAGTCTAACTGAATAGGCGTTGAGTGAGCCTTCATCACTCAATGCATCTGGACTTAGTTGATTATATCAGTATGAGCGTTGAGTGAGTTGTATTCACTCAATGCATTTAGCCTTTACCTATTATATTGAAGAGGCGTTGAGTGAACTGCCTTCACTCAACGCTTCTGTCCTTAGACAAATTTTCTATTGAATAGGCATTAAGTGAGTTGACATCACTCAATGCTTCTGTACTTAGAGAGAATTCTGTATCAACCAATACTGCATCTCTGACTAAACTATGTTCTGTCGATGCTTTTTCTGTATGGCGTTGAGTGAATTGCCTTCACTCAATGCTTATTGACTTAGCTAGATTCCTTGATAGATTATCTGCGGCTTTGATTTCTTGAGCTTTACTCAATGCTTCTAGCTCCAAGTGTTGAGTGAACTGCCTTCACTCAATGCTTATGGACTTAACTAGATTTTTGTCTGGGCAATGCTGAGGCTTTGACTGTTTAGTCTTTACTCAACGCTTAAGGACATATGACGTTGAGTGAACTTCCTTCACTCAACGCATCTGGACTTGACAAATTTTAGCCTTTTTTGCATCCTGTCCTATGTCCTTCTATCATTATAACTTGGATAATTTGTCTAATCAAAGTAACCAAGAGCCCCATGCATACATAGAACTTATAGCATACATCAGATACAAATATGTGTATACCATTATCCTATAGTCCTTCTTAAAATCTAGGACATTATGAGCAATGGGCCCAACAACCGCCCACATGGTCACACTTGGATACCTAAATCTCCTATCCAATAACATCTAAAAACTGTGTGAAGCAAGTTTAAATTGAGCAACACTATATCTTACATCACGATATGCTTACCAGATTTAATTTTTCTTCTCTTTCTTCCATTCTATCATTTTGTTTATTTTATTGTCTTTACTTATATGTTTGAACCAGCACAATAAATATGTCCACAAAAATAAGAAGAATGATAAAAATCATGCTAAGAAGGTAGTATCACAAAGTTAATCAAAAGTAGCAAAAATAAATGCATGATTGATATTACTAGTCGTATAACTACTAGCAAATGAGTTCACTGTAAATGTAATAAGGGTTCAACCTATTTTAAGTACAACATCAAAATACGAAATGAAAAATCATAGGATGCTATTCTTTAGAAGAAGTTGAAGAGATATTTAGCGTGCTCATCATTTTATTCAACATCTTTTTCACGCCCTTCACCTCCTTAGCCGTCTTCCTAATCTCCCGCCCTTGGTCTTCCACCATTCTGTAGATATCCCGGCTAGTTTCCCTAAGGGATCCTCCGCGATGTGAAGGAGGTTGTGCAGTAGGGGGTCGTGATCGCAATGAAGTAGGAATCTCACCTACTCAATAGATATGTGGGCAGCTATCAGTCGGGTACTGTGACTAGTCGATGGACGGATACTTCCCTATGAAGATACTCTGTATCACTCCGCCTAAAGATAAAGTGTTTAGTCGCTGACGGTCAGGAGATTTGAGCTGAAATGTATAGTGCATCATTGATAAAATGAAACCAAATATGCTAAAGTGACTTTCGGCTAGGATGCAGTACATTACCATAAAAAGCTGGGTTGTTATCTTCTTCGTGTCTCCTGACTTGAACATCAGAGAGTGGTGCAAAATATCTTTGATGATGCGGTCATCCGGCATGAGTGTATCCCTGGTGGTGATGAGATCTTGATAGTTCTCCACTCCATAGAGAATGCATTTGATGTCTCTCCAGTCTCGTAAAGATATGAAGGACTCGATGATTTTGAGTCACTCCCCACCTACGAACTAGACGTACTTCCTCACTAGATCTTATTGTAGTATAGTCATGATTTTAGTACCGATGTGCGACAACACTCCTCCGTCCCGCTATGTGAGAGCTGGATCTCGGAGATTGTTGTAGAATTCCCAAACTAACACAAAAGAAAATGGGTCACCTGTTGACATCTCCAAGAGCACTCTCGAATGATCCAAGTAGATGTAAATGTACGCGTATCGGTCTTCAATGTCGATAATCATCGATTCACTCTCAGTCGCCATGTCTATCGCATGGAATATTGATATGGATACTCAAGACTGCTTAGAGAAACATCGTCGTGGTGGATGGGAGCTGTATGAAGCCAAAGCCTGAAAAACACGAAAAATTACATTCATTAAAAAAATAAGAAAATATTTATGGGGCCTACCGAGGCACGACAATCTGCTACTATTGCGTGGTAGCATGACGGACTGGACTCTATCTCCTTCAACTAGATCATCCCCAAAAATCTTATTTTTCACAAACTTCTTCTAAAAACCTAAAGGGTAAAGTGATCCAAGCTCATATGATTTAGATTTAAGAAATCAAACAAGATCTATGATGAAAATTCTCAAATCAAACTAAAAAACCTTTTGAAACCTCCACGGATCATGCCCAAAATGACAAGAACTCCATAAATTACATTCTAATCTCAACATACATAAAAAAGAAGGGGAAAAAGGAGAGATTTACCTAGATCTGGGAAGCGCCGGTGGAAGAATAGTCCTCATAAGTGAGAGAATGAAAAAGGAATTATGAGGAGTTCGGCTTGGTGCATGTTTTAATATTATGAACTACCGCGCTGCGGAACCTCTACCGCCGGCAGTAGCACACTTTTGTACTAATATTTGACGATCATCGCTAATAACCTCACATTTCTTAGTTAATATGAACGATAACACAGGATTCACTGTAATTTGTCTCACAATAGCGAGGGCATAGGGTTGTGTGCATTAGAGACTCTAACTTATAATCTACGTCTTGTCCTTAATTGGGGAAGGGTTCTAGTAGGACCTTATGTGGCGTTGGGGGGGAATAGTGTTAGATTGAGCAGGTTCTTCTGTATGCATATGGCATTAAATACCCATCCTATGATATTTGTGGAACTCCTCGTGCTCATCAGTCACTTATTATGGGGCTAGGGTAAGACATATCATTTGGGAAATTGTGTCTTGAGCATATTCAAAATTTCAATATACATAGAATGATAATTATTTCATGTCTCATGTTCATTAAAATCATGCAAGATATTCGGTCGTGTTGTCCTGTGCTGGTTTCTTTCCATTATTTTTTTTGTTTTTAAAAAATTATTAAACAAATCAAGCAAAGCAAATAAAAAATTCAAATTAGTGAAAGCCTTTTACAGACTGAAACAAGCATCCCGTACTTGGTATGATAGGCTCATGACTTTTCTCCTAGAGCATGGTTTTAGGATGGTTAGTGCAGACACTACACTGTTTGTGAAGCATGAGAATCTTGATCTAATTCTCTTACAAATTTATGTTGATGATATCATATTTGGTGTCACAAATGAAAATCTATGCAATACAATTGTCACCATAATGTAATCTGAATTTGATTTGGAGAGTTAACGTATTTCCTAGGATTTCAGATTTCTCCAAAAAATGATGAAATTTTTATAAGTCAATCGAAATACATAAAAGATATGATTGTGCGATTTAGCTTTGATAATCAGAAACAGACAAAAACTCCAATGAGCGTGTCTTTAAAATTAGGAAAGGATGAAAGTGGCATTTCGGTGGACCAACCTTCATTTACAGGAATGATCAGATCACTTCTTTAATTAAGTGCTACTAGACACATTATTACATACACTGTGTGTCTTTGTGCTAGATATTAAGACAATCCTAAAGAATATTATTTTAAAGCTGTTAAACACATTTAAGGTATCTTATAGGCACCCAAAATCATGGTATTTTGTAACCTCACACCACCGAATTTACGCACCACGGGTATTCTGAAAGTATCTTGTTGTCTACCTAAATCACCTAGAGGGGGGGGGGTGAATAGGTGAGTTCTGCGTCTTTTGCGGAATAAAAAATTGAGTGAGAAACACGGAGCAATAAAGCATACACCAGATGACACAAGGAGTTATAGTGGTTCCCCAACCTTGGTACGTCAACTCTCTACCTCACCAATCTAGCACAATGCTAGCCTTGGCTACATTAATATATCTCGGATTGAAAACAATCCAATAACTCAGAGCAGCGCTCCTGCATCTCGGAGCAGCGCTCCTACAACTCAGAGATCAAACACTTATACAAGCTCGATCCCCCAAAATGGGATCTACACTCGAAACATAACTCTTCCTACAAACTCGGAGACAAAGCTCGTACAAAAGTTGAAATGATTTTTACAACAACTAAAAAAATTACTATTCCAGATCTGAAATCTTCTAACTTCTTCCCTCTTGAAAACTGAAATTCTTGAAGAAGATGTCGAGGGATAAATCTTGAGAGAACACGATCTGAAATTCTTTGGATCCGACATGATCAATTGAATGAATGGAGAATCGTGAATCTTGTGATCCATCGAATCTTTCTTCTGTTGAATCGCTGGATCGAGGAAGAAGCTTCATAGAAGAATGACGATGACAGCGTGTGGCTTTTCCCGATCTTGCATTTGCGTGATTCTGATTTCTATTAAAATTAGGGTTAGTGAAATCTTTGACAAGACTTTATATGGAACACCTTCTAACAGTTTTAAATCAATAAGGAATGATCCACGTGGACAAAACATGAAGAACTTAGGTTAATTTGAAATCCTGTTAGACAAAATTGAGTTTTAAGTTTTTTGCAACTGCGTTCTTTGAATGGACTATAGTTCTTCGAAAAGAACTAGCTTTCTTGTAAAATGGCATAGCCTTTTTCGAAAAAGACTTTTCGCAAACTATCTTTGAACCGGGAACTAATTGTTCGAAAGAAATCTGATTTCTCGAAAAGACAGACTTTGCTTTTCGAGAAATAACTTTGGTTTTTCGAAAACGAATTTTTATTTTTCGAAAATTTCTTTTCTTTCTAGAAAACAATACTCGGCTTTCGAGAACTCTTCACTACTTTTTCGAGAAAATAAAGTATAACTTATTTCACAGAATTTTTAGAGAAGTATATATGTTTTTCGAGAAGAACATTACTTTCTCGAAAAGTATAGTTGGACTTTTCAAAAACTTCACTTCATTTTTCGAAAGAAAGACTTAGAAAAATTTATTGAGAGTTTTGTGAGAAGTCTTGATGTTTCTAGAGAGCAGTTTTGCTTTCTCGAAAAACATACATAGACTTTTTGACAAAATCTTCTTCTTTTCGAAAAATGTATTTAGGAGATTTTTAAGAAAACTTTCTTTTCTTCTTTGTTCAAAGATCAGCAACTCTTCCTTTCTTCCATTTCTTTAGTACTTGAAAATAAAATGATCCCAATAGAGAGGTTATACGTGATCCAACACCATGGATCACAAAATGAGGGATTACATTGCATTGCCCTGTGTTTAGTGACTCACTATAAACTGACATTGGTCTACACTTAGTAATAATGAACTGCAAGCACTCAACTAGAAAATAGCCTAAAATACATAGCTAATTCATCTTAGTTCAAGGGTGACTTCACATAAATCTAGGTTATTGTGTATACAATACCCTATAATCTCCCCTTATTTGTAGAAGTCAGAACCCTCTATACTAAGGTGAATTACATCAAAATAATCAAATAATTAACTAACAAACACAGTTATGATTGCAATGACAATTAAGAAGTAATATATTATCAAAATTCAAAATGTATATATATATATAATTGTCCATAGAGGTGTCCAGGTACATAAGATTTCACAACACTGAAAAACATTTATCACTCATACTATTCCCTGTGTTGTCGTTCCCACTTCTCTTGTTGCCTTTTGAGGTAGCTGTAGGGCTTTGGATAGTAATTTGGAGACCGAGGACGATCTGGATTATTACGACCATGTTGACTGTCATGAAGCCTTCTTTTAGTCATAGAAGTTTCATATTCTTTCCATTACTTATAGCTGTAATAATCATCTTTAATTCTATTAGTTTTGTAACTAACTTTAGAGTATCCAAAATGAGGGACATGGAGGTTGGGATTCATACTTCAGTAAATTCTTGTTCTTTTCTTTTCTCAGCTTCTGGAATCGGGATAGATCGGCTAGCAGAGGCACCGTCACCATATTTCCTTTTCTTCAGCAATGGAATATCTAGAGGTGGGTTTTGAGGCATCTCTTGTTCAGACAAAGCATGGGAGTACTGTATAGGAGGAGCCTCATCAAGTTCTGGTCTTAGAGAGAATGTAGGCTACGTGACAGTTGGATTTAAAATAGGAGGTGGAGCCGTATTTAAATTGACTTGAAAGTCGAGGAAGATCTGATTATGCATCCAAACAACCGTATCATAAGTATGAAATTTTACATTATAAATCTAACCTTCATCAGATATTGTGAGTTATTCTTTGACTAGTTCCTTCCCCTTTCTGACTTCTACAGATAGGGTTGCTATAACATCCTCTTTGAATTTTCGAACCTCTCCACAAGTTTTGAAGTTGTTCTCTTGAGCTTTCTTCTCCAATTGAATCTGATTATTAGCAAAAGTGACTGATTGGTCCATGACTATAGTAATACTATGATAGTATGGTCCAAGGCCTTGCCACCAATCTTGAACAGTCATTTTAGTTCATCTGTGTTACATTGAATTTCAGCAAAGCCTTTGCTCATCTCTTTTTCAAGAGCAGTGACTTTCTAATTTACAGCTTCAAGAGATTTATCAAAATACTCTCTCTGCTTAGTCATCATAGCTTCAATTTACCCAGAAGGGTATCCTCAGGAAAGGTTGCAACTTGAGGAGGTGGAGGAGGAAGAGGTAGGGCAGACCAAATAGGAATTTCTTCAATCACAACTAAACTGTTGCCTCTACTAAAAGAAGTCATCTAATCTCCTTCATGTTCAAGAATGATGGGTAGGGAGAAGTCTAAGTTTCTAAGAGGGGGTTCAGCTTCTTCTTGGATAATCTCTTCAACATTAGAGAGTATAACTTTATTCTCCCCCTCAACATGTTCCTAGGGCTGAGAATGGTCTGGAGTTTCTTCAGGAATATCTTCGAGAGTATCTTCAAGGGGCTTTTCAGGAGACTTTTCAGCAGACTTTTCAGTAGACTGGAACAGGGATCATCAGAGGTTAGCTCTTCTATCATATTTTCAATGTCAGCATCAGTAGAAGTGACTCTGGTATTCACCTGATCATCAGTGAAATCTTCCAGATCAGAGGAAGATTCACCATCTAAACTTGAGCCACCTTCATGCATGAAGGTGATCTTTTCAGCAGTATCATCATCTGCAGGTACTTTCTCTGGAACCTTATTTGTTGGGGTATCCGACTGTAGAATTGTATATATAACCTCAGCTAGCTGGACCTCTTTAAGAACTGAAGGAGCGGGCTCCCCCTTAATAGCTGCATAAGATGTGCCATATGTATCTGTCTGAGGAGGAGATGGGGTCCTGTCATCATCAATAACTAGTTTTTGAACTTCTGGAGCCTTTCCTTGTTTTGAAATCCTAATTTCCCATCTGCTTATGGAGGCGAGGGTGACTTTCTTAAGGTGGTGAACAGACACAGCTTTAGACAAGGCGAAGATTTTTGGGTTGAGTTGATAGAGTTACAGGGTGATGATTCTTGCATAACTGGAGCCATTATGCTTTCCTTAATTTTATCAAAAATCATTTGTCCCCAGTGAAACTTCTTGCGACATATTACAACAGTCATCATGTCAAAGAACTCATAGGATATATATTGAAGAGAGTGGGTTTTGCAAAGTAGAACCTTGCCTAAAATATCTGCGAGGAGCTTGCTTTCATCATTCATACTCGGTAATCGAATGGAGGTTATGGACTGGGAGAGACCACAGAAGGACATGGACCTTGAGTAGTCGGGTTCTTCCATGTAATCTTTCTCGTTGATTACAAGCAGTTTCAGAAGATCTGTGATAGAGGATGACTTGATATTGATCTTTACATCTCTTACTGAAGCCTTCAGTAACATCCCATTTCGCTTGATCTGGTAATTACAGAAGAATTCTTCAATATCTGGAATGAACACTTTGCATGGTTGCTCGAGAATGAAGGTAAGGCCAGCGGCCTCAAGGAGGTTCATAACGTTGCGAAAATCGTTGGAAAGTTGGACGATTCCAATGCGGACAAACTCACTGCCAAACCTTATCTTCACTGTAGGAGTCATTGATTACAGAGGTTGAAGGATTTCTGATTAGTCGGTGAGTAACAGTGGAGTTCTCGGGGAAGAGCGACCGAAATGAAATGGAATCGTCAGTGGAAATGAAGCGTCATTCTCTGGAAGCTCTTTTTCAAAATGTCGGGTGTTGGACTTTCTATGGACTTTCCTATATATATTAAATTAAGAATTTTGAAAATAAGGACAGGCGTACCTGGAAAGGCGGTTCGACTTCTTCAAAAATTTCGTTAAGGACATTTCGACATTTTTCGAAAAGTAGACATCATTTCTCAAAAAATATGGGATTTTTCGAAAAGAATGAAGATTTTCTCGAGAAGTCCTATAGGATTTCAAAAAGACCAAGTGATTTTTCGAGAAGACCGAGACATTTTTCGAGAAATCTAGAAGGCCTTTTGAGAAAACCATTGGGATTTTCGATAAATCCAAGTTCTTTTCAAGAACACTAAGTTCTTTTTCGAAAAACCTGAGTTCCTTTTTAAGAAGAACAAGTCCTTTTCCGAGAAATGCATTTCTAAACTTGAATTTTTCTGAATATTTGCTAAGTGAGAATTCCTTTAGCCTTTTGTTAGTGGCTGAAGCTGAATCTTCTCTTGACTTTGATTTAATTTTGCAGGACTCCATGTTGAGCATGCCAAGTTCTGTCTCTAAGAACGAGAACTTGCCCTCGTCCAGCAGCTTCGTGAAAAATATCTGCAATTGCCCTATATGTTGGAACATACTGAAGGTTGATGTACCCATTCTCTATATGCTACCGAATAAAGTGGTATCTCAATTCAATATGCTTCGACTGGCTGTGAGAGACTAGATTGTTGGCGATTGCTATAGCACTAGAGGAGTCACAAAACATAGGAATCTCCTGAAATTTCAAATTGTAATCTTCAAACTTATTCTTTATCCAGAGAATTTGTGCACAATAACTACCTGCAAAAATGTATTCTGACTCATCCGTTAACATTGCAACACAATTCTGCTTCTAGCTACTCAGAGATATGAGACTTCTTCCAAGGAATTGGCAAGTCCCGGAAGTGCTCTTTCTATCAACTTTGCTACCTGCAAAGTCTGCATCAGAAAATCCAATTAGTTCGCTATCATTATTTCATAGGAACCAAAAGCCAAGCTTTGGTGTTCATTTAAGGTATCTCAAAATCCTCTTTGCAACAGTGTAGTGAGATTCCTTAGAGTTCACTTGATATCTAGCATACACACATGTTGAGAAACATTATGTCAGGCCTACTAGCAGTAAGGTAAAGCAAGGTTCTAATTATGCTCCTGTACTTGATTTCATCGAAAGTTTTCCCTTTCTCATCCTTGTCCAGAGACATAGCTGAACCCATTAGAGTCCTCATAGAAGTTTCATTCTCCATTTCGAATTTCTTAACCAACTCCTTGGTGAACTTCGTCTGAGAGATGAAAATTCCATCTTCAGATTGTTTCACCTGAAGTCCTAAGATATACTTCAGCTCACCCATACTGCTCATTTCAAACTTCCCTTGCATAAGTTTGGAAAACTTCTTGCAAAGGTTGTCTTCAGTAAAGCCAAAGATAATGTCGTCGATATAGATTTGCACTAGCAAAATCTTTTTTTTTTACTTCCCTAAGAAATAATGTATTATCTATATTTTCTCTTGTGAACTTGTTCTCAAGAAGAAAGTTAGACATCGTTTCATACCAAGATCGTGGAGCTTGTTTTAAAATATATAAAGGTTTAATTAACAAATAAATATAGTCAGGGTGGTTAGGATCAACAAAACTTGGGGGTTGGTCCACATATACTTCTTCTTTATATTACAATTGAGGAAAGCTGACTTCACGTCCATTTGATAGACAATGAAGCCCATTAGTGCAGCATATACAAGGAATAACCTGATGGCTTCGAGTCTTGTCACTGGAGCATGGTCTAATTAAATTCTGATTCCATCTTCCTGTCTATATCATTTAGCTATGAGTTTGGCTTTTTTTTGATGATGGTTCCATCTTCATCCATCTTATTCCAGTAGACCCACTTTGTTCAAATTACATTCTTGCCCTGTGGTCTTGGTACAAGCTTCCAGACTTGGCAGTGCTTGAACTGATTTAGTTCTTCTTCAATTACAACTATCTAAGATGCGTCTTGGTTTTCTTCTTCGAATTTCCTTGGTTCAACCTGTGAGAGGAAACTCAAATGCAAATTTTCATTAGTAGTACCTCTTTGAGTTCTTACACCAACATGAGGATCACCTATGATTTGATCAATCGGGTGATCCCTCAAGTGTCTGAGCTCTAGAGTCCTTTCATCGGGAGCTTCCACTATTTCTAGAGTTACTTCTTCCACTTGGATAACCTCTTTATCTTGGTGATCTTCTTCTCCAATTGAGGTTGGAGGAGTGATTTTGATGAACTTTTAAGCACTTTCTTCAACTATCTCATCCAAGCTTAACTCTTTCAACCTTGAACTTGCATCTTCAATAAAAGCACTGGAAGAGCTGCTATGTAGCAAGCTCATCTCATCAAATAAACAATTAATTGACTTTTCTGTTGGTACCCTAGTTTGATTTGAGTTTAGTCTTCTCCTTTTGTCCCTTGACCCAAGAAATATCTATGGTCAATGGTTAGTGGTCTAGCTGTAGTGTCCCCGCTTTTCCAGATGAAGAATTTGGTTAAGTAGTTTTTCGTTCGACTATAGTCGAACGCCGCTCGACTATCGTCGACTAACTGTTCGACGATCGTCTATCAGTTGCTCGACTTTCAGTCTGCGTTGATAGTTCGACTATCTGCTTGATAGTTTGACTATCTGTGTTGTGTGATAGTTCGACTATCTGTTGATAGGTCGACTATCTGCGTTGTTTGATAGTTCGACTATCTGTTGATAGATCGACTATCTGCTTTCTTCTGATAGTTCGACTATCTGCTGATAGATCGACTATTTGTTTTCCCTTGGTAGTTCGACTATCTGCTTTGATAGTTCAACTATCTGATAGCTCGACTATCTGTTGATAGTTCGACTATCTGTCATTCCCTGGGTAGTTCGACTATCTGTTGATAGTTCGACTATCTGTTCTGCGTTGATAGTTCGATTATCTGTTGATAGGTCGACTATCGGTTTTGCTTTGATAGTTCGACTATCTGTTGATAGGTCGACTATCTGATAGCTCGACTATCTTCTGATAGTTCGACTATCTGTCGTTCCCTGGGTAGTTCGACTATCTGTTGATAGTTCGACTATCTATTCTGCGTTGATAGTTCGACTATCTGTTGATAGGTCGACTATCGGTTTTGCTTTGATAGTTCGACTATCTGTTGATAGGTCGACTATCTGATAGCTCGACTATCTTCTGATAGTTCGACTATCTGTTGTGATTGTTCGACTATCTCCTTTGATAGTTCGACTATCTGGATCGTTCGACTATCTGTCCGATAGTTCGACGATCTTCGTTCTTCGGTCGACGATCTCCGAAGGTCGTTCGACATTTTCTGTTTGCCTTTTTATTTTTGTATTTATTTATTATATTTAATTAATTAATATATTATCTGGCATGTTATTTCAGTTGTTTTATGATAATATTTCCAGGCAATATCTGCTCCATCTCTTTTGCCTGAGTCAAATCTTTTCAGATAAAGTTGTTTGTCTTATTAGCTGATATTGTATTTTACTTTATCTGCTGTCAGTCCTTTATAGCCGTTAGACTGAAAAGTCTTTCTTTTGCTATAAAGAGTTTATCTCTGATGTGATTTTATTTAGTACCTGTATTATCATATTGCTTCCTGCAGCTTCCTAGAAAAATGTTTATCCCTTTTATAGAATATTTTGCTGCAGAGTTTGTTTGTCTTTGTGATATTTGCAGCCCAGGTTTCAAGTTTCAGAAGAAGACAAACAGTTCAAATTGAAAAGAGCTGTTGCTTGTTGCTGCTATAAAAGGAATCCTTTGGAGAAGGATTTCAGCTAGCTAACCAGTTATTCATTTAAGCATTCAAGCTTTCATCAAGACCAAGTTCATCTGCTCTCAGCAATATTCAATTCAACTGAGAAGTGTTAAGCTCTTCTGCTCTTCTTCAACCTGAGTTCTCCTGCTTCCAGGAAGTTCCAACTCAGAGTTATTTTGAAGAAGAAGAAGAAGAAGATAGCTGCTAGAAGATTTCCATTTTATATTTTATTTATCTTCTTGTAGTTTTTCCTTCAGTTTTTACTGAAGAGTTTCTGCACTGAAGCAAGACTTCACCTGGACATTCTTTGAGCCAGGGGGAGCCTTGATTCCTTGAGCTTTCTAGCTCAGTGCAAGTCTTTGTGCTTCTCTAATCTTTTGTAAAATAGAGAAGACATCTTAACCTTCTTTCCCCCTCCTGTACAGGGTTATTACTCCCTTCAAAAGTATCCCTTGGTGGCAGGGCACCTGATCAAAAACCTGTGTTCGGTTTTTAGACACCTGATCAAAAGTCTAAAGGGTTTCTGGATCTACCTGAAGTAGATCCTGTTGGTGACAGGGCACCTGATCAAAAACCTGAGTGGATTCCTACCTTGTTGGTAGAAGAGTGGACGTACCCAAGTTGTTTGGGGAACCACTATAAATTCCTTGTGTCGTCTGGATTGCCTTGTTTAATTCCTGCATTGTGGCTGTGATTAGATATAACTAGGTTTGCTAGTTGCTGATTAGGATTTCCAAGCCTTAACTATAATTACAGTTTGCTTGAGTTTGTGCACAACACTTGTGTTAGGCTTTAGGGTTATTTCTATATCTATAATCTTTTCATTTCGCATTTCACTGCAAGGGAGTTGGGTAGACTATTAAGTTTTGTCTAGTGCAAAATTTGATAACTCTATTCACCCCCCCTCTAGAGTAGTATCTATCCCTTCACTTTCAATTGGTATCAGAGGGAGGTTGACAGACTGAATAGGCTAACACCTAAGTCACAAGATCCTGATAGATACCAAAGTTTATAGATATTCACTATCACTATCATGGCCCAGTCCAAGGATTATTCTAGCACCAGACCTCCAGCATGCAACTTGGCTAAGTTTGGCATCTGGAAGGCAAGGATAAAATTATATATGAATTCTATTGATGAAAGTATCTTTGCTTCTATTTTGTCAGGTCCCCCAAGAGCACCTGCTGCTGCTACTGCCTCATCATCTGATATGAGTGCAGTGCCTCCTCCAGATTACAACGATGAGTACAAGAAGGCAAAGATAGCAGATGCCAAGGCGATGAACATTCTGGCTCAGACAATGTCTGATGAGGTATTCCAGAAGGTAGCTGACTGCTCTTCAGCAAAAGCTATGTGGGATACACTAAACCAGATTGTAGCTGGTTCAGCTGATGAAAGGAAGGACAGAAGGTCCAACCTTATCTCACAATATGAGAACTTCAAGAAAACTGATGCTGAATCAGTTGAAGCCATGTATACAAGGCTCAGCTCAATCATCAATGAGCTGAGGACCCTTGACAAGGACATATCATTGACAGAGGTCAATGATAAGATTCTTATGTGCTTCCCTAGCACATGGGATCTAAGGATCTGGCCTATCAAGGAAGCCAGAAGTACAAATGAGATCTCCACAGAAGCCCTTCTCGGCAAGCTCAAGTCTTTTGAGCAAGTGCTGAAGACAAGGGAAGCAGAAGCTGAAGCAAAGACCCCTACTCCAACAAGAAAAGAGCAATCTCTAGCTCTTAAGGCTGCTGATTCTTCTGAAGGCAGCCAATCCAATGAGGAACTAATGGCATTGTTTGCCAAGAGGTTTCTCAAGATGGGGAGAAAGGAATTCAGAAAGAAGTCTTCACGCTATGAAGACAAACCAAGGTATGACCGTTCACCTGCTAAAGAAATTATATGTTATGGTTGCAGGAAACCTGGACATATCTTACCAGATTGTCCAGAGGAGAAGAACAAAGATAAGAGGAAAGAAAAGGAGCAGCACAGGAAGCACTCCAAGCCATCCTCCTACAAGAACAAGAAGAAGGAGAGAGGTTTCATTGTTGAAACCTGGAGTGATTCTGATGAAGAATCTTCCTCCTCTAGCTCCAGTGAGGATGAGGAGGAGAAGAAGGCAAAGGAAGTTTGTCTGATGGCAATAGATGCCTGCAGCAATCACTCAGCTGTAGAGAGTTCAGATTCAGAAGAAGAAATGCCAACAGAAGATGAGGTACTATCTTCTTATGACTTCACTTCTGAAGAATTTAAATTAGATTTTAAATCCTTATGCTTAGACTTAATTAGTTCAGAAAAAAGATTAAAGAACTTAGAAATAAGTTAGCTGACTCAGAATTAATTGCTACAGAAAATATTAAGTTAAAGGAAGATCTCACTACTTGTAGTGAAGAAATTAAATTTCTTAAAATAGAGTTAGCTAAGTCTAAAAGGTTAGAGGAATCTCTAAATGGTAGAAGCCTTAAGTTATTAGAAATAACCAGCATGACTAACACTAGGTCAGGCAATAACAAACTAGGCTTAGGAGCTTCTCCCAGTGAACCCCCAATTATTCTTAAAAATAATCTTTCAACTCCAGTGAACTTCATTTCAGCTAGTGGAATGAAGAACACTTAGCAAGTAAACCAAGTTAATAAAACCTTAAATAAAGCTAAGAGAGAAAAGAGGAAGAAATTTTTTAAAGAAATGCAAAGAGCGTCGAACGCCGCTCGACGATCGGAAGCTCAATGGTCGAACGAAGCTCGACGATCTGAGCGCCCATCATCGAACGTCAATCGACGTTTTCAATATGATTTTCAAAATCATAATCAAACCCGTAGAAACCTAAATGAAAATAGAAACCCTAGGTTTGTTGACCCATCATCTGCATGGAGAATCCCACCTAGGAGATCTCACCCATTAGGTTATCACCCTCAGCCTGCATTTTCATTTATTTCTAGCTTTTCGTATGTGAAAAACAAGGGACCCAAGGTTACCTAGGTCCACACTGTCTAAATAAATGTCTTGCAGGTGAAGGCCTATCCTATCACTCAAAATAAGTGGTATTTGGATAGTGGATGCTCCAAGCATATGACAGGAAATAAAAATCATCTGTCGAAATTCAAAGCTAAGCTCGACCCAAAGGTTATCTTTGGAGATTCAAGCTGTGGTCAGACAGAAGGCTATGGCAGGATCACAATTGGAGATGTTACTTTCAAGAGAGTTGCATATGTGACAGGACTGAAGCACAATTTGATCTCAGTCAGCCAGCTATGTGATGCTGGCTACCAGGTTTCATTTTCTAACTCTTCTTGTAATATTACTTTAAATAATAATGTTGTTTTAGTAGGCATTAGAATAGGTAATATTTATTTAGTAGATTTCAATTCAACTCACTCTGAAATCTGTTTATTTAATGAAGTAACAATTAATAACAATTCTTTGTGGCATAAGAGGCTTAGTCATGTTAACCTTAAAAATATATCTAGGTTATCTAAACACAACCTTGTTAGAGGTTTACCTTCTTGCCCCTACAAGAAGGAGAGCCTTTGCAAGGCTTGTCAGCTAGGCAAGCAAACCAAGAATTCTTTTAAATCTGTAAATAAAAGTGATTCTCCTAGAATCTTGTACTTACTACATTTGGACCTTTTTGGCCCAATAAATGTACAGAGTTTAGGAGGGAAGTATTACACCTTAGTAATTGTAGATGACTTCTCTAGGTTCAGTTGGGTTTTCTTTTTGAGAACTAAGGCTGATAACTTCAAAGCCCTTACAGACTTTCTATTATGTGTGCAGACTGAGTACTCTACTCATGTGGGCTTGATCAGAAGAGATCATGGTACTGAGTTTGACTCTCTTCTCATGCAAGAATTCTGTGAGATAGAAGGTATCAAACATAGCTTCTCAGCTCCTAGAACTCCCCAACAAAATGGGGTAGTTGAAAGGAAGAACAGAACACTCATTGAAGCTGCTAGCACATTGTTGGCAGATGCTAATATGCCTCTCTCCTATTGGGCAGAAGCTGTTAGTACAGCCAATTATGTCTTGAATAGAAGTCTGATACATAAGCTTAAGTGTAAAACTTCTTATGAGTTGCTTAAAGGAAAGAAACCTAAAATTAATTATTTTAGAGTATTTGGTTGTGTAGTGTATATTCATAATAACAATAAAGAATACCTTAGAAAGTTTGAAGCAAAAGCTTCAATGGGAATTATGCTTGGATATTCCCAAGTAAGCAAAGCTTATAGGATTTATAACAAATCAACCTGTAAAATTGAAGAATCTGTGCATGTATCTTTTGATGAGTCTCAGATGTATTACAAGGAGAAGGAAAATTCTCCTTCCTCTAGTTCATTGCAGGTACCTGATGCTACTCAAGAGATTCTTCAACTATCAACTCTTCAGATCACTGAATCAGACAGTGATGAAGACATTGCTGAAGCTGTTGTTGTACCACCAACAATAGATCAAATTCCTCCTGAGGAATTAATCCCAACTGTTGCTGAAGATCACATCCCACATGCTGATATTGTCACACTTAGAGATCACCCCACATCTCAAGTGATTGGAGACATATCAGCTGGTGTTCAAACAAGACACCAATTAAGACAGGATGTGATGCACACTTGTTTCCTCTCACAGGTTGAGCCCCTCACCTTTAAAGATGCAGAGCTAGATCCCCACTGGATCATTGCTATGCAAGAGGAACTCAATCAGATTGAGAGATGTAAAGTTTGGACTTTGGTTCCAAGACCTAAAGGCCAACTGATCATATGCACCAAGTGGGTGTATAGAAACAAGTTGGATGCAAATGGAATTATTGTAAGGAATAAAGCAAGGCTTGTAGCTCAGGGCTACAGACATGAGGAAGGTATAGATTATGACCAAACCTTTGCTCCTGTTGCAAGGCTAGAAGCAATAAGGATCTTCTTGGCCTATGCAGCCTACATGAAGTTTAAGGTCTTTCAAATGGATGTCAAAAGTGCATTCCTGAATGGTGAGCTTAAGGAAGAGGTGTTTGTTGAACAACCACCAGGGTTTGTTTCTTCAACTCAGCCCTCACATGTGTTCAAGTTGCAGAAAGCTCTATATGGACTAAAACAAGCACCCAGAGCCTGGTATGAGACTCTAGCTAGTTTCCTTTTAGAGCACAGCTTTACTAGGGGAGTAGTTGATAGAACCCTTTTCGTCAAGCACCACAAGGACACAATCCTGTTAGTTCGGGTGTATGTAGATGATATTATATTTGGCTCCACTGATCCCAAACTTTGCAAAAGGTTCTCTGACCTGATGCACTCTAAGTTTGAGATGAGTAGTATGTGTGTGCTGTCTTACTTTCTTGGTCTCCAAGTTAAGCAAGATGTTGATGGTATCTTCATCTCCCAATCCAAATATGCCAAGGAATTGGTAAAGAAATTTGGGATGGCTGATGCTTCAGCAATGCCTACACCTATGGCTACTAATATAGTTATTGATTTTGATGATCATGGCAAGCCAGTTGATCAAAAGAATTATAGGGCCATTGTTGGTTCCCTATTATATTTAACTGCAAGTAGGCCAGATATAATGTTTGCTACATGCCTTTGTGCTAGATTCCAGGTCAACCCCAAGGAATCTCATCTGATTCTTCTAAAGATAATCTTGAGATACCTGAAGGGATGTCCAAATCTAGGACTTTGGTACCCAGCAGAATCAGAATTTGAGTTAATTGGATACTCTGACTCTGACTATGCTGGTTGCAGAGTTGACAGGAAGAGCACCTCAGGAACTTGTCAGTTTCTGGGAGAGAGATTGGTCTCTTGGTTCTGTAAGAAGCAGGCTTCTGTCTCAACTTCAACTGCAGAGGCTGAATATATAGCAGCTGCCAGTTGTTGTTCACAGATCCTGTGGATTCAAAACCAGCTTGTGGATTATGGTTACTCACATAAGAATACCAAAATCATGTGTGACAGTACCAGTGCTATCTCAATTGCACAAAATCCAGTGCACCACTCTAGAACGAAGCACATTGAGATTCGGCACCATTTCCTGAGAGATTGTGTGGAAAAGAACAAGATTTGTCTTGAGTTCATATCCACTGAGTTTCAGAGAGGTGATATATTCACCAAGCCCTTAGATGAACAGAACCATCTGTTCTTTTTAGTTCAACTAGGCATGATCAATGGAAGAGACTAAGTGTGACTATATCTGCCAATGTTGAAACTTGTTTGAAGATCGTCGAACGATGCTCGAAGATCGTCGAACGGATCAAGCCTATCGTCGACCTCTGGTTGATAATAGCTTATCTGTTTGAAGATCGTCGACCGGCGTTCGACCATCGTCGAACATGTCGAGCTCATCGTCGATCTCTGGATGACGACAGCTTGTTGGTTGAGAAGCCAGAAATAGTCAAACGATTGCTCGACTACTCTGCTTCTGGACCGATCGTCGAACGGCCGTTCGACCATCGGGTCCAGTATCTTTTAAATAAATCGACTATCTCCGGTCTAATATAAAGCTGATAGTCGACCTAGGTTAAAAGATCTTTTGTTTTATCGTCGACGGAGAGCGTCCTTTCGCATTCCGTCTTCCCGCTTGCTCGTCCTCTTGCGATTGTCTGCCGATTCGTCTTCTCCGTCTTTCTCGCGCATTCTCCAGCAATTCAATGGCGATTTCTCCAGCATTGCTCGCAGTTGTGAAGTTCGACGCAGGATTCAATGTCGACTTCGATGCCTTCAGTTGTTGTGAATCAGGGATTGTGGAAATCCTCCAGTTATGCAGGGATCAAGGGTTAGAAAGATTAATGTCAATAAGGATTAAGTTAAATATTCCCGAGATTAAGGAATGGGCATTTACTTCGTCCTCCACCGACGAATCGATGACCGGCTCTATTGGCGGAGAAGAGGTTATTTTAACTCCCGCCATTCTGACTGACGTTTTTGGATTGATAAATGGTGAAGAAGATTTTGAGCAAGATGCTCTAGAGTTCGGAAGAATGCTGATTGATCTGGGACATGCGGAGGGCATTCCCACGAAGCTGCTCAAGGTAAATTTCCCCTTCAAGATCAAATTTCTTGGTGAGTTAGTTGGAAAAGTGCTTCTAGGAAAGCACTCCGCCCATGACAACATTACTAGACAACAATTTGCACTGATGTGTGCAATTGTAAATCAGAAAAGGATTAATTGGGCAGGAGTTTTGTTCGATTTGATAAGAAAGAAGAACAGTAAGAAAGAGGTTACCCTAGGCAGGGTTATTGGAATTTTTCTGAAAGAGAAGTATCCCCAGCTGCTGATTCCAACTGCTACAATAATTAATGCCAGCAAGAAGATGGACCTGAATTTGTTCTCCAAGTGGAAGAGGACATTTGTGAAGCCCGCTCTCACAGGGGTAGCTCCAGCGGCATCCGAGAACACAAGGACTGATTCAGTCACTCCTCACCCGCTAGTAGCTGGCTCAGCTCATCCCTCTCTTCCATCATCTTCTTCTGCCTTACCATCAACTTCTACTGAAGTAGTTCCATCCTCTTCAGTTCCGTCTACCTCAGTTAAAGTTCCATCAACTTCAGCTGAAGTACGACTTCCTGCTTCTCCTGTTTGAGATACAACCACGGTTGTTATTCCCTCTCCTCCTGCATCTCCTATTCCTTCTCATCTGGCTAGGATATCTGATCCTAGTTTTGATTTGTTAGGATCTGAGAGGACTCCAACACCTCGTCAGTCTCCTATTCGTTCTCCAATTCATTCTCCACATCATTCTCCATCTCCTGTTCGTTCTCCAGTTCAACAGGAATACATTCCTCCTGCTGATCTTCCATCATCTGCAGTTCCCCCCACATTCTTTTGAAGTCACCCCAGCATTCATATCCAGCATTTTGGAGTTGATTACCCCTTCAATCAAAATCATGATTGAAGAGGCAATTACTCCACTTACCTCCTCCATTGCTACTTTGACTGCTACCATCC
This sequence comes from Platanthera zijinensis, assembly GCA_039513925.1. Lineage (NCBI taxonomy): Eukaryota > Viridiplantae > Streptophyta > Magnoliopsida > Asparagales > Orchidaceae > Platanthera > Platanthera zijinensis. The sequence continues at coordinate 69,304,347 of CM077092.1, read as the reverse complement.
AATCCCTCTCTAAATCTGCTGAGCCCTCTTCTTCAAGGGGCCTGGTTTCAGTTCCCACTGAAATCAGGCAGGGGGAAATGTTCTATGAAGATGTCTCAGAGCTTCCAGTCTCAGAGCTTCCAGTCTCCCCTCCAGCAGATCCTCCAGCAGATCCTTTAGCGGTGACAGATTTAGTGATGACAGTTCAAGAAGAGACTGCTCCAGCTCAAGAAGAATCAGTTTCAGTGTTATCTGAAAAAGAAATATCTGATGCAGTTATGTTATCTGAATTTGCTGTAAAAGTTTGTTTAGAAGATCTCACCACTCCTTTGGTTGCCCGTTTCCTAGAAGGCATTATTACATCCTATCTAGATGAATCCTGGGAGTTGGTAAAGTATGAAGGTAATTCACTCATCCGTTTTATTGACGAGTCAATTGATTTGCTAGTTTGTGAATACCTAGAAGGAATGCTTTTAGCTTATATAGCAGATTTGTGTTCATAAATCTACAGATTATATTAAACAAGATATAGCTGCTCAAGTAGAAGTAGTTGTTCGAGAATCTGTTGCAGATATTTTAGTTGTTCAAAAAGATATAGAAGATGTTGGATCTAAAAGTCAAGATGAAAAGACTCTTGCACTGAAGTTAGAAGAAGAGAAAGCAAGAGCTGCCTGGCAGCAAAGAGTACAAGATATTTTGAAAGAGAAAGAAAAAGTTTTGCAAGATGAAATATCTACTGTTTGGGATGATTCCCCAGGGTTGGATTTAGATACCCTTCTGGCTCAGGATGCCATAGAAGAAGAGAAAGAAAAAGCTGATCTGAAATCAAAGGAAAAGGCTGTATCAGAAGCCTATGACCCTTATGATCATCCTCCCTCTTCTCATTCTGAAGATGAAGATGATTCAGATATGTCTGAGGATGCTAAGAAAAAGAAAGCTGCTAAGAGAAAAAGGAAAGCTATTGCTCCTCCTCCTCCTAATCGAGACAATGATACTCCCTATTACATATTGAAAGGGATTGATCCTAAGTCGAAAGACTTCCAACATTGGATGTGGTTTTCCAAAAACCAGCAAAAGGAGAGAAAGAAAGCTAAGATATATGATAGTCCTGCTTCCAGATGGACACCCAGAGGTCCTCCTCCTCCACCTCCTGGTGCAGGATCCTCTGGGAATTTATCTGCTAATCCATCTGCTCCATCTGCAAAATCTGCTCCTTCTCAGCTGATAGTTTAACTTTCAAGGCAGCCTAAACACCTAGAGGGGGGGGGGGTGAATAGGTTCTGCTTCTCTTTCTAAAACTTCTAGGCAGAATTCAATTTAATAACTAATATAATAAACACAGCAATCACAGAAAACAAAACATCACAGATTGCACTATGTTTTATAGTGGTTCCCCAAGGTCTGGGTACATCCACTTTCCCCCTTCACCTATCTAGCAGTATGCTAGATTCGGCCAAACTTCCACTTATCTCAGATCAAAAGATCTTACAACTCAGAACCCAACTGGTTCCTACAACTCAGGCACAACTACCCTACCTCAGCCTTGCCCCAAGGCCTACAACTCAGAGAATATCCTTCTCCTACACTCAGGCAAACAGCCCTACCACTCAGAGTTCAACACTCTTACACTCAGCCTTTATAACATAGGCTTACAACTCAGATCTGTATAAACAGATCCTACAGAAATATAGAAAAGATTGTTTTAATTATCTTGCCAAAGTTGAGAGAGAAAAGGCAATGACAATTCTTGATCAGCTGATGCAATCAACTGTTTCTTAGCCTTCTTCAAAGCTTCTTGAAAATGTACTTAGCTGAGTTGATTCCAAACAGCTTCTTGAGAATCCACTGGTAGATTCTTTCTTCTTCTTCAAATTCTGACTTGATCTCTCTCTATCCAGAACTTTGAATGATTCTTCTGAATTCTGATTAGAACTCTTCTTAGATCTATCCTTAGATAGTCTTCTTAGATCTCCCGGAGAAGATCTTCTTAAGTGCCTAGCACTTTCTTGAAATGAGTAGAATTGTAATCCTTCTCCACTTTCTGATCCAATGTATTTCAAAAGGTCAGTTCTATATGTTGTTGATTATTTTTTTTCTCCTTCTGAATCTGTCTATTTATAGACATTCTTCATGGTAACCGGCTGATCCGGTTTCTAACCGTTTTCTGACAAGTCTGACAACTTCAGTTAACCGGTGATAACCCACAGCTGTCAAGTCTTCAAACAAGTCCTGTGCCTTAGTCTTGAATCACAAGTTGTTGAAACAGTCTGTCAGAAAGTGTCGAGACCATCTGTCTATTTGTGTCGACATAATTGACTTTGGTGTCGACACAGTCTTCAGTGATGTCGACTAAGTTGCCTTTGAGTCGACACAGCTTCTTCTGCAAATAACTTGATCTTGACTCTTCAGTGTGTCGACACAAGTCCTGTGTGTCGACACAGTTGTTGTAGAATCATAACTTTAGTAAGTGTCGACTTAGCCTTCAGGTGTCGACACATTCATTTTTTAACTCTGCTATAATGTGTCGACTTCATCACAATGTGTCGACACATTCTGCTGGTGTCGACTAACTTGAGGTCGACTATTTTCTTCTGTGTCGACACAATTTCCCAGTATTGTGTCGACTCTTTTCTTCTGTGTCGACACAATTTCCCAGTGTTGTGTCGACTCTTTTTTTCTGTGTCGACACAAATTCCCAGTGTTGTGTCGACTTACTTCTTCTGTGTCGACACTTTTTCCCAGTGTAGTTGTAGACTAACTGCTATGTGTCGACACTGCTTCCCAGTGTTGTGTCGACTATTTTCTTCTGTGTGTCGACACTGCTTCCTTTGTGTCGACACTTGGACTTAGAATTTTTCTGCATACTTTATCAATTCTCCACCTGCACATGTCAACTTAAAACAACATCAAATACACCTTGATGTATATCATTGAGCTAAGTTGGGCTTCTTCAAATCAGGTACACATTTTCCAATGTACCCAACAATCTCCCCCTATTTGGAGAAGTCATAACCCCTATAGCCAATGATATACACCATTTATAAACAGTACTAAATGATGATTAATGACATAGCAGGAATACTTCAATATAAACAAAACATAACATAGAATAATTCATAATCAATCATCACAGAATGCACATTATAATATGCCAAACAACATTTTGTTTATAACAGGGTAATGTTTGATTACAAAGTTTTACATTTGATGATTACATCACAACATTACAAAATATTTAAAACAAAATCAGGATTGATCAGGCTCTCTAATCATAATCCCTTTGCCAGACTGAATTGTAGCTGTCACAGGAGCTTCTGATTCTTCAGCTATCTTCTTTCCTTTAAGATCAGCTTTCTTCTGAGCTTCTTCCTTGATCCTTTGCCTTTCAAAATAATGAAAAGGCTTTGGGAAGTATTTGCTTGGCTCCTTAGCATCTGATGGCAGTCTTCCCAGCTTGGCTTTCCTTCTGAATTGTACAATTGCCTCTTGCCTTGCCACATACTTCTGCCATTCAATTTCATTGTACCACTTTCCTCTCTCATGAACTTGATCTTGTACAGCTTTCCATGCAGTGAGTATGATGTTCCTTGAAGTAGGACTCCACTGCTCATAATCTGGCTTCAGTACAGCCTGCTCTCTGAATTTCTTCTTTGCCAATAGAGCATCCTGCTGTTCTTTCAGAGTAGCCTCAGGCTTATCAACTTTTCCAAAGACAATATTAGTAACCTCCTTTAGAGGACTATACATTCCTTGAACTTTCTGATCAATCAAGTCAAAATCTGGAGGGGGGTATATGACTTGGGCAACCTCAGGTTGATTGCGTTCAAGTAGATTAGATTGTATTCCTGACTCAGCTACCATAGCATCATCACACAATGGGGGATATCCCAATGTGGCTCGAATGTTATTGGTCACCCACTTGGTGTGCTCTGAGCCTGCATGAATTAGCATCCTCTCCCCCTTTATGGCTTCTCTTGATACATGATCTCTAAGATCTTCTTTTTGAAATCGAATTTGGCCATCCAAATAATTCACTCCCTCCTTGAAAAATGGTCTTAACTTTTGAAGCTTTTCAGATATTTCCTTTTGAGAGGTTGTGATGGCAGTCTTAACAGATGCAATAGCAGCCTGAAAATTCTTATCAAATTCTTCCATTTCTTTGGCTCTATCTGCAGGCAGCCCTGGAACAATCTTCTTCACCTCTTCAATGATCTCATTATGAGATTCAGTTAAATTTTCATTCATTCTGATTTGATTTTCCAGAACATAACTTTGCTTCAAAGCAATATCATCCACCTCTGTAGAGATAGCCTCCTGTTGTTTAGCCAGATAAACTACAGCATTGCCACCCTTGTGGAAGCAATCTGTCATTTAAGTTTTATGCAAGTTGACTTGAAATTGTATGGACTTGATATCCTGAGCTAAGTCAAACTGAACTGACTTGCTATTTTCATCAACATACTTCTCCAGAGCCATCCTTTGGTCATCCAATTTTACTTGAAGATCTACCATAAATTTATTGTAATCAAAGGCTGGAGAAACTTGTGGAGTTGTGGTCTGTAAAGCCTGCTTATAGTTCTTGCTTCTTCTCTTAAAGACAACAAGTTTTCTTTTCTTTGCCATCCTGGCATCTTCAGTTTCTGTTTCAGAGGAAGTATCTACATGAATTCTTTCTTGTGGATGATGAATTGTATCTGTTCCAGGGAGTTGTTGCTCAGCTTCAACATCCACTGGCTCATCCTCAACCTGTGTTTCCACAGCAGCTTCCTGATCAATGTCCATTCCTATGGACTTCTCAATATCTGGTCCACCTCCTTCTTTATCAGCAGCAGTATCAACATCTGGGAATAACTCCTCCATAGTAAATTCCAGTTGAGTGGTCACTTCTGCAGCAGTTAAATCTTGAGATATGTTTAACTGTGCTTCCTCTTGGACTTGCACCTCAATATTTGTAGTGTCAGGAGTAGGTGTGGACACTAGCTCCCCCTGAACCTGTGCAGTAATAAGAATATGAGCAATGTCTTTTATAGTAAAAAACATTAGCTCCCCCTATACCTAAGCAGGAGTAGATACCTTTGGAGCTGGAGTGGAAACTGGCTCCCCCTGCATCTGTGCAGGTGTTGATACTTCCTGGACCACAGTTGAGTCAAGCTGTGTCCTCAGTGGATCTTCTTGTACTTGTTCAGATTCTTGATTTTCTGTAGGGGATTTCACAGGGGTGTCTGGCCTGCTCTCTTCAGGCACATCCTTGGACAGCACCCTATCCCACCTTGAGAAGAGTCTCATATCCATTCTTCTCATATGATTAATCTTACTCCCTTGCAGCTGCTGCATCACATCAGGAATCACTCCAGTGAGGTACAGGCTTATGATCCTAGCCATGTTAGGCTTCTTGATTCCCTCTTTGATCTTGTCAAAGAGCACTCCTGACCAATCAGTAGTAATTGTAAAAACTATCCTGGTCATCAGGCTGAACATATAGGCAGAAATCCTATCATGTCCACCTGTCTTGCAGAGGATTACTTTTCCAACTACTTCTGACAAGAATTTCCCTTGTTGATTCATACCCTTCCTGTTGAATGGCAGCTCCAATCTTCAATCCTTCGTCCAGTCCACACCATTGAAGGGCTTCCCTTGTCTTAGATATAGGAACTTCCTCTTCATTCTCAACTACTTGCAATTGGAAGATTTTTCTTAAACTTCTTTGGTTAATCTTTACCTTACTCCCTTGAACAGTGGACTTAATCTTGAGGCCAGTAGAATGGACTGATGCAGAGATAAAGAACTCGTGCACCTCCTTCTTCCAGATCTTAGTTGGTTCTGAAATGAGAAATTCTAACCCTGATGCAGAGAGAAGGGTGATAACTCCTTGAACATCAGGCGGCGCCTCTGCAAAGGCCTGGCGCACCAACTCATACCCTTCATTGATGTTATCTTCAATCCTTGGCGCCATCGTTGTGTCGAGAAAGCTTGAGAGAAGAGAGAAAGATAAACTGTCGACACAGGGTTTTAGTCTCGAAAACCTTGAAAGCGTGTCGACAGAAAGAGCTTTTGACCTATTTATAGCTTCTGTTGAAAGAAGTTCAAAAGGCGCCAAAAACAGTCTAAATGTGTCGACACAGACGGAATGTGTCGACACAAACTTCTATTAACTCGACATTTCTTCAGCCTACTATGTGTCGACACCAATTTGTGGTTATGTCGACACCTTGGATACAGTAGAAAGACAGAAATTCTGTGTCGACACTAAGGACAAGTGTCGACACATATTCTGTAAGTGTCGACACCATAATTCTGGTTGAGTCGACATTACATTTCTGGTTAAGTCGACAATAAAACTCTTAAGTGTCGACACATATTCTCTGTGTCGACACAATATTTCTGACTTGTCGACATAATTTCTCTGAGTCGACACATTATTACTGAATGTGTCGACACATTCTTACTTAGCCAATTTCTGTAACTTCAATGTGTCCTTTTTAACACTTGATTATGTTGTTACTACTTTTACTTACTTATATACCACTTCAATAGCATTGTTAATGATTTTGTTTAATACATTAATCAATGGTTAACATACCTAATTCAATTTTGAATTTATTGAATTTGGTTTCATCTAAAGGCTTAGTAAATACATCTGCTATTTGATAATCTGTTTTTACAAATTCCAATGAGATGTCACCTTTTTCTACATGTTCTCTAAGAAAATGATATTTGATTTCTATATGCTTAGTTCTACTATGAGAAACTGGATTATTAGCAATAGAAATAGCACTCTTAGAATCACATAAAAGGGGTGTTCTACTTACCTGAATACCATAATCTTTAAGCTGATGCTGCATCCATAATAGCTGTGCACAGCAGCTTCCAGCAGCAATATACTCTGACTCAGCTGTGGAAATTGCCACACTAGTCTGCTTCTTACTACTCCAAGATATTAGTCTTCCTCCCAGGAATTGACAAGTACCTGTAGTACTCTTTCTATCCTCTCTACATCCTGCAAAATCTGCATCTGAATAGCCTGTTAGTTGAAAATCTCTATTCCTAGGGTACCAAAGACCTAGAGTAGGAGTGCCCTTTAGATATCTCAGAATCCTTTTGACTGCAGTATAATGAGATTCTTTAGGGCAGGCTTGGTACCTAGCACAGACACATGTTGCATACATAATGTCAGGTCTACTAGCAGTGAGATATAGTAGAGACCCAACTATTCCTCTATACAATGATTCATCAACAGGTTTACCTGCCTCATCTTTGCATATTGGCATACTTGTTCCCATAGGAGTTCTCATGGAGGAGGATGACTCCATACCATATTTCTTAATTAATTCCTTGGTGAACTTAGACTGGGATATGGACAATCCATCATCAGTCTGTCTTACTTGGAGTCCCAAGAAGAACTTAAGTTCTCCCATACTGCTCATCTCAAACTTCCCTTGCATAAGTTTGGCAAACTTTTTACAAAGGTTGTTTTCAGTAGATCCAAAGATTATGTCATCAACATAGATCTGGACTAAGATGATCTTTCCTTTGGATTCCCTAAGGAATAGAGTTTTGTCTATCTTTCCTCTTGAGAATTTATTCTCAATGAGGAAGGTAGACAGGGTTTCATACCAAGCCCTTGGAGCTTGTTTTAACCCATACAAAGCTTTCCTAAGCTTATACACAGAATCAGGTTTAAGAGGATCTACAAAACCTGATGGCTGCTCTACATATACTTCTTCTTTAAGATCACCATTCAGAAATGCTGACTTCACATCCATCTGGTATACTTTGAAGTCTTGGTAGGCTGCATAGGCAAGGAACATTCTGATTGCCTCCAGCCTTGCTACTGGAGCAAAGGTTTGATCAAAGTCAATCCCTTCTTCCTGCCTGTATCCTTTTGCAACCAATCTTGCTTTATTCTTTACTATTATTCCACTTTCATCTAGCTTGTTCCTATAGATCCACTTAGTTCCAATTATGTTGTGGCCTCTTGGTTTAGGAACAAGCTCCCAGACTTTGCACCTTCTAAATTGATTCAGCTCCTCTTGCATAGCATCAATCCAGTGCTGGTCTTGGATAGCTTCTTCAAACTTCTTAGGTTCCATTTGGGACAAGAAACTAGAATGCAAAACTGTGCTTTGATTTCTGCTTCTAGTTTGCACTCCTTGTCTTGGATCACCAATTATCTGATCAGTAGGATGATCTCTTAGATATCTTATAGCTGGAGGTAGATTCCCTTCAGGTTGTGCATCTCCAGCTTCTTCATTCTGCTGTTCCTCTTGGTTTTCATCAGCTTCCATTATCTCTTGTACTCCCCCTGGACAGCAGCCTTCATTTTCCAATGCTCCCTCTTCCTTTGAAGCTTCAGCAATGGAGAGCTTGTCCATCTTCTTGCTTATACCTGTTGAGTCATTTGATCTACAAGACAACTCACAATTGATTAATCTTGTTTCATCAAATACAACATGCACAGATTCTTCAACAACTTGAGTAGTTAAGTTGAAGACTCTATAGGCCTTACTATTTGTGCTGTACCCAACAAATATCCCATCCTGGGATTTGGCAGCAAACTTAGTCAAATATGACTTGCCATTGTTAAGTATATAGCATTTGCAACCAAAGATCCTAAAATAGGATAGGTTTGGTTTTCTGCCTTTCACAATCTCATAGGGAGTCTTTCTGTGGCCTTTGGTGATAGAAGCCCTATTGATGACATGACAAGCAGTGTTAACTGCCTCAGCCCAAAAATATTCTGGGAGAGAGGTGTCACTCAATAGAGTTCTACCAGCTTCAATTAATGTTCTATTCTTTCTTTCAGCAATACCATTTTGCTGAGGTGTTCTAGGTGAGGAGAACTCTTGGAAAATCCCAAAGTCTATACACAAGTTTGTTATGCTTTCAGATTGAAACTCAGTACCATGGTCACTTCTAATTTTGACCACTGTACTATTCAGTTCATTCTGAATTTGCTTTACAAAATTAAATAATACACTTGGGGTTTCAGATTTTTGTCTCAGAAAGAACACCCATGTAAATCTAGAATAGTCATCTACAACCACTAGAGTGTAGACCTTCCTACCTAGACTGTGAACTGGCATAGGACCAAAAAGATCCATATGCAAGAGGTATAAGCACCTCACAGAATCCTTGTTTTCAAGGCTTTGAAATGAGGTTTTTGTCTGCTTGCCCTTTTGACAAGCTGAGCATACCCCTTCCTTTATACACTTAACTTGAGGCCCATTCCTCACTAGTTCTTTACTAAAGAGTTGGCCAATTGTCTTGTAGTTTAGATGAGCCAATCTCTTGTGCCACTTAACACAATGAGAAGCATTGTCATCAGCTACAAGACAAATGGGGGATGCCTTATTCTCACATTCAAAATTAAGGCAATACACATTTCTCTTCCTATACCCAGTCAATATGATCTCTTGATCACTTGACCTTTTGATATGACATCCATCCTTACCAAATGAAATGTCATATCCTAGATCACTCAGCTGGCTTATGCTTATTAGATTATGTTTCAAACCTTTTACATAGGCCACTTGGGTGATAGTAATTAGGTTTGAAGAGATGTTACCAAATCCTTTGATGACTCCTTTTTCAGATCCACCAAAGATCACTTTATGTCCATCTTTGACAGATGAATACTCCTTCAGCAGCCCCTTTGTTCCAGTCATGTGCCTGGAACAACCACTATCCAAGTACCATATAGGGGCATGGTAACTTGGATTCACCTGCAATACAGAATTACTTACCCTTAGAACCCAAGTAAGTCTTGGGTCCTTGGTTCAGGTTAGCCTTAATAAAGTTATCATAACCTCTTCTAACAGGTAGACTCTTATTCTTTATAACACTTGTGTTATACCAGCAGTCCAATGCAAAATGACCCCTCTTGCCACAGCACCAACATTCAAACTTATTGTATCTAGATCTAGATACATCCTTGTCAGAAGCATTTCTGTTCATTGCTGGTGCTGTTGCAACTTCACCTACTGATTTCTTAAAACCATAGGGTTTATGACCATAGGTAGGCCTGCTTGCCTTAACACCCTTGTTCTTCAGAACATTTGTCTTAATATGATCCTGAATGTCTTCATGATCATATATGTTAGAAGGCACTTTCTCCTTACCAAACCTTATGGGGACTGAAAGGTTTAGTGGCTGAATAGGGGCTTTGCCTTTCCTCTTGAATCTGCCAGCCCTGGAGTTACCCTAAATCCTAATCCAGCCTTACCCTTCTGAGTGACAAATTCATCTATCAAGGGTAAGACAGATTTTGGCTTAGAGTAACTAGCCACTAAATCCCTTTCAATTCTAAGTCTGTCCTCCAGACTCTTTACTTGATCATTAGTATAATTAATTGTGCCCATCTGAATAATAGTTATATTCTTCAGCTTGGCAATTTCAGCTAACTTTTGATCAAGGACTTTTTCTAACTCAGTTGTTGCAACCCTTAGATCAGCAATTTCCTGAGCCTGTGATTTAACCAGGTTCTTGCTTTTCTTAAGGGCCTGCAACAGGTCCCCATACTTGTCTATCAATTGATAGACATCTCCTTCAGATCCAGATGCATCTTCATCACTTGATGCAGATGTAGCTGATTCTTCACTTGTATTACAAACAGATGTACAAGAAGGACAGTTTACCTCATTAGAACCAGACTGATTCTGGCATAGGTCCTCTTCTGATCTTGTCATCAAACCCATGCATTGATGTTCATTGATGGAGTCTAGCAACTGCATAAACTCCTCTTCCTCAGATGCAGCATATAATCCAATATATGCTTCAGCTTCAGATCCTGATTCTGAAGTTGACTGGTCTGACAGACTTTTATCTTTCTTTGCTACAAAGGATTTCTCCTTCTTGCCTTTCTGATAAGTCTTCTTCTTTTCTGAAGATTCCTTCCTTTTGTCAGGACAATCAGCCACTACATGTCCAGGCCTATTGCAACAATAGCAGACAATCTTTGAAGTAGTGGCTTTGCTGGGCTTTGACCTGCTTTTCTCTTTCCTTGATGACCTTCTCTTCTGATAATAGTCATCTACTTGCTGTGATGAGGAAGGCCTAGACTTCCATTGCTTCTTTTTCAAGAACCTTTGAAATTGCCTAGTGAATGCAGCAAAGTCTGCATCTGAATCACAGCTGACTGAACCCTTATCTGAATTTTCAGAACTACCTTCTTCAACTTCCTTAGGAGGAGATGGTGATTTCCTCCTATTCTTTCTAGTGGCTTCAGCATTAAATGCCACAGTCTTTTCTCTATGCTCTCCTCTTGAGTTTCTTTCCTCCTCCTTCCTTACCATAAGTTGCATTTCATAGGATAGCAACTTTCCAAACAGAGTTGGAGGAGATATCTCTGCCAATTTTGCCACTTCTCTTATGGCACAGATCTTTGTATCCCAATCCTTTGATAAGGATCTTAAGAATTTGTCATTCAGTTCATAGGTACTGAAGACTCTTCCATAGGATATTAGCTCATTCACAATTCTATAGAATTTCTTATAGCACTCAGTTATGCTATCAGATTTTCCTTGTCTAAAACTTTCATACTCCTGATTTAGCATAGATTTTCTGTCCAGCCTTACTTCTTCAGATCCCTCCATGTAGACAATCAATGTGTCCCACATCTCCTTGGAGGTCTTGCAGTGAATCAGATTCTGAAATGTTGAATCATCTATGGCACTGACAATGATGTTCTGTGCCCTTTTGTCCATGGTTGCCAAGATGATTTCATCCTTGGTCATTTCAGAATAAGTCTTTGGTGTTTGGATATTTGCATCAAGAACAGATATCTTCATTGGTATGAAGGGGCCTTCCTGTACTGTGATGTAAATCCTTGGGTCAGATGCTTCCATAAACAATCTGACTCTTTCTTTCCAGATCCCAAAGATTTCCTTCTTGCATATGGGTAATTTCATTGACCCTAGCTCCTTATGATTCTCTCCAGAACCCATCTTCTTGATTCTTGAATCTGCCTATCAGATCTACCTCAGACTGTTAAGTCCTTTTTGAGGAACCTCCCTCTGATACCACTTGATAGTTTAACTTTCAAGGCAGCCTAAACACCTAGAGGGGGGGGGTGAATAGGTTCTGCTTCTCTTTCTAAAACTTCTAGGCAGAATTCAATTTAATAACTAATATAATAAACACAGCAATCACAGAAAACAAAACATCACAGATTGCACTATGTTTTATAGTGGTTCCCCAAGGTCTGGGTACATCCACTTTCCCCCTTCACCTATCTAGCAGTATGCTAGATTCGGCCAAACTTCCACTTATCTCAGATCAAAGATCTTACAACTCAGAACCCAACTGGTTCCTACAACTCAGGCACAACTGCCCTACCTCAGCCTTGCCCCAAGGCCTACAACTCAGAGAATATCCTTCTCCTACACTCAGGCAAACAGCCCTACCACTCAGAGTTCAACACTCTTACACTCAGCCTTTATAACATAGGCTTACAACTCAGATCTGTATAAACAGATCCTACAGAAATATAGAAAAGATTGTTTTAATTGTCTTGCCAAAGTTGAGAGAGAAAAGGCAATGACAATTCTTGATCAGCTGATGCAATCAACTGTTTCTTAGCCTTCTTCAAAGCTTCTTGAAAATGTACTTAGCTGAGTTGATTCCAAACAGCTTCTTGAGAATCCACTGGTAGATTCTTTCTTCTTCTTCAAATTCTGACTTGATCTCTCTCTATCCAGAACTTTGAATGATTCTTCTGAATTTTGATTAGAACTCTTCTTAGATCTATCCTTAGATAGTCTTCTTAGATCTCCCGGAGAAGATCTTCTTAAGTGCCTAGCACTTTCTTGAAATGAGTAGAATTGTAATCCTTCTCCACTTTCTGATCCAATGTATTTCAAAAGGTCAGTTCTATATGTTGTTGATTATTTTTTTTCTCCTTCTGAATCTGTCTATTTATAGACATTCTTCATGGTAACCGGCTGATCCAGTTTCTAACCGTTTTCTGACAAGTCTGACAACTTCAGTTAACCGGTGATAACCCACAGCTGTCAAGTCTTCAAACAAGTCCTGTGCCTTAGTCTTGAATCACAAGTTGTTGAAACAGTCTGTCAGAAAGTGTCGAGACCATCTGTCTATTTGTGTCGACATAATTGACTTTGGTGTCGACACAGTCTTCAGTGATGTCGACTAAGTTGCCTTTGAGTCGACACAGCTTCTTCTGCAAATAACTTGATCTTGACTCTTCAGTGTGTCGACACAAGTCCTGTGTGTCGACACAGTTATTGTAGAATCATAACTTTAGTAAGTGTCGACTTAGCCTTCAGGTGTCGACACATTCATTTTTTAACTCTGCTATAATGTGTCGACTTCATCACAATGTGTCGACACATTCTGCTGGTGTCGACTAACTTGAGGTCGACTATTTTCTTCTGTGTCGACAAAATTTCCCAGTATTGTGTCGACTCTTTTCTTCTGTGTCGACACAATTTCCCAGTGTTGTGTCGACTCTTTTTCTGTGTCGACACAAATTCCCAGTGTTGTGTCGACTTACTTCTTCTGTGTCGACACTTTTTCCCAGTGTAGTTGTAGACTAACTGCTATGTGTCGACACTGCTTCCCAGTGTTGTGTCGACTATTTTCTTTTGTGTGTCGACACTGCTTCCTTTGTGTCGACACTTGGACTTAGAATTTTTCTGCATACTTTATCAATTCTCCACCTGCACATGTCAACTTAAAACAACATCAAATACACCTTGATGTATATCATTGAGCTAAGTTGGGCTTCTTCAAATCAGGTACACATTTTCCAATGTACCCAACATCAGCCTCACTCAAGGAAAAGTTCTCAGAGCCACTAAGGCAAATCATATTCTGGTACTCAAAGGCATGATACTGAAGCTAAAGAGCAAGTAAAGGAGGTTGTATTTCAAAAGACAACTTTTTCACCTCCTCCTTCTCCCAAGAGAAAGGTCTCTCCTGATATACCAGTTCATGTTTCTAAGGATGTTGCAAAAGGTAAAAGAATCATTTTCTCTGAAAAATCAAGTAAAAAGTTTGCTGAATTTGCTCCTCCTCCATCTTTAGTTGTTCAAGAAGTTAAAGGTACAGCTGAAAGTTTATTAGATTTATCTGTTAAATTTAAAACTGTGAAGCCTATAGATACATCATCTGAAAATGTGTATGAAAGCCAAGAGTTAGATCCTGATTTCAGGATGACTCGATTTCTAGAATCTGTTGGATCAGCTCAGATAAAGAAAGCCAAAGCTGAAGGAAAGGACTCTACAGGATTTACAACAATGTCAAAGTTCAGAATGAAGGAACTCAATAAAATCTAGGTTAGCCCTGAAGTATTTGATCCTTCTAAATATATGGAAAAATATCCAGAAGCAGTTGTTCCAAGGGCTGCAGAACTGAAGATTATTGGTGTGCAAGATTTGAAGCTGTCCAAGAAAGAAGCTATTGATCCCTTGCGGAAAGTTTCTTTTGTTCCTAGCTCTTCTGACCCTAAACCAGATTCTGTAGACTCTTAATTTTGTTTGACTATTATTTATCTGTTTGATAATTGCTAGTTAATTGTTATCTATTTCCTATATTGTTTTATTGCTCTATAGCTAGTTCTGTGTTTTAGTTTTTGAGAGACTTAACTCAAATAGGGGGAGATTGTTGGTACCCTAGTTTGATTTGAGTTTAGTCTTCTCCTTTTGTCCCTTGACCCAAGAAATATCTATGGTCAATGGTTAGTTGTGTAGCTGTAGTGTCCCCGCTTTTCCAGATGAAGAATTTGGTTAAGTAGTTTTTCGTTCGACTATAGTCGAACGCCGCTCGACTATCGTCGACTAACTGTTCGACGATCGTCTATCAGTTGCTCGACCTTCAGTCTGCGTTGATAGTTCGACTATCTGCTTGATAGTTCGACTATCTGTATTGTGTGATAGTTCGACTATCTGTTGATAGGTCGACTATCTGCGTTGTTTGATAGTTCGACTATCTGTTGATAGATCGACTATCTGCTTTCTTCTGATAATTCGACTATCTGCTGATAGATCGACTATCTGTTTTCCCTTGGTAGTTCGACTATCTGCTTTGATAGTTCAACTATCTGATAGCTCGACTATCTGTTGATAGTTCGACTATCTATCGTTCCCTGGGTAGTTCGACTATCTGTTGATAGTTCGACTATCTGTTCTGCGTTGATAGTTCGACTATCTGTTGATAGGTCGACTATCGGTTTTGCTTTGATAGTTCTACTATCTGTTGATAGGTCGACTATCTGATAGCTCGACTATCTTCTGATAGTTCGACTATCTGTCGTTCCCTGGGTAGTTCGACTATCTGTTGATAGTTCGACTATCTGTTCTGCGTTGATAGTTCGACTATCTGTTGATAGGTCGACTATCGGTTTTGCTTTGATAGTTCGACTATCTGTTGATAGGTCGACTATCTGATAGCTCGACTATCTTCTGATAGTTAGACTATCTGTTGTGATAGTTCGACTATCTCCTTTGATAGTTCGACTATCTGGATCGTTCGACTATCTGTCCGATAGTTCGACGATCTTCGTTCTTCGGTCGACGATCTCCGAAGGTCGTTCGACGTTTTCTGTTTGCCTTTTTATTTTTGTCTTTATTTATTATATTTAATTAATTAATACATTATCTGGCATGTTATTTCAGTTGTTTTATGATAATATTTCCAGACAATATCTGCTCCATCTCTTTTGCCTGAGTCAAATCTTTTCAGATAAAGTTGTTTGTCTTATTAGCTGACATTGTATTTTACTTTATCTGTTGTCAGTCCTTTATAGCCGTTAGACTGAAAAGTCTTCCTTTTGCTATAAAGAGTTTATCTCTGATGTGATTTTATTTAGTACCTGTATTATCATATTGCTTCCTGCAGCTTCCTAGAAAAAGGTTTATCCCTTTTATAGAATATTTTGCTGCAGAGTTTGTTTGTCTTTGTGATATTTGCAGCCCAGGTTTCAAGTTTCAGAAGAAGACAAACAGTTCAAATTGAAAAAAGCCGTTGCTTGTTGCTACTATAAAAGGAATCCTTTGGAGAAGGATTTCAGCTAGCTAACCAGTTATTCATTTAAGCATTCAAGCTTTCATCAAGACCAAGTTCATCTGCTCTCAGCAATATTCAATTCAACTAAGAAGTGTTAAGCTCTTCTGCTCTTCTTCAACCTGAGTTCTCCTGCTTCCAGGAAGTTCCAACTCAGAGTTATTTTGAAGAAGAAGAAGAAGAAGATAGCTGCTAGAAGATTTCCATTTTATATTTTATTTATCTTCTTGTAGTTTTTCCTTCAGTTTTTACTGAAGAGTTTCTGCACTGAAGCAAGACTTCACCTGGACATTCTTTGAGCCAGGGGGAGCCTTGATTCCTTGAGCTTTCTAGCTCAGTGCAAGTCTTTGTGCTTCTCTAATCTTTTGTAAAATAGAGAAGACATCTTAACCTTCTTTCCCCCTCCTGTACAGGGTTATTACTCCCTTCAAAAGTATCCCTTGGTGGCAGGGCACCTGATCAAAAACCTGTGTTCGGTTTTTAGACACCTGATCAAAAGTCTAAAGGGTTTCTGGATCTACCTGAAGCAGATCCTGTTGGTGACAGGGCACCTGATCAAAAACCTGAGTGGATTCCTACCTTGTTGGTAGAAGAGTGGACGTACCCAAGTTGTTTGGGGAACCACTATAAATTCCTTGTGTCGTCTGGATTGCCTTGTTTAATTCCTGCATTGTGGCTGTGATTAGATATAACTAGGTTTGCTAGTTGCTGATTAGGATTTCCAAGCCTTAACGGTAATTACAGTTAGCTTGAGTTTGTGCACAACACTTGTGTTAGGCTTTAGGGTTATTTCTATATCTATAGTCTTTTCATTCCGCATTTCACTCCAAGGGAGTTGGGTAGACTATTAAGTTTTGTCTAGTACAAAATTTGATAACTCTATTCACCCCCCCCCCCCTCTAGAGTAGTATCTATCCCTTCACTTTCATTTTCTACCACCAGAGTTTTCTTATTAAAAATTCTATAAGCATTATTATGGCTACTATAACATACAAAAATACCTTCATAACATTTTTCACAAAACTTTGTACGATGATATTTTCCATTATTAAGTACATAGCATTTGCAGCCAAATATCCTGAAGTAGGACACAGTCGGTCTCCTGCCTTTCAGTAGCTCATAGGGAGTCATACGATGATTCTTGTTAATCAATGCTCTGTTTTGCATGTGACAAGATGTATTGACGGACTTAGCCCAGAAGTACTCTAGTAGAGAGGAGTCAGTTAACATTATAGTACATGCTTCGATGAGTGCTCTATTTCTTCTCTCTGCAACTCCATTTTTTTGTGGAGTACGCGGGGAGGAAAACTCATGAAAGATACCTAGACTTGCATAGAATTATGTCATGGCACCATATTCGAATTCTATTCCATGGTAACTTCTGATTCTGACCACAAAGCAGTTTAATTCGTTCTGGATTTTCCAGACGAAATTCGTGAACACATCAAAGGTATCTGACTTTCATTTCATAAAAAACACCCAAGTAAAATGTGAATTATCATTAATAATTATCAGCATATATGACTTACCTCCAAAGCTACGAACTTATATTGGACCGAATCAGTCCATGTGCAGTAAATATAAGTACCTTAAGGAATCTTTATCAGTAAAGCCCATGAAGATATCCCTTATTTCTTTGACAATTTGGCATACATGACATACTCTCTTTAATGCACTTAATACTCAGTGCATCACATACTAGGTCTTGAGAAAATAACATATTAATAATTTTGAAATTAATATGTGCTAGTCTCTTGTGTCATTGTTCACAAAAGGATGCATAATCTTTTGAAACAAAACATACTGAGGTAGAAGTGTCTAAGAATAGAAAATGAAGACAAAAAATATTTCGACTACTAGTGCCTGTTAATATCGTCTCCATAGTAGAGACCAATTTTATAAGGCACTAATCTTTAGAGAATGTTATAATAAAGCCTTTATCACATAATTGACTAATGCTAATCAGATTATGTTCTAATCCTTTCACATAAGCCATATTAGTGAATGAGACTATACCGTTAGAAATTGTAAAGTAGCCTTTTATAATTCTCCGGTCAGGGCAACCAAAGATAACCTTTGGACCGTCTTTGACTGGAGTATAATTTTGAAATATACTTCTTCCCCCGATCATATACTGAGATCATCCACTATCCAAATACCAGATAGGCGTTTTGTTGGCCTTTGGACATACCAGTAAAAATAGACCAGTTTACCTTAGGAACCTAAATGTATTTGGGTCCTTGGTTCCTGGTCAGCATGCTCCCGCTAGGAACACTAACCTTACGAGTGGTCAGTATTTCTTGGCTAACTCGAGGATTTTCAAAGTTTGTGGGATTGAAACAGCAATCCATAGCAAAGTGACCAACTTTGCCGCAGCACAAACATTCAAACCTGTTGTATCTCTTCCAAGTCTCTTGCTTGACCTTTTGAGCGTATGGTCCAGCAAGAGCGGTTGAATTTGAGGTAGAATCCTCATGATGGTGGCATTCACAAGGTTTCTGCACCTCCTTTCTCTTAGATACAATGTGCTTGTCTTTCGATGCCTTCTTAATATTATGGCCATGGACATATGGACAATTGTTCTGTAGATTGATCTCTTTATAAGGTGCCTTGAATGCACTTTCACCATAGTTTCGGGGATGAGTCTATCCTTGGTAACATGAATTAGGCTCTACATAAGTAGGCCTGATAAAATTACCATAGGATGACTCAAAATCAAACTGGTTCGTTGGAAAGATTACCTTCTTAAACGTAGTTTGATTCAAAGGGGCCTTCCCTTTCTATTTGGCTAAGGATTTCTTAGCAGCCTTATTTTTTTCTTTTAGCCTTGTTCCTCCTAGAGGATTTACTCGGAGTAGCTACATGGCCTAAGACAACTCCTTTAGCCTGAGAAGAGAATTCAACAACCAGTGGAAGGGTTGTATTGGGCTTAGAGAAACTTTCAACGAGTTTCTTTTCATCGACAAGCTGTTCTTCCAAGTTCTTTATGATTTTCCTCTTTCAGGTTAAGGTGCTCGAGTGCATTGTTGTATTCTTCGACAAGTACGTTGAGTTCCTTTCTGAGTGAGTCCATTCTAGCGACTTCCTCCCTCAGAGTGATCTCCTCACCTTTAAGGGATTTGATTTCCTTGGCCTTAGATCTAATAACTTTTCAGCACCGGTCATAGACCTTGATCAACTCTTTATACTGACCCATGAGTTCTGATTCAACATCAGAGGAATAGTCCTCATGGTCATCATCAGGAACATCAGATACAGAAAGAATATTATGAGAATTTACCTCCCCATTAAATTGGGGGATAGCTTCTTCATCGTCAGAGTGAGCCATGAGCCCGAAGTAGGCTTCTTCATCATCACTTGACTCGGATGAGTTAGTGTCACTAAAGGTCTTCTGCTTCTTTCCCATGAAGCTCTTCTCCTTCTTTTTGCTATATGAGGACTTGTGCTCTTCTCTTCTTCCACCCTCCTTTTTCTTGTGAGGGAAGTCGGCGATCACTTGA
This sequence comes from Platanthera zijinensis, assembly GCA_039513925.1. NCBI lineage: Eukaryota > Viridiplantae > Streptophyta > Magnoliopsida > Asparagales > Orchidaceae > Platanthera > Platanthera zijinensis. Next base: position 69,284,848 of record CM077092.1, on the reverse strand, counting down.
CCTGGCTTATTACAATAGTAGCACACAATGTTAGTGAAATAATGTTTGGTCTGTTTCAATTTATACCTGTCGGTTGTATGCCTTTTCTTTGAATGATCACCAGCATGACGTGATCTTCTATAAGAGGAGTCATTGCCTCTCATATGTTTCTTCTCACTAAGAACCTTCTTGAACTGCCTGGAGAGAAGGGAGAACTCTCCATCAGTTAGTTCTGAGTCCAAGGAGCTTGGCTCTGAGTCTTCTTCCTCACTTTCTTCTTGAGTGGGAGCAGGATATGCAGCTTTAGCCTTTCTTGAGCTATCTGCCTTCAGAGCAGCAGACTTCTCTTTTGATGAAGATCTGTTGCCCTCTTCTTCAGCTTTTCTTGTGTTGATTTGAAGCTCATAGAACATAAGCTTTCTGAAGTGGTTCTGTGGGTCAGTTTTAGCCAGTCTCCCTAACTCCCTGATCGCACAAATTTTATTGTCCCATTCCTTAGTCAAGGATCTAAGGAGCTTGTGTTGGATCCCTAGTTGGATTTGGGCTAGGTTCACTAATTTAGGCTAAGTCTGACCCATCTTGTATAGCCAGGGTCAAGTCTAGTAATCCTAGAGTGTAGGCTAAGTCATTAAGTTCAACCTTCTTGGACCAGCCAGCAGAGGACCTCAGAAGACTCAGACTTAGAAGTTTTCAGAGAACAATTTGATTAGTTCGAAGTTCTTTGAACTCAGCTCGACGATTGTCGATCTCAGATTGACAAACTCAGAGCTATCTCTCTAAGCTGAGCTCGACAATTTTCGAGCTCAGGTCGACAATTAGTTTTCTTCAGACCGAATCTCAGCTCGACGAACTCAGAGTGCAATTTTGGTAAGCCATTCTCAGTATGCAATTTGCAGATCTCAGGTCGACGAACTGGAATTCTTAGGTCGACGATCTTGGATCTCAGGTCGACGAATTCTTTTCAGAGATCGACGATATCTGTCCAGTTCAAGAATGAGAAGTTTTCTTCCTTCTGTTCCTTTATTTCTATATTAATAGCAGTATTATTCCTGAGTAATCAATGCTTATATTCTTCTAATTATAGACGTTATTGGCTGCATTAATTATGGTATTCATCAGGATATTTACTTGCTTATTTTATTAAGGGACAGTTGGGGAAACTAATTTATTATATATTCCAGCTGTTTGTATTCTCCAGATTAGCCAACAATTAAGGCAGTAATTCAAATTTCAAAGGAGAAATTATTGACTGAGAATATAAAAAGAGATTTTTGTCTTTTAGAAAAAAAGCACAGAAGGAACCATCAGAACTTACAGAGAAAATATACAGCACTAAGAAAAACTAATCTCTCAAGACTCTCTCTCTCACATTACAGAAAATTCTCTGTGTTTCACCTTGTGAAGTCTAAAGACAAAGAAGAACAATCATTACAATCAAGAGTCTTCTTCAAGCTTCACTTCCAGGAAAATTCAGGACAACAAAGATTTTTGCAGTCAGAAAAGTTCCAGGACTGCTTTCAGACAAGGCTGAAGACCTACACACTGAAGAAAAGCTACAGTCTTCCTGAATCATAAACATCTCAGGGGGAGCTTTGTCAACATCAAAGATCCACTTGTCTTATGATTAGAGAAAGAGAAGACACCATCACCTCCTCTCACCTCTTGTAAAAGGGTTTTAACTCTCTTCAAAAGTTAGCTCTTGGTTGTCAAGTCTCCTAATCCAAAAACTTGGGTTGTTTTTTGGCACCAGATCAAAAGCCTAAAGGGTTGCAATATCTCCCTGCAAATAGATATTGTGGTGGCAGACACCTGATCAAAACCTGCTAGTGGATTCCTACCAGGGTGGTAGAAGAGTGGATGTACCCAAGTTTAGGGTAACCACTATAAAATCTTCTTGTGTTGTCTGGTTGCTCATTTTTTATTTTTATTCTTGCTGTGGCTGTGATAGTTAGAATAGCTTAGCTTATTTTTCCTTCTATTATTATAATTGGTATCACTTATTTTCACTCGGATATATAAAAGTTTAAAACATCCAAAATTTTTAAATACTCTATTCACCCCCCCCCCCTCTAGAGTAAGTAAGATCTAACCCTCCTTTTAATTGGTATTAGAGGGTTGTTCTCTTGGTTGAACAAGGTAACACTTGAACCAACAGATCCTTCTTAAATCTAAATTTATCTAGCCTATTTCTTATATCATGGCACAGAACAAGGATTATGCAAGCACCAGACCTCCACTGTTCAACTAAAATAAGTTTGCCATCTAGAAGGCAAGAATCAAACATTATATGAACACTATTGATGAGGACATTTTTAATTCCATTTTGACAGGACCTCCTTCTCCAGTGACTGTATCCACCTCAACATCAAGCACACATGCTGTTCCACCACCTGAGTGGACAGATGCTCGAAAAAAGGCCAAGATTGCTGATGCAAAGGCCATGAAAATTCTAACTCAGACTATGTCTGATGACATCTTCCAGAAGGTGGTTTAATGCACATCAACCAAGACTATTTAGGATTCTCTTAACAAGATGGTAGCTGGTTTTGCTGATCAGAGAAAGGATAGGAGATCGAACCTCATCTCTAAGTATGAGAACTTTAATAAGGATGAGTCAGAGAATGTTGGTGATATGTATAATAAATTAAGCTCAATAATCAATGAGCTGAAGACATTGGACAAGTACATCACTCTTACAGAAGTGAATGATAAAATCCTCATGTGCTTCCCAAGCCCATGGGATTCTAGAATCTGGCCTATCAAGGAAGCCAGAAGCCTTAATGAGATTTCCACTGAATCTCCATTAAGTCAAGAGAAGCTGTAGAACAGAAGACTCCTTCATCTGGGAGAAAGGAGCAAAATATAGCATTCAAAGCTATTGAAGATTCAGAAGCCCCAACTGTCAATGAAGAATTCCTAAGTCTCTTAGCCAAGAGATTTTACAAAATGGGCAAGAGGGACTTCAGAAGAAAGTCATCAAGGCAAGATGACAAACCCAGGTATAACAAAACACCAACCAAAGAAGTAGTTTGTTTTGGATGCAGGAAGCCTGGACACATCATTTTAGAGGGCCCAGAGACTCAAAAGAAAGATAAATGAAGAGAAAAGGAGACCAAGAAATGACATTACAACAAGCCCTCCTCCAACAAGCATAAAAGGAAGGAGAAAGGGTTTATTGCTGAAACCTGGAGTGACACTAAAGAAGAATCTTCATATTCCATCTCCAGTGAAGATGAAGAGGAAGCAAAGGCCAAGGAAATATGCTTGATGGATATTGATGCATCAAGCACCCATTCTGAAGCTAATCAATCAGACACTAAAAAACCTCTATCTGAAGAGGATCAGGTATTATCTTCTTTTGATTTTTATTCAGAAGAATTTAAAATTGAATTTAAATCTTTATGTCTTGATTTAATTAACTCTATAAAAGAAATTAAAGAACTTAGAGAGAAATTAAGTGAACAAGAAAACTTGCTGTCAAAAACAACAAATTAAGTGATGAAATCACCCTAGCTAATGAAAAAATCATTAAATTAAAGACTGAATTATTTGAGGCTAGGAAACTTGAAGATTCCCTGAATGGGAGAAGCATCAAGTTGATGAACATCACAAGCACAGTGAATGCCAGTCTTAATGGCAAGCTGGGCATATGTGCTTCATCAAGCCAACCCCCACTTATTCAGAAGAACATTTTATCCACCCCCATAAAATTTGTTTCTGAAAAGGGTAAAGAGAAATTAGAAGATAATCATGTTAAACAAATAGTATTAAAACAAAAGAATAAGAAAAGAAGAAAGAGTAAGAAAAATAATAACTAGAACAATGTTTAGCAGATTTCGTCGAACTCAGATCGACGAAATGTATCCAGTTCGTTAAGCTCAAGTCGACGAACTACGAACGCAAACTTCTATTATAACTATTCTCTAAACTGCGATCGACGAAACCAGTATGGTTCGTCGACCAGAGATCGATGAAATTGGGGCCCAAAAAATGAATACTTTCATTCTCTGAGTGGAGTTCGACGATCTCATCCACGTTCGTCGACCTCAGATCGACAAACGTACCAGAATTCATCGACCCTAGTTTATCATAACAAAAATTTTAATTCCTACAAGATTTTTAATCAACCTAGACAGAATATTAATCCTTTTAACCAATGGATAATTCCACCAAGAAAATACCATCCTTTAGGTTACAAAAGTCAACCTGAATATTCATACATTTCCAGCTTTAGTTATGTTAAATCAACAAGGACCCAAGGTAACTTGGGTCAAGAATATCTAACCTGTTTTTCTGCAGGTGAAAGACTATCCTACCACAGTGGAACAGTGGTATCTGGATAGTGGTTGTTAACAAAATATGACTGGCAGCAAGGACAATCTTTCCAACTACAAGTCCAAGCTAGGTCCCAAATTTGTTTTTGGTGACTCCAACTGTGGCCAGACTTAAGGCTATGGAGATGTAAAGATTGGAGTGGTCACATTCAAAAAAGTAGCATATGTAAGTGGATTAGAGCACAACCTGATTTCTATTAGTCAACTCTGTGATGAAGGGTTTCAGGTATCATTTGATAAATCCTCTTGCATTATTTCTTCTGCTGACAATATAATTGTTTAAACTAGCTCTAGAGTTGGAAATATCTACATAGTTAATTTCAAATCAGCAAAAATAGAAATTTTTTGTTTAACCAAACAAGTAACTACAATGAACTTTGGCATAGGAGATTAGGACATGTTAACCTAAAAAACATTGCTAGGTTATCTAAAGACAACCTTGTTAGAGGATTTCCTTCTTATCCCTACAAGAAGGAAAGCATTTATAAGGCTTGTTAGTTAGGCAAACAAACTAAAAATAGTTTCAAGTCACTTAACAAGTGTGATTAACCTAGGATTTTGTATTTTCTCCACATGGATCTTTTTGGACCCATTGTTGTATAAAGCCTATTAGGGAAGTCTTATACCTTAGTGATTGTTGATGACTTCTTAATGTTTACTTGGGTGTTCTTCTTGAGAAACAAGTCAAATAATTTCAAGGTTCTTACAGATTTTCTCAAAAGCATAAAAATTGAGTACTCTACTCTAGTTGCATTGATCAGAAGTGATCATGGTACTTAGTTTGAGTCTCTTCTTATGCAAGAGTTCTTTGATAAGGAAGGTATAAGACATTGCTTCTTTGCTCCTAGAACTCCTCAATAAAATTGGATAGCTGAAAGTAGAAACAGAATACTCATTGAAGCTGCAAGCACATTAATTGCAGATGCTCACCTGCCCCTATCCTTTTGGGCAGAGGCTATGAGCACAACAAACCATGTCCTGAATAGGAGTTTGATACACAAACTTAAGGGCAAGACCCCCTATGAACTACTCAAAGGGAAGAAACATAAAGAAGTCTATTTTAGAGTATTTGGTTGTGTCTGTTATATCCATAATAATAACAAGAAATACATTAGAAAGTTTGAAGCCAAAGCTGAAGTTGGAATTTTTCTTGGATATTCCCAATTAAGCAAGGCTTATAGGGTATATAATAAATCAACCATGAAAATTTAAGAGTCTATTCACATTTCTTTTGATGAGACTAACATGTTTTAGAAGAAGAAGATAGCTTTTACCAGTGAAACCTTGCAGGTACCTAACATATGTGAGAAGTTGGATAAGTTGACCCGCACCAATGAGAATGTTCTACATCCTTCTCCATATATAGCTGAAGAAAGTGATGATGAAGATACTGAATTTAATGGAGAGCCAATAACAACTAACTTAATTCCACTAGAGGAATTAACTCCCCAAGCTGTTGCTGAACCAACTCCACCAACTGATTTGGTCATACTTAGAGATCATCCTATATCTCAAGTAATAAGAGACATATCAGTAGGTGTACAGACAAGGCATCAAATCCACAAGGATGTGATGCATGCCTGCTTCATATCTCAAGTTGAGCCCCAGTCCATCAAAGATGCTGAGCAAGATCCACAACTGATCATTGCTATGCAAGAGAAGCTCAACCAGTTTGAGAGATGTAGAGTTTTGGACTTAGTTCCAAGACCCAAAGACTACCCAGTCATTGGAACTAAGTGGGTATTCATAAATAAACTTGATGCCCAAGGCATTATCATAAGGAAAAAAGGAAAGGCTAGTAGCTCAAGGCTATAGGCAATAGGAAGGCATTGACTATGATCAGACATTTACCCCTGTTGCAAGGCTTGAGGCTATAAGAATCTTCCTTATATATGCTGCATTCAAAAAGTTCAAGGTCTATCAAATGGATATCAAGAGTGTATTTTTGAATGGAGAACTCAAAGAGGAAGTTTATGTGGAGAACCACCAGGTTTTATCTCTCCAACTAATCCCTCTTATGTCTTTAGATTATATAAAGCTCTCTATGGTCTAAAGCAAGCTCCAAGAGCTTGGTATGAGACCTTAACTAGCTTCCTGTTAGAGCATAATTTTTCTAGAGGCATTGTTTATAGGACTCTTTTTATTAAGCATCATAAAGATAAAATCTTGTTACTACAAATTTATGTAGATGATATTATATTTGGCTCAACTGATCCCAAACTATGCAAAAGGTTTTCTGACCTTATGCATTCAAAGTTTGAGATGAATAGCATGGGTGAAATTTCATACTTCCTTGGGGCCCAAGTGAAGCAATTTCCTGATGGCATCTTCATATCCCAATCTAAGTATGTTAAGGAGCTAATCAAAAGGTTTGGGATGTCAGATGCCTCAGCCAAGAAAACACCCATGGCTACCAATGCTGTGGTTGACTCTGATGAACATAGAAAGCCTGTTGATTAGAAATTATATAGGGGTATTGTTGGTTCCCTATTATATCTCACAGCAAGTAGTCTAGACATAATGTTTTCTACATGCCTTTGTGCTAGGTTCCAAGTGAACCCTAAAGAATCTCATCTTATTTTTCTTAAAAGAATTTTAAGATATATAAAGAGTTGCCTAAATCTAGGACTCTTGTATCCAACTGAGTCAGAATTTGAGTTGACTGGATACTCAGATGCAGACTTTGCTGGATGTAGAGTGGACAGGAAGAGCACATCAGGAACATGCCAGTTCCTTGGTGCTAGACTTGTCTCTTAGTTTTGCAAAAAGCAAACATCTGTGTCTACATAAACAGTAGAAGCTGAGTGCATAGCAGCTGGCAGTTGCTGTTCACAGATGCTGTGGATAAAAAACCAACTTCTAGACTATGGATAGAACTTAAATAATTCAACCTTACTCTGTGATAATACAAGTGCAATTTCTATTGCTCAGAATCCAGTTCATCATAGTAGAACTAATCATATAGAGATAATGCATCATTTCATTAGAGAGTGTGTGGACAAAAAGAAAATTAATCTTGTCTATATCTACACTGATTTACAAAGAGCAAACATCTTCACCAAACCCTTAGATGAAAGAAACCATTTATTATTCCTAAATCAACTTGGTATGATTAATGGAGAAGCTTTAATTTAACTTTCTGTCTGTGGTCGAAGAATTTGCCACAGTTCATCGACCTGAGATTGATGAACTGAGAAAAGTTCTTGAGATAATTCGTCGACCTGAGATCGACGAACTCTCTGTGTGAGCCATTTTCGTCGACCAGAGATCAAAGATCTGGCTTCAGAAAATTTTCGTCAACCTGAGGATGACGAAAAGTTTTCCCTTTTTCAAGCTGAGATCGACGAACTCTTTTGTCGATAAAATATTTTGTCGACCTCAGATCGAAGAATTTTTCTTTTTCGCAGGACGGAGTTTGTCATTTCATATTCCGAAAAACCTTATATCTAGGTTTTCTTCAAGCTCCATCCCACGCTTTCAATTCCCTTGCACTTGATCTCTCTGTTTCTTTGTTGCAGGTGATCATGGATCTTCCAGCAAGCGCTCTTGCAGCTATGAAATTCGACATGGGTATCGACATAGATTTCGAGTCATTCCAACACTCAGACCAGATCTTCCTTGACATCCTAAAATTGTTTGAGGATTTACAGTTGAAGGGTCTGATGACTACCAGGATGAAGATTGCGGTGACAGAAATCAGAGAATGGGTCTTCACTCTATCGACTCCAGATGATGATACGTTGATCGGAATAATATCGGGTAACGCCGTTTCACATACCCCTGGTGTTCTAACAAAAATTTTTGGTTTACTATATCAAGAAGAGGAATTAGAAATTTACACTGCTGCATTTGATAAGATGTTGATTCGAATGGGTTATTCTGGAGACACCCCTAACAAACTGATAAAGAAACATCTATCTGCAGACTATAAGTTTCTAGCAGATGCTTTAGGAAAAGTACTACTGGGCAAGCACACTGCCCATGATTACAATACTAGACAACAGTTTCTATTGATGTACGCGGTGGTGAACAAGAAGGCCGTGAACTGGGACAAAATCATGTTTGAGTTGATTAAGAAGAAAACACCAAGAAATAAGTGTATTTTGGAAGAATTCTGGGAATCTTCCTTCAGGCCAAGGCTGCTGAATCACTGGTCACCCCGACAATATTCATTAATGCCTCCAAGAGGCTTACCTGCGCCTTATTTGGCAGGTGGGAGAGGAATATCTCTAAGCCATCCAAGGCTTCCACCTCCAGACCTTCTGAGGGTACAAGGGCTGCTCCGGCCACTCCCCACCTTGCTGAGGATGTTTCCATTCCCCCTCCACCTCCTCTTATTCAAATACCATCAACAACCCTCCAGCTTTCTTCTACATCTAAAGAATATCAACCAATACCACCTGCTTCCCGTATCCATATTCATTCACCAATTCAATCACAAGTTCATTCACCTATTCATTCTCCAGTACATCAACCTTCACCACATCAAACCCCTCAACATCAACGTTCACCTATTAAATCTCCAGTACATGCTAATACATCAGAGCATGTTACTCCTCCTCTGTCTCCTCCTCCTTCACATCTTACTGACACCCCCCTTCATAACCTATCATCCATACAAACATTCAATCTGTTATCATTCAATCTATCATCACCCCTTCATTCCCCATCATCAACAGATGAACCAATGCTAGATTCCTAATCCTTGCATCCATCATCATCCACCTTCAACCCATCTGTATCCACTCAAACCCCTCCTGAATTCATGGACATAGATTCCTTCCCCATTTCATCTATTCTGCAATCCATTACACCTCTTCTAAAACAACTCATAGCAGAGGCTATTTTAGCTCTTGATGCTTCCATTTTATCTCTAGCTGCCCAACTTTCTGCCTCATCTATCCCTCCTTCTTCAGTTATGGGCCTGGCTCCTGTGCCTACTGAAACCAGGCATGGGGAGATACTCAATGAAGAAGAATCTCCAGTAGCAGCATAAACAACAGTAACAACAACAGCAACAGTAGAGATTGTTGATACTGATATTGTTGATACTGATATACCAGATGCAGATGTAGTTGAATCCTTGGTTATTCTTTCTGAAGATTGTTCAATTTCTCCAGCAGTTGAATTGAAGTTAGTTCTAGATTCTTTTGACCTCCTATATAGAAACATTCTTTTATTTGTTTCTCCCAAGTATTGCACATATATTATTTGCTATACAGCTCCAGTTAGTATAGAAACTTTTCAGGCCATTCAGGCATGGTTTGCTACTAACACTACTAGAAAAATGGCTTTTAGCCACAGGTTTTTTTGCCATGGGGAAAAACCGTGGCTAATACTGAAGTATTAGCCACAGGTTCCTATTCTGTGGCTAATAAGCTAATATTAGCCACGGATGACTAATCCGTGGCAAATAACCCGACTTTTTGCCATGGTTTGCCTGTTTCGTTGCTAATAATCTAGTATTAGCCACGGAAGCCTAATCCGTGGTAAAAGGTCGGGTTTTTTTAGTCCCACACCGCCAATAAAAAGCTCAATTTGGGGTTTATATAGGCCATTCAAAATTATTGTTTGAAATGAAATCGGCGCGGCGGCCGGGCGGCGGCGGCTGCCGGGCGACGGCGGCGGCCGGGCGGCGGCGGCCGGCCGGCAGACGGGCAGCGGCCGAGAATTTTTTATGTTAGGTTTATTACAGGCCCTTTAGGCACGGTAATTGAACCGTGGCAAATGAGGAACTTTTATCCACAGCAATTGAACCGTGGCTAATAACTTATTAGCCTCAGATTCAGCGTGGCTAATACTATTAGCCACGCTCGCATTTCCCACGCCCATTTGCCGTGGGTAGGCCGTGGCTAATAGTTATTAGCCATGGTTTTGGACTTTTAGTCACGAAATCTATCGTGGCTAAAAGTCTGTTTTTTAGTAGTGTAACATGGTTGTGGAACATGCTGGCCCAATCTATGTAAGGATGATAGTCCAATACTAAGTCTAGATGATTTAATTGCACAGGATGTTGCACTAGAGATTGAATAGGTACAAAATGATCCTGAGGTTAATAATTTTCTTCTAACTGATAAAGACTTAGAAGATTCTCAGTTGATTACAGAAATTGTTGTTCTACCTCCAACTCCTCCTCAAGCAGATAAATAGATTTCAAAGAAAACATTAGAAGAAATAGATGATTTGTATGATAATCCTCCTAGATCATCTGATGATGATGCGGATTCAGAAGATGATTCTGATTCTGATAATTCCAATAGATCCAAATCAAAGAAGAGGAAAGCTCCAGGAAATGTTGTTCCCAAGCTCAATCAAGATAATGATGTTCCATATTATATTCTGCACAACATTCCTCTTACTCCAATAACTCCTCATTGGATGAGACTATCTAGGAACTAGGCTAAAGCACAGAAGAAGAAGAAGAGGTCTGAATCTTCTCTAGTGAAGAAATTCAGGAAAGATCCACCTCCTCCTCCACCTCCTGCTACAGGAGCTTCAGGCAATCTTGTAAGGTCTACCACCTGTGCTTCTTCACCTCCCAAGCCAGCTCATTATCAGTATTCAAGACAATCTTTTAAACCAGCTCCTTCTTACTCAAGACAATCTTCCAGACCTGCTCAAAGACAATCTTCCATTCCTGCTAGAAAATACAGTGAATGCAGACCACCAAATTCCTATTATGCTGAAAAATTTGTAAAGAATGATCCTTCAACAAATTATCAACAACAATCTGTTATTTTTTGGAAGACACAAAGGACTTCTCAGGATGTTTCAGCTGATCCAAGATATGAACCAGAGCTTAATCAAAATTTCAGGATGGCTAGATTCCATGAACTGATAGGCTTATCTCAGATAAATAAGGCAAAGACAGAAGGAACTGATCCATCACAATTTACAACTATGACTTTTTTCACACAGAAAGAACTTGAAAAGTTTGAGATAGACAAAGAGCTATTTGATCCAAATGCTTATATGCAGGTTCACCCAGAAGCTGTTGTGCCTAGAGCTTCTACTATAACTCTTCTGGGAGCTCAAGACCTGAAGATGTCTAAGCAAGAAGTAGAAGATCCTCTCAGAACAATATTGTTCACTAAATCTTCTTCTGCTCCTCCTCCAGACAGGCTCTAAAACTATTTTTATTCTCTGTGGATATTCTTTCCATCTGCTGAATTATTTTTCAATCTGTTAGATATTTTCTTTCATGTTGTATGTTTGTATTTTCCTTTCTTATGCATTGTACTTAGTGACCTCACCCAAATAGGGGGGATTGTTGGATCCCTAGTTGGATTTGGGCTAGGGTTAAGTCTAGTAGTCCTAGAGTGTAGGCTAAGTCATTAAGTTCAACCTTCTTGGACTAGCCAGCAGAGGACCTCAAAAGACTCAGACTTAGAAGTTTTCAGAGAACAGTTTGATCAGTTCGAAGTTCTTCGAACTCAGCTCGACAATCGTTGATCTCAGATTGACGAACTCAGATTTATTTTTCTGATCTGAGCTCGACGATATTCGAGCTCAGGTCGACAATCAGTTTTCTTTAAACAGAATCTCAGCTCTACGAACTCAGAATGCAGTTTTTGTAAGCCATTCTCAGTACGCGGTTCGCAGAGCTCAGGTCGACGAACTGGAATTCTAAGGTCGACAATCTTGGATCTCAGGTCGACGAATTCTATTCAGTGATCGACGATATCTGTCCAGTTCCAGAATGAGAAGTTTTCTTCCTTCTATTCCTTTATTTCTATATTAATAACAGTATTATTCCTGAGTAATCAATGCTTATATTCCTCTGAATATAGTAGCTATTGGCAGCATTAATTATGGTATTCATTAGGATATTTACTTGCTTATTTTATTTAGGGACAATTGGGGAAACTAATTTATGATATATTCCAGCTGTTTATATTCTCCAGATCAGCCAACAATTAAGGCAGTAATTCAAATTTCAAAGGAGAAATTATTGCCTAAGAATATAGAAAGAGATTTTTTTCTTTTAGACAAAAAATCACACAAGGAACCATCAGAACTTACAGAGAAAATATCCAGCACTGAGATAGACTAATCTCTCAGAACTCGCTCTCTCACAGTACAGAAAATTATCTGTGTTTCACCTTGTCAAGTCTTAAGACTGAAGAAGAACAATCATCATAATCAAGAGTCTTCTTCAATCTTCACTTCCAGGAACATTAAGGACAACAAAGATTTATTCAGTTAGAAAAGTTCCAGGACTGCTTTTAGACAAGGCTGAATAACTACTCCCTGAAGCAAATCTCTAGTCTTCCTGAACCATCAACATCTCACGGGGGAGCTTTGTTAACATCAAAGATCCACTAATCTTCTTTGTTGATTAGAGAAAGAGAAGACACCATTACCTTGTCTCACCTTTTTTAAAAGGGTTTTCACTCCCTTCAAAAGTTATCTCTTGGTTGTCAAGTCTCCTGATCAAAAGGCTTGGGTGTGTTTTTGGGCACCTGATCAAAAGCCAAAAGGGTTGCAATATCTCCCTACAAATATATATTGTGGTGGAAGACAACTGATCAAAACTTGCTAGTGGGTTCCTATTATGGTGGTAGAAAAGTGGATGTACCCAAGTTTAGGGGAACCACTATAAAATCTTCTTAAGTTGTCTGGTTGCTCTTTTTCTTTTTTTTGTTCTTGTTGTGGCTGGGATAGTTAGAATAGCTTAGCTTGTTTTTCCTTCTCTTATTATAATTGGTATCACTTATTTTCGCTCTAATATATAAAAGTTTAAAACTGCCAAAATTTTTAAATACTCTATTCATCCCCCCCTCTAGAGTAAGTCAGATCTAACCCCTCCTTTCACCTTGTCATTTAGTTCACCATTTGTGAATATCCGGCCGCAGTTCTTCACGCCGTCGACGATATTGAAGAAATTCTCATAAGTGTCATCTATTGTTTCCTTGGGGCCTTGCTTGAAGGCCTCATACTTCTAGTTAAAAATGGATCTTCTGTCATCCCTTACTTCTTCTGTCCCTTCCATCAGGACGATCAGTGACTGCCACATTTCCTTTGTAGATTGGTAGTAAATAAGGATCTGTAACATTGAATCATCGACTGCACTTACGATTATATTTTTAGCTTTCTTGTCCCGAAAGACAAGGGCAATCTCATCTTTGTCGAGATCCATCAGTTTCTTTGGTACCTTTTTTGGTTCGATCAATAGTGGAGGCTATCATCGGAACATGAGGGCCTTCTTCCACTATCATGAATATTCGGGGATCAATAGCTTCCATGAAGAATTTGACTCTTTTTTTCCACATGGGAAAGTTTGCCTTTGTGCACACCAGAAGCTTTGAAGAGTCCTTTTATCTATCCATGCATGGTATTGTCCACGAAAACTAGAAGTATATCTATTCAAGGTGTGAACCTTTTTATGAACAACCACCCTCTGAAAGCAATTGCAAGTATGTAGTTGTCTACCTAAATCACCTAGAGGGGGGTAAATAGGTGATTTCTGCGTCTTTTGTGGAATAAAAAATTGAGAGAGAAACACAAAGCAATCAAGCATACACAAGCTTGATCCCCTAAAACGGGATATACACTCGGAAGATAACTCTTCCTATATACTCGAAGACAAAGCTCCTAAAAAAGTTGAAATTATTTTTACGATAACTATAAAAATTACTATTCCAGATCTGAAATCTTCTAACTTCTTCCCTCTTGAAAACTGAAATTCTTGAAGAAGATGTTGAGGATGAAATCTTGAGAGAACACGATCTGAAATTCTTTGGATCCGACACGATCAAGTGAATGAATAGAGAATCTTGAATCTTGTGATCTGTCGAATCTTTCTTATGTTGAATTGCTGGATCGAGGAAGAAGCTTCAGAGAATAACGACGACGACGGTACATGAGGCCTTTCCAAATCTTACACTTGTGGCGATTCTGATTTCTATTAAGATTAGGGTTAGCGAAATATTTGACAAGACTTTATAGTGAACACCTTCTAACGGTCTAAAATCAATAAGGAATGATCCACGTGGACCAATCATGAAGAACTTAGGTTAATTTGAATTCCCGTTAGACGAAATTGAGTTTTAAGTTTTCTGCAACTACGTTCTTCGAAAGGACTATACTTTTTCGAAAAGAACTAGCTTTCTTGAAAAATGGCATAGCCTTTTTCAAAAAAAGACTTTTCACAAACTATCTTTGAGCTGGGAACTAATTGTTCGAAAGAAATCTGATTTCTTGAAAATACAGACTTAGCTTCTCGAGAAATAACTTTGGTTTTTCGAAAATGAATTTTGTTTTTTCGAAAACTTCTTTTCTTTCTCGAAAATAATACTTGTCTTTTCAAGAACTCTTCACGGCTTTTTCGAGAAAATAAATTGTAAATTATTTCACAGAGTTTTTCGAGAAGTATATATGTTTTTCGAGAAGAACATTACTTTCTCGAAAATTATTCTTGGATTTTTCAAAAACTTCACTTCATTTTTTGAAAGAAAGACATAGAAAAATTTATTGAGAGTTTTCCGAGAAGTCTTGATGTTTCTTGAGAGCAGTTTTGCTTTCTCGAAAAACATACTTAAAATTTCCAAAAAATCTTCTTCTTTTCGAAAAATGTACTTAGGAGATTTTTTAGAAAACTTTCTTTTCTTCTTTGTTCAAAGATCAGCAACTCTTCCTTTCTTCCATTTATTTAGTACTTGAAAATTAAGTGTATCCCAATAGAGAGGTTACACGTGAGACAACACAATGGATCACATAATGAGGGATTAAATTACATGGTCCTGTGTTTAGTGACTCACTATAAACTGACATTGGTCTACACTTAACAATAATGACCTACAAGCACTCAACTAGAAAATAGTATCAAATACATAGTTAATTCATCTTAGTTCAAGGGTGACTTCTCATAAATCTAGGTATTTGTGGATACAATATCCAACATATTATGACTCTGATTATACAGGATGTTCACTCGATCGCAAGAGCACAAGTGGTGCTTGTCACTCCCTAGGTCTGACACTAGCTTTATGGTCATGTAGGAATTAAAACTCAGTTTCCCTCTCCACTGCTGAAGCCGAGTATATTGCCTTAGAAAGTTGTTACGCACAAGCACTTTGGATGTCACAAATGTTAGAGTACTTTGGCCTAAAGTTTAAGAATAGTTAACCTTAGGTGCGATAACAAGAGTGCCATAGATTTGACGAATAATCCAGTACATCACTCTCATTCCAAACATATTGACGTTCATCATCATTTCATTTGGGACCGCATTAAGAAAGGGAACGTTAGAGTGAGCTTCATTGGAACCGACGATCAACTAGCTGATATCTTTAACAAACCCCTCCCAGATGCTCGTTTTTCTTTACTTCGACTAGAACTGGGCATTTTGGATCTCACTACTTGATCGTGTTGCATCATTTATTATATTTTATTTGAGCTGTTTTGTGTGTTTCCGCTTTGGTTTTTTTCTTATCTTTTGTTTATCTTAGAATAAAAAAAACTGAAAAATCTCAAAACACCAAAAAAAACATGTCTTGTTTTTCATTTTGCTTTGTTTGATTTGCGTAATTTTTTTTAAAAAAATATATATAAAACCACAAAAAATTACAAAAAAATTGTAGATCGTTAATTCTTAGGTCACGCATGAGTAGAACCTAGAGCATAATAATTACGTGCAATGTTTGATTTAGGGTTGTTAATCCATGTGAACATTGTCTAATTTTGTCATGATGTGTCGAATCTAAAGGTGCTTAGCTACTGAGTGCGAATAGACATGATAGTGTATGTTTAATATGCCTCCAGGTATGTGTGAGCATTTAGGTAGCATAATGACTTTACACGATTCGAACATCCCAAGACAAAGCACTCATGTAGAAATTCTATGATTGCATGTTATAACTCGTGATATTGTGTCTAACACGGTAGGAATGACCTGAACAATCAATGTCATGGTGTTCACTTTTTATATAAAGCTTAGAACTTTAAGCAACAATTCTAGTGAATAAGTCTTTTGTATACAAGTTAATGTGCATCTATCTATGTGGGTAGATTTCGATTGATTCGGGGATCTTGAAATAACTGCTATAATAATGATAGTATGAAAATAAACGTGAAAAAATAACTATGCATAAAAGCAAATTATGTGTCAAGGATACCCCCGAGCAATACTCACTCCTCCTGATAAGTCTTCATGAGCATTGTGAGGATGAGGACCTTGGTAAAAAGAATCATTTCGATCTTGTACGAAGACTAAAACTTAAGTTTAGTTCCCCTTGTTCTACTCTTGGTCAGAAGTAGATAGAAACATGACATGATTTTTCACTCTATTTCTCTTGTGATAGCATAATGAATTATTGTGATAAAACATGTACTAAAGGTTATTTCTACTTGATGTTTTCCTTTTGATGCAACATGCACACTTGTCATTATTCTATCTAATGCTTCCATGCATAAGAATTTGCCTGAAACTGCATTACATGTCTATAGCACATAGGTACTAGTACACGTTTTTTATTCCTGACTCTTACAATGTTACACTATATTAACTCTATAATTCTCTTAGCATTTTACTCCAAATCATTGTGTATTTAGTTTCACTTATGTTGTCCAATTCTTTTTACTCTAAAAATCTCATATGATTTGCTTGTGTGTACTCTGCTCGTATATTTGACCTGTACACATTATATTCTTAGATTTATGTTTGGTCACCCATATTGTGTTTGCTTCTTAATTAACTTTGTAATGTGCATTGTTAGTTATTTATCACCCTTATTTTGGCTGCATCTTTTTTCCCATAAATGCATATAGTATTTTGTTGATCTTGCTCATCCCTTTCGATAATATCAAAAGGGAGAGAATAGAATGTTCATGAGTCATGAGTTAGGGAAGATCACATATAGGGGGAGCTTGTTGAACTATGTGCACGTAGATAGGGGGAGTGAGTTTGTAGGCGGAGTCATAAGTAACCTAAAAACTGACTATTTAAAGATTATTTCGTATGTGCACTGTATCATGCATTTCAAGTGTTATATATCATGAATGGGATTTGATATTATCATAAGGGGGAGTTTGTTGGAGCCTACGATTCATAACTCTTTAGTTTGACAATATAAAATCTCATGTTGTATTTTGATCATTCTTGTATTTGTTATAGTATGCAGGTTTACATGTTCAAAAGAAGCGAAAAACTCAAATCTGTGACCTACCGCCGTGTGCTAGCGCTACTGCCGAGCGCTAGCCTGGACTTAATTTGAATGGGATCTTGGGAACCTAATGCGTGGCGCTAGAGGAACCGCCAGCGCTAGCTTCGTGTTTTATTCTAGACACGCGTTTAGTGAACTACCGCGCACCACTAGCCTCCTACCACACAATGCCAGCTCTCTCAACGATCTTCAAGATGGCTTCATTAAGAAGATCGAGCTACCGCCAGGCGATAGCTGGGTATCGCGTCGCGCTAGCACGAAAAAGCAAAAAAATATCTTTTTCGAATATTTTTCCAAATCCGCCGTACAGCTGTCATATCGACGTGCAATGACCTACCGCCGGGGGCTAGTCTTACCGCCTGCGGTAGCCTATTTTTCAAAGACATATAAAAGTGTTTCGCTTTTTGATTCCATGTAATATTAAAGAGAGATATAACTTCATTATATGGTTTGTGTGCCCCCTCTGAGAAGCATTCCACCATCTCTAGCGAAGGAAGAGAAAGCTTCCTCCCTCCCATTCAGACACGAAGATCTCCGGTGAGCAAAGGGCTACGACCAAGAGGAGTTAATCAGTTGAAACCAAACGAAGAACGTTAGCACCGATCACACACCGCTCAATGGAGGAATCATCTTGAGGGAGAATCAATTTTAAGTCTTCTTTTTTAATTTTCCTCTTTTCTGTTTATTTATGGCAAGGAAAATTGACCAGTGAATGTCGTCAGAATTTGGGAAGGATTCCGTGAGAAATCATCCCGGGGAAGGGACGCCTAGATCGGGTGATCTAATGGGGCCTTAAGACACTTCCTTGTGTGAAGGTGAAGAGTCGACTCGAAGACCTTCCCTGGAGGGAAAGGAAGAAAGCCAACCGGTCTGGGTAGTGGGTCGGTATAGAAAATGAAAAGAAATTTGACTTTCACTGCCTCCAATCTCAAGCATCATGGAGATCTAGTGCTTGTAATTGTAATCCACTTTCGTTTCTGTTTGAATAAAATTATTTATTGTTCTTCATTCTGAGTATGAATTCGTTGTTGTATGCCGATAGATCTCTAAAGTGTGTTTGCATCTCCAAGGAGAAGTTTGTCCTAGAAAACAAGATATGTGACCTACCGCCGCGCGCTAGCAAGCTAGCTCCATGTGGCAACATTCAGAACTAATTTTCTTGGATAAAACTATTCGAATTTTTAATAAAATCTTAAAATCTTATTCACCCCCCTCTAAGGTTGGCCACTAGATCCAACAATGATCACTCTAGATTTTCTTGTGTCTTTTTTGATAGAAAGAAATCAGAAACTCATAATATCTTCATGACATTTGTCAAGTCTATTCAGAATGAAATAAACTGTAATGTGGTCAAAGTAAGAAGTGATCATGGAATAGAATTTCAATCTGGTGGCATGACAGATTTCTATCAAGATTAAGGTATCTCGCAAGAATTCTCTTCTCCCAGAACATCACAACAGAATGGAGTGGCTGAGAGATAGAACATGACCCTTATAGAAGTTGGTAGAACTATGTTGTGTGACTCCTCTTCAAGAATATTTTTAGGTTGAGAATGTCAACACAACATGCTATGTATTGAATATGGCATCTATCACCCAAGATTGCAAGAAGTCTCCCTATGAACTAATGCAAAGGGAGAAAACAAAATATATCATATTTTAGAATCTTTAGAAGCAGGTGTTTCATTTTAAATAATGGAAAATCCTATTTGATAAAGTTTGCTATGAAAATTAGTGAGGGGATTTTATTTGGATACAACTCCCATAATAGAGCATATATGGTATTCAAAAAGAAAACCTAAGTTGTGAAAGAATCAATTCATATTGTATTTGATAAAACAAGCCTAATTTATAAGGGTTGGTCTAGTTCTTCTAATGCTACAAGAACAGAAATGAGGATGAGAGAGATAACGATCCAGGACAAGCCAAATGATAGGGATCCCATCGTACCTTTTTTGGTTCCAATAGAAGCGGGACAATCATTAGAAGAATTACATGATACTAAAAAAATGAATCAGTATTCTGTTGATGGAACTAATGCATAATGAACTGAAGAAAGGCTGTCAGTACCACCAAACACCTAAGAGATCACCCCAGGAAATTGAATATTGGGGATGCAAGTCAGGGAGTTACAACTAGAAATAAAGTCCACAATGAAGCTATGTACTTAAGCTTCCTCTCCCAAGTAGAACCAAAAAAGTTTCAGGAGGCAAATAGAGATCCATTCTAGATAATGGTCATGTAAGAAGAACTGGAGAAGTTTAACAGGTGCAAAGTTTGGAAGTTAGTTCCAAGACCCCATGGAGAAAATATTATAGGAATAAAATGGGTCTACAGGAACAAAATGGATCAAAATAGTGTCATCATTAAGATTAAAGAAAGGCTGGTTTTAAAAGGATATAGACAAGAAGAAGGTATATATTAACTACGACCAAACCTTTGCACCAATGGAAAGATTGGAAGCCATCAAATTATTCTTAGAATATGCTATCACAAAGGATTCAAGGTCTACCAGATGGATGTAAAGTAAGCTTTCCTGAATGTTGACATAAAAGAGGAAGTATATGTAGAGCAGCCATCATATTTTGGTATTCCAACTCATCCTGATTATGTTTACTTTCTTAGAAAAACATTACATGGGTTAAAGAAGGCTCCAAGCACTAGGCATGAAACATTGTCTACCTTCCTTATTAAGAATAAATTTTGAAGGGGAAGATGGACAAAACATTATTCTTATGAGAAGTAAAGGGAAAGAGTCTCCTAGTCCAAATATATGGTTTAATATCATATTTGTGTCAACAAATGATAACCTTTGTATGAAATTTGTAAACCTGATGCAAAAGGAATTTGAGATGAGCAGTGTGGGGAGCCAAAGTATTTCTTAGTTCTCCATGCAAAACAGTCTGAAGATGGAATATTGATCTCCCAAACTAATTCTCTAAGGAGTTAATCAAGAAATTTTGTATGGAGAGTGCCTCCACCATAAAAAGTCTAATAGGGTCAAATATATTGAAAGGAGGGGTTAGATCTGAAGTACTCTAGAGGGGGGGGGGGGTGAATAGAGTATTTAAAAAATTCTTGGCAGTTTTTAGATTTATATATCAGAGTGAAAATAAGTGATACCAAATATAATAATAGAAGGAAAAACAAGCTAAGCTATTCTAACTATCACAGCCACAACAAGAACAAAAATAGATAATGAGCGACCAGAAAACACAAGAAGGTTTTATAGTGGTTCCCCTAAACTTAGGTACATCCACTCTTCTACCACCCTTGTAGGATTCCACTAGTAGGTTTGGATCAGGTGACTGTCACCATAATATCTATTTGCTGGGAGATATTGCAACCCTTTAGGATTTTGATCAGGTGCCCAAAAACCAAACCAAGTCTTTTGATCAGGAGACTTGACAACCAAAAGCTTACTTTTGAAGGGAGTTAAAACCCTTTTACAAGAGGTGAGAGTAGGTGATGGTGTCTTCTCTTTCTCTAATCAACAGAGAAGACTAGTGGATATGTGATGTTGACAAAGCTCCCCCTGAGATGTTTATGATTCAGGAAGACTGGAGCTTTGCTTCAGGGTGTAGGTATTCAGCCTTGTCTAAAAGTAGTCCTGGAACTTTTCTAACTGAATAGATATTTGTTGCCCTGAATGTTCCTAGAAGTGAAGCTTGAAGAATACTCTTAATTGTGATGATTGTTCTTCTTCTGACTTCAGACTTGACAAGGTAAAACACAGAGAATTTACTGCACTGTGAGAGAGAGAGAGTTCTGAAAGATTAGTCTATCTCAGTGCTGTATATTTTTCTGTAAGTTCTGGTGGTTCCTTCTGTGTGTTGTCTGAAAGACAAAAATCTCTTTTTATATTCTCAGTCAATAATTTCTCCTTTGAAATTTAAATTACTTCCTTAATTGCTGGCTGATCTGGAGAATACAAACGGCTAGAATATATCATAAATGAGTTTCCCCAACTATCCCTTAATAAAATAAGCAAGTAAATATCCTGATGAATATCATAATTAATGGTGCCAATAACGGTTATATTCAGAGGAATATAACCATTAATTACTCAGGAATAATACTGCTATTAATATAGAAATAGAGGAACAGAAGGAAGAAAACTTCTCATTCTGGAACAGGACAGATATCGTCGATCACTGAACAAAATTCGTCGACCTGAGATCCAAGATCATCGACCTAAGAATTCTAGTTCATCGACCTGAGCTCTGCGAACTGCGTACTGAGAATGGCTTGCCAAAACTGCACTCTGAGTTCGTCGAGCAGAGAACCTATCTGAAGATAATTGATCGTTGACCTGAGATCGAATATCGTCTAGCTCAGCTCAGAGAAATTACTCTGAGTTCGTCGATCTGAGATCGATGATCGTCGAGTTGATTTTGAAGAACTTAGAACTGATCAAACTGTTCTTTAAAACTTCTAAGTCTGAGTCTTCTGAGGTCCTCTGCTGGCTGATCCAAGAAGGTTGAACTTAATGACTTAGTCTACACTCTACGACTACTAGACTTGACCCTGGTTTTGCAAGGTGGGTCAGACTCAGCCTAAAATAGTGAACCTAGCCCAAGTCCAACTAGGGATCCAACAATCTTCCCCTATTTGGGTGAGGTCACTAAGTACAATGCATAATAAAATAAAATACAAACATACAACGTGAAAGAAAATTTCTGACAGAAAGAAAACTAATTCAATAGATAGAAAGAATATCCACAGAGAATAAAAATTGTTTTAGAGCCTATATGGAGGAGGAGCAGAAGAAGATTTAGTGAACACTATTGTTCTGAGTGTATCTTCTGCTGCTTGCTTAGACATCTTCAGGTCTTGAGCTCCCAGAAGAGTTACAGTTGAAGCTTTAGGCACAACAGCTTCTAGGTGAACATGCATATAAGCATTTGGATCAAATAATTCTTTGTCTAGCTCAAACTTTTCAAGCACTTTCTGTCTGAAAGAAGACATAGTTGTAAATTGTGATGGATCAGTTCCTTCTGTCTTTGCCTTGTTTATCTGAGACAAGCCTATCAGTTCATGGAATCTAGCCATCCTGAAATTTGGATTAAGCTCTGGTTCATATCTTGGATCAGCTGAAACATCCTAAGCAGTCTTTTGAGGCTTTTTGAAAATAACAGACTGTTGCTTATAATTTTTTGAAGGATAATTCTTTATAGATTTTTCAGCATAATAGGAATTTGGTGGTCTGCATTCACTGTATTTTCTAGCAGGAATGGAAGATTGTCTTTGGGCTGGTCTGGAAGATTGTTTTGAGTAAGAAGGAGCTGGTTTAGAAGATTGTCTTTAGTGCTGATAATGAGTTGTCTTGGGAGGTTGAGAAGCATTGGAAGTAGACCTTACAAGATTTCCTGAAGCTCCTACAGTTGGAGGAGGAGGAGGAGGTGGATCTTTCCTGAATTTCTTCACTAGGGAAGATCTAGACCTCTTCTTCTATACTTTAGCCTGGTTCCTAGACAGTCTCATCCAATGAGGAGTTGTTGGAGTAAGAGGAATGTTGTGCAGAATATACTATGGAACATCATTATCTCGATTGAGCTTAGGAACAGCCTTTCCTTGAGCTTTACTCTTCTTTGATTTGGATCTATTGGAAGTATCAGAATCAGAATCATCTTCTGAATCCTCATCATCATTAGATGATCTTGGAGGATTATCATATAAATCATCTATCTCTTCTAATGTTTGCTTTGAAATGTATTTATCTACTTGAGGAGAAGCTGGAGGTAGAATAACTGTCGGAGGAACAACAATCTCTATAATCAACTGAGAATCTTCTAAGTCTTTATTAGTTAGAAGAAAATCATTCAACTCAGGATCATTTTGCATCTGTTCAGTCTCTAGTGCAACATCCTGTGCAATCAGATCATCTAAACTGGGAATAGTGTTATTATCCATTACACAGGTTGGGCCTATAGATTCCATAACCATGTTAGTAGCAAAACTTGCCTGAATGGCATGAAGAGTTTCTGTACTAACTAGAGCAGTATAGCAAATAATATCTATGCAATACTTAGGAGAAACAAATAAAAGAATGTTTCTATATAGGAGGTCAAAGGAATTTCGAAATGAATTCAGTTCAACTACTGGAGAAATGGAACAGTCTTCAAAAAGAGTAACCAAGGATTTAACTGCATCTGCATTTGGTATATCAGTATCAACAATCTCTACTGCTGTTATTGTTGTTGTTGTTGATGCTATTTCTGCTGCTACTAGAGCCGCTTCTTCATTGAGCATCTCCCCCTGCCTGGTTTTAGTAAGTACTGGAACCAGGCCCCTAACTTAAGGAGGGACATAGGAGGCAAAAAGTTGGGCAGCTAGAGAGGAAATGGTAGCAGTAAGAGGTGAAATAGCCTCTACTATGAGTTGTTTTAGAAGATGTGTGATGGATTTCAGAATAGATGAAATGGAGGGTGAATTTATGTTTATGAATTTAGGAGGGGTTTGAGTGGATACAGATGGATTGAGGAAGGATGATGGATGTGAGAGTGAAGTGTCTAGCATTGGTTCATCTGTTAATGAAGGGGAATGAATGGGTGATGATAGCAGATTGAATGTCTGTATGGATGATAGGTTGTGAAGGGGGATGTCAGTTAGTTGTGAAGGAGGAAGAGACAGAGGAGTAACATGCTCTGGTGTATTAGTATGTACTGGAGATTGAATATGTGAATGTTGATGTTGAGGGGATTGATGTGGTGATGGTTGATGTATTGGAGAATGAATAGGTGAATGAAATGGTAAATGAATATGGATTGGGGAAGCAGGAGGTGTTGGTTGATTCTCTTGTGATGTAGAAGAAAGCTGGAGGGTTGTTGAGGGTGTTTGAATAAGAGTAGGTGGAGGGGGAATGGAAACATCCTCAGTAGGGTGGGGAGTGGCTGGTGCAACCCTTGTACCCTCAGAAGGTCTGGAAGAGGAAGCCTTGGATGGCTTAGGGATATTACTCTCCCACCTGCTAAATAAGGCGTAGGTAAGCCTCTTGGAGGCATTAATGAATATGGTCGGGGAGACCAGTGATTCAGCAGCCTTGGCCTGAAGGAAGATTCCCAGAATTCTTCCAAAACACACTTCTTTCTTGGTGTTTTTCTTCTTAATCAACTCAAACATGATTTTGGCCCATTTCACAGCCTTCTTGTTCACAACTGCACACATCACTAGAAATTGTTGTCTAGTAATGTAATCATGAGCAGTGTGCTTGCCCAGCAATACTTTTCCTACAATATCTGCCAGAAACTTATAGTCTGCAAATAGATGTTTCTTTAGTAGTTTGTTAGGGTTGTCTCCAGAATAACCCATTCGAATTAACATCTCATCAAAATCAGCAGTGTCGATTTCTAATTCCTCTTCTCCATTCAGTAAACCAAAAATTTTAGTTAGAACGTCAGGGGTAAGTGAAACGACATTACCCGATATTGTTCTGATCAACGTATCAGCATCTGGAGTCGATAGAGTGAAGACCCATTCTCTGATTTCTATCGCCGCAATCTTCATCCTAGTAGTCATAAGATTCTTCAACTGTAAATCTTCAAACAATTTTAGGATGTCAAGGAAGATCTGGTCCGAGTGTTAGAATGACTTGAAATCTATGTCAAAACCCATATAGAATTTCATAGCTACAAGAGCGCTTCCTGGGATCGCCATGATCACCTACAATAAAGAAACCGAGAGATCAAGTGCAAGGGAACTAAAAGCGCGGATGGAGCTCGAATAAAACCTAGATATAAGGTTTTTTTCAAAATAAGAACCGACAAACTCCGTCCTGCAAAAAAGAAAAATTCTTCAATCTGAGGTCGACGAAATATTTTATTGACAAAAGAGTTCGTCGATCTTAGTCTAAAGAAGGGAAAACTTTTTGTCATCCTCAGGTCGACGAAAATTTTTTGTATCCAGATCGTCGATCTCCGGTCGACCAAAATGACTCACACAGAGAGTTCGTCGATCTCAGGTCGACGAATTATCTCAAGAACTTTTCTCAATTCGTCGATCTCAGGTCGATGAACTGTGGCAAATTCTTCGACCACAGACAGAAAGTTAAATTAAAGCTTCTCCATTGATCATACCAAGCTGATTTAGGAAGAACAGATGGTTTTTTTCATCCAATGGTTTGGTGAAGATGTCTGCTCTTTGCAAATCAGTGTAGATATAGACAAAATTAATTTTTTTGTCCACACACTCTTTAATGAAATGATGTCTTATCTCTATATACTTAGTTCTACTATGATGAACTGGATTCTTAGCATTAGAAATTGCACTAGTATTATCACAGAGTAAGGTTTAATTATTTAAGTTGTATCCATAATATAGGAGTTGGTTTTTAATCCACAACATCTGTGAACAGAAACTTCCAGCTGCTATGTACTCAACTTCTGTTGTTGATGTAGACACAGATGTTTGCTTTTTGCAAAACTAGGAGACAAGTCTAGCACCAAGGAACTGGCATGTTCCAGATGTACTCTTCCTGTCCACTCTCCATCCAACAAAGTCAGTATCTGAGTATCCAGTCAACTCAAATTCTGACTCAGTTGGATACCAGAGTCCTATATTTGGGCAACCCTTTATATATCTTAAAATTCTTTAGTGTTCACTTGGAACCTAGCTCAAAGGCATATAGCAAACATTATGTCTGGCCAACTTGTTGTTAGATACAATAGGGACCCAACTATGCCCCTATATAATTTCTGATCAACAGGCTTTCCATGTTCATCAGAGTAAACCATAGCATTGGTAGCCATGGTTGTTTTCTTTACTGAGGCATCTGACATCCCAAACCTTTTGATTAGCTCCTTAGCATACTTGGATTGGGATATGAAGATGCCATCAGGCAATTTCTTCACTTGGAGTCCAAGGATGTATGAAAGTTCACCCATGCTACTCATCTCAAACTTTGAATGCATGAGGTCAGAAAACCTTTTGCATAGTTTGGGACAAGTAGAGCCAAAAATAATAGCATCTACATAAATTTGTACAAACAAGATTTTATCTTTATGATGCTTAATAAAAAGAGTCTTATCTATAATGCCTATAGAAAATTAATGCTCTAACAAGAAGCTAGCTAAGGTCTCATACAAAGCTCTTGGATCTTGCTTTAAACCATAGAGAGCTTTATGCAATCTAAAGACAAAGAAGGGATGAGTAGGAGAGATTAAACCTGGTGGTTGCTCCACATATACTTCTTCTTTGAGTTCTCCATTCAGAAATGCACTATTGACATCCATTTGATAGATCTTGAACTTTTTGAATGCAACATATGCACGGAAGATTCTTATAGCCTCAAGCCTTGCAACAGGGGCAAATGTCTAATCATAGTCAATGCATTCCTCTTACATACAGTCTTGAGCTACTAGCCTTACCTTGTTCCTTATGATAGTGCCCTGGGAATCAAGTTTAATTCTGAATACCCACTTAGTTCCAATGACTGGGTAGTCTTTGGGGTCTTGGAACTATGTCCCAAACTATGCATCTCTCAAAGGGGTTGAGCAACTCTTGCATTGCCATAATCCAGAGTGTATCTTGCTCTGCATCTTTTATAGATTGGGGCTCAATTTGAGATATGAAGCAGGCATGCATCAAGTCTTGGTTGAGTTGATGCCTTGTCTGCACACCTACTGATATGTCTCCTATTACTTGAGATACAACATAATATTTAAGTATGACAAGATCAGTTGGTGGAGTTGGTTCAGTAATAGCCTAGGGAGTTAATTCCTCTTGTGGAATTATGTGGGTTGTTTTTGGTTTAATAGCTGTTTCATTGAAATCATCTTCACTGTCTTCAGAGTTTTGTGAAGAGGTATGGTAATTAGCCTCATTTGTGAGATTCATTTCTTTCAACTACTCACACAAATATGGTACCTACAAAGATTCACTGGTAGAAGAGTTCTTCTCCTTGTAAAACATGTTAGTCTCATCAAAGGAAATGTGTACAGACTCTTCTATTTTCATTGTAGATTGATTATAAACCCAATATGCCTTGCTTACATGGGAATATCCTAAAAAAATTCCCATTGCAGGCTTGGTGTAACACCCCTACCCGTTACGTGCAACATAGTAGAAGGTCCGGGCGGGGCCCCACACCATGTCTTACAAACAGGCGGAGACGTTACTAAGAAATACCAAATACGCATCCTATCACAGAGCATTCTAGCGGAAGTTA
This sequence comes from Platanthera zijinensis, assembly GCA_039513925.1. Taxonomy (NCBI): domain Eukaryota; kingdom Viridiplantae; phylum Streptophyta; class Magnoliopsida; order Asparagales; family Orchidaceae; genus Platanthera; species Platanthera zijinensis. Next base: position 69,257,208 of record CM077092.1, on the reverse strand, counting down.
AAAGGGTTGCAGGAATGAACTCAAACATCAACACAGAAGTCCACAGCTAAACCAAACATACCATAATATAAAACCACAAGTACGGCCTTATGGCCTATTACAAGTGTTTCTCTTTATACAAGAAGGTATCTTCCATACATCGGCACGCAGGCCGGCCACACACGAGTTCTTATACAAGGTACAAAATAGCCTTCAAGGGCTAGCACTTAGCAGCAGCAGCTTAGGGTCTTCCACCCTCGTCCCTGCTTGGCCCTTCTTGACTTGCACGCAAAAGATCCACCAAGCAGTGGCAAACAAAGCAACGGTCAGCATTTGGCTGACCATTTATAACGACCCTATCCCTGGCACGGGACAGCAGAATTCCTTACCTGCATAGCACTTATATACAATCAAAAGGGTATGCTTTAGCACATCACACTTGTACGCCCGTACAAGTCATCATCCATCACAAACGTCGGCACGACGGCCCGACGTTCCGTGCTCTCAGGGCACATTATCGGTGTACCGGAAAACCAGGGTCCCACCACCGTTCAGAGGTCCCAGACATGACGACAATTTGTGAGCATTCCAATCCTCCATGGCTCAAATAGCCGGAGCGATTCTTATTCTGTGATCCTAACAGGGCCTTAAGCACCCCACAGTTAGACAATAAGAACGCGGGTACAGATCAGCCTTGCCCGTAGCTCACAAACGTCAGACGTCGATCAGGACTTACACGGGTACAACTTCACCTTGCCCGTTCGCCACACAGGCTTTTTCACAGTTGCAGCCCCACCGGCTCAACAAGTAGCATTCACAACTACAAGGGTTGAGATCACACATCATCAACCCATCCATATACTATCCTGCTGCACCAAGCTGCAGGTGTCCACCAAGAACATCACACGCATCAAAATAATACAGAGTCTTGCTCTGATATGCATACAATCATCACCACTCCGGACGAATCATGTCCAGATGGCTTCACACAGCATGCCTATACGTACTTCTCGCTTTCGGGACTACTCCAACAAGAATCAAGGGATGGAGTTCAACATCCTAAGAGAATTCAACTCTACCTTTGTAGAGGATTCATGCATATGCAAAAAGGAAGGATTTCACAAATCCAAGGAGGAAGTCGTTACCCTTGGAGGACGTTTTGGAGCCATGACACGCACTGCTTGGAGCTTTGCCTTCCCGAATATGGCCTCCGATCGCGAATCCGAGCTTGGACTAGCTGGATCTCCCTCTCTTTCCTCCTTCTTCTTCTTCCTTCCTTCTTCCTCTTTCCTTCTCTCACTTAAGAAGATAAAGTGAGGAAAAGCTTGATGGTTCGGGGTCTTAAAGGGGCTGGAAAAACTGAAGACCACCGGATCTGGAAAGAGGGAAACAAATGGTCGAGATCTGCAGAAAAAGTCAATTTCGGCCCTAACACGCCCTGTGACACGTCCGTGTCAAAGGCAGTGTCCCTTAAGCGGCGCTTAAGCGGCAAAGAACCGCCTCACCACACGGGTTGAACACGCCCGTGACCACCGCCTAACCTGACACGGCCTGAGACACGCCCGTGTCTCTGGCCGTATCGCCTCACTCAACGAATCTCGTCGATCGCCGAGATTAGTCTCGCCGATCGTCGACATGATCTCGCCGATCGTCGAGAAGGACACGCCCTGTGATACGCCCGTGTCACAGGCCGTGTCGCCTCTTCTCGTCGATCGTCGATCACAATGCTCAACGATCGTCAAACGCGCGTCCTGCAGCTACCCGAGGATGACACGCCCTGGGACACGCCCGTGTCTCAGGCCGTGTCACTCCAAAAAAACCCGAAACCCAACTTTGAAACTTACTCGTGAATAGCTAGAGTATTTGCTTGACATGCCCTGGGACACGCCCGTGTCCCAGGCCGTGTCACTTGGTCTGAAAACACAAAACTGGGTTTTGGGGTATTACAATCCTCCCCTCCTTGCAGAAATTTCATCCCGAAATTTGAATGACTGAAAACACGATAATGTCTATATGTCTTGATTCTTACACGGTCTAAAACATAACCACTTACAAAAATAACTCGGGAAATTCTGTCCGCATGGTTTGCTCACGCTCCCAAGTAAGCTCTTCTCGGCCACAATTATCCCACTGGACTTTGACCATCCCGATTATTTTGTTCCTCAATTGCTTCTCGGCGGCATCTTCAATCCGAATGGGCCTAACCTTTGTAGTTAGCTCACTATCGACTGATACTCGATCTGCAACTATCACTTGCGACGGCTCTTTTATTGCTCTCCGCAGCACCGATACATGAAACACATCATGTAAAATACTTAACTCAGGCGGTAGCAGTAACCGATAGGCTGCCTCACCGACGCATTCAATCACCTCAAAAGGTCCTAGATACCTCGGGATCAACTTTTTCAGACGCCGTATCCTGGACACACCTTTAAAAGGCTTGATTTTTAGATATGCCCAATCACCCACCGTAAACTTTACGTCTCGGTGCTTGGCATTATAATATTTGGCCTGCCTATCTTGAGCAATTAACAACCTTTCACGAATTGTACGTACCATTTCATGCATATAAGTCACATCTTGCCGCTTGAAAAGCTTCGTTTCACCCGTCTCCGCCCAAGATAACGGTGTGCGGCACTTCCTGCCATACAAAGCTTCGAAAGGGGCCATCTGAATGCTGGCCCGATAACTGTTGTTATAGGCAATTTCAATCATGAACAAATGATCTTCCCAGCGACTCCCAAAATCTAGCGTACACATCCGGAGCATATCTTCCAACATCCTGTTGGTTCTTTTAGTTTGACCGTCCATCTGGGGATGAAAGGCTGAACTGAAATGCAACTTTGTGCCCAACAGCTGATGAATTAGCCTCCAATCTCCTGATGTGAAGCGTCCATCTCGATCGCTAACAATGCTACGGGGAATTCCGTGCAATCGTACGATCGAATCTACGTACATTTTAGCCAATTTGTCGACTGGATCATCTCTTCGATTTGGAATGAAATGAGCAACTTTTGTTAATCGATCCATAATCACCCGAATCGCATCATTACCCCGCTGAGATCTCGGCAATCCATGCACGAAGTCCATGGAAATATCATCAAATTTCCACACTGGGACCGGTAGTGACTTCAGGAATCCTCCTGGCCTTTGGCATTCCGCTTTCACCAGAGCACATGTTTGCACTTAGCAACATAACGAGCTATATCTTTCTTCATACCCTGCCACCAGAAGTTCTTTTTCAAATCCTTATACATTTTTGAACTTCCAGGATGAATCGAATACCTTGAAAAATGGGCTTCGTACATGATTTCTTCACGAAGATTTCTCTGACAAGGAACACATACTCGATCGTATTTTCTCCAAAGTCCATTGTCACAAGAAAACCGAGAGCTCTTATCTTCCGCTACATAACGCTGCAAACTATCATCCAATTCCGTCGCTTGGCGGACCCTATCCATTAGGTCATACTGTACTTTTGTCATATTCAAACACATGGTCGCATCAGTGTTTTTCTCCACACAAGTAATATACATCCATTCTTGCTCGTGGATCAACCGTTCATCATGGTATGACAACCAATTCACCCTTGCCGGAGTCCTACGACTCAGGGCATCTGCGACTACATTCCCTTTACCCGGGGTGTAATGAATTTGGAAGGTATAATCACCAAGAAATTCCATCCACCTTCTCTGTCGCATATTTAAGTCTTTTTGATCTAAGAGATATTTCAGACTCTTGTGGTCTTTATAGATATCAACCTTTACACCATATAAATAATGACGCCATAACTTAAGTGCAAAGATGACTGCGGGCAATTCCAAATCATGGACTGGATAGTTCCGCTCATGGGCTTTCAATTGGCGTGAACCATATGCTATCACCTTACCACGCTGAAGGAGAACGCAGCCTAAGATGCTACCCAATGCATCACTGTACACCTTAAAATCATCTATGCCACAAGGTGTTGTCAAAATTGGGGCCGTAGTCAACCGACTCTTTAACGCTTCAAAAGCTCGGGCGCACTCGGGCGACCAAACGAACTTTTGTTCTTTTCGCGTTAGGGTAGTGGGAGGCAATGCTAGTCTTGAGAAATTTTCCACAAAACGCCTGTAGTAGCCTGTAAGTCCAAGAAAACTCCTGACTTCGGCTATCGACAAAGGAACAGGCCATTCCTGCACAGCAACAATCTTGGCAGGATCCACGGCAATGCCTTCTCCACTAACTAAATGGCCCAGAAAAGCCACGGATGACAACCAGAAATCACACTTAGCAAACTTGGCATAGAGTTTCTTTTCCCTCAGGGTTTGCAATACCATCTTCAAATGATTTGCATGCTCTTTTATGGATCGGGAATACACCAGGATATCGTCAATAAAGCCGATCACAAAGAGATCCAAATATTGCTTAAACGTTCGGTGCATCAAATCCATAAACACCGAAGGTGCATTAGACAATCCAAAGGGCATCACCGTGAATTCATAATGCCCGTAGCGTGTGCCAAACGCCGTTTTGGGTATGTCACTTTCCCGAACCCTAAGCTGGTTATAACCTGATTTCAAATCCAGCTTAGAATACACCGAAGAGCCCACTATCTGATCAAACAAATCATCGATCCGTGGGATCGGATACTTATTTTTCTCTGTTAGCTTGTTCAGTTCTCGATAATCTATGCATAGACGCAAGCTGTCGTCCTTCTTTTTCACAAAGAGAACCGGCGCACACCAAGGTGACTGACTTGGCCTTATAAAACCCTGATCTAGCAGTTCTTGTAACTGAACCTTCAGCTCCGCCATTTTCTTTGGCGCTACACTATAGGGGGAACGGGCCACAGGTTTTGCACCCGGTACCAGTTCTATCGTGAAGTCGATTTCTCTTTGGGGTGGTAATGTAACATCCCATTTTCAAATTTGACCCCCCTAGGAGTGACTTTGAGCATGCCTGAGTCATGGCAAGTCCTTAGAGAGCCAAAAGGACCAAAATGATCCAAGAAATTAGTGTGAGCCATTTTGGTCTGCATTTAGTAATTTCCTAAAACCCTGGATTTGGGTGGCTTAGTAGGATTAATATGGCTCTAAGCCCCCCCTTAAACATCATGTGGGCCCAATGAGTCACTAAGGACCCACTTGGGTCAACCCTAGTGGCCAAAATGACCAAGTCAACCTTTGACCCAAGTCAAGTCAACCTAGCCTATTTGGGCTAACCCATGCTAAAACCACTCACTCCTCTAGGCTAACCCTATTTGCATGATTAATAGGATGTATTAGGACTGCCAATAACCTAGGGTTGACTAGTCAAATGGGTGACTAGGAGAGAGGAATCAAAAGCTTTATTTTGAAGAATAATGGAGGAGAGAGAAAGCGAGAAAGAGAGCCACTTAAGGTGGAAGGTGAACCACCCCCTTCATGATTCTCATGAGGAGTTATAAACCGTAGAGGGCTGCTAATAGAGTGTAAGGTGTGACATTTTTTTTAGGAGTTTCATTTTGTTAGGAGGAGAGAGAAATTTAGAGAATTAATGGTGGGAGGAGAGAGAAAATATTGAAGTGAAGATTAATGGCATGAAGAAGAAACCCCCCCCCCCCTCTTAATGGCCGAATTTTATCATAAAGATGGAGTAAAAATAATAAAGAGGTCCTATAGGAGGCTGCCACCTAGGATTTGCCTATTCATTTCCACCTCTTGACTTCCTGTAACCGAAAATCGGTTTTAAATACCAATTAAATGGCCATTGATCTCTTGCCATTTCTCTTTCTCCTCTTCATCATCCTCCCCTTGAAATCTATAAAAGCCTCCCTGCTGTAAGAGAGTAAAAGTTTACCCATTTTATCTCATACTTTGGAGTTGGAGTTGTCGTAGGAGAAATCGAACGACGCCAACGCCGTGCCATGACGAACCGCCGATCAACTCGTCTCCAAACCGCGAATAAGGTCCTCCTCTACTTCTTCTTTCATGGATAGATCTTAGAAATTCTTTAGGAGAGATATCGAGTCCAAAAGGATTAGATTGGATGGGAGTTTCATCGTATTTCCGTAAATTAATGGCGGCGAGTTCGCCGGAAACCGCCATCTCCGGCGGCCAAATCACCGCCGATCGATAGCCGTCGCCTCAACGGAGGTGGTGGTGGTGGTGGCTGGCCAGGGAGGTGACCGGATGGCCGAGAAATTGAATTCGGAAAACTACAGGAAAATAAACTTTCTGTTCACTGGTTCGGTTTTGAGAAGAAGACGAATAGTGATGTTAAAATATTAAATAATTTAGTTAGGAAATTTATAATTAATGAACATGAAAACTCACCTATTTTAAAGTTAAAAATTGAGGACCTTAGAGGCCGAATTAGGAAAAATGACCAGTCACAAAAGTTGTAGCCCTCTGGGTCTACTTTAATTTAAAATTGATTTTATTCAATTTGGGTGAGATGTTTGACCACAGCACTCATTTTGGTGGGATCAAGACCTAGGCTAACCAGAAATTGAAATGGTTGCCCACGGTTCATAACATGTCCAAATGACTTGAAATTTGGACTGGAGATCTATAATATGTATATCAAGAGGCTTTCCAAAAATGAGAATTTTTGGAGAACGTTTGCCTAAAGTTTTTTGTAAAATTTTAATAAACATTATAAAATTAATTAGGAGATGAAATTAAGTCCAAACTCCCCCAAATTTTGGGTGGTGGTCCCTAGCATCAATGTTAAGATCTGTACAAAATTTCAACTCAATTGGTTGAGTTTTGAATAGGGAAGTATCAAGTCCTAGATAGGTCTTGGTAAGGGATACTTTGGGGAAAAGTACGATTGGAAATGGAGTGGACAAATCTCCTCAAAAGAGGCTGATGTTGTGGCCACTGATTTGTTGAGTCTATGTCTACCCTCTTGGGTAACATGGTGTGGATTAGGGTGGATTTTACCCTAAGAGATTGGCTCAAATCCAGTGGGTGGGAGTTTGAGTTTTGTGAAGGACATAGGAGCAAAAGCTCTTGTATGCCCTTGAAATTTGGAGGAGAGGGGGATGATATGATGAAAACTCTTTGGTTGAAATAGTGAAGGAATTGGAGGTAATTAGGTACCTCGAAAGTTGAGATTTTGGATTAGGATAAAAATGTAATTTTGTTATTTTAAGCACTAAATCTAATCCAAAAATTATGAAACTCGGGAGGAGGGTGTTTTAGGATGTTTTAGACTTATGGTAATTTTCCTGGAATTTTATGATTAATAAATATTATACTTCATGTGTTAAATGATTATTAGCCCGATTTGTTGTTTCAATTATTTGGAAGTTTTAAATTAATTATAATCAGTTAAAATTCTGGATTTAGATCTTGACTAGTAGAACATTGATCCCTGAATTTTTTATAGAATTTTATGTTGAGAAATTTTAGAGGTTCATTCACAATATTTTAATATGGGCTTTTGAGCATAAAAATAAATTAGGGCTCGTACAATTGCAAGAAAATTATGATAATTAGGAACTTAAGGTTTTTAGGCCCTTTTGTATCACTGGGAATTATTTGGGAATTTTTAAAGTTACTGTTATAGTACTTCATTCACAAAGCATGTTAGATTGTAATTTAGTATTTGATTTATTATGATTTAATTACCAACAAGAAAATTATGGGATTCTGTCAAAGTTATTTTCATGATAAAACCAACACCCTGTGTTTTATTTGAATTATTTGGAGGACAAATTAAGGTAGTTTATTCATTAAGCTTGAAATAACTGAAATAATGATTAAATAAGTTTAGGCCCTTGAAAATCATTGTAAAACTATCAAACTTTGGAAACTTGATACTTAGGCCTACTATTATTTACCTTAATTTTGTGATAGTTGGAATCAACTAGAATTTTATACCTCATGTTCAAAATGATGATATTAGACCCTTAAGAATAAATAAATAAGTTATCAGATTTATTAGGAAAATTCCAATATTTTGGATTTAGGCAAATCTTGTTAGGATAAACCCCCGATAAATAAATTGTGGCATTTGGATGAAAAAGTAAATTACGTGTAATCTTGATTATCGTGTAGCCTAGGTGAGTCCCTAGGAGGTTTGGTTTAGCACTAATGGTAGTTGAAAGATTAGGTGTTACGCGGGTATGGCGGAAGGCCGTCTTTCCATGTGGAGAGGGTGAAGAGTCAAGCTACCCTAGGTTTAGTTTAATGTAACTCTTAAAGGGAAAAAGGTAAGGTGAGAAACCAATTAAAGTAAGTGCCTTGCGAAAGGGAACTTTGGTCTTGTCATACCATCGTAGTTCCTAGTGCCTATTGAGAACCCTTCATGGGGCATAATCCGGAGGCAGTCCCGGGCTAACGTAAACTGCAAACTAAAAGAAAGAGAAATTAGTTAAGTAGGGATTTACACGGCACGCACTAGAAGGCTAGGAGATTGAAATGATGAGTCATCCAGAGGTGTTCAAAGGGATGGGATTGGAATCGAGCTGGACGGGTTTTTTTTAGTCCAGGGAGCTTTGGCTCGGTTGATTGTTGACACGGACGGGTTTGTCCTGGGAGCTTATGCTCGGGTTTTAGGTTGTTACGGACGGCTTGTCCGGGAGTTCTTTTGACTGTTTGTGTTGTTTGGTTACTCACTCTATAATTGTTGCATGTGCATAAAGTTAGGATAACTAAGGTGGTGGGTTAGCGATATTGGGGAGTTCGTTGCACCGGCACTAATATCGTTGTCTCGGCAAGGTGGTTAGCAAATTGCCAAGGTTAAGTCCGGCGGTCCATACCCGATAAGAGTACGCAGTGTTCCGCCTCGTGCACCAGGCGTTGAGGGCGTACGATAGGTCAGACCATTGTGCATAACTGGTTTTGAGGTGGGGTAGGCCGACCCACCGCTTCTGTCTGCCACTACGGAGGTATCCTGAGAGGTAACGGCTCTGAAAGAGGGAACTATAAGGTTTGTGCACAAAGTCGGGTGTGTGTGTTGCAATGCATGACATAATAACCCACCATATGTATTGCCATAATAATCATTCATTACAACTTTGGACATCCCAAGAACTAAGTGGTATGGGACGCTGATAGTTTGGGACCTGCAAAACGACCCCTTAGTCTATAAGCTTGTGTTGGGCAAGTTTATAAATTAAGGTTTATTTGATATATATAATAACAACCATTGCTGTTTGATAACCGACACCCCAAGGTATAAGTGGTATGGGACACTTATACGATGGGAGCCTTGTAAAAGATCCCTTTTGCTTATGTGTTCTCGCATAAGTGAAGGTTTAAATTCATATATTTGCTTTTCTTACTGCTAGACCTATTATAACATTCTTATTAACTGCTCACCGAATACAACTTGCTAGATTAAGTCCACTGTCACCTGTTTACTTTTATTCTCCACAAATATGTCCTCCCCTTTCTTCCTCTTCGCTCGGTGCCTAAGGGCCATGGGGGAAGGGGTAGGGGATGATAGGGCTTAGTCTTTATGACTAATGGTTTTCGAACCACATCATTTTAGGGGATCGCGGAGCCCAGCATGGGGGAACAGCCCAGGAGGCCGGTACGACTGGAGATGGGGCAGTCTAGCACTGGAGTCCAGACTGCAGGGACCATGAGTCCCGACCCTTAGAGTAGCTTCTTTTAGTTTTGCATCCGCTGAGTGACTTGTAGTGAGGACTCTGATGTACAGGGCTTATGCCCTTATTTCTAGTTTTACATTATGCTGCACTCTGATGTTTCTGTGGACACTCCCTTCGTGGAGCTTTATTTATATTATTGTAAGACCCCATTTTTTTTTCTTTTCAAAAACCGGGGTCTTATGCCCAGAACCGCCGCTTTGCGGTGACGCCTTCGCTCTCGGGAAGTTGTCACTACAAAGCGCCGATTCTGCCGGCCTTTTTCGATCACATTTATAGTAGCAAGTATTAAAGATATGCAGTCCACAGAAGTAGTAAAAGGGGCAAATCACATATAATATAAATAAAGCTCCACGAAGGGAGTGTCCACAGAAACATCAGAGTGCAGCATAATGTAAAACTAGAAATAAGGGCATAAGCCCTGTACATCAGAGTCCTCACTACAAGTCACTCAGCGGATGCAAAACTAAAAGAAGCTACTCTAAGGGTCGGGACTCACGGTCCCTGCAGTCTGGACTCCAGTGCTAGACTGCCCCATCTCCAGTCGTACCGGCCTCCTGGGCTGTTCCCAAGCTGGGCTACGCGATCCCCTAAAATGATGTGGTTCGAAAACCATTAGTCATAAAGACTAAGCCCTATCATCCCCTACCCCTTCCCCCATGGCCCTTAGGCACCGAGCGAAGAGGAAGAAAGGGGAGGACATATTTGTGGAGAATAAAAGTAAACAGGTGACAGTGGACTTAATCTAGCAAGTTGTATTCGGTGAGCAGTTAATATGAATGTTATAATAGGTCTAGCAGTAAGAAAAGAAAATATATGAATTTAAACCTTCACTTATGCGAGAACACATAAGCAAAAGGGATCTTTTGCAAGGCTCCCATCGTATAAGTGTCCCATACCACTTATACCTTGGGGTGTCGGTTATCAAACAGCAATGGTTGTTATTATATATATCAAATAAACCTTAATTTATAAACTTGCCCACACAAGCTTATAGACTAAGGGGTCATTTTGCAGGTCCCAAACTATAAGCGTCCCATACCACTTAGTTTTTGGGATGTCCAAAGTTGTAATGAATGATTATGATGGCAATACATATGGTGGGTTATTATGTCATGCAGTGCAACACACACACCCGACTTTGTGCACAAACCTTATAGTTCCCTCTTTCGGAGCCGTTACCTATCAAGATACCTCCGTAGTGGCAGACGGAAGCGGTGGGTCGGGCCTACCCCACCTCAAAACCAGTTATGCACACCGGTCTGACCTATCGTACGCCCTCAATGCCTGGTGCACGAGGCGGAACACCGCGTACTCTTGCCTGGTATGGACCGTCGGACTTAACCTTGGCAATGTGCTAACCACCTTGCCGAGACAACGATATTGGTGCCGGTGCAACGAACTCCCCAATATCGCTGACCCACCACCTTAGTTATCCTAACTTTATGCACATGCAACAATTATAGAGTGAGTAACCAAACAACACAAACAATCAAAAGAACTCCTGGACAAGCCGTCCGTAACAACCTAAAACCCGAGCATAAGCTCCCCGGACAAACCCGTCCGTGTCAACTATCAACCGAGCCAAAGCTCCCTGGACTAAAAAAAACCCGTCCAGCTCGATTCCCAATCCCATCCCTTTGAACACCTCGGGATGACTCATCATTTCAATCTCCTAGCCTTCTAGTGCATGCCGTGTAAATCCCTACTTAACTAATTTCTCTTTCTTTTAGTTTGCAGTTTACGTTAGCCCAGGACTGCCTCCGGATTATGCCCCGTGAAGGGTTCTCAATAGGCACTAGGAACTACGATGGTATGACAAGACCAAAGTTCCCTTTCGCAAGACACTTACTTTAATTGGTTTCTCACCTTACCTTTTTCCCTTTAAGAGTTACATTAAACTAAACCTAGGGTAGCTTGACTCTTCACCCTCTCCACACGGAAAGACGGTCTTCTGCCATACCCACGTAACACCTAATCTTCCAACTACCATCAGTGCTAAACCAAACCTCCTAGGGACTCACCTAGGCTACACGATAATCAAGATTACACGTAATTTAATTTTTTATCCAAATGCCATAATTTATTTATCGGGGGTTTATCCTAACAAGATTTGCCTAAATCCAAAATATTGGAATTTTCCTAATAAATCAAATAACTTATTTATTTATTCTTAAGGGTCTAATATCATCATTTTGAACATGAGGTATAACATTCTAGTTGATTCCAGCTATCACAAAATTAAGGTAAATAATAGTAGGCCTAAGTATCAAGTTTCCAAAGTTTGATAGTTTTACAATGATTTTCAAGGGCCTAAACTTATTTAATCATTATTTCAGTTATTTCAAGCTTAATGAATAAACTACCTTAATTTGTCCTCCAAATAATTCAAATAAAACACAGGGTACTGGTTTTATCATGAAAATAACTTTGACAGAATCCCATAATTTTCTTGCTGCTAATTAAATCATAATAAATCAAATAATAAATTACAATCTAACATGCTTTGTGAATGAAGTACTATAACAGTAACTCTAAAAATTCCCAAATAATTCCCAGTGATATAAAAGGGTCTAAAAACCTTAAGTTCCAATTATCATAATTTTCCAGCAATTGTACAAGCCCTAATTTATTTTTATGCTCAAAAGCCCATATTAAAACATTGTGAATGAATCTCTAAAATTTCTCAACATAAAATTCTATAAAAAATTCAGGGATCAATGTTCTACTAGTCAAGATCTAAATCCAGAATTTTAACTGATTATAATTTATTTAAAACTTCCAAATAATTGAAACAACAAATCGGGCTAATAATCATTTAACACATGAAGTATAATATTTATTAATCATAAAATTCCAGGAAAATTACCATAAGTCTAAAACATCCTAAAACTCCCTCCTACCGAGTTTCATAATTTTTGGATTAGATTTAGTGCTTAAAATAAATAAATTACATTTTTATCATAATCCAAAATCTCAACTTTCGAGGTACCTAATTACCTCCAATTCCTTCACTATTTCAACCAGAGGGTTTTCATCATATCATCCCCCTCTCCTCCAAATTTCAAGGGCATACAAGAGCTTTTGCTCCTATGTCCTTCACAAAACTCAAACTCCCACCCACTGGATTTGAGCCAATCTCTTAGGGTAAAATCCACCCTAATCCACACCATGTTACCCAAGAGGGTAGACATAGACTCAACAAATCAGTGGCCACAACTTCAGCCTCTTTTGAGGAGATTTGTCCACTCCATTTCCAATCGTACTTTTCCCCAAAGTATCCCTCACCAAGACCTATCTAGGACTTGATACTTCCCTATTCAAAACTCGACCAATTGAGTTGAAATTTTGTACAGATCTTAACATTGATGCCAGGGACCACCACCCAAAATTTGGGGGAGTTTGGACTTAATTTCATCTCCTAATTAATTTTATAATGTTTATTAAAATTTTACAAAAAACTTTAGGCAAAAGTTCTCCAAAAATTCTCATTTTTGGACAGCCTCTCTATATACATATTATAGATCTCCAGTCCAAATTTCAAGTCATTTAGACATGTTATGAACCGTGGGCAACCATTTCAATTTCTGGTTAGCCTAGGTCTTGATCCCACCAAAATGAGTGCTGTGGTCAAACCACTCACCCAAATTGAATAAAATCAATTTTAAATTAAAGTAGACCCAGAGGGCTACAACTTTTGTGACTGGTCATTTTTCTTAATTCAGCCTCTAAGCTCCTCAATTTTTAACTTTAAAATAGGTGAGTTTTCATGTTCATTAATTATAAATTTCCTAAATAAATTATTTAATATTTTAACATCACTATTCGTCTTCTTCTCAAAACCGAACCAGTGAACAGAAAGTTTATTTTCCTGTAGTTTTCCGAATTCAATTTCCCGGCCATCCGGACACCTCCCTGGCCAGCCAGCCACCACCACCACCTCCGTTGAGGCGACGACTATCGATCGGCGGTGATTTGGCCGCCGGAGATGGCGGTTTCCGGCGAACTCGCCGCCATTAATTTACGGAAATACGATGAAACTCCCATCCGATCTAATCCTTTTGGACTCGATATCTCTCCTAAAGAATTTCTAAGATCTATCCATGAAAGAAGAAGTAGAGGAGGACCTTATTCGCGGTTTGGAGACGAGTTGATCGGCGGTTCGTCATGGCGCGGCGTTGGCGTCGTTCGATTTCTCCTACGATAACTCCAACTCCAAAGTATGAGATAAAATGGGTAAACTTTTGCTCTCTTACAGCAGGGAGGCTTTTATAGATTTCAAGGGGAGGAAGATGAAGAGGAGAAAGAGAAATGGCAAGAGATCAATGGTCATTTAATTGGTATTTAAAACCGATTTTCGGTTACAGGAAGTCAAGAGGTGGAAATGAATAGGCAAATCCTAGGTGGCAGCCTCCTATAGGACCTCTTTATTATTTTTACTCCATCTTTATGATAAAATTCGGCCATTAAGAGGGGGGGGGTTTCTTCTTCTTCATGCAATTAATCTTCACTTCAATATTTTCTCTCTCCTCCCACCATTAATTCTCTAAATTTCTCTCTCCTCCTAACAAAATGAAACTCCTAAAAAAATGTCACACCTTACACTCTATTGGCAGCCCTCTACGGTTTATAACTCCTCATGAGAATCATGAAGGGGGTGGTTCACCTTCCACCTTAAGTGGCTCTCTTTCTCACTTTCTCTCTCCTCCATTATTCTTCAAAATAAAGCTTTTGATTCCTCTCTCCTAGTCACCCATTTGACTAGTCAACCCTAGGTTATTGGCAGTCCTAATACATCCTATTAATCATGCAAATAGGGTTGGCCTAGAGGAGTGAGTGGTTTGAGCATGGGTTAGCCCAAATAGGCTAGGTTGACTTGACTTGGTCATTTTGGCCACTAGGGTTGACCCAAGTGGGTCCTTAGTGACTCATTGGGCCCACATGATGTTTAAGGGGGGGCTTAGAGCCATATTAATCCTACTAAGCCACCCAAATCCAGGGTTTTAGGAAATTACTAAATGCAGACCAAAATGGCTCACACTAATTTCTTGGATCATTTTGGTCCTTTTGGCTCTCTAAGGACTTGCCATGACTCAGGCATGCTCAAAGTCACTCCTAGGGGGGTCAAATTTGAAAATGGGATGTTACAAATCCCAATAAACAAAACAAAAATTTCGTCCCCGAAATTAAGGTTAAGTCTACAAGAGTTTTCTACCGGCACAAGCTAAGCTTGTAACATCCCATAAGGGTTGAAGTGCCTAAAATGTCAACAATTAGGGGCTAGTCCCCAATAAACAAAAAGTTTAGCCTATATCTTTTTAAATAATTCTACTAGCACGAGAAAATAAGGAAAAACACTAATACACCGGAGGAGTTGCGAGGTATACCTGACTAAAAAGCTCCGGATATTTCTCCTGCATCAGGTCCTGAGGCTCCCAGGTATGCTCCTCTCGTCCGTGGTTCCTACACAAGACCTTGACTAGCGGGATCTTCTTGCGGCGCAAGACTCGTATCCCCTGGTCATCGATCCGTATCGGTTCCAAATGCACAGACCGATCCGAGGCTACCGGCCCATTAGTGGCCGTAATCTGTAACTCCGGGCGTAGTAGAGCCCTCCTGAGTGAAGATACGTGAAAAACGTCGTGCAAGCCGACGAACTCCGGTGGCAGCTCAAGCCGGTAAGCTAGAGGACCGATCCGCTCCAGGATCCTGAACGGTCCCATGAATCTCAGGCTGAGCTTCTTCCGATGACCCCGCACCCGTGAAACTCCATGCATCGGCCGGATCATCAAGAACACCCGGTCCCCGATCTGAAACTCCACCTGGCGATGCCGAGCGTCATAATACTTCGCTTGCCTGCTCTGCGCCTCTAACATCCGGTCCCGGATCAGTCTCACCTGAGCCTCGGTGTCTTCCACAAACTCTGAGTCTAGAATCTTCGGATCCACGTCCTGCAGCCAAGATAACGGTATCCTACATCTTCTCCCATACAAGGCCTCGTAAGGAGCCATCCGTATACTGGATTGGTAGCTGTTGTTATATGAGAACTCCACCAATGGCAGCACCTTCTCCCAGGGCTCTCCGCGGTCTACAATACATTGTCTCAGGAGGTCTTCCAACGTCCGATTGGTACGCTCCGTCTGCCCGTCAGTCTGTGGGTGGAAAGCCGTACTGAACGTGAGACGGGAGCCATGGTAAGCCTACACCGATCTCCACTCTCTGGATGTAAACCGACCATCTCGATCTGATACGATCGTCCTAGGCACGCCGTGATAACGAATATACTGCTCCACGAACCTCCGAACCAACACTCCAACAGAGTCATCCTTCCTGATCGGGATGAACCTAGCCACCTTCGTCAGACGGTCCACGATCACCCAGATCGAATCGTTTCCCGTCCGTGATCGAGGTAGGCCATGGATGAAGTCCATCGCGATGTCCTCAAATTTCCACTCCGGCACCGGGAGTGGCTGCAATAAACTAGCGGGATGTCTACACTCTGCCTTCACTAACTGGCACGTCTCGCAGTGGGTCACAAAGTAGATGATGTCCTTCTTCATGCCCGACCAGTATAGGTTCTTCTTCAAATCTACCGTCATCTTTGTGATCCCGGGATGTATAGAAAATCTGCTATGATGAGCCTCGGCCATGATATCCTCCCGAATCTGGCCCCCATCCGGTATGTAAGTCTGACCTCTGAAACATATCAGTCCATCTCGCATCGAGTAGTCCCCAGCTGAGCCTGCCTCCAAGGCCTGGAAAATCGGCTCTAGCTTGGCATCACGCCTCTGCCAATCTCTGACTCTGTCATGAATATCATAGGTGGTGCTCGTACCGGCCAGGTACTCCTTGTACAGCTCAGGGTCATCAGGTGATACCAGAGTTGTAACACCCCAAAAATCTCAAAACTGGACTTGAGGTGCAGGCTGTTGGACACGGCCTGGGACACGGGCATGTCCCAGGGCGTGTCGGGGGTACACGGCCTGGGACACGGGCGTGTCCCAGGGCATGTCACTCAAGAAATGGCCGGTTTGAGTCAGGGAAGTACACGGCCCGGAACCAAGCCTTGAACACGGCCGTGTCAGTTTTGACACGGGCGTGTCCGATGCCGTGTGCCTACCCGTGTACTGCTTGTTAGTTTTGGAGCTCGATGAGGCAGGGGTGACACGGGCGTGTCACATGACTGACACGGGCGTGTCCGGTTCGACACGGGCGTGTCGATGCCCGTGTTCTGGTAGATTTCAGTCGGTACGAGTACCGCGTGTGCCGCTTAAGGGTACACGGCCTGTGACACGGGCGTGTCACAGGCCGTGTCAGCCAAAAATATGGGATTTTGGGAAAATCGTGGCCGTTCCTTTTCTCTATTTTGATCCAAGGGCTCAGGTGATTCCTTGCTGGATTAAAAACCAGAAGAGCTCATTCTTCATTTGGCTAAGTGAAGAGAGAAAGAGAGAGGAGGAAGAAGAAGGAGGAGGAGATCAAGCCACCGGCGGAGCTCCCGTGGTCCGATTCGAGATCCGAGGCCAGCACTGTGAAGGCAAAGCTGCTGCGGTGCTTTCTCACCGGCTAGAGTTTGATGGCTCCCAAGAGATCGTCGAGGGTAACGATCTCCCTTCTTAGGACATGTGAAGTCCTTCTTTTCTGCATTGCATAGGGAAAACCCTTCCTCGCGAGTGTGCGGTGGGTTGTGGCATCCCTTGGGGTAGATATGTGAAGTCTCCCTTGTTAGAGTCCGGAATTGGAGTACGGATCTAGGCATGCTATGTGAAGCCCATCTGGACATGTTGGTCTGGATTGGTGATGCTTGTTTGCATATCGGAGAAGACTCCGTGGTTATGGCTTGTTTTGCCTTGTGCCTACCTGTTGCTTGGTGCAGCAGGAAGTACTGGATGAAGTCCAGGAAATGAAGAGGGTTGGATGCAACTCTTGTGGCCGTGCGTTGCCACTTTGTGTGCGGTTGAGCCGTTGGGCTGCAACTCGATAAAAAGGCAGATTGCCGAACAGGAAAGGTGAAACCGACCCGCGCCTATAAATTGCCATGGATACTTCCGTATTCGAGGTAGCACGGCGACTTGAGCAACGGGGGGTGGCTGATCCGTACCTGCGTTATGTCCGTCCGACTGGTAAGCCTGGTTATAGGTTTTGTTGGAGCGCATAATGAGAGTCTTAGGCCCGCGCGCCAAAAAGACTAGAATGCTCAATACCGTGTAAACGGTGGTGTTGACCCTGGTTTTCCGGTGCACCAAGAATGTGCCCTGAGTGCACGGACTGTCGGGCCGTGTGGCCGACGGTTGTGATGGTTTGAGTGTGCCTGCGAGCACATATTTGCTATTGTTGATACCATGTTGTGCAGGGAAGGAATGCTACTGCCCCGAGAAAGGGGTAGGATTGTTATAATTGGGTCAGCTGAATGCTGACCGTTGCCGTGTTTGCCACCGTTTGGGTGGATTGTCCCTATGCAGGTGTTGGAGAGCCAAGTGGTAAATGAAGGGATGAAGCCCTTGCTGCTGTTGCTGCTGCTGCTGCGGCTGGCCCTTGAAGGCTATGCGAATGTTTTTGTTTGTTTTGCTTTTCCTCATGTATGGCCGGCCTGCGCGCCGATGTTTGTAATCCATACGGTGTGGAAAGAGGAACTGTAAGGCCTTAAGGCCAAACCCTGTGTATTTGTTGTACATTCCGTGGCTGTATATATAACTGTGGTTTATATATTGGACATTCCTGGTTAGAGTTCAATTGACAACTTAAAGCTTCCGCTAGCATGCTCTGAGTTAGGATGCGTGTATGGTTTGGTATTATCCTGTGACCTCACTGTCTGTTTGTGGCATATAGTTTGGAGCCCCGGCCGGACCTTCTACTATACGTCATGTAACGGATGGGGTCGTTACATTTTGGTATCAGATTCGTTCGGTCTTCCTCTTTCGAATTCGTGGTCGAATTCTTTTATGGGGTGGCGAGCGCGTGTTTGTGCGCCCTGCTGTAACGCTAATGAACTCTGGAATGTCCACTAAGGAATGTACATAATCTTGTTTGAGGAATCTGCGCGTTCCTTTTCTGTTGTTTTGCTTGCATGCGATCGCTAATGTGTGTCTTGTCCACCTATAGGTGACGCGTAGTGGTGCTGGGCAGTCTGAGCCCCAACGCTCTGATGAGAGTGCGGCACCAGCTGAGGTGCCAACACCTCCTCCATCTGCGGAAACTGTTCGCTTAGTTGCTGAGGCTCTATTTGCTATGATTTAGCCGACCGGGCAAGCGCAGCCGGCAGTAGTGCCAGTTCGTGTTGATGTAAGACCCGAGCCGGTTGAGGCTGTCGATCCACGAGCAGCTGACCTACAGTTGAAGCAATTCATGAGCTTCAGTCCGCCTACATTTACGGGACTGGGATCCCAACGCAGGCAGAGGATTAGTTATCGCATGTCAAGCGGATAATGACAGCGATCAGGGCGGAGGAAACTTTAAAGGTCACCTTGGCCACCTTCATGCTTGAAGGAGAGGCGCGGTTGTGGTGGGACGAGGTTGAGGTACACCATTTGGCGGGCAGGCAATTAACGCAAGTATCGATTGAGGAGTTCTCTCGAATATTTCTGGCGAAACATGTCCCAGCGGCGCAACGCATTGCCATGGAAAATGAGTTCCAACGGTTAAAGCAAGGAGAAGATAGCGTGGATACCTACCTGCATGAGTTTACAAGGTTGGGACGGTATGCGGGAACAATCTTCGCGGATGACCAAAGGAAAACGAATCGGTTCTATGAAGGATTGCGGGATGAGTTGAGGTTCCTGCTTTCGAGTTCAGTGAACCAAGGGTTTCAGGCGTTGGTTGATACTGCATGTGCGTTGGAGAAGGACATGAGACGGGTGCAAGGGAACAAGGGCTTGGTTGTGTCGAAGCCAGAGGTTCAAGCACCTCGCCCTAGCAAGTCGTTCTACCAGAAGAAAGGGGGCAAGAGGTCCAAGCCGTCTGGACAAGTGTCTACGACCGTTGTGTCGGGGGCGACGTCAAGGCCGGAGTCTCATACATGCTTTACTTGTGGCCGGGTGGGGCATATAGCCCGTGATTGTCGGGTTGTTCAGCCCAAAGGGGAAAAAAAGACGGGTGCGTCTTATGCTGAGAAGGGCAAAGCGGTGGTTGATTCCTCTGCGTCCCAGGCACAGCCCCGAGTTTATCACCTTGGTCAGCAGGAGGCGATTAAGCAAAGTGACGTCGTCACAGGTATGAGTTAATATAGCTTACTTGTTTAAGTGCTAGGTCCTTTTGTTATATATAGCTTGTGCATGATGTGTGTGCTGCAGGCTTTGTCCTGATTCAGAATCGTCCGGCGAGAGCCCTGTTTGATACGGGTGCTTCGCATTCTTTTCTGTCTGAGGACTTCGTATCTCGCATTGGGGTGCCGAGTCATGTGATGGTTGATAGTACAAGGGTGCTATTGCCGAATGGCTGTGTGATGCTTGCGGTTAGGGCTTGCGATGTGGATGTTCAAATAGGAAGTCAGGATTTCGGTTTGAGTGCAGCTGTGCTACCGTTATCGGAGTTTGATGTGATCTTTGGCATGGACTGGCTCTCGGAGCAGCGTGCCTTTATTGATTGCAACTCCAAGGAGATCACACTGGGCCAGAATACCGGACTTGTGACGAAGTTCGCTGGTATGCGAGGAGTTGGCGGGACTTTGTTGTCTGCGCTCCAAGTCATCAATGCTTTTCGGAAGGGCGCGGAGTTATTCTTCACGCTAATTCAAGCTGTTGAGCCAAAGGCCAGTGTCGGTGAAGTTCCGGTTGTGTCAGAGTTTGCCGATGTGTTTCCTAAAGATCTTCCTGGGTTACCACCCAGCGGGAGATTGACTTCTCTATTGAGTTGGTGCCAGGTGCTAAACCTGTGGCCCGCTCACCATATCGCGTCGTGCCAAAAGAGATGGCTGAATTGAAAGTCCAATTGCAAGAGTTGTTGGAGCAGGGATACATACGCCCAAGTATGTCACCTTGGAGCGTGCCTGTTCTATTTGTGAAAAAGAAAGACGGTAGTTTGCGGTTATGTATTGACTACCGCGAATTGAATAGGCTGACGGAGAAAAACAAATATCCGATCCCACGGATTGATGACCTATTTGATCAGCTGGCAGGATCAACGGTCTATTCCAAGTTGGATTTGAAATCGGGATATTATCAGTTGAGGATTCGGGAAGGTGACATTCCCAAGACGGCGTTTGGAACAAGCTACGGTCATTATGAGTTCACGGTAATGCCGTTTGGCTTATGTAATGCGCCTTCGGTATTTATGGACCTAATGCATCGAACGTTTCGAGAGTACTTGGATTTGTTCGTGATTGTGTTTATCGATGACATCTTAGTATACTCTCAGTCGGAAGAGGATCATGCAAACCATTTGCGGTTGTTCTTGCATACCCTGCGGAGGAATAAGCTTTATGCCAAGTTCTCAAAGTGTGAGTTCTGGCTCTCTTCAGTAGCCTTTTTAGGCCATGTGGTAAGTGGAGAAGGTATCGCGGTGGATCCGTTGAAGATAAGTGCCATTCGAGATTGGCCAGTGATGTCTTCAGTGGTCGAGGTCAGGAGCTTCCTTGGGCATGCGGGCTACTATAGACGGTTTGTGGAAAACTTCTCACGGATTGCTTTACCTCTGACCACGCTGACGAGAAAAGATCAAAGGTTCATTTGGACGCCGGAGTGCGCGCGTGCTTTTGAAGATCTGAAGAGTTGTTTGACCACGGCGCCTGTGTTGACATCGCCATGTGGTACAGATGGCTATGAGATCTATAGTGATGCTTCCGGGAGCGGCTTAGGCTGCGTTCTTCTACAGTTTGGTAAAGTGATTGCTTATGGCTCGCGCCAGTTGAAAGTGCATGAGCGGAATTACCCCATCCATGATTTGGAGTTGGCGGCGGTAATCTTTGCGCTCAAATTGTGGCGGCACTATCTTTATGGCGTGAAAGTGGATATCTATACAGATCACAAAAGCATAAAGTACTTGTTGGATCAGAAGGATCTGAATATGCAACAACGAAGATGGATGGAGTTCCTTGGGGACTACACCTTCGAGATGCACTATACTCCCGGGAAGGGAAATGTGGTCGCTGATGCTTTGAGTCGGAAGACTCCGGTACGGGCAAGCTGGTTGCAGAGGCATGATCAGCGTTTAATCCAGGAATTGGAAGTATTGGTGACAAGGGTTCGTCGACCGATACATGCTTGAACTGGACGGAGGTTCAATATGACCTTACAGACAGAGTTCGGCAAGCAACGGAGCTTGATGAAAGTCTCCAGCGCTATGCTAAAGATGGTCCGGATGACCAATTCTCTTGGGATAACGGTTTGTTACGAAGAAATGGTCGAGTGTGCGTCCCGAGTGTGGGTAAATTAAGGGAAGAGTTGATGTACGAAGCTCACTTTGCAAAGTACTCAGTTCACCCAGGGAGCACAAAGATGTACAGAGATCTGAAAAAGCTATTCTGGTGGCCCGGACTAAAGAAAGATGTAGCACGTTATGTGGCTGAATGCAATACCTGTGCATTGGTGAAAGCAGAATGCCAGAAGCCTGGCGGTTTCCTGAAGTCGTTACCTATTCCGGAGTGGAAGTTCGATGACATTTCGATGGATTTCGTGCACGGGTTGCCGAGATCTCAACGCGGTCATGATTCAATTTGGGTGATTGTGGACCGGTTGACAAAAGTGGCGCACTTCCTTCCAAACAAAAGAGACGATTCAGTGGAAACCTTGGCCAAGCTCTATGTGGAGCAGATTGTTCGACTGCACGGTGTTCCTCGGAGCATCGTCAGTGACCGTGATGGGCGATTCACATCAAATGATTGGCGGCTAGTTCATCAAATGTTGGGTACAAAATTAGCGTTTAGTACGGCCTTTCATCCCCAAACGGATGGCCAAACTGAACAAACCAACAGGACGATGGAGGACATGCTCCGCATGTGCGCCCTAGACTTTGGTAAGAGATGGGAAGATTATATTTTTCTTGTAGAATTTGCCTATAATAATAGCTACCAAGCAAGCATCGGTATGGCACCATTTGAGGCGTTGTATGGTCGTAAATGCCGTACACCGTTAGCTTGGGCAGAAGCAGGTGAATCTAAGCTGAGTGGGAAAAAGGAAGTCGAAGAAGCTACCTCGCTTATACGCTCTATTCGGGAGAGGCTATTGATAGCCCAAGATCGTCAATCAAAGTACTACAATGCCAAACACCGGAACGTGGAGTTCGCGGTGGGTGATTGGGTATATTTGAAGATCAAACCCTTCAAAGGCGTGTCCAGGATTCGGCGTTTGAAAAAGCTAAGTCCGAGGTATCTTGGTCCATTTGAGGTGGTGGAGCGAGTTGGGGAAGCTGCTTATCGACTAGCACTTTCAGCAGACTTGGGTGGATTACATGATGTATTTCACATCTCAGTACTTCGTAAGGCTGTCAAGGATCCAGCTCAAGTAGTGGAGAATGATCGGGTACCGGTCGAGTATGGGCTAACGACGAAGGTTCGACCCATTCGGATCGAGGATCTAGCCGAGAAACAGTTGCAGAACAAAGCGATCGGGATGGTCAAGATCCGATGGGACAATTGTGGCCGTGAAGAGCTAACATGGGAGCGAGAGCAGACCATGCGAGCTGAATTTCCCGAGCTGTTTGTATAAACTGTAGATCATGTACCTTTTGTTATAACAGAGTTATCAAGTTATAGCATTGTATTTTCTTATTTCCTTACCGTGTCAAATTTCGGGACGAAATTTTAGTTAGGAGGGGAGGATTGTAACACCCCAAAAATCTCAAAACTGGATTTGAGGTGCAGGCTGTTGGACACGGCCTGGGACACGGGCATGTCCCAGGGCGTGTCGGGGGTACACGGCCTGGGACACGGGCGTGTCCCAGGGCGTTTCACTCAAGAAATGGCCGGTTTGAGTCAGGGAAGTACACGGCCCGGAACCAAGCCTTGAACACGGCCGTGTCAGTTTTGACACGGGCTTGTCCGATGCCGTGTGCCTACCCGTGTACTGCTTGTTAGTTTTGGAGCTCGATGAGGCAGGGGTGACACGGGCGTGTCACATGACTGACACGGGCGTGTCCGGTTCGACACGGGCGTGTCGATGCCCGTGTTCTGGTAGATTTCAGTCGGTACGAGTACCGCGTGTGCCGCTTAAGGGTACACGGCCTGTGACACGGGCGTGTCACAGGCCGTGTCAGCCAAAAATATGGGATTTTGGGAAAATCGTGGCCGTTCCTTTTCTCTATTTGGATCCAAGGGCTCAGGTGATTCCTTGCTGGATTAAAAACCAGAAGAGCTCATTCTTCATTTGGCTAAGTGAAGAGAGAAAGAGAGAGGAGGAAGAAGAAGGAGGAGGAGATCAAGCCACCGGGGGAGCTCCTGTGGTCCGATTCGAGATCCGAGGCCAGCGCTGTGAAGGCAAAGCTGCTGCGGTGCTTTCTCACCGGCTAGAGTTCGATGTCTCCCAAGAGATCGTCGAGGGTAACGATCTCCCTTCTTGGACATGTGAAGTCCTTCTTTTCTGCATTGCATAGGGAAAACCCTTCCCCGCGAGTGTGCGGTGGGTTGTGGCATCCCTTGGGGTAGATATGTGAAGTCCCCCTTGTTAGAGTCCGGAATTGGAGTACGGATCTAGGCATGCTGTGTGAAGCCCATCTGGACATGTTGGTCTGGATTGGTGATGCTTGTTTGCATATCGGAGAAGACTCCGTGGTTATGGCTTGTTTTGCCTTGTGCCTACCTGTTGCTTGGTGCAGCAGGAAGTACTGGATGAAGTCCAGGAAATGAAGAGGGTTGGATGAAACTCTTGTGGCCGTGCGTTGCCACTTTGTGTGCGGTTGAGCCGTTGGGCTGCAACTCGATAAAAAGGCAGATTGCCGAACAGGAAAGGTGAAACAGACCCGCGCCTATAAATTGCCATGGATACTTCCGTATTCGAGGTGGCACGGCGACTTGAGCAACGGGGGGTGGCTGATCCGTACATGTGTTATGTCCGTCTGTCTGGTAAGCCTAGTTATAGGTTTTGTTGGAGCGCATAATGAGAGTCTTAGGCCCGCGCGCCAAAAAGACTAGAATGCTTAATACCGTGTAAACGGTGGTGTTGACCCTGGTTTTCTGGTGCACCAAGAATGTGCCCTGAGTGCACGGACTGTTGGGCCGTGTGGCCAACGGTTGTGATGGCTTGAGTGTGCCTGCGAGCACATATTTGCTATTGTTGATACCATGCTGTGCAGGGAAGGAATGCTACTGCCCCGAGAAAGGGGTAGGATTGTTATAATTGGGTCAGCTGAATGCTGACCGTTGCCGTGTTTGCCACCGTTTGGGTGGATTGTCCCTATGCAGGTGCTGGAGAGCCAAGTGGTAAATGAAGGGCTGAAGCCCTTGCTGCTGTTGCTGCTGCTGCGGCTGGCCCTTGAAGGCTATGCAAATGTTTTTGTTTGTTTTGCTTTTCCTCATGTATGGCCGGCCTGCGCGCCGATGTTTGTAATCCATACGGTGTGGAAAGAGGAACTGTAAGGCCTTAAGGCCAAACCCTATGTATTTGTTGTACATTCCGTGGCTGTATATATAACTGTGGTTTATATATTGGACATTCCTGGTTAGAGTTCAATTGACAACTTAAAGCTTCCGCTAGCATGCTCTGAGTTAGGATGCGTGTATGGTTTGGTATTATCCTGTGACCTCACCGTCTGTTTGTGGCATATAGTGTGGGGCCCCGGCCGGACCTTCTACTATACGTCATGTAACGGATGGGGTCGTTACAAGAGTGATGTGCATTTCTTCGAAACTTCATAGTAGCTCCATGGACATAAGCTGAGGTCCTGCTCCGGCTGTGGCAGCTCTCTGGCTCAGTGCATCGGCCACCACGTTTGCCTTACCCGGATGGTAGTGCATCTCATATTGATAGTCCGCTAGAAATTCCACCCATCTGCATTGCCGGATGTTCAGCTCCTTTTGTGTATCCACATACTTCAGATTTTTGTGATATGAAAATATGTCGCAGTGAACTCCATAGAGGTAGTGCCGCCAGACCTTTAATGCAAAAATGACCGCTCCCATCTCCAGATCGTGAACTGGGTAGTTCTATTCATGTTTCTTTAACTGGCGGGAGGCATAAGCGATCACATGTCCCTTCTGCATCAAAACTGCTCCCAAGCCCTGGTAGGAGGCATCTGCATAAACCTGAAATCCTTCTCTCCCCGACGGGAGGGCAAGAATCGGGCTGAAGTGAGTCGATTTTTCAGCTCCTGGAACGCCGTCTCGCACTGCGGTGTCCAGACAAATGGTATTTCCTTCCTCGTCAGAGAGGTAAGTGGGAGGGCAAGCCTAGAAAAACCCTCTACGAACTTCCGGTAATAGCCGACAAGTCCTAGGAAGCTCCGTACGTCGGTAGCTGTCTTCAACTTTGGCCAATCTCGGACTGCCTGAATCTTGGCTGGATCCACTGCCAACCCTGCTCCGCTAATAACGTGTCCCAAAAAGGCCACCTCCTTCAGCAGAACTGACACTTGCTGAACTTGGCATACAACTGATGCTCCCGTAGCCTCTCTAAAGTCAGCGTCAGATGCCTCGCGTGCTCCTCCTCGGTCCTCGAGTAAATGAGGATGTCATCGATGAAAACGATAACAAACACATCTAGATACGACTCGAAGACCCGGTTCATGAGAGTCATGAACGCTGATGGCGCATTTGTGAGCCCGAAGGGCATCACGGTAAACTCGTAGATTCCATACCTGCTACTAAAAGCAGTCTTCTGAATATCCTCTTCTTTGATCCGCAGCTGATAATAGCCCGATCTCAAGTCCAACTTCGAGAAGAAGTGGGCTCCCTCCAGCTGGTCAAACAGCTCATCTATCCTTGGCAGAGGATAGGTATTCCTGACTGTTAGTCGGTTCAACGCTCGGTAATCGATACACAACCTGAGTGTTCCGTCTTTCTTCTTGACGAACAACACTGGGGCTCCCCATGGCGAAGAGCTCGGCCGAACAAACCCGGCTTCCACTAATTCCTGCAACTGACTCCGGAACTCCGTCAACTCCCTTGGGGCCATGCGGTAGGGAGCTCTGGATGCCGTCTTAGCCCCTGGCACAAGCAATATCTGGAAGTCCTGCTCTCTATGCGGGGGTAGCCCTGGTAGATTTTCCGGGAAGACGTCCTCAAAATATCGCACTACGGGAACATCGGATAAAGATCCCTTGACTTCCGTCATCTCGAAAAGAATCTGATAGATCTCGTCGCCCTGCATGTGGGCCTTGACCGTCTAAATAGATGATAAGAAAATATGGGACGCAGATCTAATACCTTCCATCATGATGAAAGAATCCCCATATCTAAGGGTAATCTTCTTGGCCAAGCAGTCAATCTGGGCATGGTTCCAATGGAGCCATGATATTCCCAGAATCAGATCATAGTCCGGCAGTGGCAAAATCGTCGCTGGCACTTCGAAAGGTTTCTCGCCTATCCATGCCTCCATATTGCAATGAGATGAGGTGAACAACTCCGACCCGTCAGGTAGCCGTATCTTCATCATCGACCCCGTGAATTTCTCCACGCCATCCAACCATTGGATAAAGGTCTCCGACACAAACGAGTGCGAGGCACCCGTGTCGAAGAGAGTGTGTGCGGGTTTGCCGCAAATGAAGACAATGCCTGAGATTGTGACTTAACTTAGAGTTCTGTTCTTGGTTTTTACTACCTAATGCTACAAACAATAGTCTTCTAGGAAAGGATGGAAAAAGAATTGAAACAAGCAAACAGAACCTTGTCGTACCTGTGACCACTTGCTCAGGATGCCGGGGTTGGGCCAGGTCCAGTGCATATACCTGCTCCCTTTCCTGCCTACGGTCTCCGCCCTGGTATCCTTGTCCTTGACCGCGTCCTCGGCCTCCATAGTGCTGAGCAGGTGGGGCAATCTGCGGCGCTAGAGGGGGCCCCCTTCTTATAGGGCAGTTCCTCTTGATATGTCCCACCTAGCGACAATGAAAACACTCTGGTGGAGGGTAAGCCCTCCCTCCTGGTCTCTGCACATCCTGTATCTGTGGTCTTGGTATCTCCCGCATCTGGGGAGGCTGGGGAGCCAGAGCCACCTGCTCCCTCGGCTCCTGTCTCACCTCCTAACGAGGCTGATCCTCCATCCTGCCCATATCTGTAGCACGGCCTCGTCGCTGCTCATTTCTTGCTCCACGATTCTGATCCTCCGTTGGCCATTTCTGGCCTCGGGTAGCGTGCCAGTCTGCCTCGATCCTCTTGGCCATCTCTAGAATCCGAGAAATAGGCCCATCGGACACGAACAGTAGGGCCTCCCTCAAATCCTCCTTCAAACCCTTGTAAAATCTCTTGGTGTACCCGGCTTCGTCCAGCTGATAAGAGTCTGCATATCGAGCCAGATGATCAAACTCCCGATGGTATTCCAACACCGACCTAGTGCCCTGCTTCAACTGTAAGAACTGGTCTTCAACCTCATCCCTGGCCGACTGCGGAACAAAATGTTTCAACAACGCGACCCTGAATTCTCCCCAAGTGACCTCCGCAACCTCCCTGTCGGCATAAGTCTTGTCTAGGAGCGTCTTCCACCACCTCTTAGCATGGGACTCTAGGCAAGAGACCACCAATGCCACCCTCTCCTCCACCGGGCATCGTATCCCTGTCAGCATCTCATGCATGATGTCCAACCACTCCTCTGTCCGGACTGCCGTCTTTGTCCCTAAGTAGGACGGGGGAGAGAGTCCTCGGAAGATACTCAGCCAGTTGGCTCCCGAAATCAGCTGCGGAGCTGGAGCCTGTTGAGCCCTGAAGGCTTCTAGGATGACAGTCAAAGTCTGCCCCATATCCGTCTGTAGGAAAGGAGCGGGAACTGGTGGAGGTGGTGCAGCATCCAGAGTCTGCAGAACCTCACCCTGTGGAGTAGGCTGTGCTGGAGGCTGCGAATAAGAAATTTTCACTATGAGAAGTCGGTACATAAGAACAACAAGTGGACAATTATATGTGATTCCCCATATGGCCACACCACTGCTTCCGCTGCTTAGTTTGTCCGCAAACTAAACTCGCGCGGGGGTGACCCAGGGATTTGTGGACTGCTACTAATCCGATCGATGTTTCCTCTGATACCACTTGTAAGACCCCATTTTTTTTTCTTTTCAAAAACCGGGGTCTTATGCCCTTATTTCTAGTTTTACATTATGCTGCACTCTGATGTTTCTGTGGACACTCCCTTCGTGGAGCTTTATTTATATTATATGTGATTTGCCCCTTTTACTACTTCTGTGGACTGCATATCTTTAATACTTGCTACTATAAATGTGATCGAAAAAGGCCGGCAGAATCGGCGCTTTGTAGTGACAACTTCCCGAGAGCGAAGGCATCACCGCAAAGCGGCGGTTCTGGGCATAAGACCCCGGTTTTTGAAAAGAAAAAAAAAGGGGTCTTATAAGTAACCCCGAAAGGTCTTTTGGAAACACATCCAGGAATTCCGACACAACAGGTACCTCATTCACACAAGCCTTTGGCTCTACCGCTGCTACTAGCGTGAAGAACAACTCGGCACCCTTTCTCACGGCCTTCCGAACTTGCAGAGCAGATATTAACATCTCATTTATCCCCTGCATGCCGCGAAACCTTATTTCTTGTTCAGTGTTCTGACCCAACACAACTTCCTTAGAATTACAATTAATGCGAGCATGCTGCTCTGACAACCAATCCATACCGAAGATTATGTCGAATTCCGAAATCGGCAACACAAGTGCTTCCAATCTGAAGTCCCAACTTCCTATTTTCCCTTCTACACACCCAGACTAATCCGCGCACAAAACACATCCGTTAGGTAAGAGTACCTTCAAACTTTCTGTCGTGCCTCGTATCGGCGCGCCAATGCGCAATACGAAATCCTTTGACAGAAAAGAATGTGACGCACTAGTATCAAACAGTGCTCGTGCTGGATGATCCCAAATTAGGACGAAGCCTAACATAGCAATAGCACAATAAACACCAAAAACATAGCAGCACTACACAAAGGGAAAAGAACTAAGAGATCACGCGCACCTGTGACGACGTCGGCCTGCTTAATGGCCTCCTGTTGTCGCAGATTGAAAACTCGAGGCTGCACTTATGAAGCAGAAGACTCCGCCACCGCCTTCCCTTTTTCCGCATAGGACGCGCCCGGCTTCTTGTCACCTTTCGGAGGACCAAACCGACAGTCCCGAGCAAGATGTCCTGGCTTGCCACACGTATAGCAAGTGCGGGATTCATAGCCCGACGACGCTTCCGAAGTAACTGATGAAGGAGCTTGCCCAGAATGTCTGGACCTCTTACCCCATTTCTTTCGAAATCCATTTCTCTCCGGACGCGGCGGTTTGAACTCCGTTTTTGCAACAGTCAAAGGTCCTTTAGATTGTCCTCGCTTCAAATCTGCTTCCAATGCCCTCGCGGTGCAGACCAGAGCTTGAAATACCTGATTCACGGAACTCGAGAGTAAATGCCGCAACTCATCCCGCAGTCCCGCATAAAATTGACTGGTCTTGCGCTCTTCCTCAACAAAGATAGCACCCGCATAACGCCCCAACCGCGTGAAATCATGCAGATACTCATCCACGCTGCACTCCTTTTGAGTCAACTGCTGAAACTCCAATTCCAAAGCAATCCGTTGCTGCAATGGCAAATGCTTGCCCAAGAACAACCGAGAGAACTCGTCCATAGAGACTCCTGTCAACTGTCTGCCTTCCAAGTGGTGCAGTTCTACCTCATACCACCACAGCTGAGCTTCTCCTTCAAGAAGAAAAGTGGCTAATGTGACTTTCTGTTCCTCCTCAACCCGAAGGGCGGTCAAGATGCGCTTGATCCGAGCAAGCCAATCCTCTATTTGAGCTGGGGAACCCGCCCCGGTAAACGTCGGAGGATGAAAGCTCATAAACCGCTTCAGTTGCTGATCTACGGCACACTGATCAACCGCTATGCCCACCGGTTCTTGACGTACTGCCACAGGCACGGGACCCTCAGGCCGAGCTTGCCCTGCCTGCTGAGCATTCATCACCGCAAGTACCGTTTCTGTAATAAAACGTACAGTTTCAGCTGATGGAGGAGGGGTGGCACCTCTGCCGGTGCCGCACTCTCAACAGAATGCTGAGGTTCTGACTGACCCGCAACACTTCGCGTCACCTATATGTGTCAAACCACACAATTCAGCGACAAGCCACACAACAAATAGTCAAAACAAACACACAAGTGTAACACACCAGTGCCGTTCAATCCTATGTGGACATGTTTGAGTTCAATTTTATACACTCATACACGAGCTCGCCACCCCACAAAAGAATTCGTCCAAAAATTCAGAGGAGGGAACCAAGGAATCTGATACCAAATTGTATCACCCCTACCCATTACGTGCAACATAGTAGAAGGTCCGGCCGGGGCCCCACACCATGTCTTACAAACAGGCGGAGACGTTACTAAGAAATACCAAATATGCATCCTATCATAGAGCATTCTAGCGGAAGTTTAAAGGGTTGCAGGAATGAACTCAAACATCAACACAGAAGTCCACAGCTAAACCAAACATGCCATAATATAAAACCACAAGTACGGCCTTATGGCCTATTACAAGTGTTTCTCTTTATACAAGAAGGTATCTTCCATACATCGGCACGCAGGCCGGCCACACATGAGTTCTTACACATGGTACAAAATAGCCTTTAAGGACTAGCACTTAGCAGCAGCAACTTAGGGTCTTCCACCCTCGTACATGCTTGGCCCTTCTTGACCTGCACGCAAAAGATCCACCAAGCAGTGGCAAACAATGCAACGGTCAGCATTTGGCTGACCATTTATAACGACCCTGTCCCTGGCTCAGGACAACGGAATTCCTTCCCTGCATAACACTTATATACAATCAAAAGGGTATGCTTTAGCACATCACACTTGTACGCCAGTACAAGTCATCATCCATCACAAACGTCGGCACGACGGCCCGACGTTCCATGCTCTCAGGGCACATTATCGGTGTACCGGAAAACCAGGGTCCCACCACTATTCAGAGGTCCCAGACATGACGGCAATTTGTGAGCATTCCAATCCTCCATGGCTCAAATAGCCAGAGCGATTCTTATTCTGTTATCCTAACAGGGCCTTAAGCACCCCACGGTTAGACAACAAGAACGCGGGTACAGATCAGCCTTGCCCGTAGCTCACATACGTCAGCGTCGATCAGGACTGACACGGGTACAGCTTCACCTTGCCCGTTCGCCACACAGGCTTTTCCACAATTACAGCCCCACCGGCTCAACAAGTAGCATTCACAACTACAAGGGTTGAGATCACACAGCATCAACCCATCCACATACTATCCTACTGCACCAAGCTACAGGTGTCCACCAAGAACATCACACGTATCACAATAATACCGAGTCTTGCTCTGATATTCATACAATCATCACCACCCCGGACCAATCATGTCCAGATGGCTTCACACAGCATGCTACCCGTACTTCTCGCTTCCGGGACTACTCCAACAAGAATCAAGGGATGGAGTTCAACATCCTAAGAGAATTCAACTCTACCTTTGTAGAGGATTCATGCATATGCAAAAAGGAAGGATTTCACAAATCCAAGGAGGAAGTCGTTACCCTTGGAGGACGTTTTGGAGCCCTGACACACACTGCTTGGAGCTTTGCCTTCCCGAATATGGCCTCTGATCGCGAATCCGAGCTTGGACTAGCTGGATCTCCCTCTCCATCCTCCTTCTTCTTCTTCCTTCCTTCTTCCTCTTTCCTTCTCTCACTTAAGAAGATAAAGTGAGGAAAAGCTAGCTGGTTCGGGGTCTTAAAGGGGCTGGAAAAACTAAAGACCACCGGATCTGGAAAGAGGGAAACAAACGGCCGAGATCTGCAGAAAAAGTCAATTTCGGCCCTGACACGCCCTGTGACACGCCCGTGTCAAAGGCCGTGTCCCTTAAGCGGCCCTTAAGCGGCAAAGAACTGTCTCACCACACGGGTTGAACACGCCCGTGACCACTACCTAACCTGACAAGGCCTGAGACACGCCCGTGTCTCTGGCCGTGTCGCCTCTCTCGACGAATCTCGTCGATCGCCAAGATTAGTCTCGCCGATCATCGACATGATCTCGCCAATCGTCGAGAAGGACACTGTTGGGTACATTGGAAAATGTGTACCTGATTTGAAGAAGCCCAACCTAGCTCAATGATATACATCAAGGTGTATTTGATGTTGTTTTTGAGTTGACATGTGCAGGTGAAGAATTGATAAAGTATGCAGAAAAAATTCTAAGTCCAAGTGTCGACACAGAGAAGGATGTGTCGACACATAGAAGAAATTAGTCGACATCAACACTGGGAAGCAGTGTCGACACATAGCAGTTAGTCTACAACTACACTGGGAAAAAGTGTCGACACAGAGGAAGTATGTCGACACATAGAAGAAATTAGTCGACATCAACACTGGGAAGCAGTGTCGACACATAGCAGTTAGTCTACAACTACACTGGGAAAAAGTGTCGACACAGAGGAAGTATGTCGACACATAGCAGTTAGTCTACAATGATACTGGGAAAGTGTGTCGACACAGAAGAAGTAAGTCGACACAACACTGGGAATTTGTGTCGACACAGAAGAAAAGCGTTCGACCTCAACATTGGGAAAATGTGTCGACACTGAAGGATATAGTCGACCTCAAGTTTGTCGACACCAGCAGTATGTGTCGACACAGAAGAATATAGTCGACCTCAAGTTTGTCTACACCAGCAGAATATGTCGACACATTGTGATTAAGTCGACACTTACTGAGTTATGATTCTACAACAACTGTGTCGACACACAGGACTTGTGTCGACACACTGAAGAGTCAAGACCAAGTTATTTTCAGAAGAAGCTGTGTCGACTCAAAGGCAACTTAGTCGACATCACTGAAGACTGTGTCGACACCAAAGTCAATTGTGTCGACACAGATAGACAGATGGTCTCGACACTTTCTGATAGACTGTCTCGACAACTTGTGGTTCAAGACTAAGGCACAGGACTTGTTTGAAGACTTGACAGCTGTGGGTTGCCACCGGTTAACTGAAGCTGTCAGACTTGTCAGAAAACGGTTAGAAACCGGATCAGCCGGTTACCATGAAGAAAGTCTATAAATAGACAGATTCAGAAGGAGAACAACAAGAACAAAACTTTTGAAAACATTGATAAGAATCAAAAAGTTGAGAAGGATTACAATCCAATTCATTTCAAGAAAGTGCTTGGCACTTAAGAAGATCTTCTCCGGAAGATCAAAGAAGACTATCTAAGGATAGATCAAAGAAGAGTTCTAATCAGAATTCAGAAGAATCATTCAAAGTGCTGGATAGAGAGAGATCAAGCCAGAATTTGAAGAAGAAGAAAGAAACCACCAGTGGATTCTCAAGAAGCTGTTTGGAAATCAACTCAGCTAAGTTTATATTCAAGAAGCTTTGAAGAAAGCTCAGATACAGTTGATTTCATCAGCTGATCAAGAATTGTCTTGGCCTTTTCTCTCTCAATTTAGGCAAGACAGTTAAATACTCTTTTCTATATTTCTGTAGGATCTGTTTACACAGATCTGAGTTGTAAGCCTGTGTTATAAAGGCTGAGTGTAGGAGTGTTGAACTCTGAGTGGTAGGGCTGTTTGCCTGAGTGTAGGAGAAGGGTCTTCTCTGAGTTGTAGGCCTTGGGGCAAGGCTGAGGTAGGGCTGTTGTGCCTGAGTTGTAGGAACCAGTTGGGTTCTGAGTTGTAGGATCTGTTGATCTGAGATTAGTGGAAGTTTGGCCGAATCTAGCATACTGCTAGATAGGTGAAGGGGGAAAGTGGATGTACCCAGACCTTGGGGAACCACTATAAATCATTGTGCAATCTGTGATGTTTTATTTTCTGTGATTGCTGTGATTATTGTGTTAGCCATTGAATTGAATTCTGCCTAAAAGTTTTTATAAAAAAAAGTAGAACCTATTCACCCCCCCCCCTCTAGGTGTTTAGGTTGTCTTGAAAGTAAAACTATCAAGTGGTATCAGAGGGAGGTTCCTCAAAAAGGACTTAACAGTCTGAGGTAGATCTGAAAGGCAGATTCAAGATTCAAGAAGATGGGTTCTGGAGAGAATCATAAGGAGCTAGGGTCTATGAAATTACCCATATGCAAGAAAGAAATTTTTGGAATTTGGAAAGAAAGAGTCAGACTGTTTATGGAAGCATCTGACCCAAGAATTTACATCACAGTACAGGAAGGCCCCTTCATTCCAATGAAGGTATCAGTTCTTGATGCAAATATCCAAACTCCAAAGAGTTATTCAGAAATGACCAAGGATGAAATCATCTTGGCAACCATGGATAAAAGAGCTCAGAACATTATTGTGAGTGCCATAGATGATTCAACATTTCAGAATCTGATTCACTGCAAGACCTCCAAGGAAATGTGGGACACATTGATTGTCTACATGGAGGGATCTGAAGAAGTAAGGCTGGACAGGAAGTCTATGCTAAATCAGGAGTATGAAAGCTTTAGACAAGGAAAATCTGATAGCATAACTGAGTGCTATAAGAAATTCTATAGAATTGTGAATGAGCTAATATCCTATGGAAGAGTCTTCAGTACCTATGAACTGAATGACAAATTCTTAAGATCCTTATCAAAGGATTGGGATACAAAGATCTGTGCCATAAGAGAAGTGGCTAAATTGTCAGAGATATCTCCTCCAACCCTGTTTGGAAAGTTGCTATCCTATGAAATGCAACTTATGGTGAGGAAGGAGGAGGAAAGAAACTCAAGAGGAGAGCATAGAGAAAAGACTGTGGCATTCAATGCAGAAGCCACTAGAAAGAATAGGAGGAAATCACCATCTCCTCCTAAGGAAGTTACAGAAGATAGTTCTGAAAGTTCAAACAAGGGTTCTGAAAGCTGTGATTCAGATGCAGATTTTGCTGCATTCACAAGACAATTCCAGAGGTTCTTGAAGAAGAAGCAGTGGAAGTCTAGGCCTTCCCATCACAGCAAGTTGATGACTATTATAAGAAGAAAAGGTCATCAAGGAAAGAGAAGAGCAGATCAAAACCCAGCAAAGCCACTACTTCAAAGATTGTCTGTTATTGTTGCAATAGGCCTGGACATGTAGTGGCTGATTGTCCTGACAAGAGAAAGGAATCTTCAGAAAAGAAGAAGACTTATCAGAAAGGCAAGAAGGAGAAATCCTTTGTAGCAAAGAAAGATAAAAGTCTGTCAGACCAGTCAACTTCAGAATCAGGATCTGAAGCTGAAGCATATATTGGACTATATGCTGCATCTGAGGAAGAGGAGTTTATGCAGTTGCTAGACTCCATCAATGAACATCAATGCATGGGGTTGATGACAAGATCAGAAGAGGACATATGCCAGAATCAGTCTGGTCCTAATGAGGTAAAATGTCCTTCCAGTACATCTGTTTGTAGTACAAGTGAAGAATCAGCTACATCTGCATCAAGTGATGAAGATG
This sequence comes from Platanthera zijinensis, assembly GCA_039513925.1. Taxonomy (NCBI): domain Eukaryota; kingdom Viridiplantae; phylum Streptophyta; class Magnoliopsida; order Asparagales; family Orchidaceae; genus Platanthera; species Platanthera zijinensis. The sequence continues at coordinate 69,221,181 of CM077092.1, read as the reverse complement.
CATCTGGATCTGAAGGAGATGTCTATCAATTGATAGACAAGTATGGGGACTTGTTGCAGGCCCTTAAGAAAAGCAAGAACCTGGTTAAAACTCAGGCTCAGGAAATTGCTGAACTAAGGGTAGCAACAACTGAGTTAGAAAAAGTCCTTGATCAAAAATTAAATGAAATTGCCAAGCTGAAGAATATAACTATTATTCAGATGGGCACAATTAATTATACTAATGATCAAGTGAAGAGTCTGGAGGCCAGACTTAGAATTGAAAGGGATTTAGTGGCTAGTTACTCTAAGCCAAAATCTGTCTTACCCTTGATAGATGAATTTGTCACTCAGAAGGGTAAGGCTGGATTAGGATTTAAAGGTAACTCCAGGGCTGGCAGATTCAAGAGGAAAGGCAAAGCCCCTATTCAGCCACTAAACCTTTCAGTCCCCATAAAGTTTAGTAAGGTGAAAGTGCCTTCTAACATATATGATCATGAAGACATTCAAGGTCATATTAAGACTAATGTTCTGAAGAACAAGGGTGTAAATGCAAGCAGGCCTACCTATGGTCATAAACCCAATGGTTTTAAGAAATCAGTAGGTGAAGTTGCAACAGCACCAGCAATGAACAGAAATTCTTCTGACAAGGATGTATCTAGATCTAGATACAATAAGTTTGAATGTTGGTGCTGTGGCAAGAGAGGCCATTTTGCATTAGACTGCTGGTATAACACAAGTGTTATAAAGAATAAGAGTCTACCTGTTAGAAGAGGCTATGATAACTTTATTAATGCTAACCTGAACCAAGGACCCAAGACTTACTTGGGTTCTAAGGGTAAGTAATTCTGTATTGCAGGTGAATCCAAGTAACCATGCCCCTATATGGTACTTGGATAGTGGTTGTTCCAGGCACATGACTGGAACAAAGGGGCTGCTGAAGGAGTATTCATCTGTCAAAGATGGACCTAAAGTGATCTTTGGTGGATCTGAGAAGGGAGTCATCAAAGGGTTTGGTAACATTTCTTCTAACCTAATTACTATCACCCAAGTGGCCTATGTAAAAGGTTTGAAACATAATCTAATAAGCATAAGCCAGCTGAGTGATCTAGGATATGACATTTCATTTGGTAAGGATGGATGTCATATCAAAAGGTCAAGTGATCAAGAGATCATATTGACTGGGTATAGGAAGAGAAATGTATATTGCCTTAATTTTGAATGTGAAAATAAGGCTTCCCCCATTTGTCTTGTAGCTGATGACAATGCTTCCCATTGTGTTAAGTGGCACAAGAGATTGGCTCATCTAAACTACAAGATAATTGGCCAACTCATTAGTAAAGAACTAGTGAGGAATGGGCCTCAAGTTAAGTGTATAAAGGAAGGGGTATGCTCAGCTTGTCAAAAGGGCAAGCAGACAAAATCCTCATTTCAAAGCCTTGAAAACAAGGATTCTGTGAGGTGCTTATACCTCTTGCATATGGATCTTTTTGGTCCTATGCCAGTTCATAGTCTAGGTAGGAAGGTCTACACTTTTGTGGTTGTAGATGACTATTCTAGATTTACATGGGTGTTCTTTCTGAGACAAAAATCTGAAACCCCAAGTGTATTACTTAATTTTGTAAAGCAAATTCAGAATGAACTGAATAGTACAGTGGTCAAAATCAGAAGTGACCATGGTACTGAGTTTCAATCTGAAAGCATAACAAACTTGTGTAAAGACTTTGGGATTTTCCAAGAGTTCTCCTCACCAAGAACACCTCAGCAAAATGGAATTGCTGAAAGAAAGAATAGAACATTAATTGAAGCTGGTAGAACTCTATTGAGTGACACCTCTCTCCCAGAATATTTTTGGGCTGAGGCAGTTAACACTGCTTGTCATGTCATCAATAGGGCTTCTATCACCAAAAGCCACAGAAAGACTCCCTATGAGATTGTGAAAGGCAGAAAACCAAATCTATCCTATTTTAGGATCTTTGGTTGCAAGTGCTATATACTTAACAATGGCAAGTCATATTTGACTAAGTTTGCTGCCAAATCCCAGGATGGGATATTTGTTGGGTACAGCACAAATAGTAAGGCCTATAGAGTCTTCAACTTAACTACTCAAGTTGTTGAGGAATCTGTGCATGTTGTATTTGATGAAACAAGATTAATCAATTGTGAGTTGTCTTGTAGATCAAATGACTCAACAGGTATAAGCAAGAGGATGGACAAGCTCTCCATTACTGAAGCTTCAAAGGAAGATGGAGCATTGGAAAATGAAGGCTGCTGTCCAGGGGGAGTACAAGAGATAATGGAAGCTGATGAAAACCAAGAGGTTCAGCAGAATGAAGAAGCTGGAGATGCTCAACCTGAAGGGAATCTTCCTCCAGCTATAAGATATCTAAGAGATCATCCTACTGATCAGATAATTGGTGATCCAAGACAAGGAGTGCAAACTAGAAGCAAAAATCAAAGCACAGTTTTGCATTCAAGTTTCTTGTCTCAAATGGAACCTAAGAAGTTTGAAGAAGCTATCCAAGACCAGCACTGGATTGATGCTATGCAAGAGGAGCTGAATCAATTCAGAAGGTGCAAAGTCTGGGAGCTTGTTCCTAAACCAAGAGGCCACAACATAATTGGGACTAAGTGGATCTATAGGAACAAGCTAGATGAAAGTGGGATAATAGTGAAGAATAAAGCAAGATTGGTTGCAAAAGGATACAGGCAGGAAGAAGGGATTGACTTTGATCAAACCTTTGCTCCAGTAGCAAGGCTGGAGGCTATCAGAATATTCCTTGCCTATGCAGCCTACCAAGACTTCAAAGTATACCAGATGGATGTGAAGTCAGCATTTCTGAATGGTGATCTTAAAGAAGAAGTATATGTAGAGCAGCCATCAGGTTTTGTAGATCCTCTTAAACCTGATTCTGTGTATAAGCTTAGGAAAGCTTTGTATGGGTTAAAACAAGCTCCAAGGGCTTGGTATGAAACCCTGTCTACCTTCCTCATTGAGAATAAATTCTCAAGAGGAAAGATAGACAAAACTCTATTCCTTAGGGAATCCAAAGGTAAGATCATCTTAGTTCAGATCTATGTTGATGACATAATCTTTGGATCTACTGAAAACAACCTTTGTAAAAAGTTTGCCAAACTTATGCAAGGGAAGTTTGAGATGAGCAGTATGGGAGAACTTAAGTTCTTCTTGGGACTCCAAGTAAGACAGACTGATGATGGATTGTCCATATCCCAGTCTAAGTTCACCAAGGAATTAATTAAGAAATATGGTATGGAGTCATCCTCCACCATGAGAACTCCTATGGGAACAAGTATGCCTATATGCAAAGATGAGACAGGTAAACCTGTTGATGAATCATTGTATAGAGGAATAGTTGGGTCTCTACTATATCTCACTGCTAGTAGACCAGACATTATGTATGCAACATGTGTCTGTGCTAGGTACCAAGCCTGCCCTAAAGAATCTCATTATACTGCAGTCAAAAGGATTCTGAGATATCTAAAGGGCACTCCTAATCTAGGCCTTTGGTACCCTAGGAATAGAGATTTTCTACTAACAGGCTATTCAGATGCAGATTTTGCAGGATGTAGAGAGGACAGGAAAAGTACTACAGGTACTTGTCAATTCCTGGGAGGAAGACTAATATCATGGAGTAGTAAGAAGCAGACCAGTGTGGCAATTTCCACAGCTGAGTCAGAGTATGTTGCTGCTGGAAGCTGCTGTGCACAGCTATTATGGATGCAGCATCAGCTTAAGGATTATGGTATTCAGGTAAGTAGAACACCCCTTTTATGTGATTCTAAGAGTGCTATTTCTATTGCTAATAATCCAGTTTCTCATAGTAGAACTAAGCATATAGAAATCAAATACCATTTTCTTAGAGAACATGTAGAAAAAGGAGACATCTCATTGGAATTTGTAAAAACAGATTATCAAATAGCAGATGTATTTACTAAGCCTTTAGATGAAACCAAATTCAATAAATTCAAAATTGAATTAGGTATGTTAACCATTGATTAATGTATTAACAAAATCATTAACAATGCAATTGAAGTGGTATGTAAGTAAGTAAAAGTAATAACAACATAATCAAGTGTTAAAAAGGACACATTGAAGTAACACTTACAAGTGGTGTTGAACCAACAGAAATTGGCTAAGTAAGAATGTGTCGACACATTCAGTAATTATGTGTCGACTCAGAGAAATAATGTCGACAAGTCAGAAATATTGTGTCGACACAGAGAATATGTGTCGACACTTAAGAGTTATATTGTCGACTTAACCAGAAATGTAATGTCGACTCAACCAGGATAATGGTGTCGACACTTACAGAATATGTGTCGACACTTATCCTTAGAGTCGACACAGAATTTCTGTCTATCTATTATGTATCCAAGGTGTCGACATAACCACAAATTGGTGTCGACACATAGTAGGCTGAAGTAATGTCGAGACAATAGAAGTTTGTGTCGACACATTCCGTCTGTGTCGACACATTTAGTCTGTGTTTGGCGCCTTTTGAACTTCTTTCAACAGAAGGTATAAATAGGTGAAAAACGCTTTCTGTCGACACGCTTCCAAGGTTTTCGAGACTAAAACCCTGTGTCGACAGTCTATCTTTCTCTCTTCTCTCAAGCTTTCTCGACGAATCGATGGCGCCAAGGATGGAAGACAACGTCAATGAGGGGTATGAGTTGGTGCGCCAGGCCTTTGCAGATGCGCCGCCAGATGTTCAAGGGGTTATCACCCTCCTCTCCGAGTCAGGGTTAGAATTTCTAATCTCAGAGCCAACTAAAATCTGGAAGAAGGAGGTGCACGAGTTCTTTATCTCTGCATCAGTCCACTCAACAGGCCTCAAGATTAAGTCCAATGTTCAAGGGACTAAGGTGAAGATTACTCCAAGAACTTTGAGAAAGATCTTTCAATTACAAGTAGTTGAGAATGAAGAGGAAGTTCCTAGTTCTAAGACAAGGGAAGCACTTCAATGGTGTGGACTGGACTCGAGTATGAAGATTGGAGCTGCATTCAACAGGAAGGGTATGAATCAGCAAGGGAAATTCTTGTCTGAAGTTGTTGGGAAAGTAATCCTCTGCAAGACAGGTGGACATGATAGGATTTCTGCCTATATGTTCAGCCTTATGACCAGGATAGTTTTTACAATTCCTACTGATTGGTCAGGAGTACTCTTTGACAAGATCAAAGAAGGAATCAAGAAGCCTAACATGGCTAGAATCATGAGCTTATATCTCACTGGAGTGATACCTGAAGTGATGCAGCAACAGCCAGGGACTAAGATCAATCATATGAGAAGGATGGATATGAGACTGTTCTCTAGGTGGGATAGGGTGCTGTCCAAGGATGTGCCTGAAGAGAACAGGCCAGACACCCCTGTGAAATCCCCTACTCAAAACCAAGAACCTGAACAACTACAAGACGACCCACTCAGGACACAGGTTGAAGATCAGCCAGACTCAACTATAGTCCAGCAAGTGTCAACACCTGCACAAATGCAGGGGGAGCCAGTTTCAACTCCTGCTCAAAATGTATCTGCACCTGATCAGGTACATGTGTAGGGGGAGCTAATGTATTTTACTATAAAAGACTTTGCTCATATTCTTATTAATGCACAGGTTCAGGAAGAGCTAGTGTCCACTCCTACTCAAGATACTACAATTACTGAACGACTACAGGAGAAGCTGTTGTCAGTATAAGTGCAAGAGGAAGCACAGTTAGACTTATCTCAAGATTTAACTGCAGCAGGAGATTCAGCTCAACTGGAATTTACTATGGAGGAGTTATTCCCTGATGTTGATACTACTACTGATAAAGTAGGAGGTGGACCAGACATTGAGAAGTCCATAGGTATGGACATTGATCAGGAAGCTGAAGTTGAGCCACAAGTTGAGGGGGAGCCAGTGGATGTTGAGACTGAGCAACAGGTCACTGGGACAGATACACTTCATCCTCCTCAAGAAAGAATTCACCTAGATACTTCATCTGATACTGAAACTGAAGAAGCCAGGATGGCAAAGAAAAGAAAACTTGTTGTATTTAAGAGAAGCAAGAATTATAAGCAGGCTTTACAGACAACACCTCCACAAGTATCTCCTGCCTTTGATTATAACAGGTTTATGGTAGATCTACAGGTAAAATTGGATGAACAAAGGATGGCTCTGGAAAAGTATGTTGATGAAAATAGCAAGTCACTTCAGTTTGACTTAGCTCAGGATATAAAGTCCATCCAGTTTCAAGTCAACATGCATAAGAAAGAAATGATAGATTGCTTCCAAAAGGGAGGCCATGTGTGGTTTATCTAGCTCAACAACAAGAGGCTATTACTAAAAAGGTAGATGATATTGCCCTGAAGCAAAGCTATGTATTGGAAAATCAGTTAAGAATGAATGATAATTTAACTGAATCTCATAATGCGATCATTGAGGAAGTCAAGAAGTTTGTTCCTGGCCTGCCTGCAGATAAAACAAAAGAAAGGGAAGAATTTGATAAGAATTTTCAAGCTGCCATTGCTTCTATTAAGACTGCAATCACTACCTCTCAAAAAGAAATATCTGAAAAGCTTCAAAGATTAAAACCATTTTTTAAAGAGGGTGTGAATTATCTGGATGGCCAAATCAGATTTCAAAAGGAAGATCTAAGAGATCATGTATCTAGAGAAGCCATAAAGGGGGAGAGGATGCTAATTCATGCAGGCTCAGAGCACTCCAAATGGGTGACCAATAGTATCCGAGCCACATTGGGATATCCCCCATTGTGTGATGATGCTATGGTGGCTGAGTCAGGAATACAAACAAATCTACTTGAAGGCAATCAACCTGAGATTGCCCAAGTCATTTACCCCCCTCCAGATTTTGACATGATTGATCAGCAGGTTCAAGGCATGTATAGTCCTCCAAAGGAGGTTACTAATATTGTCATTGGGAAGGTTGATAAGCCAGAGGCTACTCTGAAAGAACAGCAAGATGCTCTATTAGCAAAGAAGAGATTCAGAGAGCAGGCTGCACTCAAGCCAGATTATGAGCAGTGGAGTCCTACTTCAAGGAACATAATACTCACTGCATGGAAAGCTGTACAAGACAAAGTTCATGAGAGAGGGAAGTGGTACAATGAGATAGAATGGCAGAAGTATGAGGCAAGACAGGAAGCAATAGTACAATTCAGAAGGAAAGCTAAGCTGGGAAGGCTGCCACCAGATGCTAAGGAGCCAAGCAAGTACTTCCCAAAGCCTTTTCACTATTTTGAAAGGCAAAGGATCAAGGAAGAAGCTCAGAAGAAAGCTGATCAAAAAGGAAAGAAGATAGCTGAAGAATCAGAAGCTCCTGTGACAGCTACAATTCAATCTGGCAAAGGGATTATCATAAGAGAGCCTGATCAATCCTGATTATGTTTTTAGTTCCTTCATAATGTTTTTGTAATGTTGTGATGTGATCATTAAATGTAAAACAATGTAATCAAACATTACCCAGTTATAAACAAAATGTTGATTGGCATATTATAATGTTCATTCTGTGATGGATTGTTTTTTTTATGTTTTGTTTATATTAAGTATTCCTGTTATGTCATATATCATCAATTTAGTACTGTTTATAAATGGTGTATATCATTGGCTATAAGGGTTATGACTTCTCCAAATAGGGGGAGATTGTTGGGTACATTGGAAAATGTGTACCTGATTTGAAGAAGCCCAACCTAGCTCAATGATATACATCAAGGTGTATTTGATGTTGTTTTTGAGTTGACATGTGCAGGTGAAGAATTGATAAAGTATGCAGAAAAAATTCTAAGTCCAAGTGTCGACACAGAGAAGGATGTGTCGACACATAGAAGAAATTAGTCGACATCAACACTGGGAAGCAGTGTCGACACATAGCAGTTAGTCTACAACTACACTGGGAAAAAGTGTCGACACAGAGGAAGTATGTCGACACATAGAAGAAATTAGTCGACATCAACACTGGGAAGCAGTGTCGACACATAGCAGTTAGTCTACAACTACACTGGGAAAAAGTGTCGACACAGAGGAAGTATGTCGACACATAGCAGTTAGTCTACAATGATACTGGGAAAGTGTGTCGACACAGAAGAAGTAAGTCGACACAACACTGGGAATTTGTGTCGACACAGAAGAAAAGCGTCGACCTCAACATTGGGAAAATGTGTCGACACAGAAGGATATAGTCGACCTCAAGTTTGTCGACACCAGCAGTATGTGTCGACACAGAAGAATATAGTCGACCTCAAGTTTGTCTACACCAGCAGAATATGTCGACACATTGTGATTAAGTCGACACTTACTGAGTTATGATTCTACAACAACTGTGTCGACACACAGGACTTGTGTCGACACACTGAAGAGTCAAGACCAAGTTATTTTCAGAAGAAGCTGTGTCGACTCAAAGGCAACTTAGTCGACATCACTGAAGACTGTGTCGACACCAAAGTCAATTGTGTCGACACAGATAGACAGATGGTCTCGACACTTTCTGACAGACTGTCTCGACAACTTGTGGTTCAAGACTAAGGCACAGGACTTGTTTGAAGACTTGACAGCTGTGGGTTGCCACCGGTTAACTGAAGCTGTCAGACTTGTCAGAAAACGGTTAGAAACCGGATCAGCCGGTTACCATGAAGAAAGTCTATAAATAGACAGATTCAGAAGGAGAACAACAAGAACAAAACTTTTGAAAACATTGATAAGAATCAAAAAGTTGAGAAGGATTACAATCCAATTCATTTCAAGAAAGTGCTTGGCACTTAAGAAGATCTTCTCCGGAAGATCAAAGAAGACTATCTAAGGATAGATCAAAGAAGAGTTCTAATCAGAATTCAGAAGAATCATTCAAAGTGCTGGATAGAGAGAGATCAAGCCAGAATTTGAAGAAGAAGAAAGAAACCACCAGTGGATTCTCAAGAAGCTGTTTGGAAATCAACTCAGCTAAGTTTATATTCAAGAAGCTTTGAAGAAAGCTCAGATACAGTTGATTTCATCAGCTGATCAAGAATTGTCTTGGCCTTTTCTCTCTCAATTTAGGCAAGACAGTTAAATACTCTTTTCTATATTTCTGTAGGATCTGTTTACACAGATCTGAGTTGTAAGCCTGTGTTATAAAGGCTGAGTGTAGGAGTGTTGAACTCTGAGTGGTAGGGCTGTTTGCCTGAGTGTTGGAGAAGGGTCTTCTGTGAGTTGTAGGCCTTGGGGCAAGGCTGAGGTAGGGCTGTTGTGCCTGAGTTGTAGGAACCAGTTGGGTTCTGAGTTGTAGGATCTGTTGATCTGAGATTAGTGGAAGTTTGGCCGAATCTAGCATACTGCTAGATAGGTGAAGGGGGAAAGTGGATGTACCCAGACCTTGGGGAACCACTATAAATCATTGTGCAATCTGTGATGTTTTATTTTCTGTGATTGCTGTGATTATTGTGTTAGCCATTGAATTGAATTCTGCCTAAAAGTTTTTATAAAAAAAAAGTAGAACCTATTCACCCCCCCCCCCTCTAGGTGTTTAGGTTGTCTTGAAAGTAAAACTATCACACACGCCCTGTGACACGCCCGTGTCACAGGCCATGTCGCCTCTTCTCGTCGATCGTCGATTACAATGCTCAACGATCGTCGAACGCGCGACCTGCAGCTACCCGAGGATGACACGCCCTGGGACACGCCCGTGTCTCAGGCCGTGTCACTCCAAAAACACCCAAAATGCAACTTTGAAACTTACTCGAGAACAGCTTGAGTATTTGCTTGACACGCCCTGGGACACGCCCGTGTCCCAGGCCGTATCACTTGGCCTGAAAACCAAAACAAGGTTTTGGGGTATGACACTTGGCTTCAAACTTTCTAATTTATTTCTTGTCATTATTGTGAATGTAACACATACAACCAAAAATCTTAAAGAAATCTACTTTAGGTTTCTTCCCTTTAAGTAATTCATAGGGAGTTATGCCCTTAAGCTTATGTATCAAACTCCTATTCAGGACATAGTTTGCTGTGCTTACAACCTCTGCCCAAAAGGATAGTGGAAAGTAAGCATCTACAAGAAATGTACCTGCAACTTCAATTAGTGTTCTATTTTTCCTTTTAGTTACCACATTTTGTTGAGGAGTTCTAGGAGCAAAGAAACAATGTCTTATACCTTCTCCTCGCAGAATCTTTGCTTGGGAAGAGACTCAAACTCAGTACCATGATCACTTCTGATCAATGCAACTGGAGTAGAGTACTCAATCCTTATGCTCTTAAGAAAATCTGTAAGAACCTTGAAGTTATCTGACTTGTTCCTCAAGAAGAACACCCAAGTGAACCTTGAGAAGTCATCTACAATCACTAAGGTTTAAGATTTCCCTCCTAGGCTTTGTACAATAATGGGTTCAAAAAGATCCATGTGGAGCAAATACAAAATCGTAGGTGAATCACTTTTATTAATGGCTTTGAAACTATTTTTAGTTTGCCTGCCTAATTGACAAGCCCTACAGAGGCCTTCCTTCTTGTAGGGACCAGAAGGCAATCCTCTAACAAGGTTGTCTTTAGATAACCTAACAATGTTTTTCAGATTAACATGACCTAATCTTTAATGCCAAAGTTCGTTATTATTATTTATTTGGTTGAACAGACATATTTCAGACCTAGCAGATTTAAAATTTACTATGTAAATATTTCCTACTCTAGATCTAGTTAAGACAATCTTGTTATCAACAGAAGAAATAATGCAATAGGATTTTACAAAAGATACCTGAAACCCTTCATCACAAAGTTGATTAATCGAAATCATGTTGTGTTTTAATACACTTAAATAAGCTACTTTCTTGAATGTGACCACTCCAATCTTTACATCTCCAAAGCCTTTAGTCTGGCCAGAGTTGGAGTCACCAAAAATAACTTTAGGACCTAGCTTAGACATGTAGTTGGATAGATTGTCCTTGCTGCCAGACATATATTTTGAACAACTACTATCCAGATAAAACTGTTCCTCTGTGGTAGGATAGTCTTTCACCTGCACAAAAAATGATTAGATATTCTTAACCCAAGTTACCTTGGGTCCTTGTTGATTTACATAACTAAAGCTGGTAATATATGAATATTCAGGTTGACTTTTGTAACCTAAAGGATGGTATTTTCTTGGTGGAATTATCCATTGGTTAAAAGGGTTAATGTTTTGTCTAGGTTGATTAAAAATCTTGTTGGAATTAAAATATATATTATTATAAACTGGGTTCGACAAATTCGGGTACGTTCGTCGATCTGAGGTCGACAAACGGGGATGAGTTCGTCAAACTCCACAAAGAGAATGAAGGTATTCATTTATTGGGCCCAAATTTCGTCGATCTTTGGTCGACGAACAATACTTGTTTCATCGATCGCAGTTCAGAGAATAGTTATAGTAGAAGTTTGCGTTCGTAGTTCGTCGACTTGAGCTCGATGAATTGGACACATTTCGTCAATCTGAGTTCGACGAAATCTGCTGAACTTTGTTATTGTTAAGATTTTTCTTATTCTTTCTTATTTTCTTATTCTTTTGTTTTAATAATATTTGTTTAACATAATTATCTTCTATTTTCTCTTTACCCTTTTCAGAAACAAATTTTATGGGGGTGGATAAAATGTTTTTCTGAATAAGTGGGGGTTGGCTTGATGAAGCACCTAAGCCCAGCTTGCCATTAAGTCTGGCATTCACTATGCTTGTGATGTTCATCAACTTGATGATTCTCCCATTCAGGGATTCTTCAAGTTGACTTGCCTCAAATAATTCAGTCTTTAATTTTATGATTTGTTCATTAGCTAAGATGATTTCATGCTTTAATTTGTTGTTTTCTGATAGCAGGTTTTCTTGTTCATTTACTTTCTCTCTAAGTTATTTAATTACTTTTTCAGAGTTAATTAAATCAAGACATAAAGATTTAAATTCTATTTTAAATTCTTCTGAATCAAAATAAAAAAAAAAGACAATACCTGATCCTCTTCAGATAGAGGTTCTTCAGTGTCTGATTGGTCAGCTTCAGAATGGGTACTTGTGCATCAATAGCCATCAAGCATATTTCCTTGGCCTTTGAATCCTCTTCATCTTCACTAGAGTTGTAAGATGAAGATTCTTCTTCAGTGTCACTCCAGGTTTCAATAATCAAACCTTTCTCCTTCCTTTTGTGCTTTTTGGAGGAGGGCTTGTTGTAATGCTGTTTCCTATTTTCCTTTTCTCTTCTCTTATCTTTCTTTTGAGTCTCTGAACACTCTGAAATGAAGTGTCCAGGCTTCCTACATCCAAAACAAACTACTTCTTTTGTTGGTGTTTTGCCATACCTGGGTTTGTCATCTTACCTTGATTACTTTATTCTGAAGTCCCTTTTTCCCATTTTGTTAATCTCTTGGCTAAGAGACTTAGGAATTCTTCATTGATAGTTGGGGCTTCTGAACCTTGAGTAGCTTTGAATGCTATATTTTGCTCCTTTCTCTCCGATGAAGGAGTCTTCTGTTCTGCAGCTTCTCTTGACTTAATTAGTTGCTCATAAGATTTGAGCTTTCCCAATAGAGATTCAGTGGAAATCTCATTAAGGCTTCTTAATTTCTTGATAGGCCAGATTCTAGAATCCCATAAGCTAGGAAAGCATATAAAGATTTTGACATTTACTTCTGTAAGAGTGATTTTTTTGTCCAATGTCTTCAGCTCATTGATTATTGAGCTTAATCTATTATACATATCACCAACAGTCTCTGACTCATCCTTCTTGAAGTTCTCATACTGAGAGATGAGGTTGGATCTCATATCCTTTCTCTCATCAGCAGAACTAACTACCATTTGGTTAAGAGAATCCCAAATAGCCTTGGCTGATGTGTATTCAACCACCTTCTGGAAGATGTCATCATACATAGTTTGAGCTAGAATGTCCATGGCCTTTATATAAGCAATCTTGGCCAATTTTTGAGCATCTATCCACTCAGGTGGAGGAACAATATGTGTGCTTGATGTTGAGGTGGATGTAGTCACTAGAGCAGGAGGTCCTGTCAAAATGGAATTAAAAATGTCCTCATCAATAGAGTTCATATAAAGTTTGATTCTTGCCTTCCAGATGGCAAACTTATTTAAGTTGCACACTGGAGGTCTGGTGCTTGCATAATCCTTGTTCTGTGCCATACTATAAGAAATAAGCTAGAGAAATTTAGATCTAAGAAGGATCTGTTAGTTCAAGTGTTACCTTGTTCAACCAAGAGAACAACCCTCTGATACCAATTGAAAGGAGGGGGTTAGATTTTACTTACTCTAGGGGGGGTGAATAGAGTATTTAAAAAATTCTTGGCAGTTTTTAGATTTTTATATCAGAGTGAAAATAAGTGATTCCAAATATAATAATAGAAGGAAAAAACAAGCTAAGTTATTCTAACTATCACAGCCACAACAAGAATAAAAATTGAAAATGAGCAACCAGATAACACAAGAAGGTTTTATAGTGGTTCCCCTAAACTTTGGTACATCCACTCTTCTACCACCCCTGTAGGAATCCACTAGAAGGTTTTGATCAGGTGACTTCCACCACAATATCTATTTGTAGGGAGATATTGCAACCCTTTAGGCTTTTGATCAGGAGACTTGACAACCAAAAGCTAACTTTTGAAGGGAGTTAAAACCCTTTTACAAGAGGTAAGAGTAGGTGATGGTGTATTCTCTTTCTCTAATCAATAGAGAAGACTAGTTGATCTTTGATGTTGACAAAGCTCCTCCTGAGATGTTGATTATTCAGGAAGACTGGAGCTTTGCTTCAGTTATAGGTCTTCAGCCTTGTCTGAAAGCAATCCTAGAGCTTTTTTGACTGAAAAGACCTTTGTTGTCCTAAATGTTCCTGGAAGTGAAGCTTGAAGAAGAATCTTGATTGTGATGATTGTTCTTCTTCTGACTTCTGACTTGACATTGTGAAACACAGAGAATTTTCTGCACTGTGAGAGAGAGAGTTCTAAAATATTAGTCTATCTCAGTGCTGTATATTTTTTCTGTAAGTTCTGGTGGTTCCTTCTGTATGTTGTCTGAAACTAGATAGATATCATCGATCACTGAATAGAATTCGTCGACCTGAGATCCAAGTTCGTCGACCTGAGCTCTGCGAACTGCGTACTGAGAATGGCTTGCCAAAATTGCACTCTGAGTTCGTCGAGTTGAGAACCTGTCTGAAGAAAACTGATCGTCAACATGAGCTCGAATATCGTCGTGCTCAGCTCAGAGAAATAACTCTGAGTTCGTCAATCTGAGATCGACGATCGTAGAGTTGAGTTTGAATAACTTTGAACTAATCAAACTTTTTTCTTAAAGCTTCTAAGTCTGAGTCTTCTGAGATCTTGTGCTGGCTGGTCCAAGAAGGTTGAACTTAATGACTTAGCCTATACTCTAGGACTACTAGACTTGACCCTGGCTATACAAGGTGGGTCAGACTCAGCCTAAATTATTGAACCTAGCCCAAATCCAACTAGGGATCCAATATATATCCCTAAATAAAGATGAGAAAGTGAAACCTTTTGATGAAAGCATATACAGGTGTATAATTGGCTCCTTGCTTTACTTGACAGTTAGTAGACCTGATATAATATAAGTTATACGTGTATGTGTTAGGTACTAGACATGCCCAAAGGAATCTCATTACTGAGATGCAAAGAGGATTCTGAGATACCTTAAGGGAATATAGCATCTTAGCCAATGATACCCTAGGAATACTGATTTTGATCTGAGAGGCTATTCAGATATTGATTTTCAGGTTGTAAAGAAGATAGAAAAAGTACCTCAGGGCCATGCCAAATCCATAGGATAAGACTACTCTCCTGGTGCAACAAGAAGTAAGCGTCGCAATCTCTATAGTAGAGCCAAGTATATTTCAGCTAGAAGTTGTTGTGCACAACTACTATGGAACCAAAATCAACTACTAGATTACAACATACCAATAAGTAAAACTCCAATGTTTTGTGACTCTTCAAGTATAATATACATTGCTAAGAAGACTATTTCTCACTGCAAGACCATGCACATTGAGATTAAGTACCACTTCATAAGAGAACATGTTGAGAAAGAAGACATCTATCTTGAGTTTGTCCTCACTGACAAAGATGTGGCAAATATCTACACCAAAGCTCTAGATAAAGCAAAATTTAATTTATTTAAAATAGAATTGGGTATGCTTAACATAGAATAAATCTCATACAAGGTTATTCCCTATCAGTCAATTATGATGAAATACTATTATGCCAATGAGTAGATGCTAGGACACTAACCAAGCATCTAGGGCTAACTTAGAAAGAGAATAGTTATAGATAAGATTATTTTGATCAATGAAAGCAACCAAAGGAGATATCATTTTGTGTGAAGGATATCGTCTAGATCGACAAAACGGAACTCATCGCTGTGATGAACAAAACAAATCATTTGAGGGTTGTTAAGTCAAGAATAGTATTTTAATTCATCACAACCATTATATTTATAGATGATTGTGTTTTTTTGCACACGATCATATACACGACGTATTTCAATTAAGATGGCTCAAGGTACGCAATGTCTCACATTCTAAGAAAAACAAACATAATTTTATTTTAAATATATATAAATAACTATATAAGCATGCAATTCTCAGTAAACTCTTCTTTAGCTCCGTTAAACTAACCTCGTCCCTTTTCTCTCTCTCAAAGGCGAACCCTAAAAGCACAAGGAAAAGATTGTCTGGAATGACATAAATTGAGCGGGAGACTACTAGAAAAATATGCACCCCAATTATTGCACCTAGTGAGGGGGAGGCTCCAACTATGGCCAAGAATGCAGAAAGTGTTGTCCAAACATAGATTGATCAAATGAGGACAATGCTGACTGATCAGAGAATTTTTTGTTAGGAAAATCCTGATGATTTAACTTAAAAAATTATATTAAAGTGATTTTACATCCCAGGTTGATTACCCATATTGTATAGAGAGGGTAATATGGTCTTTGAAGGCCTAGGAAGTTAGTAGAGTCAATGACATAAGCTAGGCACTCTGAATTATAAAAGAATGTCTAGAGAGGATAACTTGTGTTGACTTGAATTTTCTTCAACATCGAGTTGATATTGTTGGTACTTAGACTAGAACTCAGAGCAACTATAATATGTTGAATCGATATTACCTCAAGATAAAATTCAATACATACGTTGATAGAATATTGACGCATCTTCGACAACAGACTTATTCTATACCGAAGAAAGCAGTCGACGTTACTTTTACATGAATTTGATTTAGCGTCTAGTACAATCAAAAATAGAAATTTTTAAAGAATTGTTTTAGCTTTAATCCAAGGAACTTACATGGAATTTATTCAAATAATTCTAACAGTTGGAGATAGACTAAAGGAAAGATTCCTCTATCAGATTCAGAGATAATTTTTACGATAGTTTTTGAAGAACATATTAAGATTGAATGAATTATTTCGGAAAAATATATCATTATTCCTTCTAAAGAACTTATGTCATGAAAGTGACAATTCAAAAATTATTCAAAGATGATATAGTCAAAGAATAGAATGAAGAACACAACCAACCAGTTCATAGAAAAGAAAATACTGATAGCCTACTATTCTTCATCTTCTCAACAATTATTTTCTCTTCTAGTGCTGAAGCCAACATCAACTAAAATATACATAGAAGATCACCTGATTCAAAGCTTATAACCTCTACACATATTTTATCAAGAAGGGGTTCATCATATTAAAGTATCAAAAACACATAGTGTTTAATAGTCCTTAGATTCTTGTTGAGAGGACTAATCCGAAAGACTCTTCTTCACTACTCTCTTTCTCAATTTATTTCAATCTCTATTATATTGATTGAGTAAAGTGTTTTTATAATCCCTCTTCAAAGGATTCAAGTTGTGGTTCTGAGAGTCTTCTTGACAAAATACTCGGTTGAGAGTGGTTCAAGATCTCCTTACCAAAATATCTAGTTGTTCGTTCTAAGAGTCTCCTTATCGAAAGACTCAGGCACTGAGATAGTTCATTCCTACCAAGGTGGTAGAAGAGTGGATGTACCCAGATTTTAGGGAACCACTATATCTTTCGTATCTTCTATATTTTTTGTTTTTATTTTTTATTTATTTTTGTGTTGTGCTGTGTTGTGAATAATTCCTAGTCTAAAATCTTTGTGTGTGAAAATCTAAGTTAATTGAAATTATATAACGAAGAATTTTAAATCTTTATTCCCCCCTTAGATAATTCTTGGTGGATTTACACAACTATTCACACATTCAATGGTATCAGAGCCAGATTTATCAATTAAAGACTAACACCGTGATCATAAAGATCTAAATAGTTACAATGCTACACATATAAATAAATATCAGGAGTTCTGTGATTTTGCTAGAAGAGCATGACATATCAAGAGTTCTAGGTGAGGAGAACTCCTGATGGATCCTTAGTTCTTCACAGAACTTTGTCATACATTCAGAATGAAATTTAGTTCCATGGTCACTTCTGATTTTGACCACTGAATTGTTAAATTCATTCTGAATTTGTCTAACAAAGGTCTGAAAAACAGTAAGAGTTTCAAATTTCTTCCTCATGAAGAAAACCCATGTGAATCTAGAATAGTCATCCACAATAACTAGTGTGTATACTTTACTACCAAGACTATGGACTGGCATAGGACCAAACAAATCCATATGCAAGAGATATAAAAATCTCATTGAATCTTTGCTATCTAGTGTATGGAAAGAGGACTTAGTCTGTTTGCCCTTTTGGCAAGCTGAACACACACCCTCTTTAATGCACTTGACATGAGAACCATTCCTCACTAACTCTATGCTGAACAGCTATCCTATAGACTTATAGTTCAGATGAGCTAGCCTCTTGTGCCATTTAACACATAGTGAAGCTTTCTCACCTATAACTAGGCAAATGGGTGAGTTATTAAACTCACAATCTAGGTTAAGACAATATACATTCCCTTTCCTAGTGCTAGTCAAAATAATCTCTTGATCACTTGACCTCCTTATTTGGCACTCCCCTTTGAGGAAAGAGATGTCATAACCTAGATCACTAAGTTGACTTATGCTAATCAGGTTATGTTTTAGACCCATCACATAAGCCACTTTAGTGATAGTAATTGAATCACTAGAAATGTTACCAAATCCTTTGATGATTCCTTTTTCAGATCCACCAAACATTACTATATGGTCCATTCTCTTTGGGTACATAGTCCCTCAAAATTCTTCTTGTTCCAGTCATGTGTCTAGAACATCCACTATCCAAGTACCATATAGGGATATGGACACTTGGATTCACCTGCATCAAATAAGGAATAACTCATCCTTAGAACCCAAATTAGTTTTGGGTCCTAGGTTCTTGTTAGTTTGAAAATTATCATGTTTACATACAGCTTTTCTGAAAGGTAAACTATTCTTGGTTTTAACACTTGTGTTAAACCAGCAATCCATAGTAAAGTGGTCTACCTTGCCACAACACCAACACTCAAATATGTTGTACCTTCTGTTAGGTATAGACTTCACAACCTTATTTCCAGCAGTCATTTTAAGTGTGGGTGCTGGAACAGCAAACCCCAAGAATTCCTTTAGAACCTGATGGGCTTGCCTATAGAGTGGCCTACTTTCATTTGCACATTTGCCAATGTGGTCTTCATACTCACAGTGACCATGAGTAATTTCATGATCATACCTTTTTGTAGGTTGCTTCAACTTCCTAAAGAAAATAGGGGGCTTAGAGGCTAGCTGCTGAACTGGGGCCTTACCTTTTCCATGTGAATTGGTGTCCCTTGTTCTTCCCTTAAAGCCTAGACCAGTCTTTCCTTTTTGAGAAATGAAGTTGTCTATTAAAGGCAAGAATGATTTTGGGTTAGAGAATTTTACCATTAACTCTTTTTCTTTCTGAAGTTTTGCCTCCAGATTCTTGATATGATTTTCCTTGAAAGAGATTGTGTGTAAGACCCCCTTTTTAACAACTCGTAAAAACTGGGGTCTTATGCCCAGAACCGCCACTTTGCGGTGACACCTTTGCACCCGGGAAGGTCGTCACCACTAGGCGCCAATTCTGCCGGCCTTTTTCTTTCGATCATCAATCTGTAGCGAGTAAAGTAGAAGTAGGCAGCGCACCAAAGAAAAATCACATAAAATAAAATATCCAGGAAGGGAGTGTCCACAGAATAGTAAAAGAGTACAGAAATGAAGGGCTTAAGCCCTGTACATCAATATCCTCACTACAGATCTCTCATACGGAAGCAAAATAAAACAACTACTAGAAGTCGGGACTCACTGTCCCAGTTGGCTGTACTCATGAGCTAGACTGCCCTGTCTCCAATCGCACCGATCTCCTTGGCAACTCATCCATGCTGGGCTCCATGATCCCATAATATCATGTGGTTCGAAAACCGTTAGTCTATAAGACTAAGCCCTATCATCTCCCACCCCTTCCCCCAAGCTCCTAGGCACCGAGCGAGGAGGAAGAAAGGAAGGGACGTGAAAGTGGAGAGTAAAACAAACAGTTGATAGGGGCACCTAGCTAGCAATTTATAATCATGTTGTAATAGGTAAGTAAGAAAAGAATTTAACCTTCACTTATGTGAATACACATAAGCCAAGGGATCTTCTACAAGGCTCCCATCATATAAAATGTCCCATACCACTTTATGCATTGGGGTGTCGGTTATCACAAGCAGTATGTATATATTGAAAATGACCTTAATATATAAACTTGCCCACACAAGCTTATAGACCAAAGGGTCGTTTGGCAAGTCCTAATGTATAAGAGTCCCATTAAACTTATACATTAGGTGTCATAGGTTATTATGAATGATTATGACATGCTTCTATATAGTGGGTTCATGTTATGTTCAAGCAGTGCAACTCACCCACCTGACTTTGTGTACACAAACCTTTAGTTCCCCCTTTCGGAGTCGTTACCTCCCAGGATACCTCCGTAGTGGCAGACGGAAGCGGTGGGTTGGGCCTCGCCCACCTCAAAACAAGTAATAGCACTACCAGTCTGACATATCGAACGCCTCAATGCTTGGTGCACTAAGCGGACTACCTCGTACTCTTGCCGACTGGACCGTCGGACTTAAGTTTGGCGAAGTGTTAAACCACACTTGCCGAGTCATAGTATTGGCGTTGGTGCAACGACTAACCCATAACGAAGACCCACCACCTTAGGTATTTCTTATGCACATGCAATATTCTCAAAATAGTATACAATGAGTCGAGTTCCCGGACTGAATCGTCCGTGTTAACCTCAAACCGAGACGAAACTCCCCGGACTAAACTGTCCGGCTCAATTTCCAAACCTCATCCCTTTGAACACCGCGGGATGGCGCCACTTTCAACACCTCGGGACGACTTAACCATTTCCAAGTCTTGTCCAAATAGTGTGTGCAGTGTGAAACCCTATCTACTAAATTACTCTTTCGATTTGTTCTTTAAGGTTTACGTTAGCCCAGGACTACCTCCGGATTTACCCCGTGAAGGGTTCTCAATAGGCACTAGGAACTGCGATGGTATGACAGACCAAAGTTCCCTTTTGCAAGGCACTTATTATTATTGGTTGATTCCCTTACCTCTCCCCCTTTATCATCACATTAAACCTATACCTAGGATAGTTTAGACCTTTCACTCTCGCGGGAACGACGATCTTTCGTCGAACTCACGTACCTTCTAACACACATCAACTCGATTCTCACCACTCCTTAGAACTTTCTATGGTGACTCATCTACTTTCATTCAAACAAATCAACTCGACTAACTCTACACTATTCCAACTCTTATCCTAATACAACTTTTCCCCAAATTACTATTTGCAAACCAACCTATACTAAGTGATGTTCATGATAGGATGTCCTTCAAGTTTTCATCCGAATGACCTAGGTTATTACTGGGGTCCTATCAAGACATAAATGATTTAATTCCAGAATATTGTGTTTTCCTCAATTAATCTTCTATTTAAATAATTTCTTAAAAGAGACAATTATTGTCAAGTTGATCGTGAAGTATATATTTTAGACATGAATAATATTTCATAAATTCATGATAATATTCCATATGTCTAAAAGTTACAATTTCCAAATTTGGCATTTTCTATAAACATTTAAGGGTCCTAAAATTATTTTAGAAGTAATTCCCATATTCCAAGATTTGTAAATCTACTACTTGAAATCATCATCCAAATATATTGAATTAAATATATTACACTACTACTGCCCTAAAATTATTACTGGCCAACTTTCATGATTTTTCACAGAATATTTAATTCTAAATAAATTCAATACAAAAATATAAAAAGTGCATAATTGTGAATCAAGTACTATGAATATACTTCAAAAATTCATAATTAAATTCCTAACAGTAGATATCATCCTAAAATTATCAGTGGCCAAAATTCACATTTCTACAAGATAAATTATTCTGTAAATGATTTATTTACCAAGTATGGCCTTTACAAAATTTGTGAAGGAAGCAATATATAAAATCCTTTAAAAATTATAATAAAATTTAGGGACCTCTATTTAGGTCAAAAACCTCTACTGACCAAATTTTACTAGATTTCATTTAAACCAAATGATCAAATTAAATCAAATACTAAATTGGACACTTTGATATTTAACAAAGGAACTACCATGAATATAATCTATAAAATTCCACTAAAAATATCTAGGGGTTCAACTCACCCAAAGGTTCATTCTACCCCATCTTCATAATTTTTAGATAATGTTAAGTTACTGTTTTGACCTAATAGTGCTTCTACCCTAAAGCTAGAGTTTGACTTTTGATGTACTTAACTACTTCTAAATTCCCTAACATTTCAACAAGAGGCTTAAATATACATAAGCTATCTCTCTACTAAATTACAAGGTCATACAAGGGCATTTGCCCCTTTGTCGTTCACAACCCACAAAGGTCCTTCCTTAGGGTTTGAACTTGGGTCCAAGGGTAAATCAACCCTAATTGATCCATCTTCCCCAAGGAAGGGGGTACTTATGGTAATACTAAGCCAATTGTCCAAAAGGGCTGTGCATTCAATATTTCATTTTTCGCTATAAGCACACCAAGCCCTTTACAAGCCAACACAAGCAAGGGGATTTACCCAACTTGCTGTGCTCCATATGGGCTGAAAATTTAACCATGCCTTAATAATGTCCCCATGGACATGCCACCAAAAATTGGGGCCTTTTGGAGTTGAAATTCTCCAAGAATCACCAAAACAAGCCTAGGGGTATTTTTGTAATTTCCCCCTTAATTTAATTCCAATTAATCCCATTATTGGGCATGGCCTTATTATGCCCAAAACCAGTTACTTCCCAAAATCCCAGGTCATTTGGGCCTCTGGATAGGCTTGGGCATCTCTTCCAATTTCTGCATTTTTGTTATTTGCAGCCCAAGACAATTCACCTTTTCAGATCTTGCAAGTGAGATATCTATACATTCAGAGGGATAATTTGACTAATTTTCTACCATAGGTCTAATATACCCCTAACGGAAGGCAACCAAAATTTGGGACTTATTAGAGTTGGTATGCTCCAAAAATCAACATTATTTGATTTATAAAATTCTGACTAAAACAATATTATTATTTTCCCCAAAAAATTCCCATTTTTGGGGAGGGTTTAGGTATGCCTAATTAAGCAACATGCCCAAAATTTCAGTCCATTTGGACTTAAGTTTTGGTCAGGGCACTCATTTTATTTTCTGACCTACCCTAGGACCAGCCCTAGTAAAATGGCTCTATAGGGCAGTATACTTATTTAAAATTAATGTGTAACATATCATATTAAAGGTAACTTCAAGACCTACAATTTTTATATTGAGTATATTTTATGAAAAAGACTGTAAGTTCCCTAATTATTTGCATGAAAAAGTTCTTTAAAGAAGATAGAAAATAGAACTATTCATGTAATTAAAATAAATACAGGATTAATAATTTTTGCGTGGCACTAATCTTAAAGCAGATGTGTGGCTGCAGTGTTTCTTCTCCAAATGCAATGGAAATCTAGCCCGATATAGGGGGTTTCACAGGAGGTTTCCCGGCGGCTACAGGCGGCGCCTCCACCGGCGATCTTCACCTCCACCCTCAACGTGGTGGGGGTATGCTTTTACCAGCGACTAGGGCGGCGGGAAGTGGCGGCGCCACCTCAACCGAGAGCTTCAAAAACACCATTAATGGAGAAAAACAAAAACTAGGTTCGGGCTCATTCGAGCCCGAACCCTACCTTAAACATTCCTAAGATCGAAGCATGAAGAGAGAGGTGAGGGAGGACCTTCCCGGCGGCCTTACGACGTGAGAGGCGGCGAAGAACCATGACGACGGCGGCGGCGCTTATCCATCGGGTTCACGGCTTCTAGCTCTTGTTCGGACCCAAGGCTCGGTTCTCTCTCTCTCTCTCTCTGCTGCTCTCCTTGTCCTGATGGTGATGAGTCGATGGGAGTGAGTGGGGGGGGATGAGGAGATGAAGTATAGGGGCGATACATACTAGGTGAGGGGGCGAGTTTGCCTTGTTCTTGTCACCATGCATGCATGGGTGGGCCCCACTCCATCCACCTTCTCCTAAATGACACCAAGTGTTAGCCGGCCCAAGGGGGGCTGATGGCATGGGCCCAAGTGGGCTCAATCCACTAGCACTCATATATCCTTTCCCTCTCCTAAATTATTCTTC
The DNA here is from genome assembly GCA_039513925.1 of Platanthera zijinensis. Lineage (NCBI taxonomy): Eukaryota > Viridiplantae > Streptophyta > Magnoliopsida > Asparagales > Orchidaceae > Platanthera > Platanthera zijinensis. The sequence continues at coordinate 69,197,562 of CM077092.1, read as the reverse complement.
ATTTTCAGCTTCTCTCTCTCTCTCTCTCTCTCTCTCTCTCCAAGTCACTAAGTTGGCTAGTCAATCCTTTAGTCTATTGGCAGCCCACCCATGCATAATATATTAAATGGGGGGGGGGGGGATGATATCAAGGCTTGACGGTGGAGAGAGAGGCCCTTGGTCATGAATACTCTTCCTCAAAATTTTCTCTCTCCTAGTCACCCAAGTTGACTTGGTACTTTTTGGTTCTCTAAGAGTTTGTCATGACCTAGTCATGACAAAATCACTCCAAGGGGTCTAGTTGGAAATGGGATGTTACAAAACCCAAAAAACAAAATAAAAATTTCGTCCCCGAAATTAAAGTTAAGCCTACGGGGTTTTTCTATCGGAAAAACTAAAGTGTAACATCCCATAAATGAGTTGACATGCCTTCTTGCTTAATAAAACAAGGGCTAGACCCAATAAACAAAAAGGATTAGTCTCTATCCTTTTAGATGATTCTACTAGTAAAAGCAATTAGGAAGAACGCTAAAACAACTTGAAGAGTTACGAGGTATACCTGACTAAATAGCACCAGATATCTTTCCTGCATCAGGTCCTGTGGCTCCCAAGTATGCTCATCTCGTCCATGGTTCCACCACAGGACCTTGACTAGCGGGATCTTCTTGTGGCGCAGGACTCGTATCCCCTGGTCTTCGATCCGTATCGGCTCCTAATGTACAGATCGATCTGAAGCTACCGGCCCATCAGTGGTCGTAATCTGCAACTCCGGGCGTAGTAGAGCCCTCCTGAGTGGAGACACGTGAAAGACATCGTGCAAGCCGTCCAGCTCCGGTGACAGCTCCAGCCGGTAAGCTAGGGGACCGATCCGCTCACGGATCCTGAATGGCCCAATGTACCTCGAGCTAAGCTTCATCCGCCGACCACGTACTCATGAAACCCCATGCATCGGCCGGATCTTCAAGAACACCCGATCCTCTACCTGAAACTCCACCAGATGATTTCGAGCGTCATAATATTTCGCCTGCCTGCTCTGCGCCTCTAGCATTCTATCCCGTATCAGTCATACCTGTGCCTCAGTATCCTCAATAAAGTCCGTGCCCACAGTCTTCGGATCCTCGTCTTATATCCAAGACAACGGAGTCCTACACTTCTGCCCATACAATGCCTCATACGGAGCCATCCGTATACTGGACTGATGACTGTTATTGTACGAAAACTCCACTAGGGGAAATATCCTCTCCCAGGGGTCTCTACGGTCCATAATACACAGTCTCAGTAGGTCCTCCAATGTATGTTTGTTGTGCTCTGTCTGACCATCTGTCTGGGGGTGGAAGGTCGTACTGAAAGCCAGTCGAGTACCCGAGTATGTCTATACTAACCTCCACTCCCTGGACGTGAATCGTCCATCTCGATCCGACACGATATTCTTGGGCACCCCATGATATTGTACAAACTGCACCATGAACCTCCGTGCAAGTACTCCGACAGCATCCTCCTTCCTGATCGGGATGAACCTAGACACCTTCATCAGTCGGTCAACGATTACCCAGATAGAATCATTTCCCTCCTGTGATCGAGGGAGGCCATGGATGAAGTCCATCGCAATATCCTCAAATTTCCACTCCGGCACCGGTATTGGCTGCAATAAACCAGCGGGATGTCTGCACTCTGCCTTCACTAAATGGCACACCTCGCAGTGGGTCACGAAGTAGGTGATGTCCTTCTTCATGCCCGGCCAGTATAGAGTCTTCTTCAAATCCGCTGTCATCTTAGTGATCCCAGGATGTATAGAATATCTGCTATGATGAGCCTCGGCCATGATGTCCTCCCGAATCTGGCCTCCATCTGGTATGTAAGTCCTACCTCTGAAACATATCAGATCATCTCGTATCGTGTAGTCCCCAGCTGAGCCTGCCTCCAAGGCCCAGAAAATTGGCTCTAGCTTGGCTTCCCGCCTCTGCCAATCTCTGACTTTATCATGTATATCATAGGTGGTGCTCGTAGCGGCCAGATACTCCTTGTATAGCTCAGGGTCATCAGATGATACCAGAGTGATATGCATCTCTTCAAAACTCCTTGTAGTAGTTCCATGGACATAAGCTGGGGCCCTGCTCTAGAAGTGGCAGCTCTCCGGCTCAGTGCATCGGCCACCACATTTGCCTTACCCAGATGGTAGTGCATCTCGTACTGATAGTCCCCTAGAAACTCCACCCATCTGCGTTGCTTGATATTCAGTTCCTTCTGTGTATCCACATATTTCAGATTTTTATGATCTGAAAATTTGTCGTAGTTGACACCATAGAGGTAGTGCCGTACGACCTTCAATGCAAATATAACCGCTCCCATCTCCAAATCGTGAACTAGGTAGTTCTGCTTATGTTTCTTTAGCTGGCGGGAGGCATAAGCGATCACATGTCCCTTTTGCATCAAAACTGCTCCCATGCCCTGGTAGGAGGCATCCACATAAACCTAAAATCCTTTTCTCCCCGAGGGGAGGGCAAGTATCGGGGCCGAAGTGAGTCGACCTTTCAGCTCCTAGAACGTCGTCTCACACTGTGGTGTCCAGACAAACGGTATCTCCTTCCTCGTCAGAGAGGTAAGTGGGAGGGCAAGTCTTAAAAACCCTCTACAAACTTCCGGTAGTAGCCGGCAAGTCCTAGGAAGCTCCGTACGTTCGTAGCTAGCTTCAACTGTGGACAATCTCGGACTACATGAATCTTGGCCGGATCTATTGCCAACCCTGCTCCACTAATAACATGTCCGAGGAAGGCCACCTCCTTTAGCCAGAACTGGCATTTTCTGAATTTGGCATATAAATGATGTTCTCGTAGCTTCTCCAAGGTCAGCGTCAGATGCCTCGTGTGCTCCTCCTCGGTCCTCGAGTAAATGAGGATGTCATCGATGAAAATGATGACAAACACATCTAGATATGTTTCGAAGACCCGGTTCATGAGAGTCATGAACGCTGATGGTGCATTCGTGAGCCCGAAGGGCATCACGGTAAACTCGTAGAGTCCATACCTGATACTAAAAGCAGTCTTCTGTATATCCTCCTCTCGGATCCGCAACTAATAACAACCCGATCTCAAGTCCAATTTCGAGAAGAAGTGGGCTCCCTCCAGCTGGTCGAACAGCTCGTCTATCCTTGGCAGAGGATAGGTATTCCTAACTGTTAGCCAGTTCAATGCCCAGTAATCGATACACAACCTGAGTGTTCCGTCTTTATTCTTGACAAACAACACTTGGGCTCCCCATGGAGAAGAGCTTGACCGAACAAACTCGGCTTCCACCAACTCCTGCAGCTGACTCCAGAACTCTGTCAGATCCCTTGGGGCCATGTGGTAGGGAGCTCTGGATGCCGTCTTAGCCCCTGGCATAAGAAATATCTGGAAGTCCTGCTCTCTGTGCAGGGGTAGCCCTGGTAATTTCTCTGGGAAGACGTCCGCAAAATCTCGCACCACGGGAATGGCGGATATAGATCCCTTGACCTCTGCCATCTCGAAGAGAATCTGATAAATCTCGTCGCCTGGCATGTGGGCCTTGACGGCCTGAATAGACGATGAGAATATATGGGAGACGGCTCTAATACCTTCCATCATGAAGAACGAGTCCCTATATCTCAAGGTAATCCTCTTGGCCAAGTAGTCAATCTAGGCATGGTTCCAATGGAGCCATGTCATACCTAGAATCAGATCATAATCAGGCAGCAACAGAATTGTCGCTGGAGCTTCGAAGGGTTTTCCGCATATCCATGCCTCCAGATCGCAATGGGATGATGCGAACAGCTCTGACCCGACGGGAAGCCGTATCCGTAACTTCTTGCCTGTGATCCTCTCCACGCCTCCTAACCCTTGGATAAAGGTCTCTGACACAAATGAGTGTGAAGCACCCGTGTCGAAGAGAGTGTGTGAGGGCTTGCAGCAAATGAAGACGATGCCTGATATTGTAAATTTACTTAGAGTTCTATTTCTTGTTTTCCTGCCTAGTCTTAATAATTCAAGTTCATGAAACTACTTTCTAGGAAAGGAAAGAACTTAAGTAAAAAGAAAACTTTTCGGTCGTACCTGTGATAACTTGCTTCGGGTTCCTGGGTTGAGCCAGGTCTAGCGCATAAATCTGCTGTCCTTCCAGCCTGCGATCTCTACCCTGATATCCGCATCCTTGGCCACGTCCTCGACCTCCATAATGCTGAGCCGGTGGTGCAATCTGCGGTGCTGGTGGAGGAATCCATCTCATGGGACAATTTCCCTTGATGTGCCCCACCTGATGACAGTGGTAACATTCCGGCAGAGTGTAAGCCCCACATCCCAGTCTCAGCACATCTCGCATCTGAATATGCTGAGGGGCCAGTATCACCTGCTCCCTGGGCTCCTGCCTTACCTCCTGTCGAGGCTGATCCTCCACCTTTCGTACCTCTGGCGCACGAGCTTGCCGCTGATCATTCCGGGAACCCCGGCTCTGATCCTCCGTTGGCCGCTTCCGGCCTCTGGTGGTGAGCCAATCTACCTCTAACCTTTTTGCAATCTCCAGAATACGAGTGATAGGCCCGTCCGAAACGAAAAGAAGGGCATCCCTCATGTATTCCCGTAAACCTTTGTAGAACCTCTTGGTGTACGCTGCCTCATCTAGCTGGTAAGAGTCTGAAAAACGGGCCAGATGGTTGAACTCTCGATGGTACTCTACCACCGTCTTGACACCTTGCTTCAACAACAAGAAGCGGTCCTCCAGCTCATCTCGGGCCGACTGTGGAACAAAGTGCTCCAACAGCATGGGCCTGAACTCCTCCCACGTCACCTCGGTAGCCTCCCTATCAGCAAAGGTAGTCTCCAGAACTGTCTTCCACCACCGCTTGGCATGGGACTCCAAGCAGGAAACAACCAGTGGCACCCTTTCCTCCCAAGGGCTCTGTATCCCTATCAACATATCCTCCATGATGTCTAGCCACTCCTCTGTCCGAACTAACGCCTTTGTCCCCAAGTAGGACGGGGGAGAGAGTCATCGAAAGATGCTGAGCTAGTTGGCTCCCGGGATAGGCTGTGGAGCCGGGGCCTGTTGGTTCCTAAAGGCTTCCAAGATAGTCGTCATAGTCTGTCCCATGTCAGACTGTAGGAACTGAGTGGGAATCGGTGGTGGTGATGCATCTTCTGGAATCTATGAGGTTCCACCCGGTGGTCTAAGCAGTGCTGGAGGCTGGACCACAAAATTTATCTTCAGAAATTGTTCAACCTTAACTAAAATGGACAATTATATATGTGATCCCCACATGGGCACACCACAGCTTCCCCTTCTTAGTTTGTCCACAAACTAAACTCGTGTGAGGGTGGCCCAGGTTTTTAGCAGACAGCTACTTGATCGATCCAGGTTACCCTCTGATACCACTTTGTAAGACCCCCTTTTTAACAACTCGTAAAAACCGGGGTCTTATGCCCAAAACTGCCGCTTTGCGGTGACACCTTCGCACCCGGGAAGATCGTCACCACTAGGCGCCAATTCTGCCGGCCTTTTTCTTTCGATCATCAATCTGTAGCGAGTAAAGTAGAAGTAGGCAGTCCACCAAAGAAAAATCACCTAAAATAAAATCTCTAGGAAGGGAGTGTCCACAGAATAGTAAAAGAGTACAGAAATGAAGGGATTAAGCCATGTACATCAATATCCTCACTACAGATATCTCATGCGAAAGCAAAATAAAACAATTACTAGAAATCGGGACTCACGGTCCCAGCTGGCTGTACTCCAGAGCTAGACCGCCCTGTCTCCAATCGCACCGGTCTCATGGGCTGCTCCTCCATGCTGGGCTCCACGATCCCCTAATATGATGTGGTTCGAAAACCGTTAGTCTATAAGACTAAGACCTATCATCCCCTACCCCTTCCCCCCATGCTCCTAGGCACCGAGCAGGGAGGAAGAAAGGAAGGGAGGTAAAAGTGGAGAGTAAAACAAACAGGTGACAGGGGGACCTAGCTAGTAATTTATAATCATGTTGTAATAGGTAACGTAAGAAAAGAATTTAACCTTCACTTTTGTGAGTACACATAAGTCAAGGGATCTTATACAAGGCTCCCATTGTATAAAATGTCCCATACCACTTTATATATTGGGGTGTCGGTTATCACAAGCAGTATGTATATATTGAAAATGACCTTAATTTATAAACTTGCCCTCACAAGCATATAGACCAAGGGGTCGTTTGGCAAGTCCTAATGTAAAAGCGTCCCATTAAACTTATACATTAGGTGTCATAGGTTATTATGAATATTTATTACATGCGTCTATATGGTGGGTTCATGTTATGTTCAAGCAGTGCAACTCACCCACCCGACTTTGTGTACACAAACCTTTAGTTCACCCTTTCGGAGCCGTTACCAACCAGGATACCTCCGTAGTGGCAGACGGAAGCGGTGGGTTGGGCCTCGCCCACCTCAAAACCAGTAATAACACTACCAGTCTGACCAATCGTATGACTTAACACTTGGTGCACTAAGCGGACTACCGCGTACTCTTGCCGAATGGACCGCCGGACTTAAGTTTGGCGAAGTGTTAAACCACACTTGTCGAGTCATCGTATTGGCGTTGGTGCAATGAATAACCCATACTGAAGACCCACCACCTTAGGTATTTCTTATGCACATGCAATATTCTCAAAATAGTATACAATGAGTCGAGTTCCCGAACTGAACCGTCCGTGTTAACCTCAAACCGAGACGAAGCTCCCCGGTCTAAACTGTCCGGCTCAATTTCCAAACCTCATCCCTTTATACACCGCTGGATGGCGCCCCTTTGAACACCTCGGGACGAATTAACCATTTTCAAGTCTTGTCCAACTAATGTGTGCAGTGTGAAACCCTTTCTACTAAATTACTCTTTCGATTTGTTCTTTAAGGTTTATGTTAGCGAAAGACTACCTCCGGATCTACCCCGTGAAGGGTTCTCAATAGGCACTAGGAACTGTGATGGTATGACAGACCAAAGTTCCCTTTCGCAAGGCACTTATTATTATTGGTTGATTCCCTTACCTCACCCCCTTTATAATCACATTAAACATGTACCTAGGGTAGTTTAGACCTTTCACTCTCGCGGGGACGACGATCTTTCGTCGAACTCGCATACCTTCTAACACACATCAACTCGATTCTAACCACTCCTAAGAACTTTCTAGGGTGACTGTTGGGTATTGCATACACAATAACCCAGATTTGCATGAAGTCACCCTTGAACTAAGATGAATTAAGTTGTATTTGATATCCTTGTTTTAGTTAAATGTTTCTAGATTCACAGTGCTAAGTGTAGACCAATGTCAGTCTATAGTGGGTCAAGAACACATGACCATACACAGTAATCCCTCACTGTGTGATCCAAAGTGTTGAATCATGTGTAGCCTCTCAATTGGGATACACTTTATGTTCAAACATTGGGAGCAAAGGATGGAGATAGGGCCAAAAGGAAATCTTCTCTAAAGTTCTTGAAAAACTTTCTAAGTCCAGTTCTCGAGAAGTGATCTAAGAGTTCTCGAGAAGTATGGTATAGTTCTCTAGAAGCTCAGACTCTGCTTCTCGAGAAGTCAGGACAGTTCAAGAATTTCACTAAGTTAAGTTCTCGAGAAGTAAGTAAAGCTTTCAAGAACTATTCTAAATTTCGAGATGTAAGTAAAGCTTTCGAGAACTATTCTAAGTTCTCGAGAAGTCAGTAAAGTTCTCGAGAGGTCTTCTATAAGTTCTTTAGAAGTTAAGTAAAGTTCTCGAGAAGTATTCCTTTGTTTCTCAGTTCAGAAATACAATCAGAAGTTGATTCTAAGTAAAGTTTTCGAGAAGTCTTATATATGTTCTCGAGAAGTCTATTTAGTTCTCGAGAAGTATTCCCTTGGTTCTCGAGAAGTTCAGGAAGAAATTTCTCTAACTCTGGTGTTCTCGAGAAGTCCAATCCTTTCTAAAAGAGTTTAGTTTTCGAGAAGTCTCTACAGTTCTCGAAAGCTCAGTTCATAGTTCTCGAGAACTATAAGTACTTCTCGAGAACTAAGTCGGATTTTTCCAGAAAATTTCTTCTAAGTCCAGAACGGCCGGAATTTCAAATAACCTAATAGGATTGATCCACGTGTCATCTTTAATGATATTTTCAACCGTTAAGAGATATCCTATATAAAGTCTTGTCACCGAGACATAACCCTAAGAAGGATTAAGAAAAATTATTGAGCGGATCTCGTACTTTCCAAAAATCTCTGGTTCGGCCGATTTCTTCAAAAGCTCGACGTCTTGAAGCCGCCGCCACCGCTCACGTCAAGATCGATCCTCATCCTTTCGATCTAGAAGATCTATTGATTAAGAAAACGTTCTTTCTTCCTTGATCGAGTAGATTCAAGAATTTCTCAGGTAATATCTACTAGTCTTCTTCAACAATTTTGAAAGGGCCGCAACTTCAAGAAGAAGACCTAAAGACTTATTTCTTCCAGATCTGATAATTTTTTTGCTTGTATTTTCATATCTATTTGTAAATCTTGTAGGAGATTATTCTCCGAGGGTAGGAGATTTGTGCTCCGAGTGGTAGGAAGTTTGTATCTTCCAGATGTAGATCCGTTTGGATCGAGTTTTGTAGGAACGTGGTTCTGAGGTGTAGGATTGGTTTTCAATCCGAGATAGTGGAGTAGCTGAGTCTAGTGATTTGCTAGATCGGTGAGAAAAGTCGACGTACCCAAGATCGGGTAACTACTATAAATCTCTTGTCGTCTGTGTGATTGCTTGCTTACTTATTTGTGCTAGTTGCTAAATTTTTTATTCCGCATTAGACGCACATCTCACCTATTCACCCCCTCTAGGTGATTTAGGTAGACAACTTACAACTTTCAATTGGTATTAGAGGGAGGTTGATCGTTAAATGGTTAACACCTTGATCTATCCTTCCCAAGTTGTCTTTAGAGAAGTATAAAGCATGAGTAAGATGAAGGATTTTGCCAAGCTCCCTATATGCACCAAGAATAATTTTCCTATGTAGAAGGAAAGAGTTAAACTCTTCATGGAAGCCATGGACCCTCGGATCTTCATGATTGTTGAAGAAGGTCCGTATGTTCCTATGATTGCATCCATAATAGATCCAACCAGACAAGTCCCAAAGAAGATGATGGACTTGGATAAGGACGAGATTGCACTTGTCTTCCTGGACAAGAAAGCTAAAAATATTATAGCAAGTGCAGTCGATGACTCGATGCTGTAAAATCAAATTCATTGCCAGTCTGCCAAGGCGATGTGGCAATCCCTGGTTACTCTAATGGAAAGCACTAAAGAAGTTAGGGATGATCGGAGATCCCTTCTAAATCAGAAGTATGAAGCCTTTAGGCAAGGTCACAAGGAAGCCATAGCTGATATCTTTGAGAACTTCTTCAAGATAGTTAATGGCCTAAGAGTTTATGGCCGAGTCTTCACAAATGGGGAACTGAATGACAAATTCTTAAGATCCATGACCAAGGAATGGGATAATAAGGTATGCGCCATTCGGGAGTTCGGAAGGTTAGCCGATACGGACCCGCATAATCTATTCGGAAAGCTTATGTCTTACGAGCTCCAAATCAACTCAAGAAAAGATGAAGAAGAGATGAGCAGGTCTGCATCCAAGGAGAAGTCTGTCGCTCTAAAGGCAGATAGCTCAAGGAAGAAAAAGGCTAGCTCTCCTGCCCCAGCTCCTGAAGCTGATGAAGAAGAATCATCTGAGCCAAGCTCCTCTGGCTCAGAGCTATCTGATGGAGAGTTCTCTCTACTCTCAAGGCAGTTCAAGAAATTCTTGAACAAGAAGAAGCAATGGAGAGGCAAGGATGCCTCTTATAGAAGGTCACGCAATGATGGTGATCGCCACAGAAAAGGCTCAAGCAGCCACGATAGGTATGGTTCTAAACCGAATAAACATTATTCGACTGACATTGTTTGTTATTGCTGTAATAAGCCAGGTCACGTCATTGCGGATTGCCCCCACAAGAAGAAAGAGGGTGGCAAAAGAGAAGATAAGAAGTCCTACAGTAAAAAGAGTACAAAAAAGAGCCTGTTGGCCAAGAAGGGCAAAACACTCAGTGACTCCGACTCATCTGAGTCGAGTGCAGAAGAGGAAGAAGCCTACTTTGGGCTAATGGCTATAACTGACAATGAACAAGTTCCCCAGTTCACTAGGGAGGTAAAATCTCATACCCCTCTTTCAGATTCTGATGATGATAGTGAACAAGAGGGCTATCCCTCTTAGGATGAATCTAAAATCATGGGACAATATAAGGAGTTACTCGAGGCTTACGACAAATGTCGCCGAGTCATGAAAAATATAATAAGGCCACAGAGAGCGCCTTAAGAGAAGAAGTTTTAAAGACTGACTCTCTCAAGGAAGACTTCAATAAATCTATTGAAGAATATAATAAGGCTCTTGAGCACCTTGACCTTAAGGAGAAAATCATCAAGGAGTTGGAAGAACAACTCTCAGGTTAAAAGAAACTTGTAGAAGGTTTCTCTAAGCCTAAGACTGTACTTCCTCTGATTGCTGAATTCTCAGCTAAGGGAAACGGTGCTTGTAACGCCCCGTTTTTTCAGCGATTATTTTTATTCTCATTTGGCGTTACGATGATGCGTTTCCGTGGCTTGTGCCATGTGTGGAGTACGGTTTAGCTCCTTAGAACTGAGTGCCCTGTTTGGTAGCCTGTTGGCAAGATCTCCCTAGCAAACCGAGTCGTTTTGGTGACCCGGTGTGGCCTCTCGGGGGGATGTTGGTGTTTGGCTTTATTTGGGTATAACTCGAGTTCTGTTTGTCGAAAAGTAATTTCGACTTCGCCGTTGTGTTCGTAGCGTGGGTATTTAGCTACGGTGCGAATTTCGTCGAATTCAGAGGTAGTTAGGTTTTCGCGTCGATTTGGTGCTTTATGTAATTTTGTAATTAATAATATAATTATATAATTATATATATATATATATATATATATATATATATATATATTTATTTATAGAATGAGAAGGATCGATCATCTTCTTCCCCGTAAGAAACCGCCGGCCCCTTGTACGAGAGAAACGGAGTAACCGCCTACCTTCCCTTCGGACGCCGATTCCCGGAGCGTTTGTGGACGGAATTCGATTCCGAGAGTGGATTCGGATTGCTCTCGTCGAGACCTTCATTCCTGCCGTAATAAATTCGATTTTCGTGGAGTTTTGGAAGGATTGGAATTTTCGGTTTTGGAAGTTTTCCGCCATTAATGGCCGAGTCTTTGTTCTAGGTGTTGCGGCCGTTTTGATCCGTGCGAAGAGGAGGAAAGCAGTCCAAAGCTTCGCTGTGAATTGAGGCAAGTGGTATTCTTGCCCTTGCCAAGTGTTTTCTTTGATTTTATTTGCTGAAATTGAAATCCCGGTTAGCCCAGGTTAGAGGCCTTGTTGTTCTCATTTTTTTCTTGCTAACAATAGGGCTTAGTTCTTCCTACTGAAACCCCCCCTATGTTGTGATGTTTGGAATCCAAATTGTCGGCATGGAGCCGTTGTTTTCCTTTATTTTTGAATGTTGCTCTGGTTCGGGCGTAGCCGAGAGGGAGAGTTAGGAGGGGGGGGGTGTGGTTGCCAATTTTCGTTAAGGTATTATTCGAATGGTTAGGCATAGTTTGAATGGTAGTAGCGTGCGACGTGATAGTTGTCTACTGCTACTGCAGTGGCGTAAGTCGTGTGCGCGTTCCAGTGTCGTTCGGGAAATTCCAAACGGTGCAGGTTGACCTCACACGGTCATCAACCTTTAGGGCGCACGACCACTGGTCGTGTGCCTCTGTTCGTGCGCGTATAAATTTCAGTTTCCAAAGTTCTGTCTCGGGCAATCGCACGAGCGCTGGCAACAGTGCGCACGACCACTGATCGTGCGACGCTGATCGTGCGCAGTTGCTAGGTTTTCTGTCAGGTTTTCCAGGTTCGTTTCGCACGATCATCAGCCGATGAGTGCGCACGACCACTGATCGTGCGTCACTGATCGTGCGCTTTGTATATTTTCTTTTGATAGGCGAATTTAGATGGTTTCGAGTGCGGGAGTTTAGATACTCAAGTGGCAGGCAACTACTCGAGTTCTGGATCTTCTGCCTTGGTCGTTCGACTGTCGTCGAGCTCCGCATTCTTTAGTGGGCTTGTGGGTAGTGGTATTATTTTGGCGGCGAGTGAGGCTAGCTCACTCAACGCCAAAGTTTAGGTAGGCACTGAGTGCGTTTCACTCAACGCCTAGTCGTGTTGATTTATTTCAACACTCTTCCTTTACCTTGTATTTCATTTCCAAGTGGATTTCCAGTTGTATTTCTGGGTTTTCCTTGTCGGCCGTTTTCTTTATTTTCCTAAAGGCCGAATCGTGGGTCGTGGTTAGTAGTGGTGGTTGTAGCTCTTTATGGGGGTGGAGTTGTGTGATATAGCCAAGGCCACCCATGGATTTCTTGCTCCAGGTACGGGCTGGGCATGTCGGGTGGAAGGTCCCTTGTGTTTTCACGTGTTGACCCTCGAGCTTTTGACTTGGACATGGTGGATTGGGGGACTGCGTTTGCCTTCGATCCGGTTCCTCATTGTTGTTTTTGCTACTATCACTTCCCGCAGTTTAGGGTGTTAGAAGTTTCTTCTTTGGTAGTTTGCAGCATTCTGGCTCTTGGTAGTCTAGTAGGCCCTGCAGGATGTTGTTCCTGGGCTGGGTCGTTGCTGTTTCTTTGCACGTTGTGCATTTCTTGTTGTCCTGTTTTGGACAGTTGTGACTCTTTCTACTGCATGTTTCCTGTTATTTTGTCCTTTTTGTTGACTCTTTCATGTAGTTTTACCTTGATTTTTGCTTGCTGAGGTATTCTGTTTTCTTTTGGAATGCCTCAGGTTCTGAGCTGTAGCCAGTCTGGTGGCTAGTTGGAGGTGTTGTTGTTGGTGGACTTCCGGACCTTGGAGTTCTGTTTACCTTGTTAGTGAGGTTGTTTTCAGTACTTTCTTACAGACATATATGTGTGCTAGTGGGTTCGTGTCAGGTTGTTGGCGCCCACTAGTAGTTTTTACCTTGTACTAGATATGTACTATTGCTGCTACCATTTATTTTTCTGGAGATAGTCTACTTGCTTTGAGAAGGTTTTATGATAGGTTGCTAGTTATTTTTAAACTATAATTATTATTATAAATGAAGCTCATGATCAGCATGTTTTGTAAACTTAATCACTATTTTCCAAATCAAGTACGAAAACCGTTTTCTTATATATATTATATAAACTAAATGTAGTGTCTTGCATAGCATGAGTTGTTCTCTCGGGACCCTTATGCGCTCTTTAGGGTGTAAAACCTAATTAAAGTATTTTTCCGCAGCGTTTAAATATAGTTTTCTTTTGTGGACTAGATGATCCACTGAGCCGAGGGATACAGACTCTAAGCATAACTGATTTTCTATTCATTAAGCACATGGTTTTCTTGCATAAAGATTGTAGTTGGATTTGCCTGAGCGTCAGCAGTTATCCCCTGCTTGACGTGGCATCATGACGCGTGTTTTCTCTTACTCTGATAATTCTTAATTCGGAGAAAATGCGGGTTGTGACAGTGCTGGTCTAGGCCACAAAGGTGCTCCTATTAAATCCTCTAGGAGAAGGAAGGCCAAGAGAAATAATAAGGATGCCAAGAAGGCCTTGGCCGAGGAAAAAGGGAAAGCTCCTTTGGAGTCTGTCTCGTTCAAGAAAGTTATCTTTCCTGGGAACGAATTCGATTTGAGTCCACCTATGGACACTTCACTAGGACGATCCCGAAGAAGCCTAAGTCAAGGTACCAAGGTTGGACTCGCCCTCGTAACTTTGGCGAGAGTGTCTTCAAGGCACCTTATGAAGAGATTAAACATCAGATCAATGGACCTTATGTTCATGGTCATAACATCAAGAAGGCATCAAAAGTAAAACCTGTTGTGGAAAAGCCTATGAAGGAAAAGACTTCATGTAGTTGCCATCTTCATGAAGCTTCTTCCTCCAAGAATGCTACCCCTGCTAGACCTCCTCTCAAGAAGGTCAAGCAGGAGATCATAAGGCAGAGATATAATAGATTCGATTGTTGGTGATGTGGTAGAGTTGGTCACTTTGCCATAGATTGTTGGTTCAATCCTAAAAATGCTGCAACTCCTCAAGTTAGCAACATGAGAATGACCACTCATGAGGCTAATACTCGTAGGGGGAGTACTCTAACTCGAGAGCAAGGACCCAAACATGTTTAAGTTCCTAAGGCTGTGATTATAATTGCAGGTACGTCCAAAGGCCATTAAAACGCCAATCTGGTATTTGGACAGTGGATGTTCTCGGCATATGACCGTGACAAGGAGCCTACTCCAGAACTTTTCACCGGTGTTGAACGGACCAAAGGTCATCTTTGGTGGTTCAGACCGAGGAATTACCAAAGGCTACGGTATGATTACTAACGGTAACATATCCTTTTCGGATGTACCCTATGTTGAAGGATTGGAACACAATCTCATCAGCATAAGCCAACTATGCGACAAAGGATACGTGGTTGCATTTCATGCTGACAAGTTTTTGATAAAATTGGTCGACAACATGGAAACTATTTTATCATGCACTTGAAGAAGGAATATTTTCTGTTTAAATTTCATCTGTATTGACTCCTCTACACCAGTATGTCTTTTAGCAAAAAGTAGTGCATCTCTTGCTGACCAATGGCACAAGAGACTAGCACATATTAATTTCAAAACTATAAATAATCTATTCTCTCAAAACTTAGTACGTGATGCCCCTAATGTCAAGTGAGTTAAGGACAGCCCTTGTCATGCCTGTATAAAAGGCAAGCAAACAAGGAGTTCTTTTAAAAGCATTATAGGCAAGGATTCTGATAGAAGCTTACAACTTCTTCATATGGACTTGTTCGGTCCACTACAAGTTAGAAGTTTGGGAGGTAAGGAATATATGTTGGTTATTGTGGATGATTACTCGCGCTTTGCGTGAGTGTTCTTTCTGAAACACAAGTCAGATACCTTCAACATTTTCACTAATTTTGTTAGGCAAGTCCAGAATGAATACAACTGCTCCGTAGTCAAAATCAGAAGTGACAATGGAACGGAATTCAAGTGTGGTGCCATGACAGAATACTGTGAAAATCAAGGTATCTTTCATGAGTTTTCCTCTCCTCGCACTCCACAGCAAAATGGAGTAGCTGAGAGAAGGAACAGAACACTCATAGAGGCTTGTCAGACTATGTTGAGTGATGCCTCACTTACATAGTACTTCTGGGCTGAAGCCGTCAACACCGCTTGTCACGTGCAAAATCGAGCACTCATCAATAAGAACCATGATAAGACTCCTTACGAACTTCTAAAAGGCAGGAAACCGACCATTTCATATTTTAGAATCTTTGGCTATAAGTGCTTCGTACTTAACAACGACAAGTATCACACTACCAAGTTTAGAGAGAAAAGCTTTGAAGGAATTTTTATAGGTTATAGTAGCAATAGTAAGGCATATAGAGTATTTAATAGAAAAACTCTGGTGGTAGAAGAATCGATACACATTGTATTTGATGAGAAAAGTTTGCTACAAAGCAACTCTTCTAGTGTGCCCATTGAAGATGCAGGTACAAAGCTAAAGGAACTCAGCTTGGATGAACCTACTGAAGACAAAGATGAAAAGTTCATCAAGATCACCTCTACAACCCCGATTGGAAAGGTAGATGATCAAGATGAAGAATTAATCCCATTTGAAGATGCAACTCTAGTGGCTGAGGAGATCCCAGATGCAAGGACTCTAGAGCTCAGACACCTGAAGGATCATCCCTTGGACCAGATCATAGGAGATCCCCGGGATGGTGTCAGAACTCGCCGTGGTACAACTAACGAGAATTTATTCTTAAGTTTTCTATCACACGTTGAACCTAAGAAGTTCGAGGAAGCAAACTCGGATGCATCCTGGATTTTAGCCATGGAAGAAGAGTTAAATTAATTCAAACGTTGCAAAGTTTGGACACTTGTTCCTAGACCCAAGAGTAAGAATGTCATCGGGACAAAATGGGTCTACCAGAACAAGATGGACGAAGAAGGAACTACTATAAAGAACAATGTCAGACACGTTGCCAAGGGCTATGGTCAAGAAGAAGGAATCGACTTCGATCAAACGTATGCTCCAGTGGCAAGACTGGAGGCGATCAGGTTATTCCTTGCTTATGCTGCACTTAAGGGCTTTACCGTCTATCAGATGGATGTAAAATCTGCCTTCCTGAATGGTGACATAAAGTAAGAAGTGTATGTAGAGCAACCACATGGTTTTATTGACTCAACTTTTCCTAATCATGTTTATTTACTGCAAAAAGCTTTTTATGGTCTTAAACAAGCTCCTCGAGCTTGGTATGAGACATTGTCTAGCTTTCTTCTTGAGAATAAGTTCACAAGAGGAAAGATAGACAAGACATTATTTCTTAGGGAAATAAATGGAAAGATTTTGCTTGTGCAAAATCTATGGCGATGACATTATTTTTGGCTCTACGGATAACAACCTCTGCAAGAAGCTTTCTAAACTTATGCAAGGGAAGTTTGAAATGAGCAGTATGGGAGAGCTGAAGTATTTTTTAGAGCTTCAAGTGAAACAATCTGAGGATGGAATCTTCATCTCATAGACCAAGTTCACCAAAGAGCAACTTAAGAAATTCAGAATTGAGAATGCAACCTCTATGAGGACTATAATGGCCTCAGCTTTGTATCTGGACAAGGATGAGAAAGGGAAACCTTTTGATGAAACCAAGTACAGAAGCATAATTGGGTCCTTGCTCTACCTTACCGCAAGTAGACCAGATATAATGTTCTCAACATGTGTATGCGCTAGATTCCAGGTGAACTCTAAGGAATCTCACTATATTGCTGCGAAGCGAATTTTGAGATACCTTAAAGGTACACCAATTCTTGGCTTATGGTACCCAAGAAGTAATGATAGTGAACTGATTGGATTTTCAGATGCAGATTTTGCAGGAAGCAAAGATGACAGGAAAAGCACTTCTGGGACTTGCCAATTCCTAGGAAGTAGGCTTATCTCATAGAGCAGTAAAAAGCAAAACGGTGTCGCAATCTCAACGGCCGAGTCAGAATACATTTCTGCCGGTAGTTATTGTGCACAGTTGCTTTGGCTAAAGAACCAGCTGGAGGAATACAACATGAAGGTCAAGGACATTCCATTGTTATGTGACTCCTCCAGCGCAATCGCAATCGCAAACAACCCAGTCTCTCACAGCTGGACAAAGCACATCGAGCTGAGATACCACTTCATACAGGAGCATGTGGAGTAAGGGGAGGTAGATCTGCAGTACATGCCAACAGATCAGCAGGTTGCAGACATATTCACTAAGCCGCTGGACGAGACCAAGTTCAATTTCTTCAAAACTGAACTTGGGTTGCTGAACAAGGAGGATTAGACCAAAGTGATCAGTTCAAAGGCTCAAGAATTGAGGATACTCCTAAAAGGTTAGAATTTACTTAGTGGAAGGTAGTTCTCGAAATCCTACTTCACTTCTCGAAAAGTAAAAGTCATTTCTCGAAAAACCTAAGTATACTTCTTGAGAGGAATAAATTAGCTCTCGAAAAGTATCTTAAGTTCTCGAGAAATACTTAAACTTCTCGAAAAGTCCATCGTAAGTTCTTGAGAACTAGTTCTCGAGAAGTCAGCCTATCTCTCTAGAACTCTAGAAACTAGCTCTCGAGAAGTCAACCTATCTCTCGAGAACTCTAAAATCAAGTTCTCGAGAACTTTCTTACTTCTCGAAAACTAATGGCCACTTCTCGAAAAGTACAACCTACCTTTCGATAGTTGGCACGTCCTTCTACCGATTCTTCTTAACTCTATTATTTCGCAAAATTCTTGATTTCTGCCCTAACCTAAGACTTATTAGGCATATAATTAACATTACTAGGAAAATATATATATCTATAATATTTTAGAATCCTAAATCAACCGCCATTTCAAACATTCCTCTCGAAACTCTTCATCTTCCGCCATACGAAAGCTCCATCTCCGCCGCTGTTCCCCGCTCTGTTCGTTGCCACCGTCGGCATCAATGGCTCAAAGTTCTAAGATTGGAATAGGCAGTGAACTCGTCGTCGAAGGACTGGCCGACATTTCTGACGATTTCCAGAACTTGTTGATTCTTCTAGAAACGGCCGGATTAATGTTCGTTCTCTCTGAGCCCGTCAAGATAGTACTTCCAGATGTCGAGGAATTTTTCATGAATGCTAAGGTAAGGAGGAATGGAACAATTTTGAAGACAAAAGTTAAAGGGATCAAAATCAAGCTTGACAAGCATAGGATTTCCAAGCTTTTGAAAATGCCTATTGTTGATGAGGAAGACGACCAAACTTCAGAAGATTATGCCAGAACCTATTCTTTCTATGGAATTCCTGAGGAATACATCTCCCTTAGGAGAAATCTTCTAAATGATGCTGGGAAACTTCTTATAGATATTATTGGAAAAATACTACGGTGCATAACAGTGTCAGTCAGTATTATCTCTCATGACTTGTTTGGAGTAATGATAGCCATAGTCTGTAGAAAAAAGTTTCAGTTTGGAATGATGGTGTTTGAGATGATCAGAGACAGTATCCAACAACCCAAATTTGCCAGAATAATCTCTCTACTGCTGAGTGAGATTGATCCAATCACCTTCAAACTCTCCAAAGGTACCCCAGTTCATCACCTGAAAAAGATCCCCTTCACCTCCATCCAGAGATGGGAACTAAAACTGAAGAACCCAAGATAGTTAGCTAAGGAAGTTGGAGCCTCTGTCTTAGATGTCAGGACCCTATCTCCTCCTCTACATTATGCTGCTGAACCATCTGGTGCAATAGCTGAGGGGGAGCCTGCACACTCTGCCACAGTTATCAGAATTTCTTCTCCTTCTCCTGCACATTCTCCAGTCAGAAGCCCCATGGCATACTCTCCAGTTTCAACCCAGTCAGATCTTCCAGCATAAGAAGTTCTCAAAGACACCAATGAAGCCATAAATAAGATGATAGAGGAACTCTCTTCAGAGGACCCTCTTCCTCCTCTACCAAAAGATCTCCCAGAAGACCCATACAAAGAACCATCACCCCAAGGTACTCCAGCTGCTTCTCCCTCTCCAAGAAAAGATTCACCTGCACCAGACACCACCCTTTTTTCAGACAAGGATGAGCAAGCCCCTGAGGAGGTGGATTCCCCTCTTAAGAATCTTGACTTCTCTCTTCCCAAGTTTGTTGATGAAGAGGAAGATATATATTTCAAAACTGTAAGAGCCAAGAGCTCTGTTGTCATAGAAGAACTCCTTCTATGGCAAGCTACCACTGTATCTGCCACCACTGCTACTACTGCTTTATTAGGTGCCCCTCCAGTTCTTACTATTTCCTTCACTCCTGCTCCTGCTCTTACTACTACTGTTATGGTAAACTCATATATTCTGTCAAGGATTGAAGAAATGCTAGCTGCATAGAAGAACCATTTTTATGAATCACTTCAGACTGTTCAGAAACAGGTAACGTCCCTGGAAAAAGAAATGAGCAGTGGTTTTTCTGAGATCCAAGCCAATACTGATCTGCTGAAAGAGTTATTCAGAATTGGAGGCAAAGCAATAGATCATACAATTACCAGTATTGGTGAAGTAATGGACCAAAGTGTCACTCTAGCAAACAATCAGATCCAATTAGACAAGAGAGCTGAAGAAAATGTCATGAAGGTATGCACTGAAGTTGGTACATTCAAGGAAGATGCAATAGAACACCTATCTGTTGAAATCAGAAAGGGGGAGAGCATAGTAAAAGAACAAGTTGAAAAGCTTTCTACTGATGCCAAAACTCTTTGGACAGAAAAAGTAACTGAGATCAATAAAAGTGTTTTAGAACAAATTCAATCAG
Source organism: Platanthera zijinensis (assembly GCA_039513925.1). NCBI lineage: Eukaryota > Viridiplantae > Streptophyta > Magnoliopsida > Asparagales > Orchidaceae > Platanthera > Platanthera zijinensis. The sequence goes on along the minus strand of CM077092.1, from coordinate 69,177,735 downwards.
TCAAATTCCATACTTATGATACAGCTGTATGGATGCATAATCAAATCTTTCCAGATTTTCAGGCAGACCCCAATGTGATTCCTCATCATTTAAATCCTCTTGCTGAAGGTGAGTCTAGCAAATTGCCTTAACCTCAATTTTCTTACATTCTCTCCCAGGACAAAAGATAAGGAACCTCCTCCAGCTTCCTATTACCATGTTTGGGATTATGTGATTCCTCAAGATCTACCAGAGGTTCACATTCCCAATAAAAGGAAGTATGGGTAAGGTCCCTCTCCCAGCAGATCTGTTCCCCATCCAGAGGCAGAGAAGAGAAAGGCACAAGAATTTGCTGAAGTTTGGAGCCCAACCTCCAAAGCTCTAATTCTTGAAACTCTTAAACTTGTCATGGACTATAATGAGAATAGACATCTGCAATATAGTTCAGTTGAGTGGGAGTTATATGAAAAATCCATGAACAAAAGGAGAATTTATGAAGGAGAATATGGAAAGAATAATCCCAAAGCTCCTCCAAAGCCTCCCAGATATTATCCTAAACCTTTCAGCTATCAGAGAAGACAATAGGAAAAGCAAGACAGGCAACACCAGAGCAAAGGATGATTCTTGATGTTGTGGTGTTGAGAAATGTTGAGGAAATGGATGTTGATAAGTTTTATAACATTATTGATATATATAACATTTCCTAGTTCTGCTTAATTGTGCTTTCTAATTATCTGTCTATGCATTTATTCTTACTTTTCTTCCTTCATGTTCTTTATTTATTATAATAATTCACCTTAGTTTAGAGGGTTCTGACTTCTACAAATAGGGTGAGATTGTTGGGTATTGCATCCACAATAACCCAGATTTGCATGAAGTCACCCTTAAACTAAGATGAATTAAGTTGTATTTGATATCCTTGTTCTAGTTGAATGTTTGCAGATTCACAGTGTTAAGTGTAAACCAATGTCAGTCTACAGTGGGTTAGAAACACAGGACCATACAGTGTAATCCCTCACTGTATGATCCAAAGTGTTGAATCATGTATAGCCTCTCAATTGGGATACACTTTATGTTCAAACATTGGGAGCAAATGATGGAGATATGGCCAGAAGGAAATCTTCTCTAAAGTTCTTGAAAAACTTTCTTAGTCCAGTTCTTGAGAAGTGATCTCAGAGTTCTCGAGAAGTATGGTATAGTTCTCGAGAAGCTCAGACTCTGCTTCTCGAGAAGTCAGGACAATTAAAGAATTTCTCTAAGTTAAGTTCTCGAGAAGTAAGTAAAGCTTTCGAGAACTATTCTAAATTCTCGACAAGTAAGTAATGCTTTCGAGAACTATTCTAAGTTCTCGAGAAGTCAGTAAAGTTCTCGAGAAGTCTTCTATAAGTTCTCGAGAAGTTAAGTAAAGTTCTCGAGAAGTATTCCTTTGTTTCTCAAGTTCAGAAATTCAATCAGAAGTTTATTTTAAGTAAAGTTCTCGAGAAGTCTTCTATAAGTTCTCGAGAAGTATTCCCTTGGTTCTCGAGAAGTTAAGGAAGAAATTTCTCTAGATCTGGTGTTCTCAAGAATTCCAACCCTTTCTAAAAGAGTTTAGTTTTCAAGAAGTCTCTATAGTTCTCGAAAGCTCAGTTCATAGTTCTCGAGAACTATAAGTACTTCCCGAGAACTAAGTCGGATTTTTCCAGAAAATTTCTTCTAAGTCCAGAACGGCCGGAATTTCAAATAACCCAACAGGATTGATCCACGTGTCATCTTTAATGATATTTTCAACCGTTAAGAGATATCCTATATAAAGTCTTGTCACCGAGACATAACCCTAAGAAAGATTAAGAAAAATTATTGAGCGGATCTCGTACTTTCCAAAAATCTCTAGTTCGGCCGATTTCATCAAAAGCTCGACGTCTTGAAGCCGCTGTCACTGCTCACGTCAAGATCGATTCTCATCCTTTCGATCTAGAAGATCTACTGATTCAGGAAATGTTCTTTCTTCCTTGATCGAGTAGATTCAAAAATTTCTCAGGTCAGATCTACTAGTCTTCTTCAACAATTCTAAAAGGGCCGCAACTTCAAGAAGAAGACCTAAAGACTTATTTCTTCCAGATCTGAGAAAGTTTTTGCTTGTATTTTCATATCTATTTGTAAATATTGTAGGAGATTATTCTCCGAGTGTAGGAGCATTGTGCTCCGAGTCATTGGAAGTTTGTATCTTCCGAGTGTAGATCCGTTTGGATCGAGATTTGTAGGAACGTGGTTCCAAGGTGTAGGATTGGTTTGCAATCCGAGATAGTGGAGTAGCCAAGTCTAGTGATTTGCTAGATCGGTGAGGAAAGTGGACGTATCCATGATCAGGGAACCACTATAAATCTCTTGTCGTCTGTGTGATTGCTTGCTTACTTCTTTGTGCTAGTTGCTAAAATTTTTATTCCGCATTAGACGCACATCTCACCTATTCACCCCCCTCTAGGTGATTTAGGTAGACAACATACAACTTTCAGTGACTCATCTACTTTCATTCAAACAAATCAACATGACTAACTCTACACTATTCCAACTCTTATCTTAATACAATTTTTCACCAAATTACTATTTGTAGACCAACCTATACTAAGTGATTTTCATGATAGGATGCCCTTTAAGTTTTCATCCGAATGACCTAGGTTATTACTAGGGTCCTATCATGACATAAATGATTTAATTCCAGAATATTGTGTTTTCCTCGATTAATCTTCTATTTAAATAATTTCTTAAAAGAGCCAATTATTGTCAAGTTGATCGTGAAGCATACATTTTAGACATGATTAATGTTTCATAAATTCATGATAATATTCTATATGTCTAAAAGTGACAATTTCCAAATTTGGCATTTTCTACAAATATTTAAGGGTCCTAAAATTATTTTAGCAGTAATTCTCATATTCCAAGATTTGTAAATCAACTACTTGAAATAATCATCCAAATAATTTGAATTAAATATATTACACTACTACAGTCCTAAAATTATTACTGGCCAACTTTCATGATTTTTCACAGAATATTTAATTCTAAATAAATTCAAAACAAAAATCAAAAAAGGGCATAATTGTGAATCAAGTACTATGAATATACTTCAAAAATTCATAATTAAATTCCTAATAGTATATATCATCCTAAAATTATCAGTGGCCAAAATTCACATTTCTATAGGTTAAATTATTCTTTAAATTATTTATTTACCAAGTATTTCCTTTACAAATTTTTTGAAGGAAGCAATATATAAAATCCTTTAAAAATTATAATAAAATTCAGGGACCTCTATTTAGGTCAAAAACCTCTACTGACCAAATTTTACTAGATTTCATTTAAACCAAATGATCAAATTAAATAAAATACTAAATTGGACACTTTGATATTTAACAAAGGAACTACCATGAAAATAATCTATAAAATTCCACTAAAAATATATAGGGGTTCAACTCACCCTAAGGTTTATTCTACCCCATCTTCACAATTTTTAGATGATGTTAAGTTACTGTTTTGACCTAATAGTGCTTCTACCCTAAAGCTAGGGTTTGACTTTCGAGGTACTTAACTACTTCCAAATTCCCTAACATTTCAACCAGAGGCTTAAATATATATAAGTTATCTCTCTACTAAATTACAAGGCCATACAAGGGCATTTGCCCCTATGTCCTTCACAACCCCCAAAGGTCCTTCCTTAGGGTTTGAACTTGGGTCTTAGGGTTTGAACTTTGGTCCAAGGGTAAATCAACCCTAATTGATCCATCTTCCCAAAAGGGGGGGGGGGTACTTAGGGTAATACTAAGCTAGTGGTCCAAAAGGGCTGTGCATTCAATATTTCATTTTTGGCTATAAGCACATCAAGCCCTTTACATGCCAACACGAGCAAGGGGATTTACCCAACTTGTTGTGGTCCATATGGGCTGAACATTTAACCATGTCTTAATAATGTCCCCATGGACATGCCACCAAAAATTGGGGCCTTTTGTAGTTGAACTACTCCAAGAATCACCTAAACAATCCTAGGGGTATTTTAGTAATTTCCCACTAATTTTATTTCCAATTAATCCCATTTTTAGGCAAGGCCTAATTATGCCCTAAACCAGTTACTGCCCAAAATCCCAGGTAATTTGGGCCTCTAGATGGGCTTGGGCATCTATTCAAATTTCTGCATTTTTGTTATTTGCAGCCAAAGACAATTCACCTTTTTAGATCTTGCAAGTCAGATATCTCAACATTCAGAGGGCTTATTTGACTAATTTTTATACCATAGATCTAATATACCCCTAAGGTCAGGCCACAAAAATTTGGGACCTATTAGAGTTGGTAAGCTCCAAAAATCAACATTATTTTGTTTATCAAATTCTGACTAAAACTATAGAATTATTTTTCCCAAAAATTCCCATTTTTGGGGAGGGTCTAGGTATTCCTAATTAAGCCACATGCCCAGACTTAGGGTTTGGTCAAGGCACTCATTTTATTTTCTGACCTACCCTAGGACCAGCCCTAGGCAAATGGCTCTATAGGGAAGTATACTTAACCAAAATTAATGTGTAACATATCAAATTAAAGGTAACTCCAAGACCTACAATTTTCATGTTGTGTATATTTTATGAAAAAGGCTGCAACTTCCCTAATTATTGGCATGCAAAAGTCTGTTAAAGAAGATAGAAAATAGAACTATTCATGTAACTAAAATAAATACAGGATTAATAATTTTTGCATGGCACTAATCTTAAAGCAGATGTGTGGCTGCTATGTTTCTTCTCCAAATGCAATGGAAATCCAGCCTGATATTGGGGGTTTTCACGGGAGGTTTCCCAGCGGCTACAGGCGGCGCCTCCACCGGCGATCTTCACCTCCACCCTCAAAGTGGTGGCGCAAGCTTTTGCCGGCGGCTAGGGTAGCGGGAAGTGGCGGCGCCACCTAACCCGAGATCTTCCAAAACACCATTAACAAAAACAAAAACTGGGTTCGGGCTCATTCGAGCCCGAACCCTACCCTAAACATTGCTAAGATCTAAGCATGAAGAGAGAGCTGAGGGAGGACCTTCCCGGCATCCTTGCGACGTGAGGAGCAGCGAAGAACCATGGCAATGGCGGCGACACTTATCCCTCGGGTTCACAGCTTCTAGCTCTGGTTCAGTTCTAAGGCTTGGTTCTCTCTCGCTCTCTCTGCTGCTCTCCTTGTCCTGATGGTGATGAGCCGATGGGAGTGAGTGGGGGGGATAAGGAGATGAAGTATAGGGGGCGATACACTCTAGGTGAGGAGGCGGGTTTGCCTTGTTCTTGTCACCATGCATGCATGGGTGGGCCCCACTCCATCCACCTCCTCCTAAATGACACCAAGGGTCGGCCAGCCCAAGGGGGGCTGATGGCATGGGCCCAAGTGGGCTCAATCCACTAGAACTCTTAAATATATCCTTTCCCTCTCCTAAATTATTCTTCATTTTGAGCTTCTCTCTCTCTTAGTCACTAAGTTCTCTAGTCAATCCTTTAGTCTATTGGCAGCCCACCCTTACATAATATATTTAATAGGGGGGAATGATATCAAGGCTTGACGGTGGAGAGAGAGGCCCTTGGTCATGAGTACTCTTCCTCCAAATTTTCTCTCTCCTAGTCACCCAAGTTGACTTGGTCACTTTTTGGTTCTCTAAGAGTTTGTCATGACCTAGTCATGACAAAACCACTCCTAGGGGTCTAGTTGGAAATGGGATGTTACATTATGCTCATCTGAATGACAGTTATGTTCTTCAGTTTGGTAACCTCTTTCAGTTTCAAATCAATCAGCTTGGCTGATTCTGATGCTGCTTGCTTAAGAGATTCAATCTCCTTGGCCTGCTCCTTGTCAAGAAGCATACTTCTCTTTAGAGATTGCAACAACCCATCATACTCATCAATGAGTTGGTGTACATCCACTTCAGACTTAGATCCATCCACATCTCTTGATGCAGATGCTTTTGATTCTAATCTAGTGAAATAATCAGAAGCTGAGGGAGAATTGTATACCTTGCTTGGACCAGGCTAATCCTTGCACTAATCATTTTCTGACAGGGCCATCAGCCCTCTATAGCAATGGTCTTCCACTCCATTTATGGAGTCCATCATTTGTAGGAATTCTAGTTCCCTAGAATCCTCTTCTTTTGAGAACAGCCCAATATATGCTTCTGCATCATCTTCTTCTCCTGATCCTGAAGATGAAGAGTCTATCCAAATCTTTTATTTCTCAGCAACAAAAGATATCTCCTTCTTGCCCTTTAGTTGATGCTTCTTCTTGTCCTTAGATCCAGTCCTCTTGTCTGGACAGTCAGTTATGATATGTCCTGGACTGTTGCAGCAATAGCAAATAATCTTAGAATTAGTTTGTTTATTAGGTTTTGAGGCATACCTGTCCTCCTTGGGAGTCTTCTTTTTCTTGTAATACTCATCCTTGAAAAAGGATGATGACAGTCTGGTTCTCCACTTATTCTTTTTCATGAACCTTTGGAACTGCCTTTTAAAGGCAGCAAAGTCCTCATCAGAGGTATGGCTATCTGATGTGCTGTTGTCAGGAATTCCTTCTTCTTCCTCAGCACTCCTTCTGGGTGGAGAAGGTGATTTTCTACTGCCCTTTATTGTGCCTTCAGCCTTGAAGGCAACTGACTTATCCTTGTACTCAGACCTGCTGCTCTTCTCTTCCTCCTTTCAGGTAGTGAGTTGCATTTAATATGATAGAAGCTTTACAAACAGTATGGGAGGAGGTGTATTAGCAAGCTTGGCAACCTCTCTGATGGCACAAATCTTTGTGTCCCAGTCCTTTGTCAGAGACCTGAGAAACTTATCATTCAGTTCATATGTGCTGAAGATTCTTCCATATGTCATCAGCTCATTAACTATCCTAAAAAACTTTTTATAACATTCAGCTATGCTGTCAGTCTTGGATTGTCTAAATCTCTCATATTCTTAATTAAACATAGATTTCATGTCCTCTCTAACTTCTTTTATTCCCTCCATGTGGACAATCAGGGTGTCCCACATTTCCTTGGAGGTTTTACAATGTACCAGATTCAGAAATGTAGCATCTTCTATAGCACTTACAATAATGTTGTGTGTTCTTTTATCTAGTATTGATAGGATGATCTCATCCTTTTTCATTTCATAATAGTTCATAGGTGTTTTAGTATTTGCATCCAGAGCTGATATCTTCATTGTAATGAAGGGTCCTTTTTGTACAGTGATGTAGATTCTTAGATCAGAAGCTTCCATAAACAATCTAACCCTTCCTTCCATATGCCAAAACATTCTTTCCTGCAGATAGGGAGTTTCATAGATCAAAACTCCTTTTGATTCTCATTTGAACCCATTCTTGAAATCTGATAATTGCCTTGGAGATTCACTCAGACTATTAGGTCAATCTTTGAGCAACCTCCCTCTGATACCACTTGAAAGACTTATTTCAAGAGCCTAGACACCTATAGGGGGGGTGTATAGGTTCTAATTTTCTTTAATAATTTAGGCAATTAACTAGTTCTTTCTTAGCACAGAAAATGCAAATCACAGTACAGAAAACACAGCACAACATACACCAGATTTATAGTTGTTCCCCAAGGTATGTGTACATCCACTTTCTCCCTTCTCCTATCTAGTAGAGAATTGGATTCAGCCCAACTTCCTTCCACTTTCTCAGATCCACAGATCTTACAACTCAGAACCAGATTGGTTCCTACAGCTCAAACTTATACAAGTCCTACCTCAGATTCTTCCCAAGAATCCTACCTCAGGCCTCAGCCCTACCTCAGCCTTTTTCACTAGGCTTACAACTCAGACAATTACCAGTCCTACATCACTGGCACTCAGCCCTTATAATTATAGACTTACAACTCAGATCTTACAAAAGATCCTACAAGAAATTAATTATTTAAGAGATATGAAGATATCAAGAGATAGACTTCTCTATAGGTGTGATCTTCATGATCAGTTCTTGAATAAACTGAATCTACAGATTCAACCTTAATTAGTTGTTTCAAAACTTCTTGATAGAACAAAATAAGGTTTAACTTTACTTAATGTAGAAGTTGATTTCCTGTCAGCTCCTTCCTTGAATTCACAATAAGATCTGAATCTTCTCTTGCAGACTGTTCAGAATCTTCCTTCTTAAGGGTCTCCCCTTTTCTTGTTGTTGAATTCTCTTTTTGAATGATTCACCTTTCTTTATATCTCTATTGTTGTTGTGGTTGTAAAGGATCAGTCCCTTATATAGAGTTTCCTCATAATTACCGGCTGATACGGTTTGTAACAACCTTCTAACAGTTCTGAAAAAGGTGTCAGACTTGTTGGTTATGATAGTTGTCGAGTCACCAATCATGACAGTTGATTTCTCAAAGACTTTACAACTCAGTATGAACCACTCAGAAAACTGCTTCACATGTGTCGACATAAATAGACCATGTGTCGACACATGTCTTGATGATGTCGACATAACACTCCATGTGTTGACACAGTTATTCTTCTGCTACTCGACACAGCTTCTGTTTGTATGTGTCGACACAAGTCCTGTGTATCAACACAACTTCTCCTTGTCTTGACATAACTGATGCTGACAGATGACGTTTAGTGTATGTCCAGCTGTCGTTGAGTGTGTGTCGACACAAGTCCTATGTGTCGACATAAGTCTTCAGACTCAATATAGCTGTTGCTGTTAGATGGCGTTGAGTGTCATCCAGATGTCGTTGAGTGTGTGTCGACACAAGTTCTGTGTGTTGACACAACTGCTTCTGATCTTAACTTAGCAGGAGACAAATGGCATTGATTGTGTGTTCACACAAGTCATGTGTGTCGACACAAACCTTCTTCAAGTGTCGACACAATTCCTAAGTGTCGACACATGCCTTTCTTTTGGTGTTGACATAACTCCTGGGTGTCGACACAACTTCTGCTTTAGGTGTCGACATAATTCCTGCCTTAGGTGTCGACACAATTCCTGGTGTCGACACAGCTTCTTCTTCAGGTGTCGACACAATGCCTGGGTGTCGACACAAGCCTTATTTCTAGTGTCGACACAACTTCTGGGTGTCGACACAATTCTTCACAAGTGTCGACACTTGTACTTAGAAAAACTTCTTGCAAACCTTACACCTGCACAATGAAACTCAAACATCCATCAAATACAAATTGATGTATATCATTGAGTAAGATGAGGCTTCTCCAAATCTGGTATATATTTTTCAATGTACCAAACAGAGGGGTATGAAAGCAATAAAAGCACAAGGACTTGGGTTGGTGAGAGGGCCTATTTATAGAAAAAGCAGGCTAAGGCCAAGCCAACCAACCAGTCTGGCTCACCTGCCCTAGCTCGCCAACCCTAGCTCGGCCCGCCTACGTTACTCGCCCTGTCTTATGGCAAGCTAAGTTCGAAAATCAAGCTGTTATTTATTTGAAAAATACTAAAATGTGAAAGAATATTCTAAGTTATTACAAGGCGGAGCACACGCAGTTCAAGGAGGAATTACTCAGGAAAAAAAAACAGAAGTGTCCAAACACGCACAAGTTAAAGAGGGGGGGGGGGGTCAGAGGCGAGTGCCGGTAGGCCCGATAAGAGCATCATTTTCTACCTACCCCGGCCTCGCGTCTCCTTCCACGCAGATCGGCGTGAGTCGTAGACCTTGCGGATCCGTCCCAAATTACTACGGGCGGCCTGAAGGATCTCAATCAGCTCGACCAAAAGAGGAGAAAGGGATATCGCCTTGCCTGCCATATCATCCCTCGCCTCGCCTGCAAGCCATGCACACTCCCGTTGCAGCACGTCGTTGTCCTCTAGTAAATAGTGAAGCTCGCATACCAGCTTCTTTAGGACCTCCATTCCTTCCTTCTCTGCTCGAGGACCTCTAGCTCGGAGTCTAGGAAGGCATCTACAGATTTTGGGGAAATAAGGGGAGAGTAGCGAGCCCGCTCCAGGGACTCGTCATCCTCGGATTGACTAGGAAGAGCTGCAATATTATTTAAACATTAGTAGGAAGGGCGAGTTGTACTGGATGACTACGGGATAAGAACAGCAAGGTTAACATGCCTGACGGGCTCGGTGCCTCAAAGGAGATGCGTGGTGGATGCATCCTCATATATTTGTCGCGGCCGGGGGGGGGGGAGGGGGTGAGTTCTTGGAGGGAGGAGGTTGAGCCTCGGTATAGGGATGACCCCAGCACCTCCTCTCACTGTCCCTATTAGTAGTGGAGAGGAGGGAATGCGGACTGGCGAGTCCGACATCGGCGAGTCCAGCCCTAGTGTCTCAAAAGGTGGTGATGGGTCGCGCGGGCGAGTCTCTGGAGTCTTGAACCGCGGGTCGTCAAGGCGGGTCTTGGCTCACGTTGAAGAGACCTCGTCATCACCCCATCGGCTATCCGGGTCGGTGCAGAGGTCGATTATGATTTTCCCCTTCTCAGGGGCGGGCAAATTAGAAGAGCTGGCCTCAGGCTCTATGGTGGATTTCTGTTCGCGAAATATATGCTCGGCCGCTTTGGAAAAAGGCTTCGCCCACTTAGTGGAATTGTCTTCCGCAAGGCCACCTTGTGGGATGCTGCGAGGAATAGCAATCATGTTTGCGACGCTAGTCAAAAAGACCTCGCGAGCCCGGGCAAGCTTCTCTTGGGTCTCAAAGGGGATAGGCATCTCGATAAGTTCAGAGCAAAGGGGAGGGAAAAGTTCACCTAGGTACGCTGGCGTATATTTATAGTGAAACTCTCTAGTGTCAACTAAATCCACCTATGGGGGGGGGGGAATAGGTGTCGTATGGTCTTTTGCGGATTTAATTAACCTGCACAAATTAATAAATACAGTACAAAAATCACACAAAGAGTTATAGTGGTTCCCCGATTTAGGTACGTCCACTTTCCCCCTTCGACCTATCTCCCACCAAGGGAAGACTTGGTCACTTCTCCAAACGGATTGAAATCCAATCCTCACACTACGGAAGGAGCCCATCCAACAAAGGAATCACAACTCCACAACCATGGGTTCCACCCAACCCTTACAACCAGGAATAAAAATTCCTTTACAATAAAACAAAAATAGAATGTAAAAGAAAATACAAACAAAGCTTTTTGAGATTCCGATGTCCTTCTTCGTTCGTTGAAGCTTTCTTGAAAGTTACGAAGAGTCCACAACCGGATTTCTCTCTTGGAGAGGATCTTGACATGATCAGAGGCGGCAAGTGATTGTGGCGGCGATACTTTGTAGATCCAAACTTCTTGACGAAGCAAGCAAGATCTACGAACGATCTCAGTCGGATCAATCGTCTTCACCGATTCAGAATGAAGAACTAGTCTTGTTCAACGAATCAAGAGACAAGAGATCTCAAGAGAGATGAGTGAGATGCTCGGCTTGCCTCGGTACTGTCGTCGGAAGATCAGAGATGATCGGACATTATCGGAGACAACTTCCTAGCGAGCGGCGACAAGCGATCAGCGGTTTCCACGATAGGCTAGGTCACGCTCGGCCTCCTTTTTGATTTCCGAGAATGGATCCCTGTAGAGGTTCAAAATACGCAAGTATATATACCAGAGGCCAACCCTAAAGACCTTTGTGGGACCCACAAGGAGAAGCCCTAGCCCCGGCTGAAACAGCGCAAGGCATCTTGGTTCGGTTCAGCGAATGAGGAAAATTGCCTAAGGCAAAAATCGGCGGGAATCGTTGGTGATTCCCGTCGATGTCGGCGGGAATCACTCACGATTCCCGTCGATTCTGTCTTGGCTGAATTCCTGTTGGAAAACTGTCAGCCGGAGGAAGTCGGCGGGAATGCAGACTGATTCTCGTCGAATCGGCGGGAATCACTAATGATTCCCGTCGAAGTCGGCGAGAATCACTCTGTGATTCCCGTCGATTTTGACTTAGAATAATTTCCTCTTCCTTCCTTTGATGACATGGTCTTTGACCCATCTTTGCTCCTTCTTCTGCTCTTGGTCTGCCTTAACCCTGTGCATGAAAATAAGTACACTCCAATAGAGAGAGCGCACGTGAGTCAACACACTGATTTACTCAACGAGGGATTACGTTGCGCAGACCCGTGTATATTGACCCACTGCACCCTGACATTGGCGTGTACTTAGCATGGAATAGCTGCAAGCACAACTTGATGGAAGAACATCAAATACATTGTGAATCCATCTTAGCTTGACTGGAGTCTTCTTCAAATCTAGGTAATTGTGGATACAATACCCGACAATCTCCCCCAATTTGAATAAGCCAAAATCCTACTAGCTAAGATGAATTACACCAAACAAAAAGATATATATAAAAGTATGCGAGACAAGAAGTCAGAATAATAAAATTTGACACATTTAGAACAAAAATTGAATCAGCATATGATCATATATATTTATATATATTCAAAGAATTTTTCATTTATAATTACAAGAATAGACGTACACGCAGATTAAAAATAAAAAGTTTAGATTTCAAGTCTATCCCTCCTTTGCCTCAGCATCTCTTAATTATTTAGCCAGGTACTTCTTGCTTTTCCTTTCAAAAAATTCCTTTGGCTTCGGGTAGTACCGGGGGGAGGAGCTTTGTTCTCCACTGTGTTTAACCTGAAGAATATGTTTCTTTTAGCCTCATATTCTTTGTGTTTTTCCCACTCATACTGACTGTATACTTCATTTCTATTAAGCTCACCCCGCTGTTGTAGCATGAATGTTTCCAGTATGATGTTCCTAGACAAAGGACTCCATCGTTCATTCTTAATTTCACTTTCTTTCCTTCTTAATTTCTTCTCTGCTGGAGTTTCTTTAGAAGTTTCTTCTTCAAGTTTTCTTTTCCCTTTCGCAATCGCTTCTTGATCAAACATTACACTGTGAGTAGCTTTGGCAGCGGCTTTAGCAGCCTTTCTAGCATCAGCTTCACTTACGGGAAATTCCTCAGCAATAGCAACCTCATCAGCAGCAGCAGTAACATCATCAGTAAGATTAACAGGAATATGTACACCTGAAGCTTGCTGAGCTAGCCAATGACAACTTTCAAAAACATACTCATTTGATTGCTTGAAGTTGTCGACAATGATTTGCTCTAACCCTGCCATCTTAGCTGCATATTCCTTCTCCCCCTTTTTGGCTTCTAGGGCAATTGAGTTTGTATAAGAATGCAGTGACTCATTTATATGTTTTACATTCTGAGTAAAATCGGTCAGCAGGGTATTCTGATTCGTGTTGAGTGTGACCATGTAGGCATCGAACAATTTGATGTTGTTGGCAACAACATGAGTATTTTGATTTACCACTGCCAGGTCAGCTGTATTTTTCTTTAGTCCTTGCATCAGAAGATTGACGGCAGTGCCGGCCTCAGCATACTTATCTTCAAACATTTGTTCCATCTTATCCAGCTTGTGATTTATCTCAACAATATTCTTTAGCATCAGATCCTCTGATTGCTTAATTCGTTTAAGTACCCTGTTTTGAGATCGTTTGAAGAAGGTCTTCAGTTCATCTACTATACCTTGAATGATATTTACAGTGTGATTTGTCAGGCTAGGTCCTAATGGATGATCCTGATGTATGGCCTGGTCGTGCTCTGGGGGGGATAGGACCATGTGAGTCGGAATTCTCCTCTTCAGATACACTTGTGGAGCTTGAAAATTTTACAGTCTCCGGTGGGGGGATTGGGGATGCCTCTGCCAAGTTTCCAGATATACTCATCACCCCCTTCATCATATTATCAAGTTGTTCCTGAGGCCGGGAGGTCTCCCCCTCAACTGTTGTGCCAGATACATCAGTAACCTTTACCCGAGTCTGTTCCTCAGAAGGGAGGTCAACATCATTCTCCCTCATGGCCATATCATTTCCATCTTGCTCATCATTAAAGTCCTTAGCGACATGCTGTTCAAGGGAATCCACATCATTCTCATCAGCAGCGACATTCTCCTCATCATCCTCTACTTCCTCCTCGTCAGTCTGATTAGTAGCGAGGGTTTCCACTGCAGCCTTACCGATGAGGGTAATATCAGTAACAACGTCTACTTTATCTGAGACTGAGGCTTCCATCCTGATGGCAGCTGAAGGACTGGGTAATGACTCCCCCTAAGTTCCTGCATTCAACAGATCAGAAACTTCACTGGGCTGATCCGAAGGATTTATGAACTCTGGTGCTCTGTCTTCTTCATCAACACGTGTTCTAGACGCACCCCCTTGGACAATTCTTCTTTCCCATCTATCAAAGACGCTGGAGTCCATCTTCTTTAGGTAGTGAATGGGGACTCCCTTAGTCATATCAAATCTATAACCATCCATTTGATTCAGGTAGAGACTGATGATTCTCCTGAAGTAAGGAGTACGTAGGGTATCTTTTATTTTCTCAAATAACATGGCCCCCCAGTTCAATTTCTTTCTACACACTATGGCGATCAGGATCTTAAACATGTCCCCTGAGATGTGATCGTGTGAGCCAGGCTTATAGATTAGAACCTTCCCTATGATATCTAAGAGAAGCTTTCCTTCTTCGTTCATGTCCTAGCGTTTGATAGCCCTTGTCCCTCTTGCCAATCCATAGAAAAGAAGTGTCATTGTACGATCATCTTCATCTAGATAGTCCTCTTGTTCAAAGCTGGAGAGCTGGAGATGATGTGACAGTTTGGCAGCCGTCATCTTTATCCTTAGACCTGCTATCTTACTCTTTATTAGGGTATCCTCGTGTCGCAGCTTGGAGTTTGCGTAAAACTCAAGAACTTCCTTGTCTAGAACCTTGCATGGGTGCTCGAGAATGAAGGAGAGCCCGGCTTGTTCCTGCATCAAGATGATGTTTGTGAATTCGTCTGAAGCATGTGCAAAGCCTGTCCTAACCAACTCACTTCCAATGAGGAGCCCGACCGTTGTTCAAGGAGCCATTATGAACCTAAATGAGTTACACTCAAGGAATTAACTCTATCTAAATCTAGAGTTTGTAGGAACTGAACTAGAAGGAGGGATGATCCTTGAAAATGGAGAATCTCAAGGAAGCAGCTAAAGTTACCTCTCGCACGGAGGGTGCAAGGACGGAGACGCGTAGCAGGAGGTGAGAGGAGAGTAGCCCTAGGCCGATGAGAAGCTTGCGTCTGGACTGAAGGCTGGCGGTGGATCGGCGTGACACGTGTGTCGAGCTGATGCCGATGACGGGAACGCAGAGTCGATAGGCTACGATCAACGGGAGACGACTGCGGGCTACGATCAACGGGAGCGACGGACGGTAGACTCGAAGGTTGCGGAAGTCGACGAACTACGAATGGGGACCGACGGGAGGCTCGTTTCCGCAAGATCTGCTGAAGGGATTCAGCGAGGATTCCGCAAGGTTGACGGGAAATGGCGAGGTTTCTGTTGTTTTCCGCAGGAAGCTGAAGGGTCGACGTGAAAAGTTTCCGCTGCTTTCCGTTCGATTAAACAAGCTTCTTTCTCAACGGGAAAATGGTAACGTTAAGCACTGGCTAATTCTTGTACATTTAAACCTTCTTTCACGGTCGGGAGATTTCCGCTCATCGACGGGAATTCCTGTAAATTTAAACCTTTGAGGCGACGGGAATTCCTGCTAATTCGAAACTTTTCCCTTTTAAATAATGGGTAAAAATTTTCAGGTCAGAATAGCTACGCCGAGTCGATGGAAGGATAACACTAGAAATAATCACTGGCTATTTATTAGTTGCACCTACTGGTACAAGTCCCTTGAGATTCATCAGATCAATTGACATCCACTCTCACAAATTATAAAGATATAGAAAATTTATCAGATTCTAAAATAAGGATCATACGGTTATTAGCTTGCATGTCCTTCCATTTCAGGTGTGTAGATATATATCTTGAAAGAAAATCTGCATATATGTCTATATATATATATGTATATCTATGTAATGCGATTCAATTTTGGAAACTGAATGCGCATATCTGGAATTACTAGGTTGATCATTCGGATCCACTATTTGAAGTACGAAGGGTATCGTGTACAAGTAGGACACTGTTGTTAGCATTATCTCTTATCCCATATACTTGTTCCATAGCAAGCCTGGAACATCTCTTGTCTAGGCCCCATCAGGTTCATGGGTACCTAGACTATCCTGCAAAAAAAAATACCTTACCTTAAGAACCCCATACGTATTGGGTCCTAGGTTCTTGTCAGCATAAAATACAGTATGTCTTCCTACAGGATTTCTGTCCGGAAGGCTGTCTCTTGCCAAAGGATGTGGACCTACCCTTGCCCTTGGCACAGAAGGATTGTGCCAACAATCTATGGCAAAGTGACCTACTCTGCCACAACACCAACACTCATGAATATTGTACCTCCTTTTCTGACCAGGTCTATTAACGGATTTAGTTATTACCCTAGGTCTGAAAGAGGCGATGCTGGAACTGCTCTCATATTTACCCTTTCCACCGAGACTCGAGGGGGGTCTGATGGTGGACATGTGGTGAGTATCATGAGGCCTGGGGGATGGTGCTTTCTTTTAAGCCAGCAAACATTTGGGGGCCCAAGTTATGCTTGCTACATGTTTTCCAACTCCGTTTTCCTTTGTCCTAGGGTGGGAAGAAGTTCTGCGAGAGCTGGTTCCAGCAATGTCATGAAGTGAGGGGGCTGAGGCCGCAAATACAAACGGTTCATGATGAGCCATGTGTATTTTCTCATGGGTAGCAATAACAGCACTTGCACCAAGGGTGTTTCCACATGAGGGTCGATCATTCCTACAGTGACCATAGTTGTTCTTATGGTCATACCTGAAGGAATGATGAGTTCCCCTCCTACTCGGTGTGGGGGGTTTGTAAACAGTTTCCCCATTTCTCCACGATTTTATAATTCGCGAGATCCACCCGTTTTATCCCCTTCTCTTAATAGCATCTATCTTGGAAAAATTAGATACTATCCTCTTCTTCTTCTCTAGATGAAACTCTAAATCCGAGATCTTTGAGTCCTTCACCTTGATGGATTCCAATTGGAGTTCCATCATGGTCCTCTGCTGAGCAATTTCCGTAGCTTGTTCTTCAATAAGCAAGTTACTTTTCAGAAGGGCTCTACGAAGGGAATCAAGAGTTTCAATCTTTTGATTGAAGCAGTCAATTTCCCTTGCCTCAAAAGATGGACAAACCTCTTAACTTCTCCTGTCTTTAGGAGATACAAGAGGAAGGGAGCAATAAGTGGAAGATACCTGATCCTGATTGTGCCGATCAGGGTTAGAGTTATGATCTGCAGAGACTGATGTTTCAGCTTCATCACAACTGTATTCCTCAATCTCTTCTTCAGTCTCAGATAGATCCACTGGAGCCCTGATATTGAGAGGTTGTTCTTGACTTTCAGCTTCAGAGATGAGGACCCCCACATATGCTTCATCCTCTTGCTGGCATTTAGTCCCGTCAGTCTTCGTTCCCTCCATGAGGTCAGAGATAGTTTGCCACATGGAATTTACAGTCTTACACTTATCTAATCTTGTAAGAGATGATCCAGACCAAATATCAGAAATGATCTGTCGAACTAGCTTGTCCAAGTTGAATAGTGAGAGCTCAGTCTCAGACATCTCTGCAGGACTCTTGGGGATTTGGAGATCTTTTCAAGAACCAGAAGCCTTCATGGGAATGAAGGGACCCTATTCCATAATGAATAACGCACGAGGGTCAATGGCTTCCAGATGAAACTGAACTCTAATTTTCCAAATGGGATAATATTCTTTTGTGCAGACAGGGAGTCTCAGAGGAGAGACATGTAACGACCCTAGCCGATCCAACGTGGCAGTGCCACGGCTCCGCTCTAGGCGTCGCTACCATGCTGCAGCCCAAGCACCCCAACCCCTCTCCCTCCACAGGCGGGTTGTTGGTGGCCACAGCCTCCCTTTGATAAGCGAACTCGACACTTAAGTTGGGCCGTACGGGGACTTCCCAGGAGGTCACCCATCCCAGTACTACTTTCGCCCAAGCACGCTTAACTATGGAGTTCTTTCAACCTTCTGATGCGTGGAAAACGGCAAGCGCACCGGTCGCACAAGTAATAAAGTTTGGGAATAAATCCCCGAGTGTCGGTCTCTTGAGGAACACAGTAAGGGATGAGTTAATGTCGAGGCGGACTTGAGATTGAAGTCCTCGGGTCGGATCTAAAAGGGGGGTTTAGATGGTGGCGGAAAATAAAGTAAAAATCTAACAACTACTCCTATGCAACGCCGCTATGCGATGCTTCGCCAGGCGGGATGGAAGACTAGTCGGGCCGCAATGCACCGAATCGCTTGGCGGATGGGCGAGTAGGCAAGCGTATGAGGTGTAGAGAACGGCGGAAATCCTACTATGCAGGCCGCTATGCACTGCTTCGCCAGGCGGGATGGAAACTACACGGGCCGCTATGCACCGAATCGCTTGGCGGATGGAAGAGTAGGCTAGCGGATGAGGTGGTGAGAATGGCGGAATGAGGGTCGCGAGCACCTCTTCGCAACGCACGCCACTAGCAATTGCTAGTGCGGCAAGGGTGGATGGATGGCGGAATAACAAGGCGCACCTCAAGCAATAATAACAAAATCACAATAACTCACATAGACATGAATAAGTGAAAATGCTAATCAATAAAAATACTTCATCAATACATAGAGTTAAACTAAGCTATCAAATACAAGAGAAAGAGGTGTGCGAATCGACCGAATCCGAAGCCTTGTTGAGGGTTCACGGTTGGAATCCTGGGTTGTCAATCCGAGTCCAAGCTCGGTCCTCAACTGCGTCCGGGGTAGAGGAGGCTGTCACTCACTCCCAATGGACCCGTCTTCTTCGTTGAAATGATCCGTAGATTGCGGCTCCGGCTCTTCCTTGCTTGATGGAGAAAGCTCGGTCAAAACTCCGCTTGAAGCTTGAGGATGAAGGAGGAGGCCGAGAGGATGCTCCGGCGTTGATTTGGCGTTGTAAGCTTGCCCGGAGACCCTCCCTAAGGTGGGAGATGGAGGAAGACGGCGGAAACCCTCGTCCGGGACGAGAAACGGCGGAAGTTCGCGAGAGATTGATCGATATCTCGAATAGGGCGAAACCTGCGCTATTTATAGAAAACAGAATTAAACAGCGCGCACGATCACTGGCGCACGACCAGTGGTCGTGCGCGATATGGTCAGTGATCGTGCGAAATGGAGGCAGAAAAGTGGAAAAAGATGTCATGACTGCGCACGACCGGCAACGCACGAGCAGTGATCGTGCGCGGTATGGCTGGTGATCGTGCGATATGGCGGGACAGAACTTTCCCAGGAGAGGTCAAGACTGCGCACGACCGATGATCGCGCGCCAAAGAGGTCGATGGTCGTGCGTGGGTAAAAACGCACGACCATTGACTCCTTTGCCAAAAATGGGGAAAGTTCGATGCCGGACGCCCACACGATCCCAGAACCTGCAGGAAAACTGGACGGGATGTCGATCATGGCAGTCACAGACAAACAATAATAATCATAGCAAGAATGGAATACATACACACACAGAAATAGGCTAAAAATGTGCACAAGACGTGGAAAACCGTAGCGAACCAAAAGAAGTGCAAATGACGCTAAACGGTGTGCAAAGACAAGAAAATAAGCCTAGATGAGTCCGAAAATAGGTATATAAAGAGGACTCATCACACCCCCAGACTTAACCATTTGCGCGTCCCGAGCAAACAAAACTTAAGCAGACGGGGAAAATGAACTAGCTAACAAAGAAATTGCAAAACAGAGTACCATGCGAAGTCGCATGCTTGCGTGCATAAAAATAAAGTAGAGGAAATTTTTAAGTATACAAAATATTTTATATTTTTCACAATGCGTATCAAAAAGTTATTATTACTCAAAAGTAGAATCACGGTGAATCATCCGGTCCTACGCAGGGTGAAAGTAGACAGGCCACTAAGGTGAGCATTGCCGAAGACCGGGGCTCAAGATTACCCCCAAAGGAATCCACCAATGTCGGGAACCATAAGCTTGCCCGTTCGCACTCTCTCCACGGCACTAGTCAACTCAAGCGCAAGTCCGTAGGACTTCGGGTAATAATGGGGCTTGGGTTACGGTGAGGAAAACAAGGGTAAATATGAAGGGTATGCACCTATCCCAAATGAGCTAACGTACAAAACTAGTACCCGCTGCCCACAAAATAAACACGGGTGCACCACACCCCCAGACTTAACTTTTGCAACATGGGTGTGTGCACCGCCTACTCCAAATCCAAATCTTCTCAAATAAATATTTTCAATCAAACTTTTTCTTTTTCTTTTTTCTTTTTTTTTTCTTTTCTCTTTTTCTCTTTTAAATATTTTCTTTTTCTTTTTACAAAATCAGCACATTTTTCTTTTGGGCACAACCACATATCACAAATACAAATCACCACATCACAACCCAACATAAAATGTAAACTACTAAAGCTCGAATTGGGTGTGCGATTAGGATCGGCTATGAGGCTTTGGCGAATATAGTGGAGCTGAATCAAAAGGAAGGGTAGGCACAAAGGGGCTAGCAAGGGCGATGTTAGGAACGGTACAAAGCTCAACCGGGCCAAAAGATGGCCTACATCACTCTCACGCTAGACTAACCGTGTACCAATGCTCAAGAATAGCTTGGGGCAAGTTCTTAGCAACCGAGAAAGATAATCCTTCCTCCCGACTCAAGCAATACGAGTCTAGTGGCGGCTACACACATTCCTACGCTACCGTTTGATTCACACCGGATTCACCAACTTTTGAGTAGAATAAAAAAGAATTTACGCAGATAGAAAAATATAAAGCTATAAGCATACAGAAAAATTAAATCTACTCAAATTTCTATACAAAACGAGAGCAGTTGACTAGAAACACAGCAAGGCCAACATTTTACTCCGTCGCGCAATCCTGAACTAGCACAGAAATTTTCCAAATCGAACAAAGATACAGGTTCAACTCGTGACACGCAAACCGCTAAGCTCGCGCTCATGTGGGTGCAGTGGTGTGCGATGCAATGAACATAAACAAAATAAAATACAAAAAGCTTCTAGCATGCAAAAGAAATGTGTACGTGCAAAAGGTAAACTGACTCTCCCCCAGACTTAAACTAAACAACACATCAAATGATAGAGAAATTTAAATCAAAAAGAGCTAAGGGAAGAGGTTACCCAATGCTCAGCTAGTGAGCATACCAGAAGACGCGTGAAAACTAGGAGCAGGCCCGCCATACGAAGAATCACAACCCCGCCAATGCGTAGTATCCATGAATACCTGCAGGGGTGAGCTCCGCAAAAACAAAAGAAAAATATACAAAAAGAAATACTAAACTAAGCTAGACATAAAAAAAGAAAAATGCAGGAAATGAAAGATAAGCACTGGGGTTATTGTCATCCCAGCACGACTTATTCAGCAAAAGAAAAGTTCTAGCTAATGGGCCTATGAAAAGAAAAGTGCACAGGCATCTGTCCTAATATCCGTGTCGGTAACGGGTACCGATACGGTGATAGCACAGTTACCCCTCTACCTAGATAATAATACCTGTGACGCACAGGTAGAGGAAATAGGAAGTAAGATGAGGAGGAGCACTGGTCCTCACTCATCTCACCACAAAACAAATCCTTGCCTAGCAAGGTATCGTCCACCACAAGCTCGTTGGGGGCGAAGGTGTAGGTAGAGGCTTCAACTGCAAAAGGAGTAGGAAACTCCTCATGCACGCTGAGGCACTCACCGACAACCTGAGCACAAGGCTCAATGTCAACCCAACTCACCTGCAGGGAGTCAACCCGCATAGGCGCAGAGGGAGAAGGGGGGTCAAGGAATAAAGGAGACGAAGAACATAAGGAACTAATCGGGGGAGTGGTCCCGGTCTCACTCCCAGCAGGCTCCAAACAATGATCATCGTCGGTGTCATGTGAGTCATGGCGAGGGGAAGCTGAGACCATGAGGTCCTCGGTGGTGATTCGGACCTCCTCAACCAACAAGGAAGTAGAAACCTCCTCGCCAGCAAGGATTTCCTCATCACACCTCGGTACGTCACGGTGTTCCAAGACATAGTACTCACCATTGATGAGAATAATGTCCTCGTCACACCACGGCGCATCCTCATATTCCCAATTCCCGCAGGGCACAACATCATCAACCAACTCACTAGAAAGGGGAGTAGGTAATTCATGCAAAGAAAGCGGAGGAGCAACATCATCAGAGATAATATGCGCAGGTTCCTCCGGGGGTGAATCAAAAATAGGGGAAGAAGGCACAAGGAGAGAAGGCGCCGCAATGTCGTCGCACTGACCAGTAGAAAGTCTGATGGGTGTATCCACAGCAGTCCCCCATAGACAAGGTGGTACTGCGGATACATCATCAGAATCAGAAGGAGCGGCCATTTGAGAGGTGGATGAGACAATCCGGATATCCGGTTCATCATCCGCCTCCAACTGGCGCTGAAATTCTGCGCAATCTTTCAACACATGGTCGGTGCTATGACAACACAAACACCGTTTTCCATTACCCCTCGGTCCAGAAGGGACCGGGGAGGAATAAGAAAAAGGTGAAGGCGGAGAAGAGTAGTGACCATAAGACTGGGGTGCGGTGTATGAAGTACCATAAGACAACGGTGCTCCATACACTGAACCACGAGAATTATGCTCCCATTCTTCAGTGGGGCACTCATCACTGTTATGCCTATAATCCCCGCACCAACAGCAACGAATATTCGCATAAGAATACATGGTGCAGCAAGAAAGAATTCACCACAAGAATTTTCCAAGCAAAAATTAACTACACACAAGCAGATAAATAAAAAGGAATACCTGCTACTGGAATATAAAAAATTAGAAGAGGAATAAAGAAAAATAAGCAACAAATTATAAAAACTAAAGTAAAGAAAAATAAAACATGGAATGAACAGATGGAAAAGGGCTTCTATCTCAAATCTACCTCTTCAAAAACTCAAACGACTGTGTTCCCCGGCAACGGCGCCAAAAACTTGATGCGTGGAAAACGGCAAGCGCACCGGTCGCACAAGTAATAAAGTTTGGGAATAAATCCCCGAGTGTCGGTCTCTTGAGGAACACAGTAAGGGATGAGTTAATGTCGAGGCGGACTTGAGATTGAAGTCCTCGGGTCGGATCTAAAAGGGGGGTTTAGATGGTGGCGGAAAATAAAGTAAAAATCTAACAACTACTCCTATGCAACGCCGCTATGCGATGCTTCGCCAGGCGGGATGGAAGACTAGTCGGGCCGCAATGCACCGAATCGCTTGGCGGATGGGCGAGTAGGCAAGCGTATGAGGTGTAGAGAACGGCGGAAATCCTACTATGCAGGCCGCTATGCACTGCTTCGCCAGGCGGGATGGAAACTACACGGGCCGCTATGCACCGAATCGCTTGGCGGATGGAAGAGTAGGCTAGCGGATGAGGTGGTGAGAATGGCGGAATGAGGGTCGCGAGCACCTCTTCGCAACGCACGCCACTAGCAATTGCTAGTGCGGCAAGGGTGGATGGATGGCGGAATAACAAGGCGCACCTCAAGCAATAATAACAAAATCACAATAACTCACATAGACATGAATAAGTGAAAATGCTAATCAATAAAAATACTTCATCAATACATAGAGTTAAACTAAGCTATCAAATACAAGAGAAAGAGGTGTGCGAATCGACCGAATCCGAAGCCTTGTTGAGGGTTCACGGTTGGAATCCCGGGTTGTCAATCCGAGTCCAAGCTCGGTCCTCAACTGCGTCCGGGGTAGAGGAGGCTGTCACTCACTCCCAATGGACCCGTCTTCTTCGTTGAAATGATCCGTAGATTGCGGCTCCGGCTCTTCCTTGCTTGATGGAGAAAGCTCGGTCAAAACTCCGCTTGAAGCTTGAGGATGAAGGAGGAGGCCGAGAGGATGCTCCGGCGTTGATTTGGCGTTGTAAGCTTGCCCGGAGACCCTCCCTAAGGTGGGAGATGGAGGAAGACGGCGGAAACCCTCGTCCGGGACGAGAAACGGCGGAAGTTCGCGAGAGATTGATCGATATCTCGAATAGGGCGAAACCTGCGCTATTTATAGAAAACAGAATTAAACAGCGCGCACGATCACTGGCGCACGACCAGTGGTCGTGCGCGATATGGTCAGTGATCGTGCGAAATGGAGGCAGAAAAGTGGAAAAAGATGTCATGACTGCGCACGACCGGCAACGCACGAGCAGTGATCGTGCGCGGTATGGCTGGTGATCGTGCGATATGGCGGGACAGAACTTTCCCAGGAGAGGTCAAGACTGCGCACGACCGATGATCGTGCGCCAAAGAGGTCGATGGTCGTGCGTGGGTAAAAACGCACGACCATTGACTCCTTTGCCAAAAATGGGGAAAGTTCGATGCCGGACGCCCACACGATCCCAGAACCTGCAGGAAAACTGGACGGGATGTCGATCATGGCAGTCACAGACAAACAATAATAATCATAGCAAGAATGGAATACATACACACACAGAAATAGGCTAAAAATGTGCACAAGACGTGGAAAACCGTAGCGAACCAAAAGAAGTGCAAATGACGCTAAACGGTGTGCAAAGACAAGAAAATAAGCCTAGATGAGTCCGAAAATAGGTATATAAAGAGGACTCATCACCTTCATCACCAATTGTGCTGGGTTGTAACACCCCAAATATCCCCAAGACAAAATTGAGATTTTGTAGGCTGACACGGCCTGGGACATGGGCGTGTCCCAGGGCGTGTCTTGCTCGGGTTGCTCGGGATCATTTACTCAACAAATTGTTCTCGACAATTGTTGAGGGGGGGGGGGGGGGGGCTGACACGCCCGGAGACACGAGCGTGTCGGGGGGCGTGTCCAGCCAGGTGTCGTGTGTGTTGGCGCGACTTGCAGGCGGCAAGGTCGGGCGGCGTGTCGCTTGACATGGCCTGGGACACGGGCGTGTCCCAGGGCGTGTCCGGGGCGTGTCCGACACGTGTCTATCCTGGGCGTGTCGAGGTATCGACCTGGCGGTTGGCGGTCTTCAAGCGGCGACACGGCCTGGAACACGGGCGTGTTCCAGGGCGTGTCCAGGCTTGGTCGACGAGCGTGGGGCAGCGGTCGACGTCGACGATAGTCGAGCTTGAGGGACACAGCCATGGACACGGGCGTGTTCCTTGGCCGTGTACTTCTCTGGTCGTTTTGGCAATTGTGTAAGGCCGTGTTACAGGGGTGACACGGGCGTGTCGATTGACTGATACGGGCGTGTCAGGTCCGACACGGGCGTGTCTAAGCCCATGTTCTGGTATCTTTTGAGTCGGTTGCTAACCGACTGGGGGTACACGGCCTGTGACACGGGCGTGTCACAGGGCGTGTCAGGCCTGTTGAAATGTTTTTCAGAGCAGATCTCGGCCGTTCATTTCATTCTATTTGAATCTTGTGGTCCAAAGCCTTTCCAGCTTCTATATGGCCGTGGATTGAGATGAAATCTCATTCTCACTTAGCCATTCTCTTTCTAAAGAGAAGAAAGAGAGGTGAGCTTGGAGGAGGAGGAGGAGGAGCTTTCCGGCCGCCGGTGGAGCTTCGTTGGTCCGAATCGAGAGCCAAGTTCAGCGTTGCCGAGGCAAGGCCGCTGCAGTGATTTCCATCCGGCTAGTTCTTCCATGGCGCCGAAGCGATCGTCAAGGGTAACGGTCTTTCTTCCTTGGGCAGGTGAAGCCCTTTGTTTATGCATGTGCATGGGATCCTCCATCAAGAGATGGAAAAGCGTAAGCGATTCCAGCAGTTGAGTCTGCATCTAGAGCCGGAAGTATGTAGTACGGCATAGGCATGCTGTGTGAAGCCCATCCAGACGTATGTCGGGATTGGTGATGTTTATATTGCGAACCGGAGAATACTCCGTGTATTCATCGTTTAGCCTGCGGAGATGGTGAGGACGATGTGCTTGGTGTGAAGGATGCTTTGCATAGCTCCTTTGGTTGCATGCTTGTTAAGAGCTGGTTGTTGGAGTGCGGACACCTCTGAGTGGGTGGGCGTGTGAGGTCTTCAACAGGGGTTTGGAGGCTTATGCCCATTCCACCAAGTGGCGATGTTAAGATCGGATGAGCGGTCGATTGGTAGCAAAGCAGCAGGGCGATTTCCCTAGGCTTGTTACACTACGTGGGTAGGTCGACTGGTAGTGCTCACGGGTTTTGTGAGGTGCGTACCTCTGAGTGAGACGGGTGCGTGAGGTCTTCAACAGGGGTTTGGAGGCTTATGCCCGCCTACCAAGTACAAACCATAAATGTGCCCTGAGTGCACGGAGCGCCTGGCATTGAGGCCGACGTTTGTGATGTTGTGTGTGTGATATATATATATGTTGTGGTTGCTTTACATGCAGGGAAGGAACCACTGCCCCGGGTAAGGGGTAGGGTCGTTATAATTGGTCAGCTGAATGCTGACCGTTGCTTTGTTTATCACCCATGGGGTGGACATCCATATGCAGGTGTTGCGGGCTGATTGGATTGAGCGGTCAGAAGCCCATGCTGTTGGTAGGCCCTTGAAGGCCGTGCGAAGTGTTGGATTTCATGTGTGGCCGGCCTGCGTGCCGATGTATGAACCTATATATTTGTAAAGAGAAACCTGTAAGGCCTTAAGGCCGTGTGCGGTGTATTCATGTGAACATTCCTGGTCGTATATAAATGTGTTATTTATATGGTTGTAGTGGACATTCATTGTTATGAGTTCTGTAACTTAAAATCTTCCGCTAGAATGCTCTGAGTTAGGATGCATGTATAAAGGTTTTTGATACTCTCAAGTGGCTCTCTCGTCTGTCTGTGAAATATGGTGTGGGGCCCTGGCCGGACCCTCTATTATATTCCATGTGACGAATGGGGGCGTTACAAATTTGGTATCAGAGGTTAGGGTTGAGTTGGGAGCGCATAATTGAACTCAAGAATGTCCACTAGGAATGTGTGTGTGTCTATTCGGTTTGTTTGCCGTTTTAGCATGGAGAGTAATACTTTCTTGTTCACCTATAGGTGACAAGGATTGGAGCTGGGCAGTCTGAGCCCCAGCGTTCGGATGAGAGTGCGGCACCAGCTGAGGTGCCTACACCTCCCCCTTCTGTGGAAACGGTGCGCTTAGTTGCGGAGGTGATCTTTGCCATGCTTCAAGCACAACCATTCGGGCAAGCGAGGCCTGCTGTGGCGCCAGTACAGGTTGGTGCGAGGCAAGAGCATGTTGAGGTTCTGGTTGCTGTGCAAGCAGCGGACGAGCAACTGAAGCAATTTATGGAGTTTAATCCGCCTACGTTTGTCGGGACGACGTCTCCAACAGAGGCAGAGGATTGGCTCTCCAGAGTGAAACGAATCCTGGCTGCGCTCAGGATTAGTGAGGAGCAGAAAGTCCCGTTAGCCACTTTCCTACTGGAAGGAGAGGCGAGGCTTTGGTGGGATGAGATCGAGTTGCACCAGTTGAGAGGTAGAGACCTGGGCGACATATCGATGGACGAATTCTCCAGATTATTCTGGGTGAAATACTTGCCAATGTCGCAGAGAATTGCAATGGAAAATGAATTTCAGCGTCTGGTGCAGGGTGATAAGACCGTAGACGATTACCTGCATGAGTTTACCAGACTTGGTCGGTATGCGGGGTCGAGGTTTGCGGAAGAGGCGCGAAAGACAAATAGGTTCTATGAAGGACTGCGTGATGAGCTGAGGTTGGCTCTCCCGAGTTCAGTGAACCAAGGATTTCAAGCGTTGGTACATACCGCTAGTGCGCTGGAGAAGGATTTGAAGCGGGTGCGGGAGAAGAAGAATGCGGCAGTGGAAGTGTCCGAATTCAAAGTTCCGCAATCAGAGCAATCAGATTTGCGGAAACGTGATAAGAAGCGGTTCAGGCCTGCTGAACAAACTTCGGATGTTGCGTCAGGAGCTATGTATGAGCAAGGACGGAATGGGCCGCGTACATGTTTCATTTGTGGGAAGCAAGGGCATATCGCCCGATTTTGCTGGAGTGGTGGTGAGAAAAAGGCAGGTGCGTCCTATGACGAAAAGGGCAAAGCCGTGGCAGAATCGTCTGCATCGCGGGCGCAACCTCGAATTTACACTCTTGAGTTGCAGGAGCCGCAAAGTGCAAACCAAGCAGAACAGCAAATCCGTGCTTTGGACTTAATGGAAGTCGCGAAATGGATTCTGCGGGATGCGGAGAAGCCGAAATAAAGTGAAGTTGCACTTTATTATCTTTTGTTATCTTGTATGTATGTATCTATGTTTGTGACAAACAGTTGTGGTGGTACGATTCCATGGGGCGAGACAAGCTGCGGCCTCTGAGCTCTAAACCTGGATCGTTTTAGTTTGTATCGCAACAGCGTGGTTGTGTTGATACATGTGTGTTGCGCTAAATTTCGGGGCGAAATTTCTTTAAGGAGGGGAGGGTTGTAACACCCCAAATATCCCCAAGACAAAATGGAGATTTTGTAGGCTGACACGGCCTGGGAAACGGGCGTGTCCCAGGGCGTGTCTTGCTCGGGTTGCTCGGGATCGTTTACTCAACAAATTGTTCTCGACAATTGTTGAGGGGGGGGGGGGGGGCTGACACGCCTGGAGACACGGGCGTGTCGGGGGGCGTGTCCAGCCAAGTGTCGTGTGTGTTGGCGCAACTTGCAGGCGGCAAGTTCGGGCGGCGTGTCGCTTGACACGGCCTGGGACACGGGCGTGTCCCAGGGCGTGTCCGGGGCGTGTCTGGGGCGTGTCCAACACGTGTCTATCGTGGGCGTATCGAGGTGTCGACCTGGCGGTTGGCGGTCATCAAGCGGCGACAAGGCCTGGAACACGGGCGTGTTCCAGGGCATGTCCAGGCTTGGTCGACGAGCGTGGGGCAGCAGTCGACGTCGACGATAGTCGAGCTTGAGGGACACGGCCATGGACACTGGCCTGTTCCTTGGCCGTGTACTTCTCTAGTCGTTTTGGCAATTGTGTAAGGCCGTGTTACAGGGGTGACATGGGCGTGTCGATTGACTGACACGGGCATGTCAGGTCCGACACGGGCGTGTCCAAGCCCGTGTTCTGGTATCTTTTGAGTCGGTTGCTAACCGACTGGGGGTACACGGCCTGTGACACGGGCGTGTCACAGGGCGTGTCAGGCCTGTTGAAATGTTTTTCAGAGCAGATCTCGGCCGTTCGTTTCCTTCTATTTGGATCTTGTGGTCCAAAGCCTTTCCAACTTCTATATGTCCATGGATTAAGATGAAATCTCATTCTCACTTATCCATTCTCTTTCTAAAGAGAAGAAAGAGAGGAGAGCTTGGAGGAGGAGGAGGAGGAGGAGCTTTCCGGCCGCTGGTGGAGCTTCGTTGGTCCGAATCGAGAGCCGAGTTCAGCGTTGCGGAGGCAAGGCCGCTGCGGTGATTTCCATCCGGCTAGTTCTTCCATGGCGCCGAAGCAATCGTCAAGGGTAACGGTCTTTCTTCCTTGGGCAGGTGAAGCCCTTTGTTTATGCATGTGCATGGGATCCTCCATCAAGAGATGGAAAAGCGTAAGCGATTCCAGCAGTTGAGTCTGCATCTAGAGCCGGAAGTATGTAGTACGGCATAGGCATGCTGTGTGATGCCCATCCAGACGTATGTCGGGATTAATGATGTTTATATTGCGAACCGGAGAAGACTCCGTGTATTCATCGTTTAGCCTGCGGAGATGGTGAGGACGATGTGCTTGGTGTGAAGGATGCTTTGCATAGCTCCTTTGGTTGCATGCTTGTTAAGAGCTGGTTGTTGGAGTGCGGACACCTCTGAGTGGGTGGGCGTGTGAGGTCTTCAACAGGGGTTTGGAGGCTTATGCCCATTCCACCAAGTGGCGATGTTAAGATCGGATGAGCGGTCGATTGGTAGCAAAGCAGCAGGGCGATTTCCCTAGGCTTGTTACACTACGTGGGTAGGTCGACTGGTAGTGCTCACGGGTTTTGTGAGGTGCGTACCTCTGAGTGAGACGGGTGCGTGAGGTCTTCAACAGGGGTTTGGAGGCTTATGCATGCCTACCAAGTACAAACCATAAATGTGCCCTGAGTGCACGGAGCGCCTGGCATTGAGGCCGGCGTTTGTGATGTTGTGTGTGCTATATATATATATATATATATATATATATATATATATATATGTTGTGGTTGCTTTACATGCAGGGAAGGAACCACTGCCCCGGGTAAGGGGTAGGGTCGTTATAATTGGTCAGCTGAATGCTGACCGTTGCTTTGTTTATCACCCATGGGGTGGACGTCCATATGCAGGTGTTGCGGGCTGATTGGATTGAGCGGGCAGAAGCCCATGCTGCTGGTAGGCCCTTGAAGGCCGTGCGAAGTGTTGGATTTCATGGGTGGCCGGCCTGCGTGCCGATGTATGAACTTATATATTTGTAAAGAGAAACCTGTAAGGCCTTAAGGCCGTGTGCAGTGTATTCGTGTGAACATTCCTGGTCGTATATAAATGTGTTATTTATATGGTTGTAGTGGACATTCATTGTTATGAGTTCTGTAACTTAAAATCTTCCGCTAGAATGCTCTGAGTTAGGATGCGTGTATAAAGGTTTTTAGTACTCTCAAGTGTCTCTCTCTTCTGTCTGTGAAATATGGCGTGGGGCCCCGGCCGGACCCTCTGTTATATTCCATGTGACGAATGGGGGCGTTACAAGACATCAGTGTATAACTCCATGCTTGAATCTTGTTTTCTTCTTGACACTAGATACAAGATCTTACTCAAGGTGTTAACCTTATTGATGAGGAACCTCCATCTGATACCACTTGAAAGTCTCTAGTGTCGACTAAATCCACCTATGGGGGGGGGGAATAGGTATCGTGCGGTCTTTTGCGGAATAAAATTAACCTGCACAAATTAACAAACACAACACAGAAAACACACAAAGAGTTATAGTGGTTCCCCAATTTGGGTACGTTCACTTTCCCCCTTCGACCTATCTCCCACCAAGGGACGACTCGATCACTTCTCCAAACGGATTGAAATCCAATCCTCACACTACGGAAGGAACCCTTCCAACAAAGGAGTCACAACTCCATTACCACGGGTTGCACCCAACCCTTACAACTAGGAATAAAAATTCCTTTACAACAAAACCAAAATAGAATGTAAAAGAAATTACAAACAAAGCTTTTGGAGATTCCGATGTCCTTCTTCTTTCGTTGAAGCTTTCTTGAAAGTTACGAAGAGTCCACAACCGGATTTCTCTCTTGGAGAGGATCTTGACACGATCGGTGGCGACAAGTGATTGCGGCGGCGATACTTTGTAGATCCAAACTTCTTGACGAAGCAAGCAAGGTCTACGAATGATCTCAGTTGAATCAATCGTCTCCACCGATTCGGAATGAAGAACTAGTCTTGTTCAACGAATCGAGAGACAAGAGATCTCAAGAGTGATGCATGAGACGCTCGGCTTGCCTCGATACTGTCGTCGGAAGATCAGAGATGATCGGAGATTATCGGCGACGACTTCCTGGCGAACGGCGACAAGCGATCGGCGGTTTCCACAATCGGCTAGGTCACGCTTGGCCTCCTTTTTGATTTCCGAGAATGGATCCCTGTAGAGGTTCAAAATATGCAAGTATATATACCAGAGGCAAACCCTAAAGACCGTTATTGGACCCACAAGGAGAAGCCCTAGCCCCGGCCGAAACAGCGCAAGGCATCTTGGTTCGGTTCAGTGAATGAGGAAAATTGCCTAAGACAAAATCGGCGGGAATAGTTGGTGATTCCCGTCGATATCAGCGGGAATCACTCTTTATTCCCTTTGATTCTGCCTTGGCTGAATTCCTGTTGGAAAACTGTCAGCCGGAGGAAGTCGGCGGGAATGCAGACTGATTCTCGTCGAATCGGCGGGAATCACTAACGATTCCTGTCGAAGTCGGCGAGAATCACTTAGTGATTCTCGTCGATTTTAACTTAGAAGAATTTCCTCTTCCTTCCTTTGATGACTTGGTCTTTGACCCATCTTTGCTCCTTCTTCTGCTCTTGGTCTGCCTTAACCCTTTTCTTGAAAATAAGTACACTCTAATAGAGAGAGCGCACGTTAGTCAACACAATGATCTACTCAACGAGGGATTACGTTGTGCAGTCCCGTGTATATTGACCCACTGTACCCTGACATTGGCATGTACTTAGCATGGAATAGCTGCAAGCACAACTTGATGGAAGAATGTCAAATACATTGTGAATTCATCTTAGCTTGACTGGAGTCTTCTTCAAATCCAGGTAATTGTGGATACAATACCCAATATATAGTCGCTGGTGGACCCCACCGAAAGATTCCCCCAGAACTCTTCCGCACTCGGTGAATCCTTTGGGGTTAGATGTTTCTTTCCGAGCTTTTGCCAACCTCGCAAAGATCGGGGATTGCGTACAACCCCATATCCGGTGGGTGGGGTCGGCCAGAGCAAGACTGGACAAGTCCAGCCCGACTCAGGCAAGCCAGGTCTGCGGCATCGAGTAAGGCGAGCTCACTCAACGCCTTCAGCCATGGCATTGAGTGAGGTGAGTTTTGTCAATGGTTCTTGCTCTTGGTATTGAGGTATATCTCGAAATCCGTCGGCTCGCACTATCCCTAGAGAGCTTAGCAGCAGCCCCGACTCCCCTAAGCGATTTAGGTTGCTTCTTGGTTGCGAGCTTGTACTCGCCAAGACCCTCCCGTCGAGATCTGGGTTGTTCATCGAGCTCTAGGCTGTTCGTGGAGCTATGGGCCTTTCATCGAGCTCTGGGCTGTTCGTCGAGCTCTGGGCCATTCGTCAAGCTTTGGGCCTTTCGTCAATCTCTGGGATGTTCATCGAGCTCTGGGCCTGTCGTCGAGCTCTAGGATGTTCATCGAGCTCAGGGCCTTTCATCTAGCTCTAGGCTGTTCATCGAGATCTGGGTCTTTTGTCGAGCTTTGGTCCTTTATTCGAGATCTTGGTTGTTTGTCGGGCTCTGGTTCTTTCGTCAAGCTCTCGGCTCTTCGTCGAGCTCTGGGCCTTTCATTGATCTCTGGGATGTTCGTCGAGCTCCGGGCCTTTCGTCGAGCTCTATTCGTAAATTGAGCCATGGGCCGCTCGCCAAGCTCTGACCGCTCAACGAACTCGCGGCATGCAAGAAGGCCGGGCCAGGCCCGTACTCGCCAAAGGCTGAGCAGAACCGGCGAGTGCCAGCTCAATCAAGCACTCGCTGCCCTTGCCGAGCATAGGTTATCGAGGTCTACTTGCCCAATGATCTGTGAAGTGTTCTTACCTTTTTCCCCCACTGGCCTACCCATAACCAGTTAGAACAGCAGAGTTACGCTGTTGGTAGACCCAGTTCGGCTACACATAGCCGTTAAGAACAACAGAGGTTGGCTATTTGCAGGCCATTTTCAGAAATCTATAAATAGGACCCAAGGGGAACCTTAGAAGGCATGCTTACTTGTCTCCTAGTCTTCTTGCGCTTTCTAAGGTTGCCTTAGCTCGGCTCTTGGCTAGGGAGGGGAAGCGCTCTAAGATCTTTCGGGTGTGTGGAGGGACCTCCGCGCCGAGCCCTTGGGTCAGTTCCTTGTTCTTTTTCCTTGTCATTTTTCTCGTAGGAGAGAAGTAGGTGCGCGATCACCCCTTCCCCAAGGGTGAACTCCTCAGATATTGATTCTTCGGTTTCAACATAGGACATGTCGTGATGGATAAGTTAAAAGTTATTGCGGTAAGGAGCCTTGTGAAAAACTTGCCTTGATTGTCATCCTATGATAATGTTCATGTCTGTGTTGGGTGTCAATATGGTAATGCACATCGCCTTCCATTTAACAAGTCACAAACTAGATGTAAGGCACCATTAGAGTGCATTCATGGTGATCTGATGGGACCCACCAACACCGACAATCTTGGAGGCACCAGGTACATGCTTGTCTTGATTGATGACTATACTAGGTACACAAGGGTGTACTTAATGATGGAGAAGTCAGACGAGTTCCAATAGTTCGTGGATTTCAAGGAGCTTGTGGAGGGCCGGCTTGGCCTGTAGATAAAGAAGTTGAGAACGAACAACGGAGGTGAATTCATTTCAAATGAGTTCTCTAACTTCTGCAGGAAGCACAAAATCTGGAGAGAGCTCACTTGTGCACATACTCCACAACAAAATAGAGTAGTAGAGAGATAGATCCATCATCTGACAGAGACCTACAAGTGATGGATTTATGCCAAAGGCATTCCTAGGTCCTTCTAGGCAGAAGTGATGGCTTGTGCGACATACGTCATCAAGCAGATGTCGCTGAGTCTAATCAATATGAAGTCTCCTTATGAGCTGATGTTTAAGGAGAAGCCCAGTGTTGAATAACTTTTGGTGCTTAGGTCGACCTGCTACGTACATGTACCAGATGCTCTTAGGACTATGTTGGATGCGAAGGCGAGGAAGCTTGTCTTCGTGGGCTATGTCGAGAGGAAGAAGGGATAGAAGTGTATGGATCCTGCCACGAAGAAGATCATCATTTTTAGAGACGTTGTCTTCGATGAGCTGACATCGTATGGAGGTTGTTCATCTATAGAACTACAAGAAAGCAAGTCAGATGTTGGGCAAGAGGAAGCTGCTAAGGATCTTCTGATTGAGCAATTTGTGTCACAAGGAGCTCCAGGGGTTTCTAATTCTGGGGCAATGGATTCTAGTTCAGGAAGCAGGGAGAGTGATGCTCCAAGTTTGCCCAGTATCGGATTTTGTTTAGTAGAAGCAGTGGAGGTGGTTCGCCATAGTCAGATCCTTCGGAGGTCGAAGAGGACCATCAAACCACCAGCTAGGTACAACGAAGGGAACATGGTGAGTTTTGTCTCATGTTTCTTTGCAGGCCCTCTAGACAAGCAAGAGACTTCTAGATTTGAAGACGCCATTTGAGTCAAGGAGTGGGATGATGTTATGGATGAGGAGATGGATTCCCTAAAAAAACGAGACTTGGTATCTTGTTCCTAAGGTCGATGACATTACTTATGTGGTGTGCAAGTAGGTATACAAGATGAAGAAGAAGGCGAATGGAAGATTTGAGCGATATAAGGCTTGCCTTGTAGCTCGAGGGTTCTCTCAACATGATAGAGAAGACTATGAGGAGAATTTTAGTCCTGTTGCCAAAATGAATTCAGTATGTGTGGTGATTTCCTTAGCATCTTGCTTATCTTTATGGAGAAAATAATAAAGATATCTTTATTGTTCAGCCATTGGGTTACGTGTTTGAAGGTCATCTAGGATTCATCTGCAAGCTCCGAAAGGCTCTTTCTGGCTTGAAGCAGGCGCCATGGGCATACTACAGAAAGATCGCAAAATACCTCAAGTTCTGTGGTTATTTTTCCCCTTACTCAGATTCAAGCGTATTCATAAAGATGAAGGGGGAGCTTCATGTCTTGGTTCTATTATACGTTGAGACATGATAATCATGGGGAACTCTGAGGAGGAAGTAGCTAGGATCAGGGTAGAGTTAGCTACTCATTTTGAGATGAAGGATTTGGGTAAGCCCCACCACTTCCTTGGACTCGAGGTGGAAAGAGTGGCATACTTGTTTAATAAGAATATCTTAAAGTACATAAAGACCACTTCTGATATGGGTCTCCTTTATGGGATTGACATGAGATTCAACCTTCACTGTTATATAAATGTTGATTATGGGGGAGACTCATATGACCAAAAGTCGACATATGGTTATGTTTTCATATGTGGATCAGCAGGTACCTCTTGGTGCAATAAAAAACAAGATTCTGTGACTGTTTCTACTATGGAACCGGAGTACAAGGCTTCGGCCTTGGAAGCTCGGGAAGTCATCTATCTCAATAGGCTAGTAGAGGACATACATGAAGAAATACGGGGTCCCACTTTACTTTGTTGTGATAACGAAAGTGCTCTTAAACTGGTTAGCAATCCAGTTTGTTACGCGCGGACCAAGCATATTGAGATTGATCATGGATTCATTCAGGGGAAGGTGCTAGAGGGTCTCTTATTATTGACTATGTGCGGAGCGGGGACAATATCGCGAATATCTTAAAAAAATAGATGTCGAAGGGGCCATTTGAACGATTATGGGGACTACTTAGCCTGGTTTCCATATCTCACTTCAAGGGCGAATGTTGAAACTATTGAGGGGAAAGTGGTGGCTTAAACGGGCTGAACGCACGGATATAAGTTGGTTGTCTGATCAGACAGATTATGCGTTCTCAAGTGGCGACTAGTCAGCTCGCTTACTGTTCAGCAGTCAGCTAGTTCTTAGGCTTGTAACTGGGCAGTTATCTTGTCTATCCGTAGGTGTTATGGACTATTCTGGAGCTCGCAAGATTACCATAGTCTTGTACCTTTAGTCTTGTTCTCTAGGGGAGCGGTTTGTTGGAGACCGCGAAGTTTGCGAGTTAGTGCGGTCTGGAACTTATATCCATTGGTCTTGTGTTCGCACAAGGGGTTGTTGGAGGTGTGGACTTGGTTACGATTTGTTCCAAGTTTGGTTGTGCTCAGTCCGAGAGTTCACATAGGTAGTTCAAACTGATTCTCTATGAACTGAGTTTGGCATCTTGACTGAGCCTTATGTGTGCTTAGTCACATGTAGCGGGTGTGTAGGCTTGAGCTGTGTCTACATGGTGCTGCGGACTGGTGGCTATGTCTAGCAGTGTCAGGAGGTGTTGCGGACTTGTCCTCTATCCAGCCTTATCAGTGGTGTGTCCAAGGCAGACTGGCTTTGTGTTTCCACTATACAGATAGGTCTTATGCTAGTTGCAAGAAGGGTGGTGATCCTATTAGTTAGGGCGGAGACCACACTCCTCTCTATGCCAATAATTAGGACCCCATGTCACATCATAACTATCAAATGAACAGTAAGTTGAACTCGGGTGAAATTGTCGTAGTCTGGTTTTTGTATCTGCCCGGCTTGATAAGTTAACCATTTTACTTTTGCAGATTGTGCGGCTAGCATTGAGAAACAAGGGACTTTATTTTGATGGTCAGTTAGGGATCACTGCGTCTTTTGGTTAGCAATCGGCAGTTTGCAGCATATTGTGGCTTGCAATCAGGCGGTCTTCTCATCAACTAAATTTTCTAGTTCAATAATACTATCTGCTTCTGGCGGTAAGTCTATACAGTTCGGCAACTGCAGTTCACGGACACTAGTAGCAAGGCGACCTTTCATCCAGGTGTCTTGCAGATTACAGATGGGTTCTTATGCTTTGAATAACAGGGTGTCCGCGCGGTTAGGTTGTTGTCTGACGACTTGACGGTTTCAGCGAACTCCTAAGTTTAGTTCGGTAGAGTTGGCAGTTACTGGTTCAGTATGTTTTTTGACTTGTATGTTTTTACTTCCTTCGGGTATATTGGCAAATCATGTCTTGCCATTTATACCTCGCATTATAATGACGATGCTCTATGGACCTTAAACTTGACGATGCTCTATGGGCCTACCGAACAACGTACAAAACCGCCCTCGGATGTATGCCGTATCGGCTGGTCTATGGAAAATCGTGCTATCTGCCCGTAGAGTTAGAACACCGTGCCTTTTGGGCCTTAAAATTTTTAAACTTCGATCCCCACTCAGTCGGTGACCTTCGAAAATTTCAACTAAATGAACTCGATGAGTGGCGCTCTTATGCTTATGAAAATAATAAACTTTATAAAGAGCGGACGAAGCGTTTACACGATAAACACTTAAGGCACCCTAAAAACTTTAAGCCGGGCGACCATGTCCCTTTATATAATTCTCGTTTACGTTTATTTCCGGGCAAATTAAAATCTCGCTGGTCTGGCCCGTTTTCGGTTTTAGAAGTATTTCCTTATGGAACTGTTTAAATTTCTCACCCTGATAAGGGTAATTTCAAAGTGAATGGTCAGCATCTTAAACTCTATTTGTCTGGTGATGATGATGTCAGTCCAAACATTATTAAGTTTCTGCTTCACGAACTTTAATCTTGAACTTTTAATTTTTGCTAAAAACAATTTTATTTTGGACAACAATATATTTGGACAAAATTATTTTTTTGATGCGTCGAGCTCAACGATGCTTTAAACAAAGGGCGCTCTTGGGAGGCAACCCAAGTTGTCTTTTTCTGTTTTCTTTATTTTACAATTTTTGCCTCGGACAGCTCCGACAAGCTGAAGCTTCTGCGATCGCCTGCTCCAACGTTGCTGAATCCATCACGAAGTCCAAAGAAGACATTCGGGGGAGCGGCATCACTCAGCTTTCGCAGCAAATAAATCCGGTGAAGTACCTGTCTTTCAATCCTGTCTTTCAATTCTATCTTTCAATTCTGTACTTTATTTTTCTCTCCTTCTCCAATCCCCTTCTTTAGCCATTGAGGACAATGTATATTTTTAGCTTGGGGGAGGACTTCCTCCTTCATTTTTTTGTTAGTGTACAAATTTTTCTCTTTATATATATTTTAAATATTTCCAAAAAAAAAATGAATATCTTAAAATTCATAAACAAAAGAGAAAAAATTTCCAAAATAAAAAAAAGAGAATATTTAACAAAATTAAAAAAAAAATTTGTGTTTTTGAATAGTTTAGACATTTTGGTATTTTAATAGTACCCCTAGTTTTTGTTTTTGTTTTACTCAAAATTTTCTATAAACAACGTAGTTAATTATAATAATTCTAATCGTCCTTTATAAGTAAAATGTTGGTCATGCTGTGTTTCTAATTCGCGGTAGCATGTTAAGGTGAAATATTTTTCTAAAACTCGCATTTCTATTATGGTTTTTTGTTTTTTATTTCCTTAATTACTTTCTCAAAAATTCATCATCCACTATTTTCTTTTTCATTTTTGAATAATTTTTGTAAAGTCAACTTTTGAATAGCGTAGTAGATGTGAACGATCCAAGTCACCTATTATTTCTATTTTCAAGTTAATTTCATCAATCTTCTTTTATTATCTAGGACTCACTTTTTGAAAATTTTCAAACCTTTGTTTTAAATAAATTCAAAAGCGTGAAAATGATTTAGGCCGTTTTTGTTTTCGTTTGAACTTTCCTGCCAACCTAAAAACTTTTACCACTAGTTAGCCGTTTTTGAGCCTTTTCCGATTTCATTTGATAGCTCCTCGCTTCATTTCAGTTTCAGCAAAGCCAAAATTTCCAACCTATCGAATCACACTAGCCTTTTTGAGTTTCATAAATTATTTTGACGATTTTGATAGGATATTTTGTGATTTTTTGTTTGAGAAAAGTTTTTTTTGAAAAAAGTATGCTCAAAAGTAATGTTTATTTTTGTTTGTCCAATTCAAAAGGAAAATAAAAATATTTATGGCCTTAGTTTTGAAAAAAAGAAAAAAAAATGGAAAAAAGAAGAAAAAGAAAAAAATGTATATATATTTTTATGAAAGTTTTGGAAACTCTTTGCTTTGGTTTAGTGTGATTTTAAACCTTCACGTTTATCTTTGAATTCCACTCCTAATCATATTCCTAAATCAAACGTTTCTGTCCTATTTAAGTCCTTTTGATTCACGCTTTTTGATTTTTATTTAACAACTAAGAAAAGAAAAAAAGTAAATCAGTTTTAGTTTTGGATTTAAACCTAAATTTTTGTTAATTAAATTGATATAATTATAATGCGTTGCTTAGATCTAGTAACAACTCAATGTGTGTTTTTCATTTTTGTTGCTTTGCTTAAGTCTATTTAAAAAATCTCGTTAAAATTTTGGATGATTTGTTTTTATTGAGTAAAGTTTATAAAAGTTTTACCATACCTAAATAATTGTTTTAGACTTACATTTCACCTTTTCCCTACTTAGAATTTCGCATAGTACTTGTGTAGGCATAATTAAAACTTTTTGATTAGTCCTTTTTATAAATATCTAGTTTTTATATTTTTGCTTGGGGACAAGCAAAACTTCAGCTTGGGGGAATTTGATAATATGTTATGTAGCCTAAACTATTATCATATTTTCTATTTTATATTGTACAAATCATGTCTATTATTAGTTTATTTTTTATCATTTTTATGTAAATATTATTGCCACTGACTTTTTCTTGTCTTTTTGCAGGTTTCCAGAAAATTGGCCAAAAATGACCTGACACGCCCCCCTGTCACGCCCTCCCTGGGCGTGACCTAGGGCGTGTCACCCGATCCCGAGGACTCATGCTGGAAGGGATAGAAAACGAACAAAACCGCTGTCACGCCCCCTGACACGCCCTCCCTGGGCGTGTCACCAGGCGTGACCATGGGCGTGTCGCCCTCTGCCGCAAAGCCTGCCGCCGCATTGAATGTAGGGTCTGCCACAGCACGCAACAGTACTGTCACGCCCTACGTCACGGGCGTGACCTGGGGCGTGACATCAACTTTTCCGACAACTGACAGATTTCCGACCAATGATTTCGACATGACGTGAGTGTCACGCCCCCCTACACGGGCGTGACATAGGGCGTGACCCCTGACGTACAATGACAATGATCCTTCCCGCCAGAGTCCAGAGCCCGAGGTCAACATAGTACTATCACGCCCCCTGACACGCCCCCCTAGGGCGTGTCGGAGGGCGTGACCAGCCCGAGATCTTTTTCTATAAATTGAGACCCCCCCTTCCATTTCAGCAAGCTTTGGTTGAGTGGGGGAGGTGCTGCCCCTTTGGTTCTTGATCTTTTTCATGCTTTTCTCTCTCTCTCTCTCTCTCTCTCTCTCTCTTAGTAATTTTCTTTTAACCCTAGTTTAATCTTTACTTGTTTATGCTTTCTTTGTAATCTTTAGTGTTGCTTAGTGCTAATTGTAGGGCTAGAATAGGATTTCATTTTCATGCACTTGTAATTTCTTTTTCAATAGTGTAACTTGCCCCTTTTTATTAATAGAAGTGTTCTTTGTTTAGCTTGTGTTCTTTTTATGCTTTACTACTCATCCCCCCTCCTCCACTCTATTATGATTAACTAATCCTCCTTGTACTCGATCTTGATGATCCGAGGTTAGAGCGATTAAGTTATGATGTTTTAATTAATCTTTTCTTTTTAGGTTAGGGCCTTGAATTACTCTTGATTAATCATGGGCTGGAGGTATATTATCGATATATACCCTCCACCTTTGCTTTCATTCTGGGCTAGCCGAGAGGCCGATAGAATGAAGTGAGCATTCAAGAGTAAAGGGAGTTGTACGCACCCCTCGAGAGAGGCAGACGTCCAAATCTCCCGGATTGGAGTAAAATCCAATAGTGGGGTTCACCGCGTAAAGCGAGTTTTAGGCCTCCGATTTAGACGAGAGTCGGTCGGACCTTCCTAAACTCAGTTGGGCATGACTTTGAGAGAATCGTGTTCAAGATGTAGGAACCTCCACGGTCAAGGACCTTTATCCTATTAAGTTTAGATTTTTATCGCATTTTCTTAATCATCTTTAGCCGAGGTGATTCTTGATCGAGTGCATTTCCATTTCATATTTTCAACCATTCGTAGTAATCGATTTTCTTATGCTCTTTACTTAATTGCGGTAGTTCTCTTTCTAGTATAGCTTTACTTCCTTCATTGCAATTAGATTTTCTAAAACCCTAGTTTTTCCGTCGATAAGATAATAGTCTTCGTGTGAGTAAGCATACTCAATAGTTCCAGGATTTCAATACGACACTTGTGTCCCCTAGCTACAATTCGATAGGTATACTTGCCTCATCGGGTTGCTAGTTCGATTGCGTTTATTTTCTTCGAACCCTAGCGCGCAACAACCTCCCCTTAGAACCGGTCGACGTAGCCCTCTAAGGTCTCGTTCACCCCTACCTAATGTGGAACAGGGACTCCGACTCCTTCTTCCTCCTCTTGGATGTGATGAACCTCACCATGAACCCCAGTGCAGGTCCTCAAAATAGTAAATGGAGCTAGTCTGTAGCTGGTGAAACCACCCTCCTGCCTTTTCCTTGAGAGTGATGGTGAAGAGCCTACACTTGAACCCATCCGACATCTATTGGATCGAGACCACATCCTCGAACCATTAGACGTGCTGGACCGAGTCTCCTTTCCTGGCATAATAGGACATCTAAGGCTCCTTGAACCCCTCTGGAACTGTGGTAGAAGAAACCAGCTCGTTGAAGGGGCTGCCTCCCCCTGTTGGGCGAGCTGGAGAGTCTTGCACTCCCCATCTCGCCGAACCTGCCGCCTCTCGCCGAGCCCGGGAAGATTACTCGCCCGGGGACCTCTCCGCCTCTCCCTTCCTCTAAAGCCTCTTTCCCAGCTCTCCTGCTGGGAGCACAGGACCGTGAGCACTGTGTCGCTGGAGTCGAGCACTCGGCACGTGCGCTGAGTACGAACCTGACGAGGCCAATAACCTCCTGCCTGAACTCTTCGAACATCCCCACCATAGCGAAGGGGGGGGGGTGGCGAGTCGAACCTATCCGAGCCCTGTCCTTCTCCTCCCGTCATCTGGCCTGCTGAAGGTTTTCTGTGCTGACCACGCTCCACGCTCCCCGCACCAAAATGTTGAAACCGAAGAATCGGTCTCTAGGGAGTTCACCCTTGGGGAAGGAGTGATCGCGCACCTACTTCTCACCTACAAGCAAAATGACAAGCAAAAAGAACAAGGAACTGACCCAAGGGCTCGGTACGGAGGTCCCTCCACACACCCGAAATATCTTAGAGCGCTTCCCCTCCCTAGCCAATAGCCGAGCTAAGGCAACCTCAGAAAGTGCTAGAAGACTGGGAGATAAGTAAGCATTCCTTCTAATGTTCCCCTTGAGTCCTATTTATAGATTTCTGAAAAAGGCTGCAAATAGCCAACCTCCGTTGTTCTGAACAGCTATGTGCAACCCCACTGGGTCTACCAATAGCATAACTCCGCTGTTCTAACTAGCTATGTGCAGGACAGTAGCGGCAAAATGGTAAGAACACTTC
The DNA here is from genome assembly GCA_039513925.1 of Platanthera zijinensis. NCBI lineage: Eukaryota > Viridiplantae > Streptophyta > Magnoliopsida > Asparagales > Orchidaceae > Platanthera > Platanthera zijinensis. Next base: position 69,135,159 of record CM077092.1, on the reverse strand, counting down.
ACAGATCATTGGGCGAGTAGCCCTCGACAACCTCTTTTCTGCAAGGGCGGCGAGTGCTCGATTGAGCTGGCACTCACCGCATCTACTGGTCCTTTGGCGAGTACAGGCCTGGCCTGGCCTGCTCACATGCCACGAGTTTGTTTAGCGGTCAGAGCTCGGAAAGCGGCCTAGGGCTCGATGAACGGCCAGAGCTCGACTAACAATCCAGAGCTTGACGAAAGGTCCAGAGCTCGACGAACAGCCTAGAGCTCGACAAAAGGCCCAAAGCTCGACGAATGGCCCAGAGCTCTATGAACAAACCAGAGCTCGACGAAAGGCCCAGAGCTCGATGAAAGGCCCAAAAATCGAGGAATAGCCCAGAGCTTGACGAAAGGCCTAGAGCTCGACGAACAAACCAGAGCTCGACGAAAGGCCCAGAGCTCGAAGAACAGCCCAGAGCTCGACGAAAGGCCTAGAGCACGACGAACAACACAGAGCTTGATGAAAGGCCCAAGCTCGACGAAAGGCCCAAAGCTCGACGAACAGCCCAGAGCTCGACCAAAGGCCCAGAGCTTGACGAACTGCCAAGATCTCGAGGAACAGCACAGAGCTTGGCGGGCGGGGCTTGGCGAGTACAAGCTCACCTTCCAGAGCATCCTTCCTTGCCTGGGCAAGTCGAGGCTGCTGTCGAGCTCTCTAGGGCGAGTGCGAGCTGGCGGATGCTGAGATGTCCCTCAACGCCATGAGTAAGAAGCGTTGACAGAACACACCTCACTCAATGTCGCAGCCGAAGGCATTATTGCCTCACTCGACGTCGTGGACCTGACTTGCCTGTGTCAGGCTTTACTTATCTGGTTTGGCTCCTGCCGAACCCACTCGCCGGATATGGAGTTTTATATCCTAGTCGTTCATACCAGATAATAGCGCTATTATTGGCCGTCATCCAATTCACATAGGAACTTGTTGATAACACAAAAGTCCTTTACTCTTCTCCCTATATGAGTAACATCGGCCTTCACCACTTATACGTTCCGGAGAAATTTCACATCTATTGGGCCAAACACAATGTGATATCCCTCAACCATCGTGTTGGTCACAGAGAATAAATTCTTCTTCATACTCGGCACATGATAAACACTCTTCAAGGTGAGTGGACACTTATCACTGTTCAAAGAAACAACACCTTCCTTCTCGAATTCTTGAATAGTATCCTCAATGGTAATAATAACGTTATTACCTGAGTATGCCTGCAAAGCAGAGAAGTTTGACTCATCCCCAGTGAGGTGTTGGCCACACCCTGAGTCTACGATCCAGTCATCTTGGTAGTTGATGGAGGAGAAATCATGTACATACGCGCCCGTCATAAAAGCATTTTCACTTCCTCATTCCTCAGCCCTGGACACAACTTTTTCTTTTCCTGTAGTGTGCCCTGGCTGAAGTTTGACTCTGCAGTCCTTCGTGAAATGACAAAGCTGGTTGCATCTATAGAATCTTGGCCCTTCCTTCTTCTTCCAATCAATCTTAGAATATTGACTCTTCTCTTGTTGATATGAAGTAGAAGGACCATCGCCAGCAAACGTCTTCTTCTTTTGGTCCCATATCTTCTTCTTCCCTGAAAAGAGAGCCTCGCTATCTCCTCCAAAAGTAGTAACTCCAGCCATCTATCATGCTAGGCTTTCCTGCAAATCCAGAGGGTTCTTCAGCTCAAGCAATGACGGCTGAGTGGCCCAGCCTTGAACAGAAGTAATGAAGGCAATATAATCCTTCTATAATCCATGGATTATGTGCCTCTTGAGTTTTCCCTCTAAAATTGGCTTATAATGGTCTAATGCTAAAATTTCAGCACATAGGTTCTTCATCTTCAAGAAGATTGTAGAGATGGACAGATCACCATGAGTGGCTCTTGTCAACTCATTCTCCAAGAATTATAGTCACGCTAAACTCTTCTTTTTGAACAAACCTTCGAGGGAATTCTAAATCTCAGCAGCCGATCGACATCCAATGATGTTGTCAAAGAGGTCCGATGAGATAGCCCGCTTGAGAGTAAACTCCACCTTAGCAATTGTATTCCTCCAAGCTCTCACCATTTCTACATTGCCAGTGGCAGCAGTCACTTCTTTCCTGTTGTCTCCATAGACGACCTCCCAAAGGTCCTCGCCCAAAAGATAACTCTCCATGCACAACCTCCACTTCTTAAAGTTTGTCTGCGTCAAGAGTTCAATACCAAGTCCTCTTGCAAAACCTCCTTCCATTATTATAACAATGGTAACTTGAAAACTCCTAGAAGCAAAAAATCAAACTCTGTGGTTGATCACTGCTCAAACCTCTATTCCCTCTGATACCATGTGAAAATTTGTGATAAGCGGAAAGCGGGAACCAGGTAGCAGGAACACTCAACCAAACCAGTTCAAATAATACCAGCATAATAGAAAGAACAAGAAACATGGATATAAATCTTCTTTACAATACGAGGTATACATGGCGAGACATGATTAGCCAATGTACTCGAAGGAAGTAAAAACAAACAAGGCAAAAAACAAGTCGGGCAAATTGAACCAGTAACGCCAACTTTACCAAACTGAACTAATGATTCTGCTGAAATAATCAAGTCGCCAAACCGCAACATTTCTGCGCGGACACCCTGTTATTCAAAGCTGAAGAACCTATCCGCAATCTGCAATCCGCTTGACCGTAAGGTCGCCTAGCTACCAGAGTCCGCGAATATGTACTGCCAAACTAGACAAACAGACTACCAGAAGAAGACAATCTTATTGAACTAGGAAATGTAGCTGATGAGAAGAACGCCTGATCGCAAGAAGTGACCAGCTACAAATCACCGATTGCTAATCGCAAGTCGCACTAATCCCTGACTGACCATCAGAAACAAGTCCCTGTTTTCTCAATGCTAGCCATAATATCTGCAATAATAAACTAGTTAACTTCTCAAGCCGCGCGGATACAAAAACCAGACCGCAATAATTTCACCCGAGTTCAAATAACTATTTATTCGATAGTTATGATGTGATATGGGGTCCTATTTATAGACGTGGAGAGGAGTCTGGTCACCGCCTTAACTGATAGGATCACCACCCTTCTCGCAGCTAGCATAAGACCTATCCGCATAGTGTGGAAACAAAGCCAGTCCGTCTTGGACACACCTCTGATAAGGCCGGATAGAGGGCAAACCCACAACACCTCCGAACAGTGCTAGACATCGACACCAATCCGCAACACCTTGCAAACACAGCTCCATCCACACACCCACAACCCATGACTAAGCACAAACCAGACTCATTCAAGGTGTCAAACTTGATGGATAGAGTAACAGTCCACACTACTTGTGCGAACTCTCGTACTGAGCACAACTAGACTTGGCACAAATCGTGACCAAGTCCACACCTCCAGCAATCCCTAGTGAGAACACAAAATGAGCGGATACAAGAATTAGACCGAACTAACCGATAATCTCCGCGATCTCCACCAATTTGATCCACTAGAGAACAAGACCAAAAGCATAAGACTATGCTGATCTCGCGAGCTCTAGGAGAGTCTACAACACCAGTAGACATGCAGGCTAACCGCTCAGTTACAAGACTGGCAACTAGATGACGACTGAATAGTAGCCAAGTTGACTAGCCGCCACTTTAGACCGCTTGATCTGTCCGGTCAGACCACCAACTTATATCCGCACGGTCTGCCCGGTTAAGCTGGAACTTTCACTTCAATAATTACAACATAATCTTCTGGCTAGGAGATTTAGAAGATGGGTAAAGGCATAGGACTCTAAGAGAAGAGAAAGGGCATTTAGCAAGCCCAAGTTTTACTAAACTCCAAGAAAGGAGGTCATCTACTTTACTTGTAGAAAGCCAGGACATATTACTCTAGAATATCCTGAAGAAAAGAAGGACAAGTCCAACACAAAGGAGCATAAGAAATAGCCCTTCAATAAGAAGAATAAGAAGAAAGGAAGATGTTTCATAGCAAAAACTTAGAGTGACTCTGTTTAAGAGTCAAGCTCATCATCAGAGAGTGAAGATGAAGCTGCTATAAAAGAAGCATGTATGCTGGCTTTGGGAATATACTTAGATAAAGAAGAAGATCATGTATGTTATTTTGATGATATGGATTTTTCTACTGAAAAATTTAAAAAATGTTTTAAAGATTTCTATAGAGATCAGATAGAAGCAGAAAAATAAATAAAATAACTAAGAAAAATTGAACTTATTAAGAGTTATCCATATGATAAAAAACAAATTCAACAAGATAATCATTTAAAATTTGAGGTAAAAAACCTTAAGAATCAAGTAATAGAATTAAAAGATGAAAAGCAGCCTATTAAAGGAAGAGCTAACAAAGGCAAAAGCCTTTGAGAAATCCATAAATAGAAAGAGTCAACAATTCAGGAACATTACAAAAACCTGATGACAAGATTTAATCACCTAGGATTTGTTGATGTTCTTACCAGGGTAGTAAAAATTACCAATACACCTGCATAGAGGAATCCAGTATCCTTCAATATGGCTAAAGAAAATTGAACTATCACTATGCCAGATAATGACCCAGAATGAATCACTGTATTTAATAGAGTATATATAGGTAAGGGTATTCTAGGGGAGAAACCTATTGAAAATAATGTGCTAAAATTTGTAGACCCTACTAGCTGGAAATATTCATCGACTTCATATTGACACAACTTCTATGATACATCGACATAAATATGGAATAACTAGAAAGTCATGTCGAATGCCATTCGATGCCTCTCCCCATATCATAGTTTTAAATTGTTTTATAATCATCATCTTGTTCATCTTACCTGCACAAAGTGTTTTATAAGAGTTCATGAAATTGGAAGCTATTAGATTAAAAGAACAATACTCTTTTATCCCAAGGGGAATCATTAATGGTCTTCTTATACTTTCATTACCCCTTATAATTGAAAAATAATTATTGTGTCCAAGGTTACCTAGATCCTAACATATGTTTAGTTTCATGTGCTAGAAAAAGACTATCCCCCCACAAACTATCTATGACACTTGGAAAGTGGATGCTCAAGACATATGACTGTGCATAGAGAAATTCTAGAAAACTACAAGGCCAAAATGGCTCAAAGGTAATTTTTGGTGACTCTATTTATGATTAGATTAAAGGCTATGGTGTGATCAAGATTGGAGATATTACCATCTCTACAGTAGCTTATGTTGAAGGACTTCAACATAATCTGATTAGCATTAGTTAGCTGTGTGATGGTGAATACAAAGATATTTTCACCCACAACCTATACTAGATTGTCAACACAAGAACCGATGATATTGTGCTATCTTGGTCTAGAAAGGGAAATGTGTATGTTGTTAACTTCAGCTCAAGTGTTAAGGAAATTAGTCTATTCAATACTGATGTAGACAAAAATGAGCTTTAATATAGGAGGCTTGGTCACCTTATTCATAAGACCATAGCTATGTTTGTAAAGGATAGTCTTGTTAGAGGCTTACCAAAAGGTAAGTATAGAAAGCTAAATACTTGTAAAGCTTGTCAGCTGGGTAAGCAAACCAAGTCTTCATTCAAACCATATGGTAAGAATGATTCTCCTAGAATTCTATACCTACTACATATGGACTTGTTTGGTCCACTCTCCACTTAAATTTTAGGAGAAAAGCCCCACACCTTAGTCATTATGGATGATTTTTCTAGATTTAGTTGGGTGTTCTTTCTAAAAGCTAAGTATGACATCCTTTTGATCCTATCAAGATTCATTAGATATATTTAATCTAAATTCAACACTCTCCTATCTATGATCAGAAGTGATCTTGAAATTATTAAATCGTATGATCTGTAGACTCTGTGAGAATGAAGTAATAAAGTAATGTTTTAGCTCCTAGAACTCTCTAAAAAATGGGGTAGCTGAAAGGAAAAAATAGAACTCGAATTAAATTAGGAAGTACATTATTAGTGGATGAAAGTCTTTGTTTTCAAGGTAGCTAACAACCTAAAGGGGGTGGGGTGAATAGGTTTTCTAGTTTTTTTATTAGTATTATTAACTTAGTGTGTTGTTAGTTAGTAGATTAAAGCTTTCAAGACAAACCAAAAATGCACACACAAAATTTATAGTGGTTCCCCAGATTATGGGTACATCCACTCTCCTCCCACCTTTCTAACTTCTTGTTAGACAAGTCACTTCTCCAAAAACTCAACTCCAAAGAGCTTACACCACATATCCCTCTAGATCTCTCAATCTCCTCCAAGAATTACAACTCAGGCACAAAGCCCTACCTAAGAGAAGTCTTACTCCTATAACTCAGTGATCAAATGATCACCAACCTCACGCTTGTATCAAAGTCCTATAGGTCAGGCTATGGAGGATAGCCCTATCTCAGAGAGAATGACTCTCCTACAGCTCAAGCACAAGGCTGTACCTCAAATCCAAATTTGGATCATGCACTTAGACCCAAAGGTCCTACACTCAGAGAGTATGACTCTCTAACAGCTCTGGCAAAACTACCGTACTACAGGCTCAAAAGTCCTACTGATCAGATCCACACAGGATCCTATCTTAGACCCAAATGTCCTACACTCAGATCCTAAACTGGATCCTTCATTCAGGAAAATCTACCCTACCTCAAGCACAAAGGCCTTACAACTCAGATCCAAATGGATCCTAAAGAAATGAAATTTATTAGTGTTAATTTGACACAGAGATATTTCTCTGTGTCAGCTTCCTGAGCTGAGTTATCTCAATCCTAAATATCTTCACAATAGTAGAAAGATGATCTTTAGTAAACAACTGCCTCTACTGAAGTATCTCAGAAATATGTTTTTGAACTTGCTATAGAAGACTGAAGACTTGAATGATCATGAGTTTTTCAAACAGCTAACCTGAACCTGTAGAAAACTGAAGGCTCTTCTTCTCTTTCTTTATCAGAAGCTCATCGAAACTTGTTGTAGCAATAGAAATTGCTACAACTATCTGGAATGAACTTTTAATTCAGCTAGATCGACTTTAGGCTTTTAGCTCGATAGTAATGGGAAGGAAGATGAAGTCTAGCCGCACTTTGTGAAAAGAAAGAAACCCTAAAAGTTAAGTTCTTCTTTCTAAATCTGTCCCTTTTATCTTCTGCTGATTAACAGCTCCAAGAAGCCGTGGGGACCACCTGTAGTTGATAGTCACAATTTGATTTAACGGAGGAAGACTTATAGTAGAGTGTTGGCGCTATTTCTCGTGTTTTGTAACTTTCATGCAACTAATTTTAACTCTGTTGACTTCTGTTGACTTTGGCTGACATCATCAGTTATGGACTTAGCCAATTTCTCAGATCCACTCTAGGAGTTGAGTGCATTGAGTGAATAAGCTTCACTCAATGATTCTCGACTTAGCCAATCTTTTGCTTCCTCAGGCGTTGAGTGCATTAAGTGAACAAGCTTCACTCAACTCCAAAACCCTCAGTCAACTTTCTGAAACATTCTACATCTTAGGCATTGAGTGTGTTAAGTGAGCCTTCATCACTCAATGTTTTTGACTTGGCTCATCATTCTTCCTCTAGGCGTTGAGAGCATTGAGTTACCCTTCCTCAATTAATGCCTCTAGACTTAGCCATTTCTTCACCTGTCTGAAGGAGTTGACTGAGTTGGCCTCACTCAACACTTTCTTCTTTGCCTGTCTTCATTATTAGGCATTGAGTGAACTGGCTTCACTCAATGATTCTAGACATAGTCAATTTTTTTCTTCTTTCTTCTTAGGCATTGACTTCAACAGCATGACTTAACGCTTTTGTTGTCTGGTATTGAGAGCATTGAGTGAAGCTTCATTACTCAATGCTTTTGTACTTAGCCACTTTCTGTCATCTTAGGTTATATCATAACATGATGCCTTCTGCTTTAGTGTCAACTGAGCTGTTTTCACTCAACGCTTTTGGACTTAGTCGAATATTTTTCACGTCAATACTGAGGCTTTGACAGATTCAGCTATACTCGACGATTATTGATATATGGTGTTGAGTGAACTGCCATCACTCAATGCTAATGGATTATGCTGCTGAATTTGCTTTCCATACTGCATGGTTTTGACTATCCACAACTAACTCAGCGTTGTTTGGCATCTGCCATTGAGTGAACAAGCTTCACTCAATGAATGTAGACTTAGACATTTTTTTATCTCTCCACATCTTTACTTTGTGAACACAAGTCACACGCCTCTTGGAATACCTGTCCTATCAATGTTATAAGGACTAACCTGCATGTATGAACTTGAACATACATTAAATACAATAATATGTGTATCAATGACATGTTTGACTTTTACAAATCTGGGATATTGTGCTAATGGACCCAACAATGGAGTCAAATTTTCTTAAGTCCTTCTGGGCTGAAGCAGATAACACTGCCAACTACGTTAAGAATAAGAGTCTTATCCACAAAACTAAGTTGAAGACACCTTATGAGTTACTGAAGGGGAAGCCACCTATAGTTTAATATTTTAGGATATTTGGGTGTACTTTCTACATTCTCAAAATTGGAAAGAGGTATCTTGCCAAATTATATAAGAAGGCTGATGATGGCATACTTATAGGATATTCATCATCTAGTAAGGCCTATAGGTGCTATAATAAGAGGACTCTCTAAATAGAAGAGTCTATGCATGCACTCTTTAATGAATTAATGTATTTTCCAAGGGGAAGGAAACTTCTACCAAAAGCATTTTGTAGGAACAGGTCCCCCTAATTGCTTGATTGGAGAGATTATCCATTAAGAAGAATATTAAAGAATCATTTAAAAAGCACCATGGTCAGCAAGAATGTGTTGAAGCTAATTCTGATGATGAATACCCTGCTGACACAATCATCAGTACAAGCATAAATCCAGCTCAGACTCAAGAGTAGGAAACAAAACTGGAACATGAAGAAGAAACTAATATAAATGAAGTACAAGAAGAGATAATCCCTATACTTGGGGAAGCAAGAAAAAATCAAGAGAGAGTTATACTTAGAGATCACCCTCAATCCTAAGTGATAAGAGATGTCAATCTGGGTGTAAGAATAAGGAACCAACTAACAATTGAGGCTATGATATAATGCTTCCTTTCTCAATTTAAACACAATATGTTTGAGGAAGCAGACAATGATCCTCAGTGGATTATTGCTATGTAGGAAGAACTATCTTTGTTTGAGATGAATAAGGTCTAGATACTAGTGGAAAGGCCTAGAAATTACCCAATCATTGGATAGAATAGATTATAACAAACCTTTGCAAATGTTGCCAGACTGGAGGCAATCAAGTTATTTCTTGCGTATGCTTCCTACAAGAAAATAAAAGAGTATCGAATGAATGTGAAAAGTGCTTTCCTAAATGGAACCCTATAAAAAGAGGTTTATGTTAAAAAAACCTCCAAGTTTTGTTAATCCAACTCATCCATCATATGTTTATAAATTAAATAAAGTACTATATGGTCTCAAGCAAGCACTAAATTCTTGGTATAAGACCCTATCTACTTTTCTCTTGGCAGACTCTTTCACAAGAGGAAAAGTAGAAAAACCACTTTTCATAAGAGCACACAATGATCACTTGTTTATCATCAAAATTTATGTGGATGATATTATATTTGTCTTCATAGATCTAGGACTTTGCAAAAGGTTTGGTGACCTAATGCAGTCCAGATTTGAAATGAGTAGCATTGAGGAACTATCTTTCTTCCTTTGTCTTCAAGTGATGTAAAGTGATGTGAGAATTTCCATACCCCTATCAAAGTATGCAAAATAATTGATTAAAAAGTTTGGGATGAAAAATGCCTCCACAATGAAACTTCCATGTATATAAATGTTATTATTGACAGAGACGAGTCAGGTCAATTATATCCTAATTTCTTGACATTTCGTCTATTTTTATCGGACTTATGTTATAACTTTTTTCAAAACTCTTTATTTTCCCAACTCTGTATCGTCTAGTTCTCTTTTAATCTTGCATTTTCAAGTGTTTTTGCACGTATATCGATGGCAACAAAGACTAATTCTGGATTCAATGTCAATTAGAATCCTTCACAGTAGTGGCGGAGAACATCAAAGGAATTCTACAGCTCTTTACTGACGATGTACTGAATAAATTAATTACAATATAATGCCCACTATATGCTACCGACCTCTCTGAGCTTATGAATTCTTTCACATTATATGAAGAAGGCATAATTATTGACCAAATAATTGGGTCCAATGTCCAGATTACTGTAGAGATGTTTCAAGTGACATTTGAACTTCTTGCTAGAGATGGAGATGCAGAGTTCTCTGACGCGAAGATAAAGGAGGTGTTGAAAAAGATGAACTTTTCTAAAGAGAAACCAATTCATTTTAAAGGACTTTTTTTGAAGAATATAAGTTTCTTATAAATATGGTGGGGAAGGTGTTGATGTGTAAAATCTCTTCACATGATGCAATTCTTAAAGCCCAGCAACATCTGATAGGAGTCTTGGTGCTAAGGAAGAAAATTGATTGGGGCAAATGTCTTCTACAACTAATAGTACATAAATATAGTATTAAGGAAAATGCATATATGACTTTTATGAGTCAAATTCTCAAGCATCATTATCCTCCATTATATAAATCTATGGATGTGAACATCCCCCATGGAAGAGACTATCAATTGCTCTTTTCTCAAAAATGACCAGGCGAATTATCAAACCTAGGCCTCAGAAAGAATCTACTCCTTCATCATTTCTTTCAGATGATCTTCAAGAAAATCCCTAATAAGAGGACAATACATTACCAACTACTAACAATATTACCAACCAAATTGTTCTTCCATCCTCAGCTCCTATTAAGCATGAGCACCATGATACTTTTACTTCAGATTTATAACGAGTGACCCCACAACAATCTTCTCAAATTTGAGCAAGTATCTCAACTGACCCTTCTATTCCTGCCTCACATCTTGAGGCTATTATCATTCAAGCAATTCAACAAGCATCTACCTCCCCCACTCTAATGGCTAAGCATGCCTCACACATCACAACCTTCTTTAAGAACATGGAGACTCAGCCGTATAGAGTCAAGGAGTTTGTGAAGAGAGTCAAAGATAAGTTGGCTTCCACTAGTATAACCAGATATTCTTAACCTCACTAGCTCATAAGGTTAAAAAGGGGAAGAGGTCTAAGGAAGTCCTTAATATAAGAACCTGTACAACCTCGTATTTTTTGAGTGGGACACTCAGAAGAAAACTAAGGTAGAGGAATCAGTTCTAGGCTCAGGCAAGTCAAATGGGCTAGTAGGGTAGGATCTCCAAGACCCGCATAGGCCAGGGTGCAATTAGCATAGGGGGAGAGTAGGGCTTATAGGCCCACACTCGCCCCAAGAAAAGGGCATGGGATGGGCAAGTGAGGTAACCATGCCCGCACTCGCCCTAGGCCCGGGTAAGCAGCGAGTGCCAGCAACTTTAGGTAATTGCCTCCCAAGCGAGTGGTACTCGTCTCCCTAGGTGAGTGGTAGCAGTACAAAACACTCGCCAAAAAGTGCTTTTACCTGGATGCCCCAGTTGGCCTGATAATAACCCCCCAAATTGTGAAGTTTCGTTATTGGCAGACCAATTTGGCTGCATATAGTAAAAATATAAGGCAAGATTTTGCTATCCGTAGAACAGACTTAGGAAAGAATAAATAGACCATTAAGGGCACCATTGGAGAGGATTAGATTTCTTTGCCATATTCCACCTTGGGCTTTTTCTGGTTGGCTTTCAAGTGCCCTCTAAGTTGCCAAGTTCAATATTGGCTATGAATGGGAAGCTCTCTTTGATCTTCCAGGTGTGTGGTGGGACCTCCGTGTTGTAGCTCAGGGTGTGTTCTCTAGTCCTAAGTCACTACTTTGTTTTTTTTTCTTAGGAGAAGTAGTTATAGGGTTACCTCTTTTAGGTCCGAACTACATTTGAAGTAAGGATATGGTTTCAACAAAACCATTAGAAGAAGAGATAAGGCTCTGAGTAAAGAATCATTGGTGAGAAGGGAAGCATATAATAATCAAATGATTAAAATATTTACATTTGCAATTCAGGGGGAGTCACCCAAATAAGGGGAGAATGAATCAACTAATATTCCACAAGTTGCAAGGGAAGCAGTACAAATGGCTTATGAGATAAAAAAAATGACCCAATAATTTAGGGGAAGAATTAGGACAAGCCAAATGGAGGGTAACCAACTAAGACCTTCATTCAGTTCTCCAAAAAAGAAAATTCTCCTCTATAATATAGTTATGCCGGATGATGCAGATCTTAAAGATAGATTGTAAAGATAATTTTATCAACTCTATATTGAAATAAAAGACAAAGAAATAAACTTGAAATAGTTAAGTAAATCGATGGAGTATTGGAACATAAAGATTTATCATAAAATTCAAGTATCAGAGGTAAATGATGCTCTAAAGAAGATGAAAAATAGAAAGACTGTTGAGCTAGACGATATACCCATCAAAGTGTGGAAATGTCTAGGGAATGACGGAATTCGGTTACTTACATATTTTTTCAATAAGATAATGAAGTCAAAGAGCATGTCAGACCAATAGAGAGAAAGTATTTTGGTACCTTTGTATAAAAATAAAGAAGATATACAAAATTGTTTTAATTACAGATAAATTAAATTAATGAATCATACTATGAATCTATAGGAACGAGTAATATAAAGAAGAGTAAGACGAGATAATAACATATCAGAGAATTAATTTTGATTCATGCCAGGGAGATCAACCATGGAAGCTATATATCTCTTGAGGAGACTCATTGACAACTATCGAAAAAGAATTTAAAATGTGCATATGTTGTTTATTGATCTTAAGAAAGCCTATAATAGAGTTCCAAGAGAGATCTTATGGTGAGTCATTGAAAAAAAGGTATAAATGTATCATACATTGACATAATAACTGATATGAATACAAATTCAATGAGAAGGGCAAGGAAAACTAGAGGATTAATAGAGTAATTCCCTATCACTATTGGCTTCCATTAAGGTTCAGCTTTAGGACCTTATCTCTTTACCCTTATCTTAGATAAGCTCACCAGACATATCCAAAAAGTAATACCGTTGTGTTTATTGCTTGTGGATGATATTATTTTTTTGATGAGACGCGGGAGGGTATAAATGCATGAAATTCTTTTGTTTCAAGGATAGCTAAACACCTAGAGGGGGGGGGGGTGAATAGGTTTTTGTCTTATTATAAATCTGTATCCTCTTTAGGTGTGTTGTGTGTTAGATATATGTTAGCTTTCAAGAAATCACAAAGAACACGCCAGATTTATAGTGGTTCCCCAGATGAAGGGTACATCCACTATCCCTCCCACCTTTATAATAGTGTATTAGATAAGGCACTTCTCCAAAACTCATCTCCTAAGAGCTTACAATACACATCCCTAAGGATCTCTCAGTTTCCTCTAAGACTTACCTCAGGCACAAAGCCCTACCTCAGAGAAAGCATGCTCTTATAACTCAGTGATCCAAAGATCACCTACCTAAGACTAAATTAATAGTCCTACAGCTCAAGCAAGGAGTTTAACACTATAACTCAAAGAGGATGACTCTCCTACAGCTCAGGCAAAAGGCCCTACCTCAGATCCAAAACTGGATCCTACAACTCATGAACAAAGGCCCTACCTCAGAGAGAATGAATCTTCTACCTTAGAAACATAGGCCCTACCACTTAGATCAAAAAGAGATCCTACACTCATCCTTTATAAAACATGCCTACAACTCAGATTCAAAGGATCCTACAGGGGATAAAGGTTGGTGGTTAAGTTTTGACTCTAGAAAAAAATCTCTAAGCCTTCTGCTTCCTAAGCCGAGTAAATCTCATCAATAAATTCTTCTTAGCAATAAGAATGTTGATCTTCAAGACACTGCTGCTTGTGCTGGAAGTAGCTCAGAAACACAAATTTCTGACTGTGCTAATGAAGACAGTGATTTGAATGTTCTTAGTATTCTTCAATCAGCTAACCTTCACTGCAGAAATTAGAATGCTTTGCTTCTTCTTCTTTCTTAGAAATCATTTTTGAACTTGTTGTAGTAGGTGATGATTGCAATAACTATCAGGGTGATCTTTTAGATCAGCAGGTTTGATCTTAAGCTTCAAGCTCTGCAGCAATGGCGAGGAAGAAGACGATGAAGTTCCACCTCTTTGCGAAATTTTAAACACTAAAAGTTCTCTTTGCTTCTGCCTATCTTATCCCTTTTATCTTTTGCTGTCCAACGGCTATTTGACCCGTGGGCCCACCTGAAGTTGTTGGCTACAACTTTGCTTTTACAGAAAAAGTTGTAGAGTAGGCATTCAATGCCCTTTGTCGTGTACTATAGCTTTCCCGCAATAATTTGAAACTTTGCTGACTCATGCTGACATCAACATCTGTGGACTTAGCCAAATTCATAGTTTCATCCCAAGCATTGAGTGCATTGAGTGAATGTTCATCACTCAATGCTTCTTGACTTAGCCAATTCCTTCTGCATTGCTAGGCATTGAGTGCGTTGAGTGAACTGGCTTCACTCAATGAATTTGGACTTAGCCAATTTCTTGTGCAATGCCAGGTTTTGAGTGCATTGAGTGAACATTCATCACTCAATGCATCTGCACTTAACCACTTCCCTGTTTATGAATGCATTCAATGAACTTTCATCTCTCAACGCTTCTGTACTTAGCTGATTTTCTAGATGATCTTGTGTTGAGTGAGCTATCCTCACTCAACGCATCTTGACTTAGACAGATTTTTTTGTTTATCTCTTCTAAAGCTTTTAATGATCATTGTTTTGTTGACGTCTTCTTCTTTGGGCGTTGAGTGAGCTGTCCTCACTCAGCACTTCTGGACTTAGCCAGAGTTATTGACAGATTCTTCAAGTGCTTTGACTCCTTAAGCTTGATTCAATGATTCTGTCTCCAGGTATTGAGTGAGCTGTCCTCAATCAACAATTCTGGACTTAGTCGAATTTCACCCTTGCTAATGCTGAAGCTTTGATAGAATTAGCTTTACTCGATGCCTCTTGTTATAGGGCGTCGAGTGAACTGCCTTCACTCGACGCCTGTGGACTTAGCCACAAATTTGTCTTTCCTGCATCCTTTCTTGATAACTAGCATTGAGTGTACTAGCTTCACTCAATGCCTGTAGACTTAGACAAATTTCTGTCTCTCCAGCTATCTACCTTGTGACCACCTGTCACAGTCAGTGTGACAACCTGTCTAAACTTATTCCAAGGAATATCCTACACATAATGAACTTGAACAACTTCAAATACAATTATGCTCTTAGTTTTGATTGTGATGCCTCTTCAAATCTAAGGGACATTGAAGGGAAATATTCCCAATAATCTCCCCTATTTGAAGAAGGTAGAACACACTGCATTACTAAGAAGCATTTTCACATAAAACATATATGCTCAAAGCATCTGTAAGCTTTTTCAGGCCACTTAACACTTAAATGGATCCCTTTCCTCATCCCACTAGGAGGTGGGAATGTAATGTGCAATGGCCCAATATACATTCATTGCACTCCTCATACTACTTGAATTTTTTTAAGAAATGTGCACTGATTCAGCATGACCTAGACATGTCAAGTATTGCCAATACCTCCCCCTTTGGGGTATAGGGTATTGCCCACATCTCCCCCTTTATGGCTTCTTCAAAAAGAAATTTTTCTAATGAGGGAGGTAAAATGATATGCACTAGACAATTGATCTCTTGATCCTAGCCCGAATCTTTTGGTGATACCACTTGAGAAATTATCCTAGCGATTAAACTACTTCACATATGTCATACCTCTTGTGTTGAAACATTGATACAACACATCATTGCAGCCACTTGACACTTGATTGATCCATTGAGCCACTTGAGCTAGCTGCTATCAGTTATCCACTTGAGCTAAGGACACTCCTCATACCACATAAAACTTTTGTAGAAAGAAGTTGTGGTCAGGGAGGTGCTAGCGTTTCCTCTTCTCTTGTAGTAGCATTGTCTTTTTAGCAGCAGTAGTGACTTCACAGCAGCATCCATATACTAGGGATGATCTCTCCCCCAGTTTGTGCATTGTCCAGGAAGCTAAACTTGTTCCTGAAACTACTGGATTTACTCACCCTTAATAGGAGCATCTTGACTTTCTCCCCCTCAACTAGAGCATCTGCTGTCATCTTCTTTACTGGACACTTGAGTCCATATAAGTCTTGATACCATTTGAAAGACTTGATAGTCTTGATTCACTTGAAATACTTATCAACCTACAAGAAAAGTAAATCCTACAACAAAACAAAATTAGGAGAAACTAAAGTTAACCCAAGTTCAACATACCCAACTCAAATTTGAAGGTGTTCAACTTTACTTTATCTTGTGGCTTAGTAAAGATTTCTGCCACTTTCTTATCTGTGGGGACAAACTCAAGACAAATGTCTTCCTTTTCCATATGCTCCTTAATAAAATGATACATAATCTCAATATGCTTAGTCCTACTATGAGAGACAGGATTTCTAGCAATTGAGATTGCACTTGTAGAATCATAGAATATGGGGTTGTTATTTATATTGAGTTTATAAGACTAGAGCTAATGATGGATCCACCTCAACTATGCACAACAGCTACCTGCTGAGATATATTCAAACTCAGTTGTTGAGATTGCAACACTGGTCTGCTTCTCGCTTCTCCAAGATGCTAGTCTTCCTCCCAAGAACTGTCAGGTGCCTGAAGTGCACTTCCTTTCCTCTTTGCAGCCTAAAAAATCTGCATCTGAATAGTCTATTAGTTAAAAATCCCTATTTCTAGGGTACTAGAGGCCAAAATCTGGTTTGCCCTTAAGATACCTCAAAATGCACTTTGTAGCAAAGTAGGTAGATTCTTTAGGGCTAGCCTGATACCTAGCACAAACACATGTAGCATACAAGATGTATTTTCTACTAGTAGTCAGATATAGAAGGGAGCCAATTATCCTTCCATACAAAGTTTCATCAACATTTTTTTCTGCCTCATCTTTGTCAATAGGCAGACTTGATCCCATGGGAGTTTTCATGGTGGAGGCATTCCCATTCCAAACTTTTTAATCAACTCCCTAGTGAACTTAGACTGAGATCAGGACAATCCTTCTTTAGTCTGCCTTACTTGGAGGCCAAAGAAGAACTTAAGCTCACCCATGCTGCTCATCTCAAACTTCCCTTATATAAGTTTAGCAAATTCCCGCAAAGGTTGTCATAAGTAGTCCCAAAAATTATGTCATCTACATAAATTTAGACTAGGTTGATCTGGCCCTTAGATTCCCTTAGGAATAGCGTGTTGAAAATGGTGAAGTGAAAGTGGGTAATTGGGTGACTTGTCCGCGCGGCCAATGCGGACATGACTGACGGTTAGCCAGGTCAGTGGAGCTGTTACAGTCATCTTGTTCTTTGGAGGCCTTGGCTTTTTGTTTGCACGTACTATGCAGACATAGGTGGTGGCCAGCCAGGCCGGCTTATGCTCATCCAGCGGTTTTGTCCCAGAAGATACCTCAGCATACCAATATGGCAGTATCCTTGGTCTAGCTCTGGTAGTGCGGCTGGAGGAAGCCGCAGTGATTACCGGTTAGATTGGACTGGATCTGTAGGTCACCGGGATTGGCGGACTGTTTCAAGTGTCCGCCAGTAAGCGCGGACTGGCCCTTGTGGGTGATGGTGTGGACTTGGTTGGTTTTGAACCAAGTACAGGTTTGGCTCAGTTCGGTGAGGTCGCGCAGTTAAGCATGGACTACATCTCAGTATGCCAAGCTCGGCAACAGTGTCATGTGCCTTGGTTGCGAGCTTGGGGTATGCGGACTGGATGTGGGTCCGCAGGGTGTGCGGACTGGAGCGGAGTCTGCTGATAGGCGGACAAGGTGTTGCTGCTGAGTTCGGCTGGTGGCGGCATCCTGGCAAGAACTTTGGAGACAAGGCAGATAGAGGTTGTTATCCATCCTTGGTGATGCTACTTGGCGGGATGGATATCCGGCACAAGTCGCGGTGGACTGGATGTGTATCTGCGGCTTACGGATACACTTGGTTCTTGCTGCGGGATGGCGGAAGTTATCCTATCGGCTAGGGCGGTGACCATACTCCTCATCGTGCCTAAAATAGTACCCATGTCACATCAAGAAAAAAGTGAAAGAATAGTAAGTTAACTCGAAGATAGTTACTGCGAACTGGTTTTTTCTATCCGCGTGGTTTGAGAAGATTGACTAGGTTATGATTTGCAGGTTGTGTGGATAGCGCTGGAACGCCAGGACTTGGTTTTGACTGCCGTCAGGGATAGTGCGGACTTGACGGATAGAAACCAACAGTTAACAATAGGTCAATGGTTGCGGCTATGCGATCTCTCTTCTACAACTAGTTTCCCTGTTTAATAAGCTGCCCGCTTCTGGCGGCCTGTTCAGTTTAGCAACAGCAGCTCATGCGGTTTGGCGACTCGCGGTTAGGCGGCTTACAGATCGGCGGTTATAGTTCAGCATTTGAATAACGGGCAGTCCGCACAGCTTAGTTGCGGTCTGGCGACTAGGCAGGTTGAGCAGACTCCATCGATCAGTGGTGTAGTAGCGGCTTGGCGCTCTCAGCGGACTCGGTGATCTCTGAGGCATTCCGCCCAGCTTAATTCTCTTATATACTTATTTGCTTCTCCATTGTACTTGGCAAAATCATGTCTCTCCATGTATGTCTCTCTTGTAAAGATTGTTTAGTACAAGATTCTTGCTCTTCTGGTTTGCATCTGGTTTATTTTGGCTCGGATAGGTTGAGTGTTGTTGCGCCTGGTTTCCCGTCTTCCGCTATTTCAAATTTCAACATAGGGTTTTGTCTATCTTCCCCCTTGAGAATTTGTTCTCAATGAGGAAGCTAGAAAATGTCTCATACTATGCTCTAGGGGCTTGCTTCAACCCATATAGAGCTTTCCTAAGTTTATAAACAAAGTCAGGAGAGTTAGAATCAACAAAACCTGAAGGCTATTCAATATAGACTTCTTTCTTTAAGTCACCATTTAGGAATACTGACTTCACATCCATCTGGTAGACTTTAAATCCTTTGTATGTAGCATATGCAAGGAAAAGTCTGATGGCTTCCAATCTTGCTACAAGGGAAAATGTTTGATCAAAGTCAATACCTTCTTCTTGTCTGTACCCCTTAGCTACAACCTATCCTTGTTCTTGATTATAATGCCATTTTCATCAAGTTTATTCCTATAATTCCACTTGACTCCAATGACATTATGTCCTTGTAGTCAGGGAACAATCTTCCAGACCTTACAACTCATAAACATGTTTAGTTCCACTTGTATTGCTATAATCCAGAACTGATCAATGTTGATGTCTTCAAATCTCTTGGGCTCAACTTGTGACAGTAAAAATGAGTACAAAGCAGTATTAAGACTTTTGCTCCTTGTCACCACTCCTTGGTTGACATCACCAATAATCTGGTGTCTTGGATGATCTCTCAGATATCTGACAGCTGGAGGCAATGTTCCTTCAACATCAGCTTTAGTGGCTGCATCTTTCTAATCTTCATTCACTTCAAGTGTGCATTTCCCTTCTTCTAGAATATCCACTCCATCTTGGACTATTAGAGCAGCTTCCTTTATAGTTAGCTTATCCATCATCAGCTCTATCCCTGCAGAACTAGAAGAGGAGCTTGACAGATCACTATTAATCATAGTTGACTCATCAAAAACTACATTAACAAACTCTTCTACAACTTGACTTTCCAAGTTGTAGATCTTATAGTCCTTACTATGATTATTGTACCAACAAAATCCCATCATAGGACTTGACAGCAAACATAGTCACGTAGGACTTCCCATTATTCAACACATAACACTTGCAACCAAAGATCTTGAGATAGGACAGATTTTGTTTTCTGCCCTTCATAATCTCATAGGGAGTCTTTTTGTGGATTTTGGTGATAGAGGCTCTATTAAGGACATGACATGCAGTATTTACTGCCTCAATCCAGAAATATTCTGGGAGAGATGTGTCACTTAGCAAGGTCCTACCAACTTATATGAGAGTTCTATTTTTTCTCTCAACAATCCCATTTTGCTGGGGTGTTTTTGAAGAAGAAAATTCTTGATGAATCCCTTGCTCTTCGCAGAACCTTATCATGCTTTCAGACTGGAATTCAGTACCTTGGTCACTTCTGATTTTGACCACAATGCTGTCTTGCTCATTTTGAATTTTCTTGACAAATGTCTTTAAGATATCAATGTTTTCAGTCTTTTTCTTAAGAAAGAAAATCCAAGCAAACCTAAAATAGTAATCAACCACCAAATGGGTGTAGACTTTTCTACCTAGGCTCTTAATTGGCATAGGATCAAATAAGTCAATATGTAGGAGGTATAAATAGCTCACAGAATCTTTGGTCCCAATGCCCTTGAAGGAAGCTTTGGTATGCTTGCCCTTTTGTCATGCTGAGCAAATGCCTTTCTTGGTGCATTTCATCTTAGGACCATTCCTAACTAGCTCTTCACTAAAGAGCTTCCCAATTGTCTTATAGTTCAAATGAGCTAGTCTTTTGTACCATTGTACACAATATAAGACTTTAGCATTTGCAACTAGACATATAGGAGAGTCTTTATTAAGACATAGAAAGTTTTAGTAATAAACATTTCCACTCCTAGTTCCTATCAAAATGACCTCTTGGTCACTTGACCTTTTAATTTTGCACTGATTCATGTGGAAGGCAATGACATAGCCAAGGTCACAGAGTTGGCTTATGCTTATGAGGCTATGTTGCAACCCTTCAATATAAGCAACTTTTGAGATGGTGACTATGTCATTGGTAATCTTACCATACCCCCTTGTCACTCCTCTATCTAAACCACAAAAGATAACTTTGGGTCCATCCTTCACTTGAGTGTACTCCTTTAGTTTGTTCCTTATTCCAGTCATGTGTCTGGAACAATTTCTTTCCAAGTACCATATAGGGGTATGGGCACTTGGACTAACCTGTAGCATATAAATTATCTTACCTTAAGACCACAATATTTATTGGGTCCTAAGTTATGATTAGTCTGAAACAGAAACTGTCTTCCTGCAGATTGTCTGGCTGGACGACTAACATTTTCTTTGGTCACACTTGGATTATACCAGCAATCTAGGGCAAAATTCCCCACCTTACCACAACACAAATACTCATGAATATTATATCTTCTTTTCTGAGCAGGTCCTGTAGTTTGGTTAACTATTGTCTGAATAGAAGGAAGAGGAGCAGCAACCTTCTTCAAGTTCCTTTCAGCAAGGATTTGACTGAAGGTGAGTCTTTCATCAGACTTTTTCTCTTACTCTGAATGCCATTTACAGTAGTATTCTTTGCAGAATACATGCTATTTATAGCATTAGAGACAGCCAGATCTTGCCTACTGATAGACTTACCCTTGGTCTGAGTCTTTACTGGACAGTCTTGAGTGAAGGCCACTACCTTGTTCTTGAGAGTGGGGGCTGAGGTACCAAAGACAAATGGTCCATAATGGGCCATTTGAATTTCCTCATGGGGATCCTTAAAGGCACTCATTCCCCTATTATACCTTCAACTATAGCTGTGAACATCTTTGTTCAAATTAGTGGATTTGTCATTCATCCAGTGACCATAAATGCTTTCTTGGTCAGACCTGTTTGAAGGCAACTGAACTTTCATAAAAGGAATGGGTGGCTTCGGTTCTAGAGGCTGAGTATAACGACCATATATGATACAACGTGATAATGTCACGGCTCTACTCTACGCGACGTTACCGGGCTGCAGCCCAAACACCCCAACCCCTCTCTAGTCCACCAGCAGGTTGTTGGTGGCCACAACCTCCCTTTGATGAGCGAAACTCGATAGTCAAGAGCGCACCATGGGAACTTCCCAGAAGGTCACCCATCCTAGTACTGCTCAAGCCCGAGCACGCTTAACTATGAAGTTCTTTCAACTCTCATCGCCAATTGAGTAGCTCAATTGGTGATGAGATTTGAAAGAACTCCATAGTTAAGCGTGCTCGGGCTGGAGTAGTACTTGGATGGGTGACCTCCTGGGAAGTTCTCGTGGGGCGCGCTTGACTATCGATTTTATCTCATCAAAGGGAGGTTGTGGCCACCAATAACCCGCTAGTGGGCTGGAGAGGGGTTGGGGTGCTTGGGCTGCAACCTGATAGCGCCGCCTAGAGATGAGCCGTTACATTGTCATGTTGTATCGGCTATGGTCGTTATAATAAAAAGTGTAATATTTATAGTAACGTCACCTCGACCCAAGGAAACAATCTCCTGCCAAAGCGTAGCTAGCCTGGTTAGGAGGACCGTTACCGGGATGCAGCCCAAGCACCACAACCCGTCTCCAGTCCACCGGTAGGTTGTTGGTGGCCACAACCACCCTTTGATGAGGCAAACTCGATAGTCAAACGCTCACCACGGGGACTTTCTAGGAGGTCACCCATCCCAGTACTACTCCAGCCCGAGCACGCTTTACTATGGATTTCTTCAACATCTCATCACTAATTGAGTTGTAGCTCAATTGGTGATGTGATGTTGAAGAACTCCATAGTAAAGCGTGCTCGGGATGGAGTAGTACTAGGATGGGTGACCTCCTGGGAAGTCCCTGTGGTGCGCGCTTGACTATCGAGTTTGCCTCATCAAAGGGAGGTTGTAGCCCGGTAATGTTCTGCCTGACTAGGTTAGCTCTGCTTGGGCTGCAACCCGATAACATTTCGCCTGACTAGGTTAGCTCCGCTTTGGCGGGAGACTGTTTCTTTGGGTAGATGGGATGTTACACTGAGCTGGAGCTTTGCCTTTCCCTTTGGAATAAGCAACTTTTGTGTTTCCCTTAAATCACAACCCCTTCTTACCCTTTTGAGACGAGGAGTCCATCAGGGGCAACACAATACTTATCTTAGAATAACTAGCCACTATCCTTTTCTTCCTATGGAGTTTCTCTTCAAGATCCATAATTAGACTATTCTTGAATTTGATGGTACCAATCAGAATGAGTGAAATGGTTTTCAGGTTGCTGACTTCCCTATCTTTCTGATCTAGCAAGGATGTTGTCTTAACTTGCTGGGAAGCAGCTAGCTAAAGGGATACAATCTCCTCAGCTTTCTTTTTGGCCAACTTCTTGCTCCTTTTAAAAGAATCCAGAAGGGCGCCCTACTTATAAATCAATTGATTGACATCTTCCTCTAAGTCTCCTCCAAGACCTACCTCGGGAACAAAGCCCTACCTTAGAGCAAGCTTGCTCCTACAACTCAGTTATCCAAAGATCACCTACCTCAGACTAAATTAATAGTCCTACAGCTCAGGTAAGGAGGTTATCCCTATAAGTCAAAGAGGATGACTCTCCTACAGCTTAGACACAAGACCCTATCTTAGATCCAAAGCCGGATCCTACAACTTAGGCGCAAAGGCCCTACCTTAGAGAGAATGACTCTTATACCTTAGGTAAATATCTCTACCTCAGGCACACAGGCCCTACCACTCAAATCAATAAATAATCCTACACTCAACCTTTATAAAACAGGCCTACAACAAAGATCCAAAGGATCCTACAGGAGATAAAGGTTGGTGTTGATGTTTTGACTCTAGAGAAATCCCTTTGAGCCATCTGCTTCCTGAGCTGAGAAAATCTCAGCCCTAACTTCTTCTCAACAACAAGAATTTTGATCTTCAAGACATTACTGCTTGTGCTGGAATTAACTCAGAAATACATGTTACCGACCTTGCTGATGAAGACAGTGATATGACAGTTCTTAGTATTCTTCAATATGCTAAACTTCACTATATAAATTAGAATGCTCTGCTTCTTCTTTCTCAGAAATCTTTTCTGAACTTGTTGTAGCAAGTTATGATTGCTATAGCTATCTGGGTGAACTTTTAGATCAGCAGGTTTAAACTTCAGCTTCAAGCTCTGCATTAATGGCGAGGAAGAAGACGAAGAAGTTCTGCCTCTTTTAGAAATGTTAAACCCTAAAAGTTCTCCTTACTTCCGCTGATCTTATCCCTTTTATCTTCAACTGTCCAACTACTGTTTGACCCGTTGGCCCTATGTCGCGTACTGTAGCTTTCCCACAACAATTTGAAACTTTGCTGACTCATGCTGACATCAGCATCTGTAGGACTAAGCCAAATTCATAATTTCATCCCAGACATTGAGTGCATTGAGTGAATGTTTATCACTCAATGCTTCTGGACTTATCCAATTCCTTCTGCACTGCTAGGCATTGACTGCGTTTAGTGCGTTGAGTGAACTGGCTTCACTCAACAAATTTGGACTTCGCCAATTTCTTGTGCAATATCAGGCATTGAGTGTGTTGAGTGAACCTTCATCAGTCAATGCATCTGGACTTAGCCGCTT
The DNA here is from genome assembly GCA_039513925.1 of Platanthera zijinensis. Taxonomy (NCBI): domain Eukaryota; kingdom Viridiplantae; phylum Streptophyta; class Magnoliopsida; order Asparagales; family Orchidaceae; genus Platanthera; species Platanthera zijinensis. The sequence continues at coordinate 69,110,891 of CM077092.1, read as the reverse complement.
CACTATTTATGAATGCATTGAGTGAGCCTTCATCACTCAACGCTTATGTACTTAGCCGATTTTCTTAATGAGCTTGTATTGAGTGAACTGTCCCCACTCAACGCATCTGGACATAGACAAATTTTTCTGTCTATCTCTTCTTAAGCTTTGACTGATCATTATTCTGTCGAAGCCTACTTCTTTGGGTGTTGAGATAGTTATCCTCACTCAGTGCTTCTAGACTTACCCAGAATTCTTGACAAATTCTTCAAGTGCTTTGACTACTTGAGCTTTACTCAACGATTCTATCGCCAGGCATTGGGTGAGCTGTCCTCACTCAACGATTCTGGACTTAGTCGAATTTCCCCCTTGCCAATGCTGAAGCTTTGACAGACTTAGCTTTACTCGACGCACATTGTTATATAGTGTCGAGTGAACTGCCTTCACTCGATTCTTGTAGACTTAGCCATAATTCTGTCTTTCCTGCATCCTTCCTTGAAAAATGGCATTGAGTGAACTGTCTTCACTCAACGCCTGTGGACTTAGATAAATTTATATCTCTCCACCTTTCTACCCTGTGACTACCTGTCAAAGTCACTTAGACAACCTGTCTAAACTTGTTCCAAAGAACATCCTGCACATAATTAACTTGAATAACATCAAATTCAATTATGCTCTTAGTATTGATTGTGATGCCTCTTCAAATCTTGGAAACATTGAATGCAATATTCGCAACAACGCAAAACTTGAATCTTGGGGAGACACTTTAGAAAAGAAGGGTTTTAGGTTGAGCATAGCAAAGATGAATTATATGGAACTTAAATTTAGTAGTGCAAGAAGGATGGATGACTTCGTTTTTTAGTTGGGTGATCAAGATATTTCACGCGGTGAGTTCTTTAAATATCTTGGATCGATAGGTCAAAAAGATAGAGGAATTGATAAAGTTATGACATAGAATCAAAGCAGGTTATTTGGTTAAAGTGGAAAGGAGCGTCAGGGTTCTTGTGTAATCTTAATGTACCATTAAAAAAAAGCTTATTTTACTGTTCTGCAATTAGACAAGCATCACTCTATAGTTTTGATAGGTTGGTAGTGATTTGTGTAAATGAACAAAAAAACGGGAGTTGCAAAGATGATAATGACTAGGTGAATGTGTGGACACACGAGACTGAATAAATTAGGAATGAATGTATAAGTGATAAGACAAGAGTTGCACAAATTATAGAGAAGATGTGGGAAGCACGGATATGATGGTTTCGATAGGTACAAAAGAGACCATTACAAGTACCAATTATGCATTGTGAAAGTCTAGTCACTAGGCATGTTAAATGAGGGAGAGGCAGAACTATAAAGACTTGGATTGAACCTATAAGGAAATGCATGATGTACTTAGGCATTAGTGAAATTATGACTAATGATTTGGCATAATGGAGACAAAGGATTTGTAACGTCCTGATTCGTGTTAGACCCCTCATATGTGTTTTGAGTCAGCAAAGTTGACTCAGGCTCGGGGTGCACTGTTAATAGGCATCGAGTAATACTCGAATAATAGGACAAATTTCACTTAATAGAATTTTGGACTAAAAAATCATTGAGTGTGTCGACTGGTAGGCAGGCATCGAGTGCATTGAGTGATACTTAACGCACGGGGAGAATTGGGCTTAGAATTATCTGGGTTGCAGTAGGCGTCGAGTGCAGTGAGTGGTCTCAATGCCACAAGACGAGGCGTTGAGTGATACTCAATGGATGAGGAGAAATGGGCATAGAATTATCTTGGTTGCAATAAGACTCGAGTGCGTTGAGTGGTCTCAATGCCACTGGACGAGGCGTTGAGTGATACTCAACGCACCAAAAGAAATGGACATAGAATATTTCTGCATTCTGGAAGCATCGAGTACGTTGAGTGGTCTCAACACCATTCGACGTAGCGTTGAGTAGTTCTCGATGCAAAAGAGGAATTTTACTTAGAACAATTCTGGACTCCGGAAACGTCGAGTGCATTGAGTGGTCTCAACACCATTCGACGAAGTGTTGAGTGATACTCAACGCACAAGAAGAAATGGACTTAGAATAATTCTTCATTTTAGAAGCCTCGAGTGTGTTGATTGGTCTCAACGCTATTCGATAAAGCGTTGAGTAGTAATCGATGGAGAAGAGGAACTTTACTTAGAATAATTCTGGACTCGAGAAGTGTTGATTGTGTTGAGTGGTCTCAACGCCATTCGACGAGGCGTTGAGTGATACTCAACGCACAAGGGGAAAGTGGACTTTTAGAATAATTCTGGATTCTTGAAGCGTCGAGTGCATTAAGTGGTCACAACGCCATTCATTGAATCGTCGAGTAATACTCGACGAATGTAAGTTTAACTTAGAGAATGATTCGAGATTCTATAGGCTTCAAGTGGTATCGATGCCATTCGACGAAGCGTCGAGTGCATTGAGTAAACTCAATGTCATTCGACGAAGCTTCGAGTGCATTGAGTAAACTAGACGCCATTCGATGAAGCGTCGAGTACATTGAGTAAACTCGATGCCATCCGACGATTCGTCGAGCGTGCATAGTATAGACGACGATTTTGACTAAGGGCATTTTTGGCCCCGAATTGTTTGCTGATTCATATTTACGAGATGAACCAGGTTTTCGGGAAATGTACCAAATGACTCCTATGGGCCGGCCCTGTAATGCCCATGATTTTTCAAGGTTTATTTAAAACCCCTTTAGTGACGTATTTTGACGTCAGGGCATTACTTTGACACGTAGTTGGTGGGTACCGTTGTCTGAGCGTGACTTTTGCTTGTTGGTATCCAAGGTTTTGGTTAGGGAGAATTAGTTTGGATAATTTCTCCTATGTTTTTATATTCCCTTGCGAGCTGGGGTTCGTTTTGGAACACGGCGGAGCATTTTTGGGATATTTTGTATTTTGACTTCGGGGAGTGTTTACCAGAGTTTGGTATGTCAGATTTCGATTTCAACTTCACCGTTGGATTCGTAGTGTCGATATTTAGCTACGGTACGATTTTTATAGAAATCCGAGTTAGTGCGAGTTTTGGTCATTTGGACGTTTTAATTATAATAATAATATATTAATATATTATATTGTTTATTCCCTATAAATTGTCTTGCGATAAGACGGAAACCCTATTCATTATCTTCTTCCCCAAACCTTCTTACTATTTTTGCGAAAGATGAGAGCAGCGACCTTGAGACGCCTTCGGCCGTTGATTGTAGGAGCTCCGGTGCACGATATCGTCGTCAGAGAGTAGATAGGGTTAGCTCTCTCCAAGATCTACATTTCTACGGTGAGTTTTTCTCATTTCTTAGATTTTTAGAGATTAAGGTATGCGGTTTTGACATTCTCTCCCCTCGAAAAGTTTCAGGTTTTACTGCTTAGGTGTTTTTGCGGCCAGATCCGTGAGGAGGAGTGGTGGTGCGGCCAGATTCCGGCAAGATCGAGGGAAGTGGTGATTTCTTCCCCTTGCCAAGCTTTCCTTCCTTATATTCACTGTTATTGACCCTTTATCCTTCTTAGAATTTAGGAATTGGGTAGGGTTCGGCCAGGTTCTACCTGCTGTATTGGGTAGATCCTTGTTCCGGTGATGTGTATATATGCCATTTTTTTATCTCTAGGTTGTGTGTATATATGTCAAGTATATGTTAGTAACCCTAGTTTAGTTCATCCTGTATGGCAGTGAGGGGGTTCGTCGGGTTTGAAGATTAGCGTAGGATAATGTCGTCTTATAAGGCTGATTAGTTTAGTAAATTAGTCAATTTTGACAAAAGTCAAAATCGCTGAAAAATAAATTGGCACTAAGGCAAAAGCATTGAGTGTGCTGAATGCACTCAACACGGCGTTGAGTGAAGGTCACTTGGCATTTAGTGGTCTGTGAGGCTAAGTCAAAAGCATTAAGTGCGCTGAATGTACTCAACGCGGCGTTGAGTGATGTTCACTCGACGTTGAGTGTACTTAACGCGGCGTTGAGTGAAGCCTTGGCATTGAGTGAATCCTTGGTGTTGACTGGTCTGTAAATTAGGTCAAAAGCGTAGTGTAGACTCAACGCGGTGTCGAGTGAAGGTAATGCGCTGAGTAAAACTATTTGGCGTTGAGTGTAGGCAAGACATCGAGTTCACTCGCCGTTTTTCCCGTGACTTGGAAGTTTTGTCACTGTTTCATCGTGTATAAAGTTGATGATTGTTGTTAAGTAGAATTCATCGTGTGTCTACTGATTTGTCGAGTATACTCGACGAATCAGTGTGGACTTAGAAATTTTTGACGGATTAAGTTGAATTCGTCGTGTATGACTTAGAATGGGTAACACATAGGAATTTTCTTCCTTTATGTCAAGGAAAGTTTCTGTGTCCTAGTTTATGTTATAGGTGTTTATGGATGTTATGTGTGTACCTTAGTTGGTAGTGGATAAAGGACCCCCAACCTAGTGCCAAATTGTGAATCATTATACTACTGGGCATGATTTTGGTCTGTGTGTTGAGTTGGACAATATTACCACCACCACAACACCTTGTTTATATATATTTGGATTGTTGGGTTAAGTTGAACATTGTTGCCACCACCCTATTATCTTGTTGAGACAATTGGACTGTCGGGTTGTGTAGTACAATGTTGCCACCACCACAATACCTTCTTGGAATATGTTGGGTCTATAAGTTTGGGTTGGACATTGTGGCCACCAACTTAGGACCATTTCTTACCAGTGTTACTGATTCATATGAGTAGAGTTATTAAGTTTCTTTCCTCGTATTGTACAGATATATGTTATTTTGCTTACTTTTGCAGATATTCTCGAAGCATGGCTTCGTTTCGCACTTGGTGCAACTTTCTTACTTTTGAACTCAATAAGTAAATTTTTATCATTATCATATGACTAATTGCTGAGATTTGACAGTTTCCTTATGTTTGGGTTGGTAACCCTTTATTCTTTTTTGGTTTATTGCTAACCTTTTGATCTTTAATCTCCACTTGTATTTTCATTCTTGTTGAGGTGTTATTTTCCTTAAATGCCTCAGGTTTTGAGAAGTTGTTGGTGGAGCGGCTAGGGTTAGTTTTTGGCTGGTACTCTGCAGGTATTGTTTCCTCACCGACAGTGAGGTAGTTGTTGTTTGTTTTCATTTAGTTCAGACATACGTACCTTTTAGTGGGTTTGTGTTAGGTTGTTGACTCCCACTAGATTTTTTTAAAATTTAAGTACTTCCTAACTGCTAAGCCATTTTCTATATGATGGTGTGGATTTACTTGCTCTCTAGGAAGGCTTTATGCTAGGTTGCATGTTATATATTTTAAATTATAAAAGTATTACTTCTATCACCTCATACATAAGATCTTTCAAAACTAAAGTCACTATGTTCGATGAACATAAAAGCTATTTTCATACTTATATTAAATCTAGAGTCATGCATACCATGAGTTGTTCTATTTGAATGTTTTGCTCATGTAGGATGTCAATCAATGTAAACAAATATTTCCGCAGCATATACTTATATTTTTCAGTCGTAGAATAGTTTATCCACTGAGTCGAGCGATACAGTTATCAAAACTTAACTTGAAACATGTTTTTCTCACATCATTACTTGGTAATTTCATAAACTGTGTTTTGATTGGAGTTTGCCTGAACGTCTGCAGTTATCTCCTGCACGGCATGGAATCACGACGCATGTTTTCTCTTACTCTGATATACATTTAAATTTGTAGAAAATGCAGGTTGTGATAGTTGGTATCAGAGGGATGAGTTGTTTGACAATTGGTCGAGCAACAATCCCAAGTTAATTTTAGTTGTTTTGTTCCACTGCATACACCCAGCGATGTGTCATTAGTACGTCTTCGCTGAAGCATGAACACTATACTCATAACCATGACAATAAGTATACGTTGCATATTGTATAGTATGGGATGCATAATATATGCTTGTATATGGATCCTCATAGGAAACAACATGTGACTCTTATGTAGTATGGGATGCATAATAATCATCACATGAATGCACATTAGATTTTACTTTTCATTGCATGCGATATTATGTAGTATGGGATGGATAATATTTCATGTGTACGTCGCTCATAACATGCACTAAGGTCTTTATTAAATTGCATAGCACAATATGCATAACATAACATTGCATTAGCACACGTGCCAAGCTAAAGATTTATATGATGACATATGTACACTCATGGTTTTAAGCAAAAAAGGAATAAGAATTCGTGCATTCATAGTCTATGAACATGAGTTAGTCGGATGACGGTATATTATCCTAAGTTTAAGCATGGCATCATTAATGAAATTCCCAGATTAAGTTAGATTCTTGAGCAAGTATTTGTACATGTATTGTATGAACAAAGTTATGTAGTTTTAGCGGTAAGCTAGGTATTATTAGTTGTTTATTGTGTTTTTAGAATGCCGCCGAAGCATCCTGCGACAAGGTCGACTCCCTAGTCTTAGGGCGAGCCGTCTGGGGCATAGAGTGACGCAATGATTGAAGGACTGCGACATAGCAATGAGGCTCTGTCTAGGAAAATGTTGGAGATGCAGTCGTAGATTCAAGCTTTGTTGTCTGTTAATTCTGGGTAGTAAATTAGAGTGCAAGACCCTATTGTAGGTAAATCTATTCATGTTCCCCTTTCTCTAATAGTGCCTCCAGTTTTGTTGCCACCAGAGATGAACATTATCTCGCATTTCCAACGATTAGGTCCTCCTACCTACGATAGTAGAGCAGATTTCATGGCCTTGGACGACTGGATTATAGCGATCGAGGAGATGTTCTCATACTCAGGAATTTCTATTAACCAGAGAGTGATGGTCGCTGCTTACCAGCTGAAAGGTTTGGTAATATGCTGGTGGTTAATAGAAAAGCAAAACCTGAAGGATAGATGTTCATGGGAAGCCTTCAAGGATTTATTGATGAGGAAGTTCCTACCATCGGTCGAGCAAGACTGCTTGATGAGTAATTTTCTGCATTTGAAGAAAAGGCAACACACAATTAGTGAGTACGAGGTGGAGTTTAGTAAATTGAGCCGATTTTCCCCGGATTTGGTATCCTCAGAATCTAGTAGAGTTAATTGCTTTCTGGGTTGTCTTAGGAATGACATCCAGCAGCCGGCTAGTGCTTATGGATCTGGAAGTTATGCTGATGTAGTAGAAGCTGCCTTAAAGGTTGAAGCAATCGACAATGCGAAGAATCGAGGCCAGCAGATGAGGAAAGATAAGAGGTAGTTTGATGAGGGTAAGAGTTCTAAGGGATCTGGTGCTGCTTCGAAGAAAAGAAGCAAGGAGGTGTGTACTTTCTATGGCCGACCGGGCCATCCGTTCGAGAAATGTTTTAAGAGATTGGGAGCTCAAAAGTAAGAGCAGGTGCATGCGATTCAGAGTGCTCCCAAAGGAGAACTGGTTTGTTCTTTGTGCAAATGGAAGGGGCACGATGCTGCCCGTTATTGGGGTAAGGATAGAGTCTTCTTTTAGTGGGGATGAAAACGACATTTCAAGTTAAAGTGCCAGCAGTGTTGACCCACGCTGCAGTCGGTTCCACTCTAAGCTTTGCCGTCGCCGATGCATTTGGACAAAGGGAAGGGTAAGCTGAACGTGGTGACCATGGAGGAAGTGCAGACATCCACCCAGGTGATCTCAGGTTAGATCTTAACCTCATTTTTTAGCTCATAGATGTAGTTTTGACGTTGCTTGGTTAGTTATGAATATGATTTTATAGGGAAGTTTAAGGTAAAGAACCGTTGGGCGTGCTTTCTTTTCAATTTGGTGCTACCCACTCGTTTGTGGCGAGGGCCTTTGTAGAGCGCCATCGTTTACTCTCGATCAAGTTGGTGATGTGTTTTTTTGTCAAGTTTCCCTCTAATGATTCGGTGGTGTCGGACCAGGGTATCTTGGGTTGTCTGATTCTTTTGTACGATTTCCTAGCTATTGCTGATTTGAAGGTGATAGACCTGGAAGACTTCGATGTAATCTTGTACATGGATTGGTTGTCCAGATATGATGTAGTTATCCAGTGCAAGGTCAAGCGCTAGGACATAAAAATGGACAACGGTCACCCCAGGAGTATTTATGGTTTTTCGCGCCAGGATTCCCTGATTATTTCTGTTGTATGTGCACGAAGCTTTTAGATTCCGGTTGTTTTGCTTACTTGGTTTTAGTTTTGGAGACCGTTTGTAGTTTGCCGCGTGTAAAGGAGATTCTTATGGTACGTGAGTTTCCTGATGTATTTCTAGATGGTTTTCCTGGTCTTCCACCTGAGAGGGATGTAGAGTTTGTTATAGATCTTGAGTCGGGTACTCGTGATATTGATAAGGCACTGTACCGTATGGCCCCTCGAGAGCTTGAGGAGTTGCGTACCCAGCTGGATGAGCTTTTGTAGTGTGAATTTATTAGGCCGAGTTCTTTGTCATGGGGTGCTCCCGTATTCTTTGTGAAGAAAAAAGATGAGTCCATGAGGCTGTGCATAGATTATAGGGAATTGAACATGGTAACTATAAGGAACAAGTATCCTCTGCCGCGAATCTACGACTTATTTGACCAGTTGCATAGTAGTACAGTGTTTTCGAAGATTGACCTTTATTCAGGCTATCATCAGTTGAGGATTTGTGAGACTGATATTCCACGGGCTGTTTTCCGTTCTCGGCATGGACATTTTGAGTTCTTGGTGATGTATTTTAGTTTGACAAACACACCCTCTGCCTTCATGGACATAATGAACAAAGTGTTCAAGGATTTTCTGAACCGTTTTATGGTCGTGTTTATAGATGATGTTCTGGTGTATTCCCGGAGTGCTGAAGAGCATGCCCAACACTTGCGTTTCGTTTTGTCTACTTTGAGGGAGCATAAGTTGTTCGCCAAGTTAAACAAGTGTGAGTTTTGGCTTCCTCAGGTTTCCTTCTTGGGTCATGTGGTTAATAAAGATGGAATTTATGTTGACCTAGAGAAGATTTCTGTCGTGATAGATTGGTGCAGACCTACCACACCCCAAGAGATAAGAAGTTTCCTAGGGTTGGCAGGGTACTATAAGAGGTTTATAGAAGGATTTTCTACGTTATCTGCGTCGCTGACTAAGCTTACGCAGAAGAATAAAGCATTTGTGTGGAGCGATAAGTGCGAAGAAGCCTTTTAGGTGTTGAAAAAGAAAATTGTGCACTGCTCTAGTGTTGTCCTTGCATACTGAGTGAGTAGAGTATGTCGTTTATGTAGATGCATCACATGTTGGACTTGGTTGCATGTTTATGCAAGAAGGAAAAGTGATTGCGTATGGGTCGAGGCAGTTAAAGATTCATGAATGAAACTACCCTACTCATGATTTAGAGTTTGCTGCACTCATTTATGCCTTGAAGTTATGGAGACATCTGTTGTATGGCACGTTGTGCAAAATTTACATGGATCATAAGAGTTTGAAGTACGTCGTCACTCAGAAGGAGTTGAATTTGTGCCAGCGAAGATGGTTAGAATATGTCACGAATTATGATGATGAGATCCAAAACCATCTGGGCATAGATAATGTGGTAGCCGACGCCCTGAGTAGGAAAGCCCCGTAAATCTTTGGACTTTTAGTGGAATCCTTGGTAGAAGAATTTCTATTAATGGATATATCAGTTGGGAGTAGCGACTCACCAAGTAGTTTGGAAGTGTTAGAGCCCTCTTGGATTATACTCACAAGGCTACATCAGAAGGATGATCCTGAATTGCTGCAACTCTAAAATTGAACTGAGAAAGGAGAACTATCAGACTTTATAATCGATGATGCAGGTACTCTGAATTACCGTGGTAGATACTGCATCCCCGCTGTTGAGGATATTCGAGTTAAATTATGCAATGAGTTGCACGGTTCTAGTGTTGCCTACTACCCTTGTTCTACTAATATGTATAGAGATTTGAAACATATTGTTTGGTGGTATGGTATGAAAGGTGATATTGCCAAGTTTGTGTCAGAATACTTAACCTACAAGCGGGATAAGGCTGATCATAAGAGTCCTGGTGGCAAGTTGATGCCTTTAGAGATTCCAAGTTGGAAGTGAGATAGTATTTCCATTGTCTTCATTACAGGTTTATCGAGATCTCCCAAGGGACATGATTCTGTATGAGTTATAGTAGATAGATTGACTGTAAGACCCCCTTTTTTTCTTTTTAAAACCACGGGGTCTTAGGTTCAGAACCGCCGCTTTGTGGTAATACCTTCACGCCCGGGAAGGTCATCACCACAAAATGCCAATCCTGCCGGACATATCGATCTTAGAAAAGTAGTAAGAGCAAAAAGTACATGAAAAGAGAAACTCTAACACATGTCCACATTAACCACATATAAAATAATAATTCTCCACGAAGGGAGAGTCCACAATAATAACAATAAAGGTACTATAAATAGGGCTCATGCCCTATACATAAAGTCCTCACTACAGATCACTCATAGTGGAAGCAAAACAAAAATAACTACTAATGATCAGGGCTCACTGTCCTAGCTGTCTGAACTCTAGTACTAGACTGTCCCGTCTCCAAGCGTGTCATCCTCCAGGGCTGTACCTCCGTGCTGGGCTCCACTATCCCCTAAAATGATGTGGTCCGAAAACCATTAGTATAAAAGACTAAGTCCTAACATCCCCTACCCCTCCACCCATGGCTCCTAGGCACTGAGCGGGGAAAAGGAAAGGAGAGGTAGTGAAGGTGGAGAATAATAAAGTAATAGGTGACGGCAGAACTAGTCTAGCAGTTCTTGAGAGTAAGTAGCAGTAATAAAAGTATGTAAGACAGAATATGAAATAAGTAACCTTAACTTATATGAAAAACACATAAGTTAATGGATCTTCTGCAAGGCTCCTATCATATAAAGAGTCCCTTACCAATTTATACGATAGAGTGTCGGTTTTTAAGCAAGCATGATATATATCCGCAGAATAAAAACCTTAACTTATATGCACGCTCGCGCGAGCTTATAAACCAAGGGGTCGTTTCGCAGGGCCTATTGTATAAAGAGTCTCATACCAATTTTTACAATAAGTGTCACGGGTTAAATGCAATGATTATGCTATGTCATCCAAGTATGATATGATGTGAGTCATGCAAATGCATCACACACACCCGACTCGATACATACAGACCTTTAGTTCCCTCTTTCTAAAGCCTAACCTCCCAGGATACCTCCGTAGTGGAAAACGGAAGCGGTGGGTTGTGCCTCGCCCACCTCTAAACTGGTAATTACACTACAAGTCAGACCTATCGTATTCCTCCACGCTGGTGCACTAAGCAGAGCTCCTTTGTACTCTATACCGGCTGGTCCACCCGACTTAATTTGGCAAAGTGCTAAACCGCACTTGTCGAGTCAATGTATTGGCGTCGGTGCATCGAACCTCCAACTCCGAAGACCCACCACCTTATAATTTATGCACATGCAAACTTGATGTATTAACAATCGAGCCCAAGCTCCCCAGACTAACTCATCTGTCACAACTATCTACCGAGCCATTGGCTCGCCGGGCTAACCTGCCCATCACCAAAACCACTGAGCCTACCGCCTGTATGACCCAACCAAACTTCCTGAGACACCGGGGTATGTGAAAGTGAACCCCTAGTCCTACTAGTTACTCTTAAACATTGATTACTCTTACGGCTTACGTTAACCTTGGACTGCACAGGGCATTCTCTGTGAAGGGCTCTCGAGGGCACTAGGAACTATGATGGGTGGAAGCCAAAAGCTCCCTTTTACAAGGCACTTACTATTATTGGTTAATACTCGATTCCCGATCCCTTTAATGTTACTCTGGACCTAGCCATAGTCTGTTTTGACCCTCTCTCTCCCTCCACAGGAAAGACGATCTTTTGTCGATCTCGAGCACACCTAATCCTAGTCAAACCAACCTTCTACTCATCCCAACTTCCATGGATGTACTCAATTTCACTTTAGCCAAACCAGCAAACCACTAACCCTAATCCATATGCCCAATTCAACTGCTATCGGATTGTCTGCAGATTTACTACATGTAGACCACCCTATGCTATATGATGTACATGATAGGAGGTACGCCAAATCTTAATCCAATAACCCTAAGATAATTAATGGGGGCCTATCATGATATATTTAGTCTAAATCTAGAAACTTATAATTTTCGTAATTAAACTGATATTTTATTTATTTTCCCTAAAAATCCAAATGCCCTAGTTTTGAATATATAGTGGCTTTTATAATCATGCAGAATGCTCCACAAAATTATGATAAATGATTTGCAGCTAATAGACAGTAAATTCAAATCCCCGAATTCTTTTGCAAGGTTTAGACCTCTGATCCAAAATTTTAAATGTAAACACATATTTATCAATTAAAGAAATAAGTGCTGCAAATAGACATTCAAAAATTATGAGAAAATTCAAGCATGACTGAAATGTCCTAAAAACACTCATGACAAATTTTCAAAAATTTCTAGTGAATAATGAACTCTAATTTTAATTTTATACAATATTCCTCTTTCATAAATTAATGAAATAACTACAGAAAATATACACCTAAAAATTATGATAAAATTTTCTCATGAGAATATTGACCTAAGAACACCACTGAATAAGTTTCACAATTTTCTAATAAGCATTGAACTCTAAATCTATTATTGAACATATTTGCATATTTATAAGCTTGTGAGGTAAGTACTGAAAATATACATCTAAAAATTATAATAAAATGTAGGTATGAGCATAATGACATAAACTTCTTCTGTCCAGTTTTCATAATTTTCCAGTGAACATTAAGATCATAATAAACAAATGACTATCAAGGGCTAATCCATGTACTACAAAGGAGCTACTAAACTTATTGTTCCAAAATTTCTAATTAAATTTCCAGAGTCTCATGTTAACCCTAAAACTACACTACCCACGTTTCACAATTTTTCACAAAGTTTTGATGACCTAACTTACATGTATAATTTTTGTGCCCTAAGCTAAGGTTAGGGTTTTGAGGGGTTCAACAACCTCTAAATTCCATATTATTATTACCTGAGGGCCTTGACTACCCTAGAGTCCTCTCCACCAAGTTTCAAGTCATTTTAAGGTCACTTGACCCATTGACCTTCAAACCCTAGGTTTGCCCACATAGGACGTACCCTAGTGTTCTAGGGCTCCTCCCTTCAACTTCCACCGAATATCAGTTGAGGGGGTATTTTATGTGCTAAAAAGACTGTGTGCCAAGTTCCATCACCTTTGGATGAGGTTGGCCAACACAAGAGCACTTAGGGCATTTGGCCCTAATTTGACCTAAAAGGGTCAATCTTTGCCTACACAAATACTCTATCAAATCAAACCCAAAAGGGGTGAATGTTTTACTAGAGCCTTATAATATCCCCCAAGATAACCCACCAAACTTTTGAGGGTTTTTGATGTAAGACCCCCCTTTTTTTTTCTTTTTCAACCACCGGGGTCTTAGCCCAGAACTGCCGCTTTGCGGTGAAACCGACTCACGGGAAGGTCGCCACTACAAAACGCCAATTCTGCCGGCCCTTTTCGATCGTAGAATAGTAGCATAATAAAGTAAAAGCAAGTCCACATAACCACATGTATATATAAATCTCCACGAAGGGAGAGTCCACAATAATAATAATAATCAGAGTACAAAGGTGGGCTTGTGCCCAGTACATCATATCCTCACTACAAGTCACTCGCGGAAGCAAAACTAACACTAAGCGTCACCGTAACTGTCACTGAACCGAGAGCACCCAAGCTAGACTGGCCCATCTCCACCGACTCCGTGCTCTGCTGGTGCTGCATCTCTGGGTGCTTCTTCCTTTTTGGCCTGTCGTCGCCGCCTCGCGATCCACGTCTGCGTCTACGTCTTCGGCCTCCTGGTCGCTGAGCTGGTGGGATCCCACCCATCAAGGGGCATTTAACCCGTGTATGTCCCGGCTGGTGGCAATGGTAACACGATCGCGGGGTCAACTCTGTCAGAAACTGCAACACCCGGGACCCTTCCATATGGTACACCTAAAATGTTGTGGTTCGAAAACCGTTAGTCATAAAGACTAAGCCCTATCATCCCCTACCCCTTCCCCCATGGCTCCTAGGTACCGAGCGGAGAGGAAGAAAGGGAAGGACATGAAGGTGGAGAGTAAGTCAAATAAACAGGTGACAGCGGGCCTATGCTAGCAATTCTATAGTAAATAAGATAGCAACAGAAAGTAAGAAATGTAACCTTAACTTATGCGCGGAAGCGCATAAGCCAAGGGATCTTTTGCAGGGCTCCCATCGTATAGAGTGTCCCATACCACTTATACGTTGGGGTGTCAGTTGTCAAACAGCAAGGAATGGCAAGTAAGTGAAAGTACAAGAAATATAACCATTGATTTATAGGGATTACCCCTATAGACCAAGGGGTCGTTTTGCAGGGCCTATCGTATAAAACGTCCCATACCATTTTATACGTTAGGTGACATGTTTATGCTATGACACACAATTATGCTATGGAATGCACAAGCAAGTGCAACACACCCACACGACTCTATGCGCACAGACCTTTAGTTCCCCCTGTTCGGGCAGCTAGCTTCACCCCCAGGAACCTCCGTTGTGGCAAACGGAGACAGTGAGTCGGGCCCCCCACTCCTAGGCGGGTAACCACACTACCAGGCCTAGCCCTTCCGTACGCCCCTAGAAGAACACAACCTAGAGTATCCGCGTACTTGTGCTGGCTGTACACACCAGGCTTTTCGCCGAGTCAACGTACCGCTGTCGGTGTGATCGATCGCCTAGTACCGATGACCCACCACTTTTATGCACATGCAATCATGACAATTATATTTGTACAAGTTCTCATAATACCGAGCCTCCAGCTCTCTAGGCTACCAAGCATATACCAAGTCCCCGAGCATCCCGCTCCCTGGACTTCCCAATTACAAACCAACCACCATCACTACTAGTAGGCCCTTAGACCACGGACCTACTCTACCCATTCCATGCCATTTCTTCTTCCTAAGTATACAAGTGTAGGTGTGAGGTACAACTATTATTAGGGTTACTCTTGATCATTTTATTCCTAAGATTTAAGGTTAACCTTGGACTTCCCGAGGGTTACCCGGTGAAGGGCTCGTAGCGGTACTAGGAGCTATGATGGGCTGAATCCCAAAACTCCCTTTCCAAGGCACTTATTATACTTGATTGGTTCCCTTAATCCATTCCCTTCTCACATTACAGTGGGCTATTCCTAGGGTGGCTTTGACCCTTCCTCTTCTCAGGGAGGACGGTCTTCCGTCGAACCCGAACACTACCTATCGCTAGTCAACCTCACCCCTACCCATCCTAACTTCGAATAATGAACTTGATTTAACTCATCCTGTCAAAACCAGCAAACTATCAAAATTCCATCTCCAAGTTCATTATCCACTCTAGCTCAGCTTCTGCAGTTTTACTAAACGCAAACCGTCCTAATCTTTATGAGGTATGCAAGGGGTGGTACTCCCAACTGTCTTCCAAATCCCATATAATATTTACTGGAGGTCTACCATGACCTAATTAGTCTAAATCCAGTAAAATAATAATTTTCCTATTTCATTTGGCATTTAATTTATTTATTCTAAGATCCCAAATGCCCTTGTATGAACATGAAGTGCACTAATGAGTCAATAATAAATCATCATAAAATCAGTAAAAATCATATGAGACATTTAAACAGCAATTCCAAGTTTTGAGAAATTCCATAGATGGTTATGCCTATATTTCCTAATTTACCATTTTAGTCCATTTTTACTATATCTTGAAGGAAGTACTGTAAATATTTATCCAAAAATCCCATGAAAATTATATAAGCTATATAGTGACCTAAAACCATCATAAACCAAGTACCATAATTTTTTTCCATCATTTGAACTCTGAATTTATTTTAAAGTAAGATACTAATTTTCATAACTTAATGAAGGAGGTACTGTTTTTATCGATCTAAAATTCCAGAGAAAATTACTAGGTGACTATCATAATTTGAAACACCCACTGATCAAATTTCATAATTTTCCAATCAATAATTGGGCACTATTTGTATTTTTGAATTTATATCACATTTAGCCCATTAAAAAATAAAGTACCCAAAATAATCAGATAAAATTTCCAAGAAAATTACATAAGGAGTATCATGCTATAATATGCACTAATCCAAGATTTCATAACATTCCAGTGAACATAAATTCCAGAATCATCAAAACAAATATCTAGGGCACAATTAGAGTTGTAAATAAAGTACTGTATAAATTTGCCCAAAAATCTCCACAAAATTATATTATGTCTACTTGGACCATTACATCACTCTACCCAAATTTTACTAGATTTGTAGTTTAGTTGATAGCTTAATAATTCAAATAAAGGTTGGTGACCTAAACTAGGGTTAGGTTTTAGGTTGGCTAAAGGTCTCCAAATACCCTAAAATTTTGTCCAGAGAACTATACTGGCCCTATGGTTCTCTCCACCAAATTTCAAGTCAGTCCAAGGTCATTTGACACCATGACCTTCACAACCCTACAAATCCCCATTAAGGTACCTACCCTAGGGTTCCAGGGCTGCCCTACACCAAACCCCTCTAAACTCCCTTGGAGGGTGTGTCATGCCCTAAAAAGTCAGTGACCAAAAATGTCAGCCTCTGTTGAGGTGATATGGCCACTCAAATACCAAGGGGGTGTTGGACCTTAAATTATCCTATACGGATCAACCTAGGGTTGGACACAAACCTAACCAAAACATCTCCAAATGAGATGAAATTTTTACCAGAACCTTATGATAAACCCAGAGACCACTCACCAAAATTTGGGAGGGTTTGGAAGTATTTTAGCCATCTAATTAAATTGAGCTAGGATTATTGAATTTTTCTAAAAACCATAGAAAAAACATTCTCCAAAAATTCTCATTTTTGGATAGCACCTAGATATAGGTAAGTTTAGGCCACTCCACAAATTTCAAGTCATTTTGATGACTGGATCGGAGTGGGGAATTTTTCTAAGGTCAAGACAGCCTTATGGATAGAGCTCAGCAAAAAGAGTGCTGTGGTCTAACCAGGACTCCAAATCTAGTGAAATCAATTTTGAATTAAAGTACACTTCAAGGGCTACATTTTCTTTGTTGATCATTTTTCCTTTAGGAGCATCTAGGTATTTGTCCCAAATTATTTAAAGTGACAGATATTTTCATTCAGGAATTGTTTTAAAAATAGAATCTAATTTCATGGCACTGTTCATCTTCTTCTACAGCCCGAAACCAGAGACCTGAAAACTTATTTTCCTGTAGCTTTTCCAAAGCTATTTCCCGGCCATCCAGCCATCTCCCTGGCCGGCCACCACCAACACCACCTCTGTTGAGGTGAGGGCTATCGTCGGGCGGGGCACGGCCGCCAGAGAGGCGGTTTCCGGCGAACCCGCCACCATGAAATTTTGGAAAAACATGGAAACGCTCACCCTATCTGGCTCTTTTGAGCCCGATATCTCTCCTAATGATTTCTAAGATCTGTCCATAGAAGAAAGAGTAGAGGAGGACCTTTTTCATGGTTTGACGGCGAGATGAATGACGGTTGATATGGCGCGGCGGTGGCGTTGCTGAACTTCTCCTACAGCAAGGTACAAGGCTTCAATCCGTCGGGTAGGGGTGGAAACTCCATCTCTGGGTCTAGGGATCCTTTTTTATAGATTAGCAAGTGGGGAGGGGAAAGGATGAAACGTTCATGGCCATTAATATTTTTTCTTAAAAACGTTTTGGTTATGATGCAGGGAATTGAATTGCTGGAAACGAAGAGATGTTTGCCAGGTGGCGATTTCCTATTGGACCTCATTTCCTTATTTTATTAAATAGTTAGAGTAGGAAATGGCCCATAAATATTCCTGGTGTAACTTACCATAAACAGAATTGATTAAGACGTCGGTTACCGAAATTTAAAGTCTGGCTGACGTTTCGGCCTTGGTCACGGGCGTGACACATAGGTCACGGGCGTGACAGGCCCGGGTGGCTAATTCTGTGTTCGAAGATTGTCGAACTGAGATCGACGATCGTCGAAGGGTGGTCACGCCCTAGGTCACGGGCGTGACACATGGGTCACGGGCGTGACAGGCCCGTGTGGCCAATTCTGGGTCGACGACCGTCGAACTGAAATCGATGATCGTCGAACGTGGTCACGCCCTATGTCACGGGCGTGACATTGCGGGTCACGGGCGTGACATGCCTGATGACTAATTCTGGGCCGACGACCGTCGAACTGAAATCGACGATCGTCGAACGTGGTCACGCCCTATGTCACGTGCGTGACATTGCGGGTCACGGGCGTGACATGCCTGATGACTAATTCTGGGCCGACGACCGTCGAACTGAAATCGACGATCATCGAACGTGGTCACGCCCTATGTCACGGGCGTGACATTGCGGGTCACGGGCGTGATATGCCCGTGTGGCAAATTCCGCGCCCGACGATCGTCTAACTGAGATCGACGATCGTCGAAGGAGTCACGCCCCAGGTCACGGGCGTGACACCTGGGTCACGGGCGTGACAGGGCCGGGTTGAAAATTCTGCGCCCGATGATCGTCTCCCGGAGATCGACGATCGTCGAAAGTCACGCCCTAGGTCACGGGCGTGACGGGTCGGTCACGGGCGTGACCAACCCGTGACCCGAAATCTTGGTCGATTTATTTCAATTTTTGGGCTCCCTAGGGTTCTACCACAACTAACCGACTCCTAGGGGTCTAGCCGGAAATGGGATGTTACATTTGAGGAGTTTAAGATACCTAATTATTTTGTACATACTTGATTAAATTTTTCCAAAAACTATAGACAATGTATCTCCAAAAATTCCAATTTTTGGGCAGTACATAGGTATAGGTTAGAATAACTCTCTGTCTAAATTTCAGGTTATTTGGACAAGAGATGAAGTGGGGGAAATCATTTTAATCTCTGACAAACCCTAGATATAGACCACACCAAAATGAGTGTCCTGGTCAAACCACACATCTAAATTGGTTCAAACTAATTTTAAATTAAAGTACACCCCTAGGGATACAACTTTGATCTTTACAATTTTTTTTACAATAGGTATCTAGGTATTTTTAATAATTAAAAACATTAAATACATTTCCTATGACAGAAATTAAATGAAGTGAAAATTATCCTATGATTAAAAATGAATCATCACGAATCTTGAATCATATCCAGTGGCTCCTGGTCATCTTCAACCTCCAGCCGACTGCCCTGATTCCTCCTTCCTGGACCAACTTCCAAATGCCCCTGGCCGGCCACTACCACCACCACCTCTGTCGAGGTGGTGGCTGTCGATTGGCAGCGGCACGACCGCCAGAGGGGCGGATTTCCGCGATCCCGATAGGTTGATTATTCATGGAAAATTGGGGAAAACACCTTTCCTGATCGGGCTCGATTGAGCCCGATTCTAACCCCTAATGATCCCTACGATCTACCCACAGAGAAAGGAGAAGGGGAGTGTTGGGTACATTGGAAAATGTGTACCTGATTTGAAGAAGTCCAACTTAGCTCAATGATATACATCAAGGTGTATTTGATGTTGTTTTAAGTTGACATGTGCAGGT
Source organism: Platanthera zijinensis (assembly GCA_039513925.1). Lineage (NCBI taxonomy): Eukaryota > Viridiplantae > Streptophyta > Magnoliopsida > Asparagales > Orchidaceae > Platanthera > Platanthera zijinensis. The sequence continues at coordinate 69,091,380 of CM077092.1, read as the reverse complement.
GAAGAAGTATTAAAGAATGCAGAAAAATATTCTAAGTCCATGTGTCGACACCTGAAGAAACAGTGTCGACACTTCAGAATATTTGTGTCAACACTTGACGGAAGCTGTGTCGACACAGAGAATGATAGTCGACACAGAGAAAGATAGTCGACCTCGACACAGAAGGAGATAGTCGACCACATTAATGTCGACACTGAGAAGCAGCGTCGACTCACAGAATGATAGTCGACCACATTTGTGTCGACACTGGGAGGCTGTGTCGACACAATGAGACAGAGTCGACACACATTGGCAGAAGTCGACAATACTTGTGTCGACACTAGAAGACTAAGTCGACACATTTTGGCAGAGTCAACAATTGCTGTGTCGACACCTGAAGGCAGTGTCGACACATACTGAGTTCTGAATCTACAACAACTGTGTCGACACACAGGACTTGTGTCGACACACTGCAGAGTCAAGACCAAGTTATTTTCTGAAGAAGCTGTGTCGACTTAAAGGGCAAACTTGTCGACATCTTCAAAGACTGTGTCGACACCAAAGTCACTTGTGTCGACACATATAGACAGTTGGTCTCGACACTTTCTAACAGACTGTCTCGACACTTTGCTGTCCAAGACTAAGGCACAGGATTTGTTTAAAGACTTGACAGCTGTGGGTTGCAGCCAGTTAACTGATGCTGTCAGACTTGTCAGAAAACAGTTAGAAATCAGATCAGCCGGTTACCATGAAGAAGGTCTATAAATAGACAGATTCAGAAGGAAGTGAAAAAAAAAAAGAAAAAGAAAAAGTGTGCATAAAGTGAAGAAGGATTACAATCCAATTGAAGTATCAATTCAAGAAAGTGCTAGGCACTAAAGAAGATCATCATCAGAAGATCTAAGAAGACGATCTCAGGATCGATCTAAGAATAGTTCTAACAAGAATTCAGAAGTATCATCAAAGGTGTTGGATAGAGAGGGATCCACCCATTTTGAAGAAGAAGAAGGAAGCCGTCAGTGGTTTCTCAAGAAGCTGTTTGGAAATCAACTCAGCTAAGTTCAGATTCAAGAAGCTTTGAAGAAAGCTCAGATTCAGTTGATTTCATCAGCTGATCAAGAATTGTCTTGTCCTCTTCTCTCTCAACAAAGGCAAGACATTAAAACTTCTTTTCTAAATTTCTGTAGGATCTGTTTTACACAGATCTGAGTTGTAAGCCTGTGATATAAAGGCTGAGTGTAGGAGAGTTGATCTCTGAGTGGTAGGGCTGTTTGCCTGAGTGTAGGAGAAGGTTCTTCTCTGAGTTGTAGGCCTTGTGGCAAGGCTGAGGTAGGGCTGTTGTGCCTGAGGTGTAGGAACCATTCTGGGTTCTGAGTTGTAGGAACCTATCCAGGTTCTGAGCTGTAGGATCTGCAGATCTGAGAATAGTGGAAGTTTGGCCGAATCTAGCATACTGCTAGATAGGTGAAGGGGGGAAGTGGATGTACCCAAACCTTGGGGAACCACTATAAAACATTGTGTAATCTGTGATGATTAAATTTCTGTGATTGCTGTGCTGGATGTTTTAATTCTGTAATTGAATTCTGCCTAAAAGTATAAACAAGCAATTAGAACCTATTCACCCCCCTCTAGGTGTTTAGGTTGTCTTGAAAGTAAAACTATCAAGTGGTATCAGAGGGAGGTTCCTCAAAAAGGACTTAACAGACTGAGGTAGATCTGAAAGGCAGAATCAAGATTCAAGAAGATGGGTTCTGGAGAAAATCACAAGGAGTTAGGGTCAATGAAGTTACCCATCTGCAGGAAGGAAATCTTTGCAATTTGGAAAGAAAGAGTCAAATTGTTCATGGAAGCATCTGACCCAAGAATATACATCACAGTTCAGGAAGGACCCTTCATTCCAATGAAGGTATCAGTTCTTGATGCTAATATTCAAACTCCAAAGAGTTATTCTGAAATGACCAAGGATGAAATCATTTTGGCAACCATGGACAAGAGAGCTCAGAATATTATTGTGAGTGCCATAGATGATTCTACATTTCAAAATCTGATTCACTGCAAGAACTCCAAAGAAATGTGGGACACCTTGATTGTCTACATGGAGGGATCTGAAGAAGTAAGATAGGATATGAAGTCTATGCTCAACAAGGAATATGAAAGTTTTAGACAAGGAAAAACTGATAGCATAACTGAATGCTATAAGAAATTCTATAGAATTGTGAATGAGTTGATGTCCTATGGAAGAGTCTTCAGTACCTATGAACTGAATGACAAATTCTTAAGATCCTTAACAAAGGATTGGGACACAAAGATCTATGCCATAAGAGAAGTGGCTAAATTGGCAGAGATCTCTCCTCCCACCTTGTTTGGAAAGCTGCTATCCTATGAAATGTAACTTATGGTGATGAAGGAGGAGGAAAAGAATTCAAGAGGAGAGCATAGAGAAAAGACTGTGGCATTCAATGCAGAAGCCATCAGAAAGAATAGGAGGATATCACCATCCCCTCCTAAGGAAATTGCAGAAGTTAGTTCTGAAAATTCAGATAATCAGGGTTCAGAAAGCTGTGATTCAGATGCAGACTTTGCTGCATTCACAAGGCAATTCCAGAGGTTCTTGATGAAGAAGCAGTGGAAGTCTAAGCCCTCCACTTCACAGTAAGTTGATGACTATTATCAGAAGAAAAAGTCATCAAGGAAAGAAAAGAGCAGATCAAAGCCCAGCAAGGCTACTACTTCAAAGATTGTCTGCTATTGTTGCAATATACCTGGACATGTAGTGGCTGACTGTCCTGATAAGAGAAAGGAGTCTTCAGACAAGAAGAAGACTCATAAAAAGGGCAAGAAGGAGAAATCTTTTGTTGCAAAGAAGGATAAGAGCCTAACAGATCAGTCAACTTCAGAGTCAGAATCTGAAGCAGAAGCATATATTGGACTATATGCTGCATCTGAAGAAGAGGAGTTTCTGCAGTTGCTAGACTCCATCTATGATCAAGAGGATCATCAGTGCATGGGACTGATGGCAGGATCAGAAGAGGACATATGCCAGAATCAGTCTGGTCCTAATAAGGTACAATGTCCTTCTATGAAATCTGTTTGTAGTACTAGTACAGAATCAGCTACATCTGCATCAAGTGATGTAGATGCATCTGAATCTGAAGGAGATGTCTATCAATTGATAGATAAGTATGGGGACTTATTGCAGGCCCTTAAGAAAAGCAAGAACCTGGTTAATCTCAGGCTCATGAAATTGCTAAACTAAGGGTAGCTGCAACTGAGTTAGAGAAAGTAATTGATCAGAGGTTAAATGAAATTGCCAAGCTGAAGAATATAACTATTATTCAGATGGGCACAATTAATTATACCAATGATCAAGTGAAGAGTCTGGAGGCCAGACTAAGAATTGAAAAAGATTTAGTGGCTAGTTACTCTAAGCCAAAGTCTGTCTTACCCTTGATAGATGAATTTGTGAATCAAAAGGGTAAGGCAGGATTAGGATTCAAAGGTAACTCCAGGGCTGGCCGATTCAAGAGGAAAGACAAAGCTCCTGTCAAGCCACTGAACTTTTCAGTCCCTATTAAGTTTAGAAAGGTGCAAGTGCCTTCTAACCAATATGATCATGAAAATATTCATGGTCATATTAAGACTAATGTTCTGAAAAACAAGGGTGTAAATGCCAACAGGCCTACCCTTGTTCATAAACCCAATGGTTATAAAAAATCAGTGGGTGAAGCTGCTGCAGCACCAGCAATGGACAGAAATTCTTTTGTCAAGGATGTATCTAGAACTAGATACAATAGGTTTGAATGTTGGTGCTGTGGCAAGAGAGGCCATTTTGCACTAGACTGCTGGTACAACACAAGTGTTAGAAAGAATAATAGTTTACCTGTTAGAAGAGATAATGGTAGCTTTGTTTATGCTAACCTGAACCAAGGACCCAAGACTTGCTTGGGTTCTAAGGGTAAGTAAATCTGTGTTGCAGGTGAATCCAAGTAGCCATGCCCCTATATGGTACTTGGATAGTGGTTGTTCCAGGCACATGACTGGAATAAAGGGGCTGCTGAAGGAGTATTCATCTGTCAAAGATGGACCTAAAGTGATCTTTGGTGGATCTGAAAAAGGAGTCATCAAAGGGTTTGGTAACATTTCTTCTAAGCTAATTACTATCACCCAAGTGGCTTATGTAAAAGGTTTGAAATATAATCTAATAAGCATAAGCCAGCAGAGTGATTTAGGATATGACATTTCATTTGTTAAGGATGGATGTCATATCAAAAGGTAAAGTGATCAAGAGATCATTTTGACTGGGTATAGGAAGAGAAATATATATTATCTTAATTTTGTATGTGAGAATAAGGCTTCTCCCATCTGTCTTGTAGCTGATGACAATGCTTCTCATTGTGTTAAGTGGCACAAGAGATTGGCTCATCTTAACTACAAGACAATTGGCCAACTCTTTAGCAAAGAGTTAGTGAGGAATGGTCCTCAAGTTAAGTGTATAAAGGAAGGGATATGCTCAGCTTGTCAAAAGGGCAAGCAGACAAAATCCTCCTTTCAAAGCCTTGAAAACAAGGATTCTGTGAGGTGCTTATACCTCTTGCATATGGATCTTTTTGGTCCTATGCCAGTTCATAGTCTAGGTAGGAAGGTCTACACTTTTGTGGTTGTAGATGACTATTCTAGATTTACATGGGTGTTCTTTCTGAGACAGAAATCTGAAACCCCAAGTGTCTTATTTAATTTTGTGAAGCAAATTCAGAATGAACTGAATAGTACAGTGGTCAAAATCAGAAGTGACCATGGTACTGAGTTTCAATCTGAAAGCATGACAAAGTTATGTGAAGACTTTGGGATTTTCCAAGAATTCTCTTCACCTAGAACACCTCAGCAAAATGGAATTGCTGAAAGAAAGAATAGAACATTAATTGAAGCTGGTAGAACTCTATTGAGTGACACCTCTCTACCAGAATATTTCTGGGCTGAGGCAGTAAACACTCCTTGTCATGTGATCAATAGGGCTTCTATCACCAAGAGCCACAAAAAGACTCCCTATGAGATTATGAAAGGTAGAAAACCAAATCTATCATACTTCAGGATCTTTGGTTGCAATTGCTATATACTTAACAATGGTAAGTCATATTTGACTAAGTTTGCTGCCAAATCCCAGGATGGGATATTTGTTGGGTACAGCACAAATAGTAAGGCCTATAGAATCTTCAACTTGACTACTCAAGTTGTTGAAGAATCTGTGCATGTTGTGTTTGATGAAACAAGATTAATCAACTGTGAGTTGTCTTGTAGATCAAATGACTCAACAGGTATAAGCAAAAGTATGGACAAGCTCTCCATTGCTGAAGCTTCAAGGGAAGATGGAGCATTGGAAAATGAAGGCTACTGTCCAGGGGGAGTACAAGACACAATAGAAGATGAAGAAAACCAAGAGGTTCAGTATAATGAAGGAGCTGGAGATGTTCAACCAGAAGGGAATCTTCCTCCAGCTACAAGACATTTAAGAGACCATCCAGCTGATCAGATAAAAGGTGATCCAAGACAGGGAGTGCAGACTAGAAGCAGAAGTCAAAGCACAGTTCTGCATTCAAGTTTCCTGTCACAAATGGAGCCTAAGAAGTTTGAAGAAGCTATCCAAGACCAGCACTGGATTGATGCTATGCAAGAGGAGCTGAATCAATTCAGAAGGTGCAATGTCTGGGAGCTTGTTCCTAAACCAAGAGGCCACAATATAATTGGGACAAAATGTATCTATAGGAACAAGTTGGATGAGAGTGGAGTAATAGTAAAAAATAAAGCAAGATTGGTTGCTAAAGGATACATGCAGGAAGAAGGGATTGACTTTGATCAAACCTTTGCCCCAGTAGCAAGGCTGGAGGCAATCAGAATGTTCCTTGCCTATGCAGCCTATCAAGACTTCAAAGTATACCAGATGGATGTGAAGTCAGCATTTCTGAATGGTGATCTTAAAGAAGAAGTATATGTAGAGCAGCCATCAGGTTTTGTAGATCCTCTTAAACCTTATTATGTTTAAAAGCTTAGAAAAGCTTTGTATGGGTTAAAGCAAGCCTCAAGGGCTTGGTATGAAACCCTGTCTACTTTCCTTATTGAGAATAAATTCTCAAGAGGAAAAATAGACAAAACTCTATTCCTTAGGGAATCCAAAGGCAAGATCATCTTAGTTCAGATCTATGTTGATGACATAATCTTTGGATCTACTGAAAACAACCTTTGTAAAAAGTTTGCCAAACTTATGCAAGGGAAGTTTGAGATGAGCAGTATGGGGGAACTTAAGTTCTTCTTGGGACTCCAAGTAAGACAGACTGATGATGGCTTGTCCATATCCCAGTCAAAGTTCACCAAATAATTAATTAAGAAGTATGGTATGGAGTCATCCTCCATCATGAGAACTCCTATGGGAACAAGTATGCCTATATGCAAAGATGATGCAGGTAAACCTGTTGATGAGACTTTGTATAGAGGAATAGTTGGTTCTCTACTATATCTCACTGGTAGTAGACCAGATATTATGTATGCTACATGTGTCTATGCTAGGTACCAAGCCTGCCCTAAAGAGTCTCATTATACTGCAGTCAAAAGGATTCTGAGATATCTTAAGGGCACACCTAATCTAGGCCTTTGGTATCCTAGGAATAGAGATTTTCTACTAACAGGTTATTCAGATGCAGATTTTGCAGGCTGTAGAGAGGATAGGAAGAGTACTACAGGTACTTGTCAATTCCTGGGAGGAAGACTGATTTCATGGAGTAGTAAGAAGCAGACCAGTGTGGCAATATCCACAGCTGAGTCAGAGTATGTTGCTGCTGGAAGCTGCTGTGCACAGCTATTATGGATGCAGCATCAGCTTAAAGATTATGGTATTCAAGTAAGTAGAACACCTCTTTTGTGTGATTCTAAGAGTGCAATTTCTATTGCTAATAATCCAGTTTCTCATAGTAGAACTAAGCATATAGAAATTAAATACCATTTTCTTAGAGAACATGTAGAAAAAGAAGACATCTCATTGGAATTTGTAAAAACAGATTATCAAATTGCAGATGTATTTACTAAGCCACTAGATGAAATAAAATTCAATAAATTTAAAATTGAATTAGGCATGTTAACCATTGATTAGTGTATTAACAAAATCATCTTGAATGGTATTGAAGTAGTATCAAGTACTTTGAAGTACTTTCAAGTTGTTTTGAACAACAGAAATTGGCCAAGTAAAATGGTGTCGACACATTCAGTGATAATGTGTCGACTCAGTGAAGTAATGTCAACAAGTCAGAGATATTGTGTCGACACAGAGAATATGTGTCGACACTTAAGAATCAAATTGTCGACTTATCCAGGAATGTAGTGTCGACTTCATCAGAATAGTGGTATCGACACTTACAGATTTTGTGTCGACACTTATACTAAGAGTCGACACAGAATTTCTGATGCTCTACTATATATCCCAGGTGTCGACATATTCACAAATTGGTGCCGACACATAGTAGACAGACTTGATGTCGAGACAATAAAAGCTTGTGTCGACACATTCCATCTGTGTCGACACTTATAGTCTGTTTTTGCCGACTTTTGATCTTCTTTCAATAGAAGGTATAAATAGGTCAAGAACTTAATCTGTCGACACGCTTACAAGGTTTTCAAGACTGAAACCCTGTGTCGACATTCTCTCTCTCTTCTCTCAAGTTTTCTCAACTGATCAATGGCGCCGAAGATTGAAGACAACGTCAACGAAGGTTATGAGTTGGTACGGAATGCCTTTACAGAAGCCCCAACAGATGTTCAACGGGTTATCACTCTAATTTCCGAATCCGGATTAGAGTTTTTAGTTTCTGAACCTTCTAAGATATGGAAGAAGGAGGTGCATGAATTCTTTAACTCTGCATCAGTGGATTCAGATATTCTCAAGATAAAGTCCACTGTTCATGGGTCGACAGTGAAGATTACCCCAAGAAGTTTAAGGAAGATTCTCCAATTACCAATAATTGAGAATGAAGAAGAAGTCCCTGCTTCTAAGTCAAGGGAGTCTCTCCAATGGTGCGGATTGGATCCCACCCTGAAGATTGGAGCTGCTTTCAACAGGAAAGGGATGAATCAGCAAGGGAAATCTTTGTCTGAAGTAGTTGGCAAGGTGATTCTGTGCAAACCAGGGGGACATGATAGGATTTCAGCCTATATGTTCTGCCTAATGTCCAGAATTGTGTTTACAATTCCAACTGATTGGTCAGCTGTAATCTTTGAAAAGATCAAGGAAGGAATCAAGAAGCCAAATCTGGCTAGAATTATGAGTTTATATCTGACTGGAGTGATCCCTGAGGTAATGCAACAACTGCCAGGAACAAAGATCAATCACATGAGAAAGATGGACATGAGATTGTTTTCTAGGTGGGATAGGGTGCTGTCTAAGGATGTGCCTGATGAGAGCAGGCAGGACACCCTGGTGAAATCCCCTTCTCATGCTCAAGATACTGAGCAACTTCAAGAAGAACTAGTGAGAAAGCAGGTTGAAGATCAGCCTGAATCTACTCCAGCCCAGCAAGAAACTATACCTGCACAGATGCAGGGGGAGCAAGCTCATTCTCCTGCCCAGAATGTATCTACTCCTGACCAGGTACAGTTGTAAGGGGAGCTGGTGTATTTTCCTACAAAAGACATTTCTTAAATTTCTATTTCTGCACAGGTGCAGGGGGAACAAGTGTACTCACCTGCCCAGAACATTACCAATACTGAACAAGTACAGGGGGAGAAGATGTCTGACCCAGTGCAAGAGGCAGAACAAATTGATATCTCCAATGATTTGAATATTGAAGATCTGAATGACACATCTTCTGTTCAAGCTCAGAAGGAATATACTCTAGATGAGTTATTTCCTAATGTTGATATTACTACTGATAAAGTAGAAGAGGGGCAAGATATTGAGAAGGCCCTAGATATGGAGATAGAGCAAGAAGCTGAGATCGAGCAAGAGGTTGAGAAGGAGAAAGAAATTGAGGAGGAGCAAGTGGTGGAGGGGGAGTCTGTGTATGTTGAGGCTGAACAACATGGCACTAAGACAGATATTCCTCCTCCTCCTCAAGAAAGAGTTTAAATTGATAGTTCATCTGAATCTGAGACTGAAGAAGCCAGAATGGCTAAGAAGAGAAAACTTGTTGTCTTTAAGAGAAGGAGCAAAAGTTATAAGCAAGCTCTACAGACTACAACTCAACAATCCCATTCTGATTTTAATTATAACAAGTTTATGGTTGATTTGCAAGTTAAGTTGGATGAACATAGATTGGCTGTTGAAAAATATGTTGATGAAAGCAATAAGTCCCTTCAATTTGACTTGGCTCAAGAATATAAAGTCAATTAGATTTGAAGTCAATATGCATAAGAAGGAGATGACAGATTGCTTCCATAAGGAGGTAATGCTGTAGTATTCTTGGCAAAACAACAGCAATCAATTATTACCAAAGCAGATGATATAGCAATGAAGCAAGGCTATGTTCTTACAAATCAGATAAACATGAATGCCAATCTTGAAGACTCTCATAATGAGATTCTTAGTGAGTTGAAAAAGACTACTGAAGGGTTGACTGCAGCAAGGGGAAAGGAAATGGAAGAATTTGATAAGAAACTTCAAGATGCTATTGAATCAGTTAAAACTGCTATCACTACCTCTCAAAAGGACATATCTGACAAGCTTCAAAAATTAAAACCATTTTTTAAAGAGGGTGTGAATTATCTGGATGGCCAGATCAGATTTCAGAAGGAAGATCTAAGAGATCATATTACCAGAGAAGTCATAAAGGGGGAGAGGTTGTTAGTTCATGCTGGATCAGAGCACACCAAATGGGTGACAAATAGTATTCGAGCCACATTGGGATATCCACCTTTGTGTGATGATGCTATGGTGGCTGAGTCAGGCATTCAAACAGGTATACTTGAAGGCAATCAACCTGAGATTGCCCAAGTCATTTACCCTCCTCCAGATTTTGATATGATTGATCAGCAAGTTCAGGATATGTATAGTCCTCCAAAGGAGGTTATCAAGGTTGTTATTGAGAAAGTGGATAAGCCTGAGGCCAACTTGAAAGAACAGCAAGATGCTCTACTATCCAAGAAGAGATTTAGAGAGCAGGCTGAACTTAAGCCAGATTTTGAGCAGTGTAGCCCTACTTCAAGAAATATTATACTCACTGCATGGAAGGCTGTAAAAGACCAAGTTCATGAAAGAGGAAAGTGGTATAATGAAATGGAATGGCAAAAGCATGAAGCTAGGCAAGAGGCAATAGTACAGTTCAGAAGAAAAGCCAAGCTGGGTAGGCTGCCACCAGATGCTCAGGAGCCGAGCAAGTACTTTCCAATGCCATATCATTACTTTGAAAGGCAAAGGCTCAAGGAAGAAGCACAGAAGAAGGCTGATCAAAAAGGCAAGAAGCCAGATGAAGTTGTTGAAGCTCCTGTGAAGGCTCAAATCCAATCTGGCAAAGGGATTGTCATAAAGAGCCTGATCAGTCTTAATTTTAAGTTTTTCAAAAGTATTTTGTAATGTTTTGATTAAATCATTCAATGTAAAAAATCTGTAATCAAACATTACTAAGTTATAAACAAAGTATTGTTTGGAATCATATAATGTTCACTCTGTGATGGATTGTTCATATTTTGTTTTTTATTAAGTATTCCTGTTATGTCATATATCATCATATTATACTTTTTATAAATGGTATATATCATTGGCTTTAAGGGTTATGACTTCTCCAAATAGGGGGAGATTGTTGGGTACATTGGAAAATGTGTACCTGATTTGAAGAAGTCCAACTTAGCTCAATGATATACATCAAGGTGTATTTGATGTTGTTTTAAGTTGACATGTGCAGGTGAAGAAGTATTAAAGAATGCAGAAAAATATTCTAAGTCCATGTGTCGACACCTGAAGAAACAGTGTCGACACTTCAGAATATTTGTGTCAACACTTGACGGAAGCTGTGTCGACACAGATAAAGATAGTCGACACAGAGAAAGATAGTCGACCTCGACACAGAAGGAGATAGTCGACCACATTAATGTCAACACTGAGAAACAGCGTCGACTCACAGAAAGATAGTCGACCACATTTGTGTCGACACTGGGAGGCTGTGTCGACACAATGAGATAGAGTCAACACACATTGGCAGAAGTCGACAATATTTGTGTCGACACTAGAAGACTAAGTCGACACATTTTGGCAGAGTCGACAATTGTTGTGTCGACACCTGAAGGCAGTATCGACACATACTGAGTTCTGAATCTACAACAACTGTGTCGACACACAGGACTTGTGTCGACACACTGCAGAGTCAAGACCAAGTTATTTTCTGAAGAAGCTGTGTCGACTTAAAGGGCAAACTTGTCGACATCTTCAAAGACTGTGTCGACACCAAAGTCACTTGTGTCGACACATATAGACAGTTGGTCTCGACACTTTCTGACAGACTGTCTCGACACTTTGCTGTCCAAGACTAAGGCACAGGATTTGTTTAAAGACTTGACAGCTGTGGGTTGCAGCCAGTTAACTGATGCTGTCAGACTTGTCAGAAAACAGTTAGAAATCGGATCAGCCAGTTACCATGAAGAAGGTCTATAAATAGACAGATTCAGAAGGAAGTGAAAAAAAGAAAAAAAGAAAAGAAAAAGTGTGCATAAAGTGAAGAAGGATTACAATACAATTGAAGTATCAATTCAAGAAAGTGCTAGGCACTAAAGAAGATCTTCATCAGAAGATCTAAGAAGACGATCTCAGGATCGATCAAAGAATAGTTCTAACAAGAATTCAGAAGTATCATCAAAGGTGTTGGATAGAGAGGGATCCACCCATTTTGAAGAAGAAGAAGGAAGCCGTCAGTGGTTTCTCAAGAATGTTGGTACCCTAGGTTTTGATTTGAGTTCAGTCCTCTCTTTCTGTCTCTTGACCCAAGATTTATCTATGGTCAAAGGTTAGTTGATAGGTTAGATTCTCTAGTTGTGTAGAATTGCTTTTCCAGATGAATATTTGGTTAAGTAGTTTTTCGTTCGACTATAGTCGAACGTCGCTCGACTATCATCTATCGGCTGATCGACGATCGTCTATCAGTTGGTCGACGTTGTGTCTGCGTTGATAGCTCGACTATCTGTTGATAGATCGACTATCTGTCGTCTTTGATAGTTCGAATATCTGTCCTGATAGTTCAACTATCTGATAGCTCGACTATCTGTTGATAGGTCGACTATCTGCTTCTTTTGATAGTTCGACTATCTGTTGATAGGTCGACTATCTGTGTTGCTTCGATAGTTCGACTATCTGCTTGGATAGTTCAACTATCTGATAGTTCGACTCTCTGTTGATAGATCGACTATCTGTTTTGTTTGATAGGTCGACTATCTGTTGATAGGTCGACTATCTGTTTTCTGTGATAGGTCGACTATCTGCTTGATAGGTTGACTATCTGCTTGATAGGTCGACTATCTGTTTCGTTTGGTATTTCGACTATCTGTACGGATAGATCGACTATATGATAGCTCGACTATCTGTTCTGATAGGTCGACTATCTGCCGAGGTAGTTCGACTATCTTCTTTGATAGTTCGACTATCTGGATCGTTCGACTATCTGTCCGATAGGTCGACGATCTCCGTGCGCCGTTCGACGATCTCCGAAGGTCGTTCGACGTTTTGCTATATGCTCTTATTTAGTTTTGTCGTCTTCTATGATGTGACTAATTTAATATCTATTCTGGCATATTTTATAAAAGATTATCTGAATAATTTGTGACATTATTTCCATGCAATATCAGTTCCATTCTATATGCATGAGCTAATCTTTTCTGACAAAGTTGTTTGTCTTATAGCTGAGATATGCAATCTGCTTTATCTGTCAGGCTGTCCTTTATAGCCGTTAGACTCAAAAAGTCTTCCTTGGCCATAAAGAGTTCTTTCTTGATGTGACTTTCTCTTATATTATTTCATCAGAAGTATTTACAGCTTCTTAGAAAGCTTTATCCTTTTATAGGATATCTGTCCTACTGTAGTTTGTTTTTGCTTTATGCTTTTTGCAGCCCAGCTTGCAGAGTTCAGAAAAAGACAAGATTCAAACTCAATTAGAGCTGTTGCTGCTGCTGATATATAAAGACTTCTTTGAAGAAGAAATCAACTAGTCCACATAGAAAAGAGATCAACTAGTTCTCAGATTATATTCATTCAGCAAGCATACAGCAAGAACAAGTTTAACTGCTCTCAGCAATTTTCACTCAACTGAGAAGTGTTAGCTCTTCTGCTCTTCTTCAACCTGAGTTCTCCTGTTCCAGGAAGTTCTGACTCAGAGATCTTTTGAAGAAGAAGAAGAAGAAGATAGCTGCTAGAAGATTTTCATTTCTCATTTTATATCTTCTTGTAGTTCTTCCTTCAGTATTTACTGAAGTGTTTCTGCACTGAAGCAAGACTTCACCTGGACGTTCTTTGAGCCAGGGGGAGCCTTGATTCTTTTAGAGCTGTCTAGCTCAGTGCAAGTTATTGTGCTTCTCTAATCTATTGTAAAAAAGAGAAGACACCTTAACCCCTTTTCCCCCTCCTGTACAGGGTTATTACTCCCTTCAAAAGTATCCCTTGGTGGCAGGGCACCTGATCAAAAACCTGTGTTTGGTTTTTAGACACCTGATCAAAAGTCTAAAGGGTCTCTTGATCTACCTGAAGCAGATCTTGTTGGTGGCAGGGCACCTGATCAAAAACCTGAGTGGATTCCTACCTTGTAGGTAGAAGAGTGGACGTACCCAAGTTGTTTGGGGAACCACTATAAATTCCTTGTGTCGTCTGGATTGCCTTGTTTAATTACTTGCATTGTGGCTGTAATTAGATCTTAACTAGGTTTGCTAGTTGCTGGATAGGATCCAAAGCTAAACTGTAATTACAGTTAGCTTTAGTTTGTGCACAACACTTGTATTAGGCTCTAAGGTTTAATCTTAAATATCTATAACTTTCATTCCACATTTAACTCTAAGGGAGTTGAGTAGAAAGTCAACTTTGCTAGTGCAATTTTTGATTACTCTATTCACCCCCCTCTAGAGTAGTATCTATCACTTCTCTTTCAATTGGTATCAGAGGGAGGTTGACTGACTGAATAGGCTAACACCTAAGTCACAAGATCCTGATAGATACCAAAGTTTATAGATATTCACTTTCACTATCATGGCCCAGTCCAAGGATTATTCTAGCACCAGACCTCCAGCATGCAACTTGGCTAAGTTTGGCATCTGGAAGGCAAGGATCAAATTATATATGAATTCTATTGATGAAAGTATTTTTGCTTCTATTTTGTCAGGACCACCAAGAGCACCTGCTGCTGCTACTGCCTCATCATCTGATATGAGTGCAGTGCCTCCTCCAGACTACAATGATGAGTACAAAAAGGCAAAGATAGCAGATGCCAAGGCAATGAATATTCTGGCTCAGACAATGTCTGATGAAGTATTCCAGAAGGTTGCTGACTGCTCCTCAGCAAAAGCTATGTGGGATACACTGAACCAGATTGTAGCTGGTTCAGCTGATGAAAGGAAGGATAGGAGGTCCAACCTTATCTCACAATATGAGAATTTCAAGAAAACTGATGTTGAATCAGTTGAAGCCATGTACACAAGGCTCAGCTCAATCATCAATGAGCTGAGGACCCTTGACAAGGATATTTCATTGACAGAGGTCAATGATAAGATTCTTATGTGCTTCCCTAGCACATGGGATCTGAGGATCTGGCCCATCAAGGAGGCCAGAAGCACAAATGAAATTTCAACAGAAGCCCTTCTCGGCAAGCTCAAGTCTTTTGAGCAAGTGCTGAAGTCCAGGGAAGCTGAAGCTGAAGCAAAGACCCCAACTCCTACAAGAAAAGAGCAAACTCTTGCTCTTAAAGCTGCTGACACTTCTGAAGGCAGCCAGTCAAATGAGGAACTGATGGCATTATTTGCCAAAAGGTTTCTCAAGATGGGAAGGAAGGAATTCAGAAAGAAGTCTTCAAAATATGAAGAAAAGCCAAGGTATGATCGCACCCCTTCTAATGAAATTATCTGCTATGGTTGCAGGAAGCCTGGACATATCCTTCCAGATTGTCCAGAGGAAAAGAACAAAGAAAAGAGGAAAGATAAGGATCAGCACAGGAAGCACTCCAAGCCATCCTCCTACAAGAATAAAAAGAAGGAGAGAGTCTTTGTCACTGAAACCTGGAGTGATTCTGATGAGGAATCCTCTTCCTCAAGCTCCAGTGAGGATGAAGAAGAAAAGAAGGCAAAGGAAGTTTGCCTGATGGCAATTGATGCCTGCAGCAATCACTCAGCTGCAGAGATTTCAGATTCAGATGAAGAAATGCCAACAGAAGATGAGGTACTATCTTCTTATGACTTTACTTCTGCAGAATTTAAATTAGAATTTAAATCTTTATGTTTAGATTTAATTAGTTCTGAAAAGGAGATTAAAGAACTTAGACATAGGCTAGCTGAATCAGAAATCATATCTATTGAAAACATTAAATTAAAAGAAGATCTCACTAATTCCAGTGAAGAAATTAAATTTCTTAAGAATGAGTTAGCTAAATCCAAAAGGTTAGAAGAGTCTCTAAATGGTAGAAGCCTTAAGTTGCTTGAAATAACCAGCATGTCTAACACTAGGACAGGCAATAACAAATTAGGCTTAGGAGCATCTTCTAGTGAGCCCCCAATCATTCTTAAAAACCAACTTTCAACTCCAGTGAACTTTATCTCAGCTGATGGGATAAAGAACACTGAGCAAGTCAATCAAGTAAATAGAGCTTTAAATAAAGCTAAAAGAGAGAAAAGAAAACAGAAATTTAAAGAATTACAAAAAACGTCGAACGCTGCTCGACGATCTCAGGCTCAGTGGTCGAACGAAGCTCGACGATCTAAGCATCTATCGTCGAACCTCGATCGACGATCGCAAGCTCAGTGGTCGAACGGAGATCGACGATCTGAGCAGCCATCGTCGAACGCTGGTCGACGTTTCCACCATGAATTTCAAAATTACACCTAGAACCTTAGAAACCCGAATATGAATAGAAACCCTAGGTTTATTGACCCATCATCTGCATGGAGAATCCCACCTAGGAGATCTTACCCATTAGGTTATCACCCTCAGCCTGCTTATTCATTTATTTCCAGTTTTTCTTATGTGAAAAACAAGGGACCCAAGGTTGCCTGGGTCCACAATGTTTAAATTATTTTATTTGCAGGTGAAGACCTATCCTATCACTCAAAATAAGTGGTATTTGGATAGTGGTTGCTCCAAGCATATGACAGGAAACAAAGAACATCTGTCAAAGTTCAAGGCAATGCTTGGCCCAAAGGTAATCTTTGGAGACTCAAGCTGTGGTCAAACTGAAGGCTATGACAGGATGACTATTGGAGCTGTTACTTTCCAGAGAGTTGCTTATGTGACTGGACTGAAGCACAATCTAATTTCAGTAAGTCAATTATGTGATGCTGGATACCAGGTATCATTCTCTAACTCTCTCTGTAATATTACTTTAAATAATAGTGTTGTATTGGTAGGCATTAGACAGGGTAACATTTATTTAGTAGATTTTAACTCAACTGATTCTGAAATCTGCCTGTTTAATGAAGTAACCAATAACAATACTCTTTGGCATAAAAGGCTTAGCCATGTTAATCTCAAGAACATATCTAGGTTATCTAAACACAACCTTGTTAGAGGTTTACCTTCTTGCCCCTACAAGAAGGAGAGCCTATGCAAGGCTTGTCAACTAGGCAAGCAAACCAAGAATTCTTTTAAATCAGTAAATAAAAGTGATTCTCCTAGAATCCTGTATTTATTACATTTGGACCTATTTGGCCCAATAAATGTACAGAGTTTAGGAGGGAAGTATTACACCCTAGTCATTGTAGATGACTTCTCCAGATTCACTTGGGTGTTCTTTTTGAGAACTAAGGCTGATAACTTCAAAGCCCTTACAGACTTTCAATTATCTGTGGAGACTGAGTACTCTACTCATGTGGCCTTGATCAGAAGTGATCATGGTACTGAGTTTGACTCTCTTCTCATGCAAGAATTCTGTGAGAGAGAAGGTATCAAACATAGCTTCTCAGCTCCTAGAACTCCCCAACAAAATGGGGTAGTTGAAAGGAAAAACAGAACATTAATTGAAGCTGCTGGCACATTGTTGGCAGATGCTAATATGCCTCTTTCCTATTGGGCAGAAGCTGTTAGTACAACCAACTATGTCTTGAATAGAAGTCTGATACACAAGCTTAAGTGTAAAACTCCTTATGAGTTACTTAAAGGAAAGAAACCTAAAATAAATTATTTTAGAGTTTTTGGCTGTGTAGTTTATATTCATAATAACAATAAAGAATATCTTAGAAAGTTTGAAGCAAAGGCTTCAATGGGAATTTTTCTAGGATATTCCCAAGTAAGCAAAGCTTATAGGGTATTTAATAAATCATCTTCTAAAATTGAAGAGTCTGTTCATGTGTCCTTTGATGAATCCCAAATGTTTTATAAGGAGAAGGAAAATTCTCCTTCCTCAAGTTCATTACAGGTACAAGAATCTTCTAAAGATGTCACTCAAGATATCCTCCATCTCTCAACTCTTCATATCACTGAATCAGACAGTGATGAAGACATTGCTGAAGCTGTTGTTGTTCCACCAACAGTAGATCAAATTCCTCCTGAGGAATTAATCCCAACTGTTGCTGAAGATCACATCCCACCTGCTGATGTTGTCACACTTAGAGATCACCCCACATCTCAAGTGATAGGAGACATATCAGTTAGTGTTCAAACAAGACATCAGTTAAGACAGGATGTGATGCATGCTTGTTTCCTCTCACAGATTGAGCCCCTCACCATTAAAGATGCAGAGCTAGATCCCCACTGGATCATTTCTATGCAAGAGGAACTCAATCAGTTTGAGAGATGTAAAGTTTGGACTTTGGTTCCAAGACCTAAAGGACAACTGATCATAGGCACCAAGTGGGTGTATAGAAACAAGTTGGATGCAAATGGCATCATTGTAAGGAATAAAGCTAGGCTTGTAGCTCAGGGCTACAGACAGGAGGAAGGTATAGATTATGACCAAACCTTTGCTCCTGTTGCAAGGCTAGAAGCAATAAGGATCTTCTTGGCCTATGCAGCCTACATGAAGTTTAAGGTTTTTCAAATGGATGTCAAAAGTGCTTTTCTTAATGGTGAGCTAAAGGAAGAGGTGTTTGTTGAACAGCCACCCGGTTTTGTTTCTTCAACTCAGCCCTCACATGTATTCAAGTTGCAGAAAGCTCTTTATGGACTAAAGCAAGCTCCCAGAGCCTGGTATGAGACTTTAGCTAGTTTCCTGTTAGAACACAACTTTACTAGGGGAGTAGTTGATAGAACCCTCTTCGTCAAGCACCACAAGGACACAATCCTGTTAGTTCAAGTGTATGTGGATGACATTATTTTTGGTTCCACTGATCCCAAACTGTGCAAAAAGTTTTCTAACTTGATGCATTCCAAGTTTGAGATGAGTAGTATGGGTGAGCTGTCTTACTTTCTTGGTCTCCAAGTAAAGCAAGATGCTGATGGCATCTTCATATCCCAATCCAAATATGCCAAGGAATTGGTAAAGAAGTTTGGGATGGCAGATGCTTCAGCAATGCATACACCTATGGCTACTAATGTAGTTATTGATTCTGATGATCAGGGAAAGCCTGTAGATCAAAAGAATTATAGGGCCATTGTTGGTTCCCTATTGTATTTAACTGCAAGTAGGCCAGACATAATGTTTGCTACATGCCTTTGTGCTAGATTCCAGGTCAACCCCAAGGAATCTCATCTGATTCTTCTCAAGAGAATTTTGAGATACTTGAAGGGATGTCCAAATCTAGGACTCTGGTACCCAGCTGAGTCAGAATTTGAATTAATTGGATATTCTGATTCTGATTATGCTGGTTGTCGAGTTGACAGGAAAAGTACCTCAGGAACTTGTCAGTTCCTGGGAGAGAGATTGGTCTCTTGGTTCTGTAAGAAGCAGACCTCTGTCTCAACTTCAACTGCAGAAGATGAATATATAGCAGCTGCCAGTTGTTGTTCACAGATCCTGTGGATACAAAATCAGCTTTTGGATTATGGGTACTCACACAAGAACACTAAAATCATGTGTGACAGTACAAGTGCTATCTCCATTGCACAAAATCCAGTGCACCACTCTAGAACGAAGCACATTGAGATTAGACACCATTTCCTGAGAGATTGTGTGGAAAAGAACAAGATCAGCCTTGAGTTCATATCCACAGACCTTCAGAGAGGTGATATATTCACCAAGCCCTTAGATGAACAGAAGCATCTGTTCTTTTTAGTTCAACTAGGCATGATTAATGGAAGAGACTAAGTGTGACTATCTGCCGTGTTGAAACCTGCTTGAAGATCGTCGAACGATGCTCGAAGATCATCAAACGGATCAAGCCTATCGTCGAACTATGGCTAATGATGGCTTATCTGCTTGAAGATCGTCGACCGGCGTTCGAAGATCGTCGAACAGGTCGAGCTTTTCGTCGATCTATGGTTGACGACAACTTGTTGTTTGTGAAGACAGAAATAGTCGAACGATTGATCGACTACTCTGCTTCAGGACCGATCGTCGAACGACCGTTCGACTATCGTCTCCAGTATCTTTTAAATAGATCGACGATCGCTGTTTTAATATAAAGCCGATAGTCGACCTAGGTTAAAAGATAGTTGCTTTTATCGTCGACGGAGAGCGTCTTTTCGCATTCCGTCTTCCCGCTTGCTCTTTGTCTTGCTCTCTGTCTTGCGCTCCGTCCTCACCGTCTCTCCCTCGACTTCTACAGCGTTTTCAATGGCGATTGCTCCAGCACTTCTTGCAGTGGTAAAGTTTGATGCCGGATTCAGCGTTGATTTTGACGCCTTCAGCAGTTGCGAACCAGGGATAGTAGAAATCCTAAATCTGTGCAGAGATCAAGGCCTAGAGAGGCTCATGTCCTACAGGATAAAGATAAACACTCAGGAAATCAAAGAGTGGGCCTTCACCTCATCGTCGACTAATGATTCGATGACCGGGACAATCAGCGGAGAAGAGGTAATTTTGACTCCCGCTGTTCTAACTGAAGTTTTTGGATTAATTAATGGTGAAGAAGATTATGAGCAAGATGCTCCTGAATTTGGAAGAATGTTAACTGAGCTGGGACATGCCGAAGGCATCCCCTCCAAGCTGCTCAAGGTGAATTTTCCCTTTAAGATCAAGTTTCTTGCAGAAATAGTTGGAAAAGTGCTACTGGGAAAGCACTCAGCCCACGATAATATCACCAGACAACAATTTACACTAATGTGTGCAATTGTTAACAAGAAGCAGATAAACTGGGCTGGCATCATGTTTGATTTAATAAGAAAGAAGAATGGAAAGAAAGAGCTTACCCTAGGAAGGGTTGTTGATATTTTTCTGAAGGAGAAATACCCCCATTTGCTTGTGTCTGCCGCCATCTCCATCAACGCGAGTAAGAAGATGGATCCTTCGCTGTTCTCAAAGTGGAAAAGGACTTTCCTGAAGCCCGCTCCCGCAGGGGTTGCTCCAGTTATATCTGAGAGCACCAGGACTGTTGCAGTCACTCCCCCCTTCTAGTAGCTGGCTCAGCTGATATCTCTCTTCCATCCTCTTCTTCTGCTTTGCCGTCTACTGCAGTTGAAGTTCCTTCAACTTCAACTGAAGTACGACATTCTGTTTCTTCTCCCGCATCTTCTCTCCCGACTGATCTTGCTGGGATTTCTCAACCCAGCTTTGATTTGTTGGCGTCTGAAATATCTTCTCCAGTTCATTCCCCTATTCCAACTCCTCCTCTCTCTCTAATTCTATCTTCAGATCATCTTGATCACCCTGCATCCACCTATGCATCTCCAGCACATTCTCCAGCTCATATTGCACATACCACCCCTGCTGTTCTTCCACCCTCAGAAATTCCATCATCATCATCATCATCTTCTTTTGTTATAACTCCAACATTTATTGCTAGCATTGTGGAGTTAATTACCCCCTCAATCAAAACCATGATTGATGTGGCAATTGCTCCCCTTGTTTCTTCTATATCTTCTTTGACTGCTGCAATTCAGGCACTCTCAAAGTCTGCTGAGCCCTCTTCTTCTAGGGGCCTGGTTTCAGTTTCTACTGAAATCACGCAGGGGGAGATGCTTGATGAAGATATCTCAGAGCAGCCTTTGGCCTCCCCTCCAGCAGCTCATCTTGCAGTAACAGAGAAAGTAGCAGAAGATTCAGCTCCTCCTCCTCCTCCATCTGAAAAGGGAATATCTGATGCAATCATGTTGACAGAGTTTGTAGTAAAAGTTTACTTAGAAGAATCCTCAACTCCCTTGGTTGCCCAGTACCTAGAAGGAATTATCACCTCCTTTCTAGATGATTTATGGGAGTTAGGAAACCCTGAAGAATATCCTGAAGGTATGTCTCTTTCTCAATTTGTAGATTTCTCAATTGATATGTTAGTTTGGGAATATCTGGAAGGGATGACTAGATGTCATTTAGCAAGATTTTATTCCTAATCCTACAGATATAATGGAAGAAGTAGTTGTTGTCCAAGAGTCAGAACCAGAACCAGAACCTGAACCTGCTCTAGAGATTTTAGATACTATAGAGCCTGAACCTGTGTCTGCCCCTGAAGATCAAGTGGTTGTAGAGCCAGTAAGTAAACCTGCTTCTGAAGTTCAACCTGACCCAGAAGTAGTTGTTCTAGCTTCTGAGGCTTCTGAGCAAGCAGTGCAAATTGAACTGGTCCCCACGACAGTTCCTGAGCTTCAAGAAATGGATTCTGAAAGTCAAATTGAAAAATCTACGGTATGGGATGATTCCCCAGGCTTGGACTTAGATACTCTCCTGGCACAGGATGCCATGGAAGAAGAAATGGAAAAAGCTGCTTTAAAGGAAAAAAGAAAGAGCTCTGAAAGAGGCTATTGATCCCTATGATATGCCTATCTCTTCAAATTCTGAAGAAGAAATTGATTCTGATGAATCTGCTGATTCTAAGAGAAAAAGGATTGCTAAAAAGAAAAGAAAGACTGTAGTTCCTCCTCCTACAAATCCAGAAAATGATACACCATATTATATACTGAAAGGGATTGATCCCAAGTCAAAAGAATTCCAGCATTGGATGTGGTTTTCTAAAAATCAGCAAAAGCAAAGGAAAAAGGCTAAGAGGTATGACCCTCCTACTCCTAGATGGAATCCTAGAGGTCCTCCTCCTCCACCTCCCGGTGCAGGAGCCTCAGGGAATTTATCTTCTAAATCTGCCTCTCAATCTGAAAGATCAAATCCATTCCAGCCGGCTCAAAGGAAAAGTTCTCAAAGTTTCCAAGGAAAAAGCCAATCTGGCAATCAAAGAACTGATACAGTGAAAGAACAAGTTAAGGAGGTAGTTTATCAAAGACCAACCTTTTCCCCTCCTCCTTCTCCAAAGAAAAAGGTTCCATCTCCAAAGCCAGTGCATACTGAGAAAGTTGTTCCAAAAGGTAAGTAATTTATTTTATCTGAAAATTCTAGCAAGAACTTTGCTAAGTCTGCTCTCTCTTGTTATTTAGTTAATCAAGATAAAGAACCAGTTGATTCTTCTTCTGAGATCGTTTATGAAAGCCCAGAGCTTGATCCTAACTTTAGGATGGCTCGTTTTCTTGAACTGGTTGGAGCTGCGCAGATAAGGAAAGCAAAAGCTGAAGGAAAGGACACTGCCGGATTAACTACTATGTCTAAATTCAGAAAGAAGGAGCTCGAAAAGTTCCAGGTCAGACCTGAGATGTTTGATGCTTCAAAATATATGGAAAAGCATCCAGAGGCAGTGGTCCCAAGAACAACTGAATTGAAAATTATTGGAGAACAAGATTTGAAGCTATCGAAGAAAGAAGCTCTAGATCCCACAAGGAAAATTACTTTTGTTTCTAGTTCTTCTAATCCTGAATCTAACTCTAAAGCACCTTAATTAGTCATTGATTGATAGTTATTTTTATCTGATTGATTGATGATATCTGCTTAGTTATTTCCCTTTATGCATTTTATTTACTTTCTGTAATTAGTGTTGTTTATTTTATTTGTTGAGAGACTTAACTCAAATAGGGGGAGATTGTTGGTACCCTAGGTTTTGATTTGAGTTCAGTCCTCTCTTTCTGTCTCTTGACCCAAGATTTATCTATGGTCAAAGGTTAGTTGATAGGTTAGATTCTCTAGTTGTGTAGAAATGCTTTTCCAGATGAATATTTGGTTAAGTAGTTTTTCGTTCGACTATAGTCGAACGTCGCTCGACTATCGTCTATCGGCTGATCGACGATCGTCTATCAGTTGGTCGACGTTCTGTCTGCGTTGATAGCTTGACTATCTGTTGATAGATCGACTATCTGTCGTCTTTGATAGTTCGACTATCTGTCCTGATAGTTCAACTATCTGATAGCTCGACTATCTGTTGATAGGTCGACTATCTGCTTGTTTTGATAGTTCGACTATCTGTTGATAGGTCGACTATCTGTGTTGCTTCGATAGTTCGACTATCTGCTTGGATAGTTCAACTATCTGATAGTTCGACTATCTGTTGATAGATCGACTATCTGTTTTGTTTGATAGGTCGACTATCTGTTGATAGGTCGACTATCTGTTTTCTGTGATAGGTCGACTATCTGCTTGATAGGTCGACTATCTGTTTCGTTTGGTAGTTCGACTATCTGTCCGGATAGATCGACTATCTGATAGCTCGACTATCTGTTCTGATAGGTCGACTATCTGCCGAGGTAGTTCGACTATCTTCTTTGATAGTTCGACTATCTGGATCGTTCGACTATCTGTCCGACAGGTCGACGATCTCCATGCGCCGTTCGACGATCTCCGAAGGTCGTTCGACGTTTTGCTATATGCTCTTATTTAGTTTTGTCGTCTTCTATGATGTGACTAATTTAATATCTATTCTGGCATATTTTATAAAAGATTATCTGAATAATTTGTGACATTATTTCCATGTAATATCAGTTCCATTCTATATGCATGAGCTAATCTTTTCTGACAAAGTTGTTTGTCTTATAGCTGAGATATGCAATCTGCTTTATCTGCCAGGCTGTCCTTTATAGCCGTTAGACTCAAAAAGTCTTCCTTGGGCATAAAGAGTTCTTTCTGATGTGACTTTCTCTTATATTATTTCATCAGAAGTATTTGCAGCTTCTTAGAAAGCTTTATCCTTTTATAGGATATCTGTCTGCTGTAGTTTGTTTTTGCTTTTCGCTTTTTTCATCCCAGCTTGCAGAGTTCAGAAAAAGACAAGATTCAAACTCAATTAGAGCCGTTGCTGCTGCTGATATATAAAGACTTCTTTGAAGAAGAAATCAACTAGTCCACATAGAAAAGAGATCAACTAGTTCTCAGATTATATTCATTCAGCAAGCTTACAGCAAGAACAAGTTTAACTGCTCTCAGCAATCTTCACTCAACTGAGAAGTGTTAGCTCTTCTGCTCTTCTTCAACCTGAGTTCTCCTGTTCCAGGAAGTTCTGACTCAGAGATCTTTTGAAGAAGAAGAAGAAGAAGATAGCTGCTAGAAGATTTTCATTTCTCATTTTATATCTTCTTGTAGTTCTTCCTTCAGTATTTACTGAAGTGTTTCTGCACTAAAGCAAGACTTCACCTGGACGTTCTTTGAGCCAGGGGGAGCCTTGATTCTTTTAGAGCTGTCTAGCTCAGTGCAAGTTATTGTGCTTCTCTAATCTATTGTAAAATAGAAAAGACACCTTAACCCCTTTTCCCCCTCCTGTACAGGGTTATTACTCCCTTCAAAAGTATCCCTTGGTGGCAGGGCACCTGATCAAAAACCTGTGTTTGGTTTTTAGACACCTGATCAAAAGTCTAAAGGGTCTCTTGATCTACCTGAAGCAGATCTTGTTGGTGGCAGGGCACCTGATCAAAAACTTGAGTGGATTCCTACCTTGTTGGTAGAAGAGTGGACGTACCCAAGTTGTTTAGGGAACCACTATAAATTTCTTGTGTCGTCTGGATTGCCTTGTTTAATTACTTGCATTGTGGCTGTGATTAGATCTTAACTAGGTTTGCTAGTTGCTGGATAGGATCCAAAGCTAAACTGTAATTACAGTTAGCTTTAGTTTGTGCACAACACTTGTATTAGGCTCTAAGGTTTAATCTTAAATATCTATAACTTTCATTCCGCATTTAACTCCAAGGGAGTTGAGTAGAAAGTCAACTTTGCTAGTGCAATTTTTGATTACTCTATTCACCCCCCTCTAGAGTAGTATCTATCACTTCTCTTTCAAAGAAGCTGTTTGGAAATCAACTCAGCTAAGTTCAGATTCAAGAAGCTTTGAAGAAATCTCAGATTCAGTTGATTTCATCAGCTGATCAAGAATTGTCTTGTCCTCTTCTCTCTCAACAAAGGCAAGACATTAAAACTTCTTTTCTAAATTTCTGTAGGATCTGTTTTACACAGATCTGAGTTGTAAGCCTGTGATATAAAGGCTGAATGTAGGAGAGTTGATCTCTGAGTGGTAGGGCTGTTTGCCTGAGTGTAGGAGAAGGTTCTTCTCTGAGTTGTAGGCCTTGTGGCAAGGCTGAGGTAGGGCTGTTGTGCCTGAGGTGTAGGAACCATTCTGGGTTCTGAGTTGTAGGAACATATCCAGGTTCTGAGCTGTAGGATCTGCAGATCTGAGAATAGTGGAAGTTTGGCCGAATCTAGCATACTGCTAGATAGGTGAAGGGGGAAAGTGGATGTACCCAAACCTTGGGGAACCACTATAAAACATTGTGTAATCTGTGATGATTAAATTTCTGTGATTGCTATGCTGGATGTTTTAATTCTGTAATTGAATTCTGCCTAAAAGTATAAACAAGCAATTAGATCTATTCACCCCCCCCCCTCTAGGTGTTTAGGTTGTCTTGAAAGTAAAACTATCAGGGAGGACCTTATTGGAGCCTTGAAGTCGCGTTGATCGCTGGACTGCCATGGTGGTGGTGCCTGATTGTGCAAAACTATGTCTGCAAATGATAACGACAAGTGTACCGTATCAGAAGTGGTATATGTTTAAAGAAAACAAGGTCGTATTAAACTCAGGGTGGTTGAGTAATTCTACTTTGAAAGTCATTATTATTTTATCAATAGAAATTTGAGTTGGGGTTGCGAAAAGTAAAAACTAGAAATATTAACAAACTTAATTTTATGGGTTAAAGGTAGTGTCCGATCTTTGAATCACCTTGGACATAGAAAAATTACGGAATGAAAATGGAAACGTAATTCTCTTGTTGAAGTGGCTTTGACCGTGGAGGTTCCCGAAGCATGAACACTCCTCTTTCGAGGATTAGGTTCAACTAAGCTTAGGTGTATCGACCGAACTTTCATTCTCAAATCGCATCGCCTAACACTTGCTTTAGGTAGTGAACCTCACTATTAGATTTTACTCCAATCTGGAAGAGTTACGTCGTCCTCTCTCGAGGGTTGCGTTCTACTCTTTTTAGCAATGAGTGATCGATTCGCCTTACGAGCCTCTCGGCCAACTAAAGAGCGAAAACCATTTTGAAAACTATATAAAATATATAGCCTCAATGAATTGATAAACGGTAAATCGTAAGCGTTCAACAATTAGAGAAAAACGAATCTAAAATCAAAATATTAATTCATCCTCGGATCATCGCGACCGAACACTATAGAAATTAGTTGTTCATGGCGATGAGCGGATCGTTAATATAAAAATGTGACATCATGAAAAAGTGCGTTAGTGTCAAGGAATAAAATTCTAAGTGAAATATAAAGATATTTTATTACTATTCGAAAAGGATTACAAAGGATACATGCGTGGCGTTATAAATAGACGTACAAAATTATTGAAGAACGACTAAACTAAATAAAAAAACAACTTAAAGTTTTGATTTACTCGCAAACTTAAGCAAAAACTACCAATGATTTCTTCCTTGAAATGAACAACTCTCAAAACGAATTGCTGGACTCGAATTGTTCTCAAGTGGGATGCCTTAGAATTTCTCTCTGGGTCCCCTTATGTTGGTACCCTAGTTTGGATTTGAGTTTAGTCTTCTCAATTAGTTTCTTGACCCAAGATTTACCTATGGTCAAATGTTAGTTGTTAGGTTAGATTGCTTTAGTTGTGTAGAGAGTTGCTTATCCAGATGAAAATTTGGTTAAGTCCTTTTTGGTTCGACTATAGTCGAACGTCACTCGACTATCGTCTATCAACTGTTCGACGATCGTCTATCAGTTGGTCGACTTTCGTCTGTCAGCAGATCGTCGATCTCTGAGTTAGTTCAACTCTTGTTAGCTCGACGATCTGTGGTCTCTGCCTCGTCGATCGTCGAACCCTGCTCGACTTCTTTTGCCCAGACAGATTTCATGATAGTTCAACTATCTGCTTGGATAGTTCAACTATCTGATAGCTCGACTATCTGGTTGATAGTTAAGATATCTGCTGTATTCGATTGCTCGACTATCTGTTTGATAGTTCGACTATCTTTCTTGATAGTTTAACTATCTGCTTGGATAGTTCAACTATCTGATAGCTCGACTATCTGGTTGATAGTTCGACTATCTGCTCTGATAGTTCGACTATCTGTTCTGTTGTGATAGTTCGACTATCTGTTTGATAGTTCGACTATCTGCTCTATGTTGATAGTTCGACTCTCTGTTTGATGGTTCGACTATTTTTTTGATAGCTCGACTATCTGCTTTGATAGTTCGACTATCTGTTTCGTTCGACTATCTGTTCTGATAGTTCGACGATCTCTGTGGTTTGTTCGACGATCTCTATGGATCGTTCGATGATCTTTTGTCTGCTGTTAGTAATTTTGTACTCCTTCTCTTCTGTGATTTATTTCCTATTTATTTGGCATATTTTATTAAAGATTATTTCATTGATTTTATGCTGACATTTTAAGGCAATCTTTGCCCTATTCTTTATGCATAAGTCATGTTCTTTCTGACAAAAGTCTTTTGTCTTATTAGTTGAAATATCTTTCTGCTTTATCTGCCTTGCTGTCCTTTATAGCTGTTAGACTCAAAAGTCTTCTCTGGCCGTAAAGAGTTTGTTCTGATGTGACTTTCTCTAGTATTATTTTATCAGATTGGATATGCAGCTTCTTAGAAAGCTTTATCCCTTTATAGGATGTCTGTCTGCATGATATGTTTTGTTTTGTGCTATTTGCAGCCCAGATTGCAGATCTCAGAAGCAGACAAAGTTCAAACAAATATTAGAGCCATTACAAAGGCCAATATATAAAGTGCTATAAAAGATAGAGACATACACATATACTAAGCAAGCAGAGAATACACACAGTTTCATACACAGATTCAAAACAAGAAGAGATACAGCTCTCAGATATTGTTACATTCAACTGAGAAGATCAACCTTCTTCAACTCTCTCTTCTTCAATCCTGAGTTCATCCTGCTTCCAGGAACATTCACTCAGAGCCCCTAGAAGAAGAAGAAGAAGAAAGAAAAGCTGATTGAAGAAGAACAATCATTCTACATCAAGAGTCTTCTTCAAGCTGCTCCTTCAAGAACTTCAAGACAGCTCTCTGTCAAGAGTTCAGAAGAGATCCTGCACCCTGAAGCAAGGCTTTCTTCCTGGATATTCTCTAAGCCAGGGGGAGCCTTGATTCCTTAGAGCTTTCTAGCTCTGTGCAATCCACTAGCTTCTCTAATCTGTTTTAAAAATAGAGAAGACACTCTAACTCTCTCAACCTCCTGTATAAAGGGTTATTACTCCCTTCAAAAGTGAACCTTGGTGGCAGGGCACCTTAGCAAAAACCTATGTTGGATTTTGAGCTCCTGATCAAAAGCTCAAAGGGTCTACTTGATCTACCTTAACCAGATAAGTTGGTGGCAGGGCACATAAACAAAAACCTGTAGTGGATTCCTACAAGGGTGGTAGAAGAGTGGACGTACCTATTTAGAGGGAACCACTATAAATCCTCTTGTGTCGTATGTGTTGCTTACTTTAATTATTGCACTGTGCCTGTGAGTAGAAATAACTAGGATTGCTAGTTGCTGTGATAGGACCAAAGCTCAACTCTAATTACAGTTAGCTTTCTCTTGTGCACTTCACTTTATGTTAGGCTCTAGTATTTCAAATATCTATAAACTCATTCCGCAAGTTAACTCTAAGGGAGTTGAGTAGGGTGTCATAATTTTTGAATACTCTATTCACCCCCCTCTAGTGTTGTATCTATCCTCACTTTCAATCGGTATCAGAGGGAGGTTGAGTGACTGTACAGGCTAACACCTGAGTCACAAGATCTAGATAGATACCAAGCTTATAGATATTCACTTCATGGCCCAGTACAAGGGTTACTCTAGCACCATACCTCTAGTTTGAAACTTAGCTAAGTTTCACATCTAGAAGGCAAGAATCAAGTTATATATGAACTCTATTGATGAAGATATTTTTCTTCTATTTTGACAGGGCCACCAACACCACCTACTGCAGCCACTGCTACAACATCTACAAATCTCAGTGCAAGGCCACCTCAAGACTACAATGATGCACACAAGAAGTCCAAGATAGCCTATGCTAAAGGAATGAATATTCTGGCTCAGACTATGTCTGATGAAACCTTCCAGAAAGTGGCTGATTGCACTTCTGCAAAAGCCATGTGGGACTCACTGAACCAGATTGTAGCTGGTTCAGCTGATGAAAGGAAGGACAGAAGGTCCAACCTTATATCTCAATATGAAAAGTTCAAGAAGACTGAAGCTGAATTAGTTGAAGGAATGTACACAAGGCTCAGCTCTATCATTAATGAGCTGAGAACTCTTGATAAGGAGATAACATTGACAGAGGTCAATGATAAGATATTAATGTGCTTCCCCAGCACATGGGATCTCAGGATCTGGCCTATCAAGGAGGCCAGAAGTACAACTGAAATCTCAACTGAAGCCCTCCTTGGAAAGCTCAAATCTTTTGAGCAAGTTCTAAAGACTAGGGAAGCTGAGGTTGAAGCCAAGATTCCAACTCCAATAAGGAAATATCAAACTCTTACTCTCAAAGCTGCTGATGCTTCTGAAGGAAGCTTATCCAATGAGAAACTGATGGCACTCTTTGCCAAAAGGTTTCTCAAGATGAGCAGAAAAGACTTCAGAAAGAAGTCTTCAAGATATGAAGATAAACCAAGGTATGACAGATCTCCTGCTAAAGAAATTATCTGTTATGGTTGCCGGAAACCTGGACACATTCTACCTGAGTGTCCAGAGGAAAAGAACAAAGAGAAGAGAAAAGACAAAGAACATCAGAAGAAGCACTCCAAGTCCTCCTCCTACAAAAATAAGAAGAAGGAGAAAGGATTTGTTGCTGAAACCTGGAGTGATTCAGATGAGGAATCTTCCTCCTAAAGCTCCAGTGAAGATGAGGAAGAGAAGAAGGCAAAGGAAATTTTCCTAATGGAAATTGATGCCTGCAGCAACCACTCAGCTGCAAAGAGTTCTGATGATGATGAAGAAATGCCTACAGAAGATCAGGTATTATCTTCTTATGATTTTTCTTCTGCTGAATTTAAATCTGAATTTAAATCCCTTTGTTTAGATTTAATTAGTTCAGAAAAAAAAATTAAGGAGCTTAGAAATAGGATAGCAGAATCAGAAATCCTCTCCATTAAAAATGCTAGTTAGAAGCAGAACTCACTAAGTCAAGTGAAGAAATAAAATTTCTTAAAAATAAACTAGCTAAATCAAAAAGATTAGAAGAATCTCTAAATGGTAGAAACCTTAAGCTGCTAGAGATCACTAGCATGACAAACACTAGGTCAGGCAATAATAAGCTAGGCTTAGGAGCCTCATCAAGTGAACCCCCATTGGTTCTTAAAAATCATCTTTCAACTCCAGTAAACTTTATTTCAGCTGATGGAATAAAGAATACTGAGCAAGTAAAATAAGTTAACAAAGCCTTAAATAAAGCTAAGAGAGAAAAGAGAAAACAAAAATTTAAGGAAATACCAAAGTCGTCGAACGCTGCTCGACGATCGAAGGCTCAATGGTCGAACGATGATCGACAATCTGAGCATCGATCGTCGAATGCTGATCAACGATCTCAATATGATTTTCAAAATAATCACCTGAACCTTAGAAATCCTTATGTAAATAGAAACACTAGGTTTATTGACCCATCAACTGCTTGGAGTATCCCACCTAGGAGATCTTACCCTTTAGGATATAAACCTCAGCCTGCTTACTCTTTTATTTCAAGTTTTCATTATGTGAAAAATAATGGACCCAAGGTTGTCTAGGTCCATAATGTCTAATTGTTTAATTTGCAGGTGAAGACCTATCCATCTACTAAAGACAAATGGTATTTGGATAGTGGCTGTTCCAAACATATGACATGAAACAAAGATAATCTGTTAAAATTCAAGGCCAAGCTTGGACCAAAGGTGATCTTTGGGGATTCCAGCTGTGGTCAAACTGAAGGATATGGTAGGATTACCATTGCAATAGTAACATTGAAAAGGGTTGCATATGTAACTGGACTGAAGCAAAACCTAATCTCAGTAAGCCAGTTATGTGATGCAGGTTATCAGGTATCTTTCACTAACACTTTCTGTAATATTACTTTAAATAGTAATGTTGTGTTAGTAGGTATTAGACAGGGTAATATTTATTTAGTAGATCTTAATTCAACTCAATCTGAAATCTTTCTGTTTAATGAAGTAACTAATAACAACACCTTATGGC
Organism: Platanthera zijinensis; assembly: GCA_039513925.1. Lineage (NCBI taxonomy): Eukaryota > Viridiplantae > Streptophyta > Magnoliopsida > Asparagales > Orchidaceae > Platanthera > Platanthera zijinensis. Next base: position 69,059,673 of record CM077092.1, on the reverse strand, counting down.
ATAGGAGGCTTAGCCATGTTAACCTCAAGAACATATCTAGGTTATCTAAATACAACCTTGTTAGAGGTTTATCTTCTTTCCCCTACAAGAAGGAGAGCCTATGCAAGCCTTGTCAATTAGGCAAGCAAACCAAAAATTCCTTTAAATCTGTAAATAAAAGTGATTCACCTAGAATCCTGTATTTATTACATTTGGACCTTTTTGGCCCAATAAATGTACAGAGTCTAGGAGGGAAGTATTACACTTTAGTGATTGTAGATGACTTCTCTAGGTTCACTTGGATGTTCTTTTTGAGAACTAAGGATGATAACTTCAAAGTTCTTACAGACTTTCTGCTATGTGTGCAGACTGAGTATTCTACTCATGTGGCCTTGATCATAAGTGATCATGGTACTGAGTTTGAGTCTCTTCTCATGCAAGAATTCTGTGAGAAAGAAGGTATCAAACATAGCTTCTCTGCTCCTAGAACTCCCCAACAAAATGGGGTAGTGGAAAGGAAGAATAGAACCCTGATTGAAGCTGCTGGAACATTATTGGCAGATGCTAACATGCCTCTCTCTTATTGGGCAGAAGCTGTTAGCACAGCTAATTATGTCTTGAACAGATGTCTTATACACAAACTTAAGAGTAAAACTCCTTATGAGTTACTTAAAGGAAAGAAACCTAAAATTAATTATTTTAGAGTCTTTGGTTGTGTAGTGTATATTCACAATAACAACAAAGAATACCTGAGAAAGTTTGAAGCAAAAGCTTCAATGAGAATTTTTCTTGGATATTCCCAAGTAAGCAAAGCTTATAGGGTCTTTAACAAATCAACATCTAAAATAGAGGAGTCTGTGCATGTTTCCTTTGATGAGTCAAATATGTTTTACAAGGAGAAGGAAACTTCTCCTTCCTCAAGCTCATTGCAGGTACCTTAGTCATGTAAAGATGTCACTCAAGAGATTCTCCCTCTATCAACTCTTCATATAACTGATTCACACAGTGATGAAGACCTTGTGGAAGCAGTTGCAGTACCACCAACAGTTGATCCTATTCCTCAAGAGGAATTAATCCAAACTGTTGTTGAAGATCACATCCCACCTACTGATCTTGTCACACTTAGAGATCATCCTACATCTCAAGTGATTGGTGACATATCAGCTGGTGTGTAAACAAGACATCAATTAAGATAGGATGTGATGCATGCTTGTTTCCTTTCACAAGTTGAGCCCCTCACCATAAAAGATGCTGAGCTAGATCCCCACTGGATCATTGCTATGCAAGAGGAGCTCAATAAATTTGAAAGATGTAAAGTGTGGACTTTAGTTCCAAGACCAAAAGGCCAACTGATCATAGGCACAAAGTGGGTGTTCAGAAACAAGTTGGATGCAAATGGAATTATAATAAGGAACAAAGCTAGGCTTGTAGCTCAGGGCTACAGACAGGAGGAAGGTATAGATTATGACCAAACCTTTGCCCCTGTTGAAAGGCTAGAGGCAATAAGGATCTTTCGAGCCTATGCAGCCTATATGATGTTTAAAGTTTTTCAGATGGATGTCAAGAGTGCATTCCTAAATGGTGAGCTAAAGGAAGAGGTGTTTGTTGAACAACCTCCTGGGTTTGTCTCTTCAACTCAACCCTCATTTGTTTACAAGTTGCAAAAAGCTCTTTATGGACTTAAGCAAGCACCCAGAGCCTTGTATGAGACCCTAGATATTTTCCTGTTAGAGCACAACTTTGTTAGGGGAGTAGTTGATAGAACCCTGTTTGTTAAGCATCACAAGGACACCATCCTGTTAGTTCAATTCTATGTGGATGATATTATTTTCGGTTCCACTGATCCCAAACTATGCAAAATGTTCTTTGACTTGATGCATTCTAAGTTTGAGATGAGTAGTATGGGTGAGCTGTCTTACTTTCTTGGTCTCCAAGTAAAGCAAGATGCTGATGGCATCTTTATCTCCCAATCCAAATATGCCAAGGAATTGGTAAAGAAGTTTGGGATGGCTGATGCTTCAGCAATGCATACACCCATGGCTACTAATGCAGTTATAGATTCTTATGATCAGGGTAAGCCAGTTGATCAGAAAAATTATAGGGCCATTGTTGGTTCCCTATTGTATTTAACTGCAAGTAGACCAGATATAATGTTTTCCACATGCCTATGTGCTAGATTCCAGGTCAACCCCAAGGAATCTCATTTGATTCTTCTCAAGAGAATTTTGAGATACCTGAAGGGATGTCCAAATTTAGGACTGTGGTACCCAGCAGAATAAGAATTTGAGTTAATTGGATACTCTGATTTTGACTATGCTGGCTGTAGAGTTAATAGGAAAAGTACCTCAGGAACATGTCAGTTCCTGGGAGAGAGAGTAGTCTCTTGGTTCTGTAAGAAGCAGGCTTCTGTCTCAACTTCAACTACAGAGGCTGAATATATATTAGATGCTAGTTGTTATTCACAGATCCTGTGGATTCAAAACCAACTTTTGGATTATGGGTACACACACAAGAACACCAAAATCATGTGTGAAAGTACCGGTGCTATCTCCATTGAACAAAATCTTGTGCACAACTCTAGGACCAAGCAAATTGAGATTAGACATCATTTTCTAAGAGATTGTGTGGAAAAGAACAAGATCAGCCTAGAGTTCATATCCACTGACCTTCAGAGAGGTGATATTTTCACCAAGCCCTTAGATGAACAGAAGCATCTATTCTTTTTGCATCAACTAGGCATAATTAATGGAAAAGACTAAGTGTGACTTCTGCCTTGTTGAAATCTGTTTGAAAATCGTCGAACGACGTTCGACGATAGTCGAAAAGGTCGAGCCTATCATCGACCTATGGTTGACGATGGCTTGTGTGCTTGTGAAGACAGAAATAGTCGATCGATTGCTCGACTACTCTGCTTCAGGAGACGATCGTCGAACGACCGTTCGACGATCGCTTCCAGTATCTGTTGAAATAGATCGAGGATTGCTGTTTTAATATAAAACAATCATCGACCTAGGTTAAGAGATCGTCTTTTAGTAGTCGACAGAGTTCGTCTTGTCGTATTCCGTCTTTCTGTTTGAGCTCTGCCCCGTGCTTTCTACTCTTCGCTTCTCTCGTCTTCTCCGACAAAATCGATGGCGATTGCTCCAGCTCCTCTGACAGAGATGAATTTTGACGCTGGTTTTAGCGTGGATTTCGACTCGTTCAGCGCCTGCGATGCTTAGATTCTAGAGATACTCCAGCTCTGCAAGGATCAAGGACTAGAAAAGCTGATGTCAACAAGGATTAAGATATATATTCTATAGATTAAAGAATTGGTTTTCTCATCATCTTCTAATGACAAATCCATGACCGGGACAGTAGGCGGGGAAGAGATAATCCTAACTCCTGCCATTTTGACTAAGATTTTTTGATTATTGAATGGACAAGAGGAGTATTATCAAGATACTCAAGAGTATGGAAGAATGCTCGTAGAGCTAGGACATGCTGAGGGCATTCCTACAAAGTTGCTGAAAGTAAACTTCCCGATGAGGATAAAGTTCTTAGCAGAACTGGTTGGAAAAGTTCTATTGGGTAAGCACTCTGCTCATGACAACATCACCAGGAAGCAGTTTGCCTTGATGTGTGCCATTGTAAATAAGAAAGAGATTAATTGGGCAAGTATAGTGTTTGATTTGATCAGGAAGAAGAACTCCAAGAAGGAAGTAACCTTGGAAGGGTAATAGGAATTTTCCTAAAAGAAAAATATCCTCAACTGTTGGGTACAGTTGCTACATCCATCAATGCTAGTAAGAAGATGGATCCCACTTTGTTTGTTAAGAGGAGGAGGAACATCAAGAAGCCCTCACCAGCTGGGGTTGCTCCTGCTGCATCTGAGAGCACCAGGACTGTATTAGTCACTCCCCACCTACCTGAAGAAGGCTCCTCCATTCCTCCTTCTACTGCACTACCATCCACTTCCTCTGCATTGCAATCCACCTCTGCATTACCATCCACTTCCATTGAAGTGCCATCTACTTCTACTGATCCTCTTCAATTTGATTCCTCCACTATTCTCCATGCTTCACCTCCAGCATCTCCACTTCCCTCACATCTTGCTGGGACTTCAATTCCCAGTTTTGATCTGTTGGGATCTGAGAGAATTCCCACTCCACCTCAGTCACCACCTACACCTCCAGATCATATTGATCTTCCCTCATCCACTCATCAGTCTCCAGTTCACAACATATCTCATCAGGAGAGCACCGTCCCTGATGATCTTCCATCTACTGTGATTCCCCCACCATCCTTTGAAATAACTCAAGCTTTCATTTCAAATATCTTGGAGCTAATTACTCCTTCAATCAAAATCATGATTGAAGAAGCAATTGCCCCGTTTGTTTCTTATATTTCTTCCCTTACTCAATCCATCACAGCCCTCTCCAAATCTGCTGAGCCCTCTTCATTTAGGGGCCTGAGTTCAGTACCTACTGAAATCAGGCAGGGGGAGATGTTCCAGGAAGATGTCTCAGGACTTCCCCTGATCTCTCTCTCAGCTGAAGCTCCAGAAGAGACTCCTTCAGAAGAAATCCTGAAAGCTGCAGATGTAACTTATCTTACAGTTACAGTTCCAGACACAGCAGCTGTTCAAGTAGCCCAAGTCTCAGATCAGAGGGCATCTGATATTGTAATGGAAGCTGAATTTTCTTGTAAAGTGTGTCTTGAGGAATCCTCCACTCCCATTGTTGCCCTATACCAAGAAAGAGTCATTACCTCCTTTCTAGATGACTTATGGGAGTTAGAAAATTCTGAAGGTAATTCATTTACTCAATTCCTTGACATGTTTACTGACATGCTAGCCTGTGAATACCTTGAAGGGATGTTTCAATACCATTTAGAACATTTTTGTCTCCCTTTGGCTACAGATCTAGTTCAAGATCAAATTCAAGAAGATCAAGTTGCTCCAGAACCTACTACAGTTCCTCAAGAACCTGAGCCTGCTCAACCAGCATCTGAAGTTGTGCAAGAAGAAATGGTCCTCAAGACAGTTACAGTTGAGCAAGAGAAAGTTTCAGATGAACAAGAATAAAGATCTACAGTCTTGGATGACACCCCATGACTAGACCTTGATACTCTTTTGGCACAGGATGCCTTAGAAGAAGAAAGAGAGAAAGCTGCTTTGAAAGGAAAAGAGAAAGCTGATCAAGATATCTTGGACCCTTATGATGAGGATTATTATGATGATTCAGAAGGATCAAAGAAGAAGAAATTTGCAAAAAGGAAAAGGAAAGCTGCTGCTCCTCCTCCACCAAATCCAGATCATGATATCCCATACTACATACTTAAAGGGATTGATCCCAAATCTAAGGAATATCAGCATTTGATGGGACTATCCAGGAATCAACAAAAATAGAGAAAGAAAAGCAAAAGATATGACAGTCCAGCTCCCAAGTGGACTCCTAGAGGACCTCCTCCTCCTCCTCCAAGTGCAGGAGCCTCTGGAAATGTTTATGCCAATCCCTCAACTCCTTCTACAAGATTCACTCCCTCTAAAGCACATCAGAGAAGAAGTAATCCAGGATATCAAGGCAGATCTCAATCTGGACAACAAAGACAAGAGGCTAATACAAAAGAGCAAGTGAAGGAGATAGTATATCAGAAGCCAACCTTTTCTCCTCCTCCTTCTCCCAAGAGAAAAGCATCACCTCCTAAAGAAAGCAAAAGCATACCATCCAAAAAGCTAGCTCAAACAAAGAAAACAGATTCAAAAGGGAAAAGGATTATTTACTCTGAAAACTCAAGTAAAAAATATGCAGAGTTTGCTCCTCCATCTTCTCTAGTTATTCAAGAAAATAAAGAGCCAGCTGCAAGTATGCTAGAACTCTCTACAAAATTCAAAGCTGTAAAACCTCTAGATCCAACTGATGATAATGAATATGAAAGCCAAGAGCTTAATCCTGATTTCTGGATGGCCAGATTTCTTGAATTGGTTGGATCAGCTCAGAACAGACAAGCCAGAGCTGAAGGAAAAGTTGTTACAGGCTTAACTACAATGTCAAAATTCAGAAAGAAGGAACTAGATAGATTCCAGGTCAGACCTGAGGTTTTTGATCCTTCAAAGTACAAGGAAAAGCATCCAAAAGCTGTTGTGCCAAGAACAGGAGAATCCAAGATTATTGGAGAACAAGACTTGAAGACCTCAAAGAAAGATTGTAACGCCCCGAAACTTAATAGGGTGACGGGTGGTGTTTTGAGCCAAATATGTGTTTTGGCAGGGGTGACACGGCCTGGGACACGGGCGTGTCCCAGGGCGTGTCGTGCTCGGGTTCAGTGTTAGCCGCGCGATCATCAATTTTGGGGTCGACGATCGTCGAGAGGCTGAACACGGCCTGGGACACGGGCGTGTCCCAGGGCATGTCAATCACTCGTCGAGTGTGGTGCACACGGGCCATGACACGGGCACAGACACGGGCATGTCACATGTGATACGGGCATGTCTGGTGCCATGTCACAGGCTGTGTCCTTCTCGGGTTAAGAATGTTGGTCGTTGCACACGGGGCGTGACACGGGTTGTGACACGGCCGTGTCGCATGCGATACGGGCGTGTCTGAGGCCGTGTAGATGCCGTATGCTGGTTATCGAGTCGGTCGAGATGGCGAATGGGTGACACGGCCATGCACACGGCCGTGTTGCAATTCTTTTTCGAACCAGATTTTGTAATTTCAGGCCTAATCGTGGCCGTTCGTTTCCTTGGCTTTGGATCCAACAGTGGGGGGGCTATTCCTGAGAGGTTTTAGTCGGGATTTAGGGCTAGAATCCCTAATTTCATCCAAGTGAATCTCTCTCTAAGTTTTAGAGAGAGGGGAGAGCAAGGTGGAGGAGGAGACCAAGATCCGGCCACCGGTGGAGCGTCGGAGCTCCGAATCGCGATCCGAGTCCAGATCCGCGAAGGCGACGCCGTTGCGGTGCTTTCTAACCGCGTAGTTTTTTTTCATGGCGCCACGGAAGAACGCAATGGTAACGATTTCTCATCCTAGGGCATGTGAAGCCCTCTTTTCCTTTGCATAGGAAGCCCTCTCTCACGAGTGAGCGAAGAGTTGGAGCGTTCCTTGGGGTAGATATGTGAAGTCCCCCTTGTATTGAGTCCGTATGCGAAAATGGGCATAGGCATTGTGTGTGAAGCCTATCCGGACAAGTAGAGCCGGATTGGTGATGTTGCATTGCATATGAACCGGGGAAGACTCCGGATGTTTGGGCGTTTTTTCGGGTTTTCTACATGGTAGATTGCAGCAGGGAGCCTTAGAGATTAACTCTAAGGTGCACCCGGAAAACTGGGCAAAAGCGAGTTTTGCCAACACGATGGCCGGGGAGCTAACGTGAACATAACCGGGTTTTGTGATTGTTGTGGCGGAAACGGGACTCGGTGAGTCTTGACCTGCGCATATGGCTTAAATTGTCGTTGCGGAATGAGCACGGGTCAGGCGGAACCGTACCCGATCTATGTTGTTCGGTGGGACCGTTGGCATGGATGAGAGTCTTCGGCGGTCTATGGCTTAAATTGTCATGACCAAGGCCATGAAGACAAAATGCTCATATGATTGGCCGTCCAAGGGGCGGTGGTGGAACGGGAACGTCTATGGCTTGAATTGACGTGACGTTGGCCGGTTCGCCGTGAATGTGCCTTGTGTGCATGAGGTGTGTGGCCGTGCGAGCCTACGCCTGTGATTAAGTGTGTTTACACTATTTTATAGCCTATACTAATAAAGTGTAGGGAAAGAGCATCGCCGCCCCGATTTTGGGGCGGGATCGTTATAATTAGTCAGCATAGCTGACCGTTGCTTCTGTTTACCACCGGGCGGTGGATTGTGGCTTGCAGGTGCTGCGGAGCCAAGCGGGAAATAGCGGGCTAAAGCCCAAGTTGCTGAGCCGGCCCTCAAAGGCCTAATTTTGAGTGTTTCATTGTAAACATGTGTGGCAGGCCTGCAAGCCGAAGTATGAAAACACTTTTATGTCAAGAAAACTCTGTAATGCCTTAAGGCCATTTCTATTTCTGTGTATTGAAACATTCCTACGGGTGTTATTGTAGTTGACATTCATGCTCTTTGGCCGGGTTCTTTCGTCTTGCAACTTAATTTTAATGCTTCCGCTAGGTGCTTGTGTAGGACGTGTAATTGGTTGAATGGTTTCAACGCGTAACCAACCGGTCTGTCTGTAGTATATGGCGTCGGGCCCCGGCCGGACCTACTGCTATATGCCATATGACGAATAGGGTTGTTACAAATTGGTATCAGACTACCGGTTTTGGTCAAACTTAAATGAATTCGTGGGCGAATTCACTTTAAGGGGTGGTGAGCACATGTGTGTGCGTCATCGTTATAACATGAAAAGAACCCATGAATGTCCACTTAGGAATGAAAATACACATGTTTGAGGAACCTGCGTGTTCCTATAATTGCTGTTTGCAATAGTATTTGGTCGCTTATCGGTGTTTTGCACGATTATAGGTGACCAGAAGTGGTGCTGGGCCGTCAGAACGGCCAGGTTCTGAGGCAAGCAGTGCGCCAAGCGATGCGCCTGCAACACCTCTATCAGCCGAAACAATTAGGTTGGTGGCAGAAGCTGTCATGGCGATGATTAATGCGCAACCTGTAAGACAGGTACAGCAGCCTGCTCCTGCGGGGGAGCAAGTGTCGCGCCAAGCAGCGGAGCCTAGAAGGGTTTAGCAGGTGGTGGTGGAGCCGGAGTTGCCGCGGAGAGCAACTGAAAGACAGTTGAAGCATGTGATGGGCTTCCATCCACCGGTGTTCTCGAGAACGGGAACCCCTACCCAGGCTGAAGATTGGCTCTCAAGAGTCAATATGGTGTTGACAACAATTGAAACGGAAGAGTGGCAGAAGACCACAATAGCGACGTTCCTATTGGATGGGGACGCAAGGTTATGGTGGGAAGGTCTAGAGCTACACTAGTTAAGGGGAATGCCGTTGGCCGAAGTATCTCTGGAGGAATTTTCGAGACTGTTCATGGCTCGATACCTCCCCTCAACGCAGAGGATCGCACTAGAAAACGAGTTCCAAAAGTTGGTGCAAGGAGATAGCACAATAGACGAGTACCTCCACGAGTTTACTCGATTGGGGAGATATGCTAGCGCTACCTTTGCCGATGAGGAGCGAAAGACTAACCGCTTCTTTGAAGGGTTAAGAGATGTGCTGAGATTGCTACTGTCGGGGCCCATGGCGAAGGGTTTCATGACCCTGGTCAACTTGGCCCGGTCCTTGGAGAAGGACATGAGAAATGTACAAGCTAAGAAGGAATCCGGTGGGAAGAAATCAGAGTTTAAAGTGCCGACTTCAAAGTCTTGCTTTCGAAGATGGAACAAGAAGGCTAGGACGTCAGGTCCAGCTTCTTCTGCAGGTGCCTCGGGGGCAACTACAAATCGAAACCCGGGCGCTTGTTTCACGTATGGGAAGATGGGGCACTTTGCCTGTGATTGCTGGAGCGGACGCCCAAAGTCCGAGAGAAGGCAAGGAGCTACCTACGAAGAGAAGGGCAAGGCGGTGGAGTCAACCGCGTCCCATTATGCTCCGACTCAACCTAGAGTGTACAACTTGGGCCAGCAGGAGGCCATTAAACAAGCTGACGTGGTGACAGGTACAAGTTAATTTATGGCAAGTTAACTTTAACTACTGTTATCTATTGCTTGTTAGCCTAATATTGTTTGCATAGGCTTTGTTTTGATTAGCGATAGTCCGGCACGGGAACTGTTCGATACGGGAGCTTCATACTCCTTCTTGTCCGAAAATTTTATATCGCGTATCGGAGTCCCTTCTTCGATGGCGAAGGACAAGTTACATGTGCTGCTACCGAATGGGTGCTCGATGCGTGCGGACAAAGTGTGCGCCGTAAATGTTCACATAGGGAGCCAAAAGTTCGACTTGCTAGATTCATTGCTGCCGCTAGTAGAGTTCGACGTTATTTTTGGGATGGATTAGCTTTCGGAGCAGAAGGCTTGGATTGATTGCGACCGGAAGGAGGTCAAGCTGGGTGTTGGGCGGGGGACAACGTTCGAGGGACTCAAGGGGTCGAGCAAGACGCTGATGTCTGCTCTTCAGGTGGTAAAGGCAGTTCGTGCCGGTGCAGAGCTGTTCTTCGCTTTAGTGGAGGCCGCCGAGCCGAAGTCCACGTTGGATTGTATCCTCGTGGTATGCGAGTACCCAGATGTGTTCCCGGATAGTCTTCCTGGAGCCCCACCGCATCGGGAGATTGATTTCACCATCGAGCTCGTGCCGGGTGCCAAACCCGTGTCACGTGCTCCGTATAGGTTGGCGCCTAAGGAGATGGCAGAGTTGAAAGTTCAGCTAGAGGAGCTGATGGAGCAAGGTTATGTGCGTCCAAGCTCGTCGCCTTGGAGCGCACCGATCCTCTTTGTTAAGAAGAAGGACGGGAGTATGCGACTGTGTATCGACTACAGAGAGTTGAACAAGATGACGGAGAAGAACAAATACCCGATCCCGAGGATTGATGATCTATTTGATAAGTTAGTCGGATCGTCGGTATATTCTAAGTTGTACTTGAAGTCGAGGTACTATCAGTTGAGGATTAGGGAATGTGGTATCCCGAAGACGGCATTCAACACGAGGTATGGGAACTTCGAGTTCACGGTCATGCCTTTTAGACTGACGAATGCGCCATCGGTGTTTATGGACTTGATGAACAGGATGTTCCGAGATTTCCTGGACCGCTTTGTGATCGTCATTATTGACGATATATTGGTGTACTCGCAGTGCGAAGAAGATCACTTCAAGCACTTGCATCTGGTGTTGGAGACTTTGAGGAGCAATGAGCTGTATGTGAAATTCTCCAAGTGCGAGTTCTGGCTACCCTCAGTAGCGTTCCTTGGTCACATTGTTAGTGGGGAAGGTATAGCGGTGGATCCGGCGAAGATCGTTGCGATACGGGAGTGGCCTGTGTTGTCTTCTGTCGCGGAAGTCCGTAGTTTTCTTGGGCTTGCCGGATATTACAGACGCTTCGTAGAGAACTTCTCACGGATAGCGCTACTCTAACGAAGTTGACAAGGAAAGATCAGAGATTCTTGTGGACGCAGGAGTGCGTGCAAGCTTTTGAGGAACTGAAGAGACGGTTGACCACGGCGCAAGTGCTTAGTTTACAGAGTGGGACCAAGGGCTTCGAGGTTTATAGTGACGCCTTGGGTAGTGGTTTGGCTGTGTGCTGTTGCAGCATGGGAGTGTGATAGCTTATGGATCGCGTCAGCTAAAAGTGCATGAAAGGAACTATCCAGTCCACGACTTGGAGTTGGCGGCCGTGATATTTGCACTTAAGCCGTGGAGGCACTACCTATACGGCGTAAGGTTCGATATATATACCGATCACAAGAGCCTAAAGTACCTGTTGGATCAAAAGGATCTTAACATGAGGAAGAGGAGGGTGATGGAGTTCCTGGGGGACTACACCTTCAAGATTCATTATGTACCCGGGAAGGGCAATGCGGTTGCTGATGCGTTGAGTCGCAGGGCTCCCGCCCAAGCAAACTGGTTGTCGGTGCATGATGAGCGGCTAATACAGGAGTTGGAGGAGCTTGAGATCTATTGCGTTGACAAGTAGACGAGCACCAAAGCAATGTTGAACTGGACAGAGGTTCAGTATGACTTGGCTGACCGGGTTCGGCAGGCATTGGAGTTAGGTGACTCCATGAAGGAGCTTATGGAGGCAGCATTGGATGGGTCAAATTCCCAGTTCTCGGTGGAAGATGGGTTACTAAGGAAGGACCATCGGTTGTGCGTCCCAAGCGGGGGTAACCTACGGGCGGATTTGATGTACGAGGCTCATCATACCAAGTACTCAATCCACCCAGGGAGCACAAAGATGTATCGTGACCTCAAGAAGCTGTTCTGGTGGCTAGGGCTTAAGAAAGACGTAGCGTTGTTTGTGGCTAAATGCCAAACGTGCGCCTTGGTGAAGGCGGAGTGCCAAAAGCCGGGAGGATTCTTGAAGTCCTTGCCTATACCGGAGTGGAAGTTTGACGACATATCTATGGACTTTGTGCATGGGTTGCCAAGGTCGCAGAAGGGGAACGACGCCATCTGGGTGATCGTAGATCGGTTAACTAAGGTGTCGCATTTCATTCCGCATAGGAAGGACGACTCGATGGAGAAGTTGGCGAAGCTATATGTGGACAATATAGTTAGACTGCATGGTGTGCCTCGCAGCATTGTGAGTGATCGCGATGGGCATTTCACGTCCAATGATTGGAGGTTGGTGCAGTAGATGCTGGGGACAAAGTTGAAGTTCAGCACAGCCTTCCATCCGCAGATGGATTGGCAGACTGAGAGAGTCAATAGAACGATGGAGGACATGCTCTGCATGTGTGTTCTAGACTTCGGGAAGCATTGGGAGGACCACCTGTATTTGGTGGAGTTCGCGTACAACAACAGCTACCAGGCGAGTATCGAAATGGTGCCCTTTGAGGCCCTATATGGTAGAAAATGTCGCATGCCGTTGTCTTGGTTAGAAACGGGTGAGGCAAGGTTGTACTAGAATAAGGAGGTGGAGAGTGCTACCTCATTTGTGCGGATCATTCGGGAGCGCTTGTTGATCGCTCAGGAAAGGCAGGCGAAGTATTACAATACCAAGCACCGGAACGTGGAGTTCGCGGTAGGCGATTGGGTATACTTGAAAGTGAAGCCATTCAAGGTGGTTTCGCGGTTGAGACGCTTGAAGAAGCTGAGCCCAAGATACCTTGGACCTTTTGATGTTCTGGAGCGAGTCGGGGAAGCGGTATACTGTTTGAAGCTATCAGTGGAGTTGAGTGGGCTACACGATGTATTCCACATCTCTGTGTTGCGGAAGGCGGTGCAAGAGCCTTCACAGGTGATCGCAGTTGATTAAGTGCTGGTGGACGAATGGTTGACGACTAGGGTCAAGCCCGTTTGTATTGAAGACTCTGAGGTCAAGAGGCTCCGTAACAAGGAGATTCGGATGGTCAAGGTCTGGTGGGACAATTGTGGTCGGGAGGAACTCTCTTGGGAACGTGAGCAAGCTATGCTGGAGGAGTACCCGGAGTTATTCCACTCAGGTACCGCTTAAAGTTTTTCGTTTTATTTCCTTTAGTAATTTCGTGGGAGAAATTGTTTTAAGAGGTAGAGAGTTGTAACGCCCCGAAACTCAATAGGGTAACGAGTGGTGTTTTGAGCCAAATATGTGTTTTGGCAAAGGTGATACGGCTTGGGACACGGGCGTGTCCCAGGGCGTGTCGTGCTCGGGTTCAGTGTTGGCCGCGCGGTGAACAATTTTGGGTCAACGATCGTCGAGAGGCTGAACACTGCCTGGGACACGGGCGTGTCCCAGGGCGTGTCAATCACTCATCGAGTGTGGTGTATACGGGCTATGACACGGGCAAAGAAACGGGCATGCCACATGTGACACGGGCGTGTCTGGTGCCGTGTCGCAGGCCATGTCCTTCTCGGGTTAAGAATGTTGGTCGTTGCACACGGGGCGTGACACGGGTCGTGACACGGCCATATCGAATGTCGTGTGCTGGTTATCGAGTCGGTCGAGACGGAGAATGAGTGACACGACCATGCACACAGCCGTGTTGCAACCCGTGTTCGGCCCAGATTTTGTAATTTCAGGCCTAATCGTGGCCGTTCATTTCCTTGGCTTTGGATCCAACGGTGGGGGGGCTATTCCTGAGAGGTTTTTGCCGGGATTTAGGGCTAGATTCCCTCATTTCATCCAAGTGAATCTCTCTCTAAGTTTTAGAGAGAGGGGAGAGCAAGGTGGAGGAGGAGACCAAGATCCGGCCACTGATGGAGCGTCGGAGCTCCGAATCGCGATCCGAGTCCAGATCCGCGAAGGCGACGCCGTTGCGGTGCTTTCCAACCGCGTAGTTTTTTCATGGCATCGCGGAAGAACGCAAAGGTAATGATTTCTCATCCTAGGTCATGTGAAGCCCTTTTTTCCTTTGCATAGGAAGCCCTCTCTCGCGAGTGAGCGAAGAGTTAGAGCGTTCCTTGGGGTAGATATGTGAAGTCCCCCTTGTATAGAGTCCGTATGCGAAAACGGGCATAGGCATTGTGCGTAAAGCCTATCCGGACAAGTAAAGCCGGATCGGTGATGTTGCATTGCATATGAGTCGGGAAAGAATCCGGATGTTTGGGCATTTTTTCGGGTTTTCTACGTGGTAGATTGCAGCAGGGAGCCTTGGAGATTAACTCCAAGGTGCACCCAGAAAACTGGGCAAAATCAAGTTTTGCCAACACGATGGCCGGGGAGCCAACGTGAACATAACCGGGTTTTGTGATTGTTGTGGCGGAAACGGGACTCGGTGAGTCTTGACCTGCGCATATGGCTTAAATTGTCGTTGCGGAATGAGCACGGGTCAGGCGGAACCGTACCCGATCTATGTCGTTCGGTGGGACCGTTGGAATGGATGAGAGTCTTCGACGGTCTATGGCTTAAATTCTCGTGACCAAGGCCATGAAGACAAAATGCTCATCTGATTGGCCGTCCAAGGGGCGGTGGTGGAATGGGAACGTCTATGGCTTGAATTGACGTGACGTTGGCCGATTCACCGTCAATGTGCCCTGTGTGCACGAGGTGTGTGGCTGTGCGAGCCTACGCCTGTGATGAAGTGTGTTTACACTATTTTATTGCCTATACTAACAAAGTGCAGGGAAAGAGCATCGCCGCCCCGAATTTGGGGGCGGGATCGTTATAATTGGTCAGCATAGCTGACCGTTGCTTTTGTTTACCACTGGGCGGTGGATTGTGGCTTGCAGGTGCTGCGGAGCCGAATGGGAAATAGCGGGCTAAAGCCCAAGTTGCTGAGCCGGCCCTCGAAGGCCTAATTTTGAGTGTTTCATTGTAAACATGTGTGGCCGGCCTGCGAGCCGAAGTATGAAAATACTTTTATGTTAAGCAAACTGTGTAAGGCCTTAAGTCCATTTCTATTTCTGTGTATTGAAACATTCCTACGGGTGTTATTGTAGTGGACATTCATGCTCTTTGGCCGGGTTATTTCGTCTTACAACTTAATTTTAATGCTTCCGCAAGGTGCTTGTGTAGGACGTGTAATTGGTTGAATGGTTTCAACGCGTAACCAACCGATCTGTCCGTAGTATATGGCGTCGGGCCTCGGCCGGACCTACTGCTATATGTCATATGACGGATAGGGGTGTTACAAAGATGCTCCAGATCCTTACAGAAAAATTTCTTTCCTTCTTGGTTCTTCTGTCTCTAAACAAGATTCTGATGCTGCTTAAGTTTTATTTATTGACAGTATGTTTATTTGACTGTTTGATTCATGTAATTTGATGCTTAGATGTTTCTTTTCCTGAGTTATATTTATTTCTAGTAGTTTTGTTTTGAGAGACTTAACCCAAATAGGGGGAGATTGTTGGTACCCTAGTTTGGATTTGAGTTTAGACTTCTCAATTAGTTTCTTGACCAAAGATTTACCTATGGTCAAAGGTTAGTTGTTAGGTTAGATTTCTTTAGTTGTGTAGAGAGTTGCTTATCCAGATGAAAATTTAGTTAAGTTCTTTTTGGTTCGACTATAGTCAAACGTCGCTCGACTATCGTCTATCAACTGTTCGACGATCGTCTATCAGTTGGTCGACTTTCATCTCTCAGCAGATCGTTGATCTCTAAGTTAGTTCAACTCTTGTTCGCTCGATGATCTGTGGTCTCTGCCTCGACGATCGTCGAACCCTGCTCGACTTCTTTTTCCCAGACAGATTTCGTGATAGTTCAACTATCTGCTTGGATAGTTCAACTATCTGTTAGCTCGACTATCTGGTTGATAGTTCAGTTATCTGCTCTGTTCGATAGCTCGACTATCTGTTTGATAGTTCAACTATCTTTCTTGATAGTTCAACTATCTGCTTAGATAGTTCAACTATCTGATAACTCGACTATTTTCTTGATAGTGATACTATCTGCTCTGATAGTTCGACTATCTGTTCTGTTGTGATAGTTCGACTATCTGTTTGATATTTCGACTATCAGCTATGTGTTGATAGTTCGACTATCTGTTTGATGGTTCGACTATCTTTTTGATAGCTCGGCTATCTGCTTTGATAGTTTGACTATCTGTTTCATTCGACTATCTGTTCTGATAGTTCGACGATCTCTCGTGTTCGTTCGACGATCTCTGTGGATCGTTCGACGATCTTTTGTCTGCTGTTAGTAATTTTGTACTCCTTCTCTTCTGTGATTTATTTCCTATTTATTTGGCATATTTTATTAAAGATTATTTCATTGATTTTATGCTGACATTTTAAGGCAATCTTTGCCCTATTCTTTATGCATAAGTCAAGTTCTTTCTGACAAAAGTCTTTTGTCTTATTAGTTGAAATATCTTTCTGCTTTATCTGCCTTGCTGTCCTTTATAGCTGTTAGACTCAAAAGTCTTCTCTGGCCGTAAAGAGTTAGTTCTGATGTGACTTTCTCTAGTATTATTTTATCAGATTGGATATGCAGCTTCTTAGAAAGCTTTATCCCTTTATAGGATGTCTGTCTGCAGGATATGTTTTGCTTTGTGCTATTTGCAGCCCAGATTACAGATCTCAGAAGCAGACAAAGTTCAAACAAAGATTAGAGCCATTACAAAGGCCAATATATAAAGTGCTATAAAAGACAGAGACACACACATATACTAAGCAAGCAGAGAATACACACAGTTTCATACACAGATTCAAAACAAGAAAAGATACAACTCTCAGATATTGTTACATTCAACTAAGAAGATCAACCTTCTTCAACTCTCTCTTCTTCAATCCTGAGTTCATCCTGCTTCTAGGAACATTCACTCAGAGCCCCTAGAAGAAGAAGAAGAAGAAAGAAAAGCTGATTGAAGAAGAACAATCATTCTACATCAAGAGTCTTCTTCAAGCTGCTCCTTCAAGAACTTCAAGACAGCTCTCTGTCAAGAGTTCAGAAGAGATCCTGCACCCTGAAGCAAGGCTTTCTTCCTAGATATTCTCTAAGCTAGGGGGAGCCTTGATTCCTTAGAGCATTCTAGCTCTGTGCTATCCACTAGCTTCTCTAATCTGTTTTGAAAATAGAGAAGACACTCTAACTCTCTCAACCTCCTGTATAAAGGGTTATTACTCCCTTCAAAAGTGAACCTTGGTGGCAGGGCACCTTAGCAAAAACCTGTGTTGGATTTTGAGCTCCTGATCAAAAGCTCAAAAGGGCCTACTTGTTCTACCTCAACCAGATCAGTTGGTGGTAGGGCACCTGAACAAAAACCTGTAGTGGATTCCTATAAGGGTGGTAGAAGAGTGGGCGTACCTATTTAGAGGGAACCACTATAAATCGTCTTGTGTCGTCTGTGTTGCTTACTTTAATTATTGCACTGTGGCTTGTGAGTAGAAATAACTAGGATTGCTAGTTGTTGTGATAGGACCAAAGCTCAACTCTAATTACAGTTAGCTTTCTCTTGTGCACTTCACTTTGTGTTAGGCTCTAGTATTTCAAATATCTATAAACTCATTCCGCAAGTTAACTCAAAGGGAGTTGAGTAGGGTGTCATAATTTTTGAATACTCTATTCACCCCCCCCCCTCTAGTGTTGTATCTATCCTCACTTTCACCCTAAAATGCCCAACAAATAGGTATTTATAAGCCTCGTTAGCTCAAACAAACAGCTGAATTTATTAATTTTGTCGTTACTGTTCATGCTATAGTAATAGTGGAGTTAAATAAATTTAGCCATTTCTCTCTCCCGAGTGAAACTGCAACGGTGATGGAAAATGCGGAACTTGCACTGCATGGAGGAGGATCGATGACGTTTCTTCAGGACGGGCTGGATCACTGACGTGGAGGGGCAGAGTTGTTG
Organism: Platanthera zijinensis; assembly: GCA_039513925.1. NCBI lineage: Eukaryota > Viridiplantae > Streptophyta > Magnoliopsida > Asparagales > Orchidaceae > Platanthera > Platanthera zijinensis. The sequence goes on along the minus strand of CM077092.1, from coordinate 69,041,862 downwards.
ACGTGCTGGCCGGAGCTGTTGGCAGGGCGAAGGCAGTGTTGGTGGTGGAGATTTGCTGTGCATGGAGGAGTTTGGGCTGTATGCTGATTGCTGAGGTGGAGTTGCCGACCATGGAGCTTCTACTAGGAGGAGGTGCTGCTGGGTTGTGGAGCTTGGCTCGAGGAGCTGTTGGCCGAGAACGGCAGGGCAGAGCTTGCTCCAGCTAGGGAGAGCTGGAGTTTGCTTGTGGTGGTTATTCTGCTCCAGCTAGGTAGAGATGGCCAGAATTCCATGGTGGTGACCAAGCTTGCTTGGTGGTGAGGTGGCTGAGCTCCATGCATGGTGGCATTTGAAGTGGTCGGAAGCTCCTGTTGTAGAGGTGGCAGAGCTGGAACTATATATATATGTATATATTTATTTATTTATATATTTGTTTTTATATTTATATAACTTTATATATTATATGTATATATATATATCCATACATATATGTATATACTTATATATATAAATATAATAAATAAAAAGTAGGGGCTTGCATGCTTGGAGGCGTCGATGAAGGTGACCGAGAACCCCATGCATGCAAATGCGGTGGCTAGGCTTCATGTTGACGAATCTGACTCGTATGTGAACTTTGGTCGCAAAAGAGGGATGTTGCCTATAAACTCCCGAGGCTTGCCATATTCCTACATAATAGAAAATATAAGCGTTAGACTTTAAAATATTATTTTTCTACGTAATGTTTTATAAAAATCACGAACAAATGCACATATTTAGAATATCTAATTAAGGTAATAGTCCTAGATGATGAATAAAATACTAGTCATCAAACACCTCTGTACTTAAAGATAAACATTGTCCCCAATGTTTAAAACTAAATATGAAACTAGAAAAAAGGCTTACAAAAAAGAAGATTATAAGAAGTCTTCCCTGATTGGTCGTCGGGGTGGCTACTTATGATCCGGAGAAAGAGCCTGCAAAACTTATTAGAACAAACAAAACAATAATAAATAGGAAGATAACTATGGGGTGCCTCCCACAAGCATTTTGTTTACCGTCGCGAAGCTTGACTAAGTGGCGATTTTAAATATTTGGAAGATTTAGTGATTCAATTTTTTCGGTTGAGGGGTTGCCGAGATGATATTGTTTTAATCGGTGCCCATTAACTTTGAATGAACCGTTTTCCGGGTGTTCAATTAGCACGGTCCCATATGGCCAAACCTCTTTCACGACAAAGGGGCCGGACCATCGGGACTTCAATTTTCCAAGAAAAAGCCTAAGTCTAGAATTAAAAAGAAGGAGTAGATCTCCCGGTGAAAAAGATTTTGGATTTATAATATTTTTATCGTGATAAAACTTAGTTCTCTCCTTATAGAATTTGTTATTTTCAGAAGCGTTTGCACGCCATTCATCTAATTCATTTAATTGCAATTTTCTTTGTTCGGAGGCAAAGTTTAGATCTAAATTTAAAAATTTGAGCGCCCAATATGCGCGGTGCTCTAATTCTATCGGTAAATGGCAAGCTTTTTCGTAGACTAATCGGTACGGTGTACAACCGATTGCGGTCTTGTTCGCCGTTCGATAAGCCCATAAAGCATCATCTCATTTGAGCGGCCAATCCTTCCTATTAACGGACACTATTTTTTCTAATATTCTTTTCAACTCACGGTTTACTTGGCCATTTGTTTGAAGGTGATAGGGGGTAGACAATTTGTGTGTGACGCCATACTTAGCTAAAATATAAACAAGTTGGTCGTTACAAAAATGAGAGACTCTATCACTAATCAGTGCGCGTGGTGTGCCAAATCTAGAAAATAATTTTGAAAAAAATTTACGATGACACTCGCGTCGTTAGTGGGGAAAGCTTGCACCTCAGCCCACCTTAACACGTAGTCGACGGCAAAAAGGATGTACTTATTATTATGAGAAGGTGGTAGTGGACCTACAAAATCTAATCCCCATAAATAAAAAATTTCACATTCTAAAAATATATTTTGGGGCATTTTGCCCCGGTTAGAAATGTTACCTGACCGTTGGCAACTATGACATTTGCTCACAAAAGTGTGAGCGTCTTTGAATAAGGTGGGCCAGTAAAAGCCCGCTTCTAGCACCTTTCTTGCGGTCCGATTTGATTGATAATGACCACCGGTTGGTCCTTCGTGGCAATGCCACAATATTTGGACGCCTTCCTCGCCCAAAACACACCTTCTTTCCACTTGGTCCGCGCAGACACGAAATAAAAAGGGTTCTTCCCAAAAGTAATTTTTCAAGTTCGTAAAGAATTTCTTCTTTTGTTGACTTGAATAATTCTTTGGGAGGACTCGTGCCACTAAGTAATTGGAAAGATCTGCGTACCAAGGGGTGGAGGAAATCATTACCTTATTCATGACGAGGAGGCTCTCTTTAGGGAATTTGTCATCTATTTCGGACTCCACTAATGCTCCTGCAGCCGGATTCTCCAACCTTGAGAGGTGGTCGACCGCCAAATTTTCTGTTCCCTTCTTATCTTGGATCTCCAAATCGAACTCTTATAGAAGGAGAATCCATCTTAATAATTGTGGTTTGGCATCCCCTTTTTCCATTAGATACCTGAGAGCGGAGTGGTCAGTAAAAAAAATAATTTTTGATAGCGTTATATAAGATCGAAATTTATCAAATGCAAAATTTATTGTCAAAAGCTGCTTTTCCGTTGTAGTATAATTAGCTTGGGCGGAAGTGAGCGTTTTGCTTGCGTAATAAATCAGGTGAAAATATTTATCCACATGTTGGTCTAAAACAGCCCCTACAGCAAAATCGCTCGCGTCGCACATAATTTCAAACGGAAGAGACCAATTTGGTGCAATGAAAACAGGCGAGTTGATAAGTTCATTTTTAATTTTATTGAACGCTTTAGAACATTCTTCATCGAATATAAATGTGGTTTCTCTTTCTTAAAGATGTGTTAGCGGTTTTGTAATTTTTGAAAAATCTTTAATAAACCGCCTATAGAAACCCACATGTCCTAGAAAACTTCTAATAGATTTTATGGTGGTAGGCGGGGGAAGTTTTTTTATGGCCTCGATTTTGGATATATCGACCTCGATCCGTTTGCTAGAAACTTTATGTCCGAGCACTAAGCCTTCTCGGACCATAAAGTGACACTTTTCCCAATTGATCGCCAAATTCTTGTCTTCGCAGCGTTGAAGAACACGATCAAGATTATTTAAACAATTTTCAGAAGAATCGCCAAAGACTGAAAAATCGTCCATAAAAACTTCCATGACATCCTCTACTAATTCGTTAAAAATTGCCAACATACATCATTGGAATGTAGCTGGCGCGTTGCAAAGACCAAACGACATCCTACGATAGGCGAAGGTGCCGAACGGGCAAGTGAACGTGGTTTTCTCTTGGTCTTCGGGTGCAATTGGGTTTTGAAAGTATCCCAAAAGACCATCAAGAAAACAATAGTGTGAGTGACTTGATAGACGTTCTAAGATTTGGTCAATGAAGGGAAGCGGGAAGTGATCCTTATGAGTTGCATCATTTAATTTTCTTTAATCGATGCAAATTCGCCAACCCGTAACAGTACATGTTGGGATCAACTCATTATTTTCATTAGAGACCACTGTTATCCCGCCCTTCTTAGGCACGACTTTCACCGGGCTAACACAAGTGCTATCAGAAATTGGGTAAATAATCCCCGCATCTAATAATTTTAAAATTTCGGACTTAACGACGTCCTTCATGTTAGGATTATGGCATCGTTGATGCTGAATAGTGTCGCGAGAATTATTTTCTAAATTTATTTTATGCGTGCAAAATGATGAGCTAATCCCCTTAATATCAGAAATTTTCCATGCAATTGCATGACAGAGTTTATTTTAAATTTTTGTTAATTCAAAAATTTCAGAATCGTTAAGCGCGGATGAAATAATCACGGGCAATTTCGACTCTTTTTCTAAAAATAAATACTTTAAATGTTCCGGTAATTGTTTTAGTTCTAAACTCGGGAGCTCCTCATAAGATGTTTTTACTTTAAAATTATTTGATTTTATTTCTTCAAATTTAAGCGGCCGAGTTATTTCTTTTAAACAAAATAAGTATGGAATATCCGGATTTTCTAATGAAGGAGAGATAATTTCAGTAAACGATGTTATTTCCTATTCAAAATTTGTTTCTAAGGTAAAGCAAGAGTTGTCGTTAGAAAATGAATTTTTCATTGAAGAATTATTTCTAAAATTAACTTCTTCGTCCTCCACTCATAGGAGAAGCTTTCTGTTACTTATGTCTATTATTACCCTAGAGGTGGCAAGGAAGGGATGACCGAGTATAAGGGGTACGTCGGCGTCTTCTTCTATGTCGAGGATTACAAAGTCTACCGGGAAAATAAACTTGTCAACCTTAACTAGCACATCCTCTATTACCCCTATTGGGTATTTTATTGACCGGTCCGCTAGTTGGATGCTCATTTTAGTTGGGTTTGGGGTTCCCAAACAAAGATTTTTAAATAAAGAGAACGGCATCAAATTTATACTAGCTCCTAAATCGGCCAAGGCGTGTTTTATTTATAAATTGCCAAACAAGCATGGGATGGAAAACCATCCCGGATCGTTATGTTTTTTCGGCAATTTATTTAAAACAACCGCCGAGCATTCTGCATTTAAAGAAACGCGTGAAATATCCTCAAGTTTCTTTTTATTAGAGAGTAATTCTGTGAGGTATTTCGCGTATTTAGGCATATTGGAGATTTCTTCGCAGAATGGGATATTTATTTGAATTTGTTTTAAAATTTCAATAATTTGTTTTATTGCTCCTCATTGCGCTCGTCTTTAAATTTCGAAGGATAAGGAAGAGAAGAGTTTTTAATAATACGCGAAGCTAAACTAGAAGAAGGTAAAGTAGATGAAGAAATAACTTACGGAGAAGAAGATGAAACGTTTACCTCGGGTCCAACAAAATTTGTTGAAGTTACCTCCCTTTGATTGGGCTCAGTGTTGCCCGGCAAAGTTCCTTGTTGGCGCTCGAAGAACAATTTGGCCAATTGTCCAATTTGGTTTTCTAGATTTTTAATAGATCCGGTTAGATTCCGGATATTGGACTCGTTGGAGGCTACGTGTTTAGAGAAGACCTCTTCAAGTGACGAGGACTTTTGTGGTGGCGGTGGTGCAAAACCGGTAGGATTCACTTGTGGCGGTCGTTGAGCATTATTGGGGTTGCTCCATGAAAAGTTTGGGAGATTCCGTAAAACCGGATTATAACTATTATTGAACGGAATATTATTATTCGGGTTATACGGAGGATGATAGGAGTTCCCCATATAATCTACTTGCTCTTGAATAAAATTATTATTAAAATTATTATTATAAGCCCAATTTGTGGCGGAGGAAGCATGCATCTTCGCCACTTGCTTTGTGTGCATTTCTACTTGAAGTGCTAAATTTGGGGTGGCCTCGACTTCAAAGAGTCTGGTTGGCTTGCGAGGACGCGACCATTGCACATTCCACTAATAAGCATTCATGGCCATCTCCTCAAAAAGCTCTTTAGCGGCCTCAGGGGTTTTGTTATTAAGAGTACCTCCCGCGGCCAAGTCAATCATTTGGCTAGTTTGTAGATTCAAACCATTATAGAAAGTTTGAACTTGTTGCCACATAGGAAGGGCATGATGAGGACATCTCCGCAAAAGTTCTTTGAAGCGCTCCCATGTTTCATAGACAGAATCCGAGTATATTTGCGTAAATGAGAGAATATCCGTACGTAATTTAGCGGACTTTGCCGGAGGAAAATATTTCGTTAAAAATTTCTCCGTCATTTCGGCCCATGTAGTGATGGAACCTCTAGGAAGAGAACCCAACCACTGTTTGGCCTTAGTCCGCAAAGAAAATGGAATTAAATGCAAACATATGGAGTCATCGGTGACGCCATTTATTTTAAACGTGTCGCGTATTCCTAAAAAAATAAGCAAATGTATATTTGGATCTTCATCCGGTAAGCCATCGAATACAACCGATTGTTGTACCATCTGAATGATACTCGTTTTAATTTCAAAATTATTATTCTCTACTGCCGGGCGAATAATACTGGATTGTGTTCCCTCCAAATTCGGTCTCGCAAAATAAGACATGGTCCGTAGCGGGGCTGTAATAAGGTTAGGAACTTCCATTATTCCCTCGTTAGTTTCTCCGATTGACTCTTCGCGAATTATTGGTAGATCACTAAATCGGAGACGTCGCCGAAAGGTCCGCTCGATTTCCGGATCAAAACTGAATTCCAAATTATTCGAAGAGTTTACTCGGGTCATAAACTACAAAAAACTGAAAAAAGAAGAAAAGCGATAAAATTAATAACTATTTCTTTTTCAAATTATCGACCAATGTCCCCAGCAACGGCGCCAAAAACTTGATTGTGCAAAACTATGTCCGCAAACGATAACGATAAGTGTATCGTATCAGAAGTGGTATATGTTTAAAGAAAACAATGTCGTATTAGACTCGGGGTGGTTGTGTAATTCTACTTTGAAAGTCGTTATTATTTTATCAATAGAAATTTGTGTTGGGGTTGCGAAAAGTAAAAACTAGAAATATTGACGGACTTAATTTGATGGGTTAAAGGTAGTGCCCGATCTTTGAATAACCTTGGACATAGAAAAATTACTGAATGAAAATGGAAAAATAATTCTCTTGTTGAAGAGGCTTTTATCGTGGAGGTTCCCGAAGCATGAACACTCCTCTTTCGAGGATTAGGTTCAACTAAGCTTAGATGTATCGACCGAACTTTCGTTCTCAAATCGCAACGCCTAACACTTGCTTTAGGTAGTGAACCTTACTATTAGATTTTACTCCAATATAGAAGAGTTACGTCGTCCTCTCTCAAGGGATTGTGTTCTACTCTTTTTACCAATGAGTGATTGATTCGCCTTACGAGCCTCTCGGCCAACTAAAGAGCGAAAACCATTTTGAAAACTATATAAAATATATAGCCTCAATGAATTGATCAACGGTAAATCGTAAGCGTTCAACAATTAGAGAAAAACGAATCTAAAATCAAAATATTAATTCATCCTCGGATCATCGTGAAATTAGTTGTTCATGGCGATGAGCGGATCGTTAAAATAAAAATGTGACATCACGAAAAAGTGGGTTAGTGACAAGGAATAAAATTCTAAGTGAAATAGAAAGAGATTTTATTACTATTCGAAAACGATTACAAGGGATAAATGTGTGGTGTTACAAATGGACGTACAAAATTATTGAAGAACGACTAAACTAAATAAAAAATCATTTTGAAGTTTTGATTTATTCGCAAACTTTGGCAAAAACTTCCAATGATTTCTTCCTTGAAATGAACAACTCTCAAAACGAATTGCTGGACTCGAATTGTTCTCAAGTGGGTTGCCTTAGAATTTCTCTCCGGGGTCCCCCTAAAATGCCCAACAAATGGGTATTTATAAGCCTCGTTAGCACAAACAAACGGTTGAATTTATTAATTTCGTCGTTACTGTTCATGCTACAGTAACGACGGAATTAAAAAAATTCAGCTGTTTCTCTCTCCCGAGTGAAACTGCAACGACGATGGCGGAGGCGGAACTGGCTATGCATGGAGGAGGATCGATGACATGGCTTGAGGATGGGTTGGATCGCTGACGTGGAGGGGACAGAGCTGTTGACGTGTTGGCAGGGCAGAGGCACTATTGGTGGTGGAGGTTTGCTGTGCATGGAGGTGTTCGGCCTGCATGCTGGTTGCTGAGGTGGAGTTGCTGACCATGGAGCTGCTACTAGGAGGAGGTGTTGCTTGGTGGTAGAGCTCGGCCGGAGGAACTGCTGGCCGAGAACAGCGGGGCAGAGCTTGCTCCAGCTAGGGAGAGCTGGAGTTTGCTTGTGGTGGCCGTTCTGCTCCAGCTAGGTAGAAATGGCCGAAATTCCATGGTGGTGGCCAAGCTTACTGCGTGGTGAGGTTGCGGACTCAATGCATGGTGGCGTTTGAAGTGGTCGGAAGCTCCTATTGCAGAGGTGGCAGAGTTGGAACTATATATATATATATGTATATATGTATATATATATATATATGTATTTATATTTATATAACTTTATATATTATATGTATATATATATGTATCCATACATATATGTATATACTTATATATATAAATATAATAAATAAAAAGTAGGGTCTTGCAAGCTGGAGGCGTCGACGAAGGTGACTTAGAACCCCATGCATGCAAATGCGGTGGCCGGGCTTCATGTTGACGAATCTGACTCGTATGTGAACTTTGGTCGTGATAGCGGGATGTTGCCTATAAACCCCCGAGGCCTGCCATATTCCTAAATAATAGAAAATATATACGTTAGACTTTAAAATATTATTTTTCTACGTAATTTTTTATAAAAATTACGAAACAATACACATATTTAGAATATCTAATTAAGGTAATAGTCCTAGATGATGACTAAAATACTAGTCATCAGTGCCGCCGATCGGGTTTCTGCAATAGCAATGTAGAAGGGCTCGAAATTGCCGGGGGAAGGGTGGAAACGACTCCCTGGTGCCCAGTGTTGCTTTTAAAACACTCAAATGGGGTAGGAGAAGATTATAGGCTTAAATGGCCATTAAAGGTCATTCTCGGCAATGGTGGTGGGAGTAAACTTGGACTGATTATGGCCAGAAAATGGCTGGAGACTCCTACTCTTCCCCAAAGTAGTTGAATCCAGCCATCAAAGGTGGCCCTTGGCCTCTCTATGCCATGAATGGCCTTCTTCTTCCCCCTTACTCTCTCCTCCATTAAAGGGCAAGGTGGAGCTCTCTCTCTCTCATAGTCATCAAGGCTGACTTGCTCATCCCTTTAGCCAATTTACAGCCCAATAAATCATACCATCATATAATTAGAAGGTGGTTAGCCCAAATGGAAAAGGGCTTGAGCTTGGGTTAGCCCATTTGAGCTAAGTTTGATCTAACCTAGACAAGGGTTAACCTTGATCATGTTGACCATTTGGGTTGACCCCAATGGGTCCTTGGTGACCCATTGGCCTCCCCTAAGGTCTTGGTAGGGCTGGGTAGTGTTGACTTGACACTTTGTGGGTCACATGACCCTTAGGAAGGGTACTTTGACCAAGTTATGGCTAGAGTTGACTTTGGTCAACATGGCCATTTGGGTTGACCCCAAGGGTCCTTGGTGACCCATTGACTTCACCTTAGGTCTAGGAAGACCTAGGTAGGGTTGGTTGGGCTCCTTATGGGCACATTACCCTTAGTTAGGGTACCTTGCCCAATTTAGGACAAGTATGATAATAAGTCAACTTGGCCTCCCAGAGTTGACTCCAATAGACCCTTAGGGTCTTTCAATAGATTGGTGAGATTGTGATGGGGTCTTGGAGTCATGGTGAATCCCCATGATCATCCCAACCTTGTGTTTAGAATCTACTATTTGCAGACCATAGTGATCTCACCTACATTCCTAGGTTCACTTGGTCTTCCTAGAGTTTTGTCATGACCTAGTCATGACAAAACCACTTCTCGGGGTTTAGTTCTCTGAGGGATGTTACATTGACAAAGTGTGCTCACTTCATGCCATTCAGGATTGATTACTCCATGAAGAAGATAACATAGTTATACTTGGATGAGGTTATCGGGTTACATGGAGTACCTGTTAGTATTGTGTTGGATCGAGACTCTGGGTTTACGTCTCGTTTTTGGAAAAGCTTATAGGAAGGTTTGGGTACCAATCTGAGGTATTCCACCGCTTATCAACTGCAGACCAGTGGTCAAACAGAAAGATTTAATCAGATTTTGGAAGACATGATAAGATGTTACATCTTAGACCCCAGAGGAGCATGGGACGAGTGTTTGAGGCTGATGGAATTTGCTTATAATAATAGTTATCAAGAGACCTTACAGATGTCCCCATTTGAGGCCTTGTATGGAAGACGTTGCAGAACTCCCTTGTTTTGGGCTGAGGTTGGCAAAATAACATTGTTGGGTCCAGAAGCCTTGCAAGAAATGGATATTTCTATGAAGTATATTCTAGAGAAGCTTCATATAGCTCAGGAGCATTATGAGAAGAACGCTAATCGACGAAGAACTGATTTTGAATTTGTTGTCGGGGGCATATTTTTTCTTAAGGTTTTCCCGATGTATTGTGTAAAGAGGTCTGGAAAGAACCACAAGCTGAATCCTAAATATGTGGGTCCTTTCTAGGTGGTTGATCGTATTGGAATGTCATCTTATAGATTTGATTTGCCCGCAAGTTTTCCTGGTGTGTACGATGTGTTTCACTTAAGATAGTTGCGGAAATGTGTGCTTAGTGACCGGTAGGTTCTTGACTATGTGCCTTAGTTGGAGCACAACCTTTCTTATGTTGAGATGCCTGTTCGCATTCTGAATACTCAAGATCTAGTGTTGCGGAGGAAGACCATACCAACAGTTAAAGTTTTGTGGCGGAATAAAGACGTTGAAAGCGCGACTTGGGAGTTGGAGTTAATGAGCGGGGCTCATCCTCATATATTTTACTAGTTTCTTTCAGTATGTATTCTCATTCTATAATATTGAATTATTTTCCTTCTATAGTGGAATCTTTTGTCCATAAAGTTTTGGGATGAAACTTTATTTTAGGAGAGGTGGCTGTAACGCCCTTGATTTTTCAAGGGTTTATTTAAAACCCCTTTAGTGACGTATTTTTACATCAGGGCATTACGTTGACGCATAGTTGGCAGGTACTATTATCTAAGCGTGACTTTTGCTCAAGGTTTTGTTTAGGGAGAATTAGCTTTGCAAATTTCTCCGGTGTTTTGATATTCCCTTGCTAGGCGGGGTTCGTTTTAGAACACGACGGAGTGTTTTTGGGATATTTGGTATTTTAACATCGGGGAGTGTTTACCTAAGTTTGGTTTGTCGGATTTCGATTTCAACTTCGCCGTTGGATTTGTAGCATCAATATTTATCTACGATACGATTTTCGTAGAAATCCGAGTTAGTGCGAGTTTTGGTCATTTGGACGTTTTAATAATAATAAAAATATATTATTATATTATATTGATTATTCCATATAAATAGCCTTGCGATAAGACGAAAACCCTATTCATTAACTTCATCCCCAAACCGTCTAACTGATTTTGCGGAAGACGAGAGTGGCGACCTTGCGAGGCCATCAGGCATTGATTGTAGGAGCTTCGGTGCACGAAATCGTCGCCTGAGAGTAGATATGGTTAGCTCTCTCCAAGATCTACATTTCTACGGTTAGTTTTTCCCATTTCTTTGATTTTTAGAGATTAAGGTATGCGGTTTTGACCTTCTCTCCTAACGAAAATTTTTAAGTTTTACTTCTTAGGTGTTTTTGCGGCCAGATTGGTGAGGAGGAGTGGTAGTGTGGCAAGATTTTCGCAAGATCGAGGCAAGTGGTGATTTCTTCCCATGCCAAGCTTTCCTTCCTTATATTCACTGTTATTGCCCTTTATCCTTCTTAGAATTTATGAATAGGGTATGGTTCGGCAAGGTTCTACCTGCTGCATAGGGTAGATCCTTGTTCCGGTGATGTGTATATTCGCCGTATTTTTGTACTGCTGGTCTGTGTGTATATCCGTCGAGTATAAGTTAGTAAGCCCTAGTTTAGTTCGTCGTGTATGGCAGTAAGGTGGTTCGTTGGTTTTGAAGATTAGCTTAGGATATTGCCATCTTATAAGGCTGATTAGTTTCGTAAATTAGTCGATTTTGACAAAAGTCAAAATTACCGAAAAATAAATTGGTGTTATGGCAAAAGCATTGAGTACGTTGAATGCACTCAACGCGGCGTTGAGTGAAGTTCACTTGGCGTTGAGTGGTCTGTGAGGCTAAGGCAAAAGAGTTGAGTGCGCTGAATGCACTCAATGCGGTGTTGAGTGAAGTTCACTCGGCGTTGAGTGTACTCAATGTGTCATTGAGTGATGCCTTGGCGTTGAGTGAAGCCTTGGCGTTGAGTGGTCTGTAAGACTAAGTCAAAAACGTCGTGTAGACTCAACGCGGCATCAAGTGAGGGTAATATGTTGAGTAAAACTATTAGGCGATGAGTATAGGCCAGGCGTCGAGTTCACTCGCCGCTTTTTCCTGTGACTTGGAATTTTTGTCGCAAATTCATCGTATATCAACTTGATGATTGTTGTTAAGTGGAATTCATCGTGTGTCTACTGATTTGTCGAGTATACTCAACGAATCATTGTGTACATAGAAATTTTCGCCGGATTAAGTTGAATTCGTGGTGTATTACTTAGAATGGCTAACACTTGTGAATTTTATTCCTTTATGTCAAGGAGAGTTTTTCTGTCCTGGTTGAGGTTATAGGTGTTTATAGTTGTTATGTGTGGCCCTTGGTTGGTAGTGGATAAAGGACCACCAACCTAGTGCCAAATTGTTATTTATTACACTGTTGGGCTTGCTTTTGATATGTGTGTTGAGTTGGACAATGTTGCCACCACCACAAAACCCTGTTTATATATTTTTGGATTGTTGGGTTTAGTTGGACAACGTTTCCACCACCGTATTGTCTTGTTGAGAAAATTTGACAGTCGGGTTGTGTTGGACAATGTTGCCACCACAATAGTACCTTCTTGGAATATGTTGGGTCTATAAGTATGGGTTGGACAATGTGGCCACCAACACAGGACCATTTCTTACCAGTGTTAATGATTCATATGAGTAGAGTTATTAATTCTCTTTTCTCGTATCGTACATATATATGTTATTCTGCTTACTTTTGCAGATATTACCGAAACATGGCTTCGTTTCGCACTTGGTGCAACTTTCTTACTTTTGAACTTAATTAGTAAATCTTTTACCATTGTCATATGATTAATTGCTGATATTTGACAGTTTCCTAATGTTTGGGTTGGTAACCCTTTATTCCATTTTAGTTTATTGCTAACCTTTTGATCTTTTATCTCCACTTGTATTTTCATTCTTGCTGAGGTGTTCTTTTCTTTGAATGCCTCAGGTTTGGAGAAGTAGCTGGTTGAGCGGCTAGGGTTGGTTTTTGGCTAGTACTCTGCAACTGAAATATCCTCACCGGCTGTGAGGTAGTTGTTGTTTGTTTTCTTTTAGTTCAAACATACATACCTTTTAGTGGGTTCGTGTCAGGTTGTTGACGCCCACTAGATTCTTTTTAATGTTAAGTACTTGTTAACTGATAAGCCTTTTTCTATATGATGGTGTGGATTTACTTGCTCTCTGGGAAGGTTTTATGCTAGGTTGCATGTAGATATTTTAAATTATTAACATATTACTTCTATCCCCTCATACATGATATCTTTCAAAACTAAAGTCACTATGTTCGATGAACTTAAAAGCTATTTTCATACTTATACTAAATCTACAGTCATGCATACCATGAGTTGTCCTATATGAATGTTTTGCTCATGCAGGATGTCAATCAATGTAAACAAACTATTTTTGCAGTGTATACTTACTTATATTTTATGTCATGGACTAGTTGATCCACTGAGCCGAGAGATATGGCCATCAAAACTTAATTTGAAACATGTTTTTCTCACATCATAACTTGGTATTTTCATAAACTGTGTTAGGATAGGAGTTTTCCTGAACGTCTAGAGTTATCCCTTATACGACATGGAATCAAGGCACGTGTTTTCTCTTACTCTGTTATAAATTTAAATTCGGAGAAAATGTGGGTTGTGACAGAACTTGTTTTAAGAAATAATGGGCGGTCCAATGTTCGGGTGACACGTGGCACAACTTGTACGTACCCGTGTTACATTTTCCAAATGAAGAAGATGTGAATTGTAACGAGCCTAGTCGATCCAACGTGACGATTTAACGGCTCCGCTCTAGGCGATGTTACCGGGTTGCAACCCAAGCACCCCAACCCCTCTCCATCAACATGCGGGTTGTTGGTGGCCACAACCTCCCTTTGATGACAGAACTCGACAGTTAAGATGGGTCGTACGGGGACTTCCCAGGAGGTCACCCATCCAAGTACTACTCTCGCCCAAGTGCGCTTAACTATGGAGTTCCTTCACTTCTCATCACCAGTTGAGCTGCAGCTCAATTGTTGATGATTTGTTGGAAAACTCAATAGTTAAGCATGCTCGGGTTGGAGTAGTACTGGGATGGGTGACCTCTTGGGAAGTCCCCGTGGTGCGCGCTTGACTATCGTGTTTGCCTCATCAAAGGGAGACTGTGGCCACCAGCAACCCGCCATAGTGCTGGAGAGGGGTTGGGGTGCTTGGGCTGCAGCCCGGTAGCGTCGCCTAGAGCGGAGCCGTGACTTTGTCACGTTGTATCGGCTAGGGGCATTACAATAAAAAGTGAACTTTTTATTGTAACGACCCTAGCCAATCCATCATGGTGGCCACAACCTCCCTTTGATGAGACAAACTCGATAGTCAAGCGCGCACCATAGGGAATTCCTTGGAGGTCACCCATCCCAGTACTACTCCAGGCAGAGCATGCTTAACTATGGAGTTTTCCAACTCCTCGTCACGAATTGAGCTGTAGCTCAACTGGTGATGAGAAGTGAAGGAACTCCATAGTTGAGCATGCTTGGGCGAGAGTCGTACTGGGATGGGTGGCATCCTGGGAAGTCCCCGTACGACCCAACTGAACTGTCGAGTTCGCTCATCAAAGGGAGGTTGTGGCCACCAACAACCCGCTAGTGGGCTGGAGAGGGGTTGGGTGCTTGGGCTGCAGGATGGTAGCGATGCCATGGGGCGAGACAAGTTGTGGCCTCTGAGATCTAAACCAGGGTCATTACATGAATGTCTTCCATTGAACTCTGCAAAACAAAAATGAGTGGAAAGCATAGAAGAATGATAACTTGCAAGTACCTGAAGGAGGCTTGCAAGAACCTGTTAATCTTTTGCAGAAGGAAGAGTAAGTAGCAAGTATGAAATGAAACTAAATTGCAAGTACCTGGATGGAATTGCAAGTATCTGCTAATCTCTGTAAAAAAGTGTAAGAAGTAGATATGATAGAAAAGTAAGCTGCAAGTACCAGAAGGGAACTTGCAAATGTTGATTGTCGATATGATAAGATATAATCAGATAGAAGAAGAGATACCCAACAAACTCTATTATTAACAGAATGGAGATCGAACCGCGATAATGATCGTCTCATGTGATTAAAGTATGGTGTCTTTACTATGAAATCCGGATCATCGAGATGAAACCATCTTGATTAGAATTCAATAGTATGGCTTGTCAATAAATAGAATCCTTGTATGAATAATAGATGCTAAGAGTGAGCGTAATCAATTGTCAGCGGATGGAGCTTCATGAAAGCCGAATATATATAATGAGCATAAGTAAGAAGATGTTGCAAATCATTTTGATAGGTTGGATTTAACCTGTTAACCTGCAAGAAAGCAAAATGAAAAAAGGAGGGCTACACCCTGAAGATGATCCAAAAAGACTGGATGCTGCCACAGGAGTGCACCTGTGGGCCTTATGCATCCCTTGATAAAGAAATATCATCTAGGGTGTAGTCCTACCTAGTGCGGGCTGGACGTGTATCCTTTAGAAGGGCACAAAAGAGAAACAAGCACAGAAAATCATGAGAAGGATTGATAGATGCACTACTCTCATGCCTCGGGATACAAGCATCGCTTATCAATTAGACTAGATGCTCCAAGTGGCCTATTGCTTGTCTGCGGATTGATCAGCGGAGTTGTGGGCCTCGCGAAGGCACATATTGAGAGTACCATAAAGTATTCGTCCATTACAATCGTGAGATGATCGAGGAGGCAATGCTATATTTGATCGCCATTATTTGCCCAGCAAAGATCATCGTAACTATACTGTATCCCTAACGGAGCGCAACAGAGCTAACACATGGGACCTCCCTTGATACACCCTCTGTGTTAGATACCAGCTAGGATCCGAAGTCCCGTCATCCTCCGCATGAGAGTTGAACGACCCCCACTACACATATGCAAACACTCCCCACTCTATGTGGTTATTATGGTCTTATGCCAGAGTCTAACCTCGAGGGGGCCCTAAGCAAGACTCGGCGATATCTTGGTGGTTCAGCGATCTCTTTGGCAAAGAGAAAAAGTAGAGGAGGAAGCACTCCATAAAGGGAAAAGTGTCAGTATGGGGTCTCTGACATACAATATATAAAAATGAAATGAAAGAACACTAAGAAGTGTTTTAAATAGAATTTTTGAATAGCAAAGTAGAAATAAATAGTTATGATCGCAAGGAGCTTTTAGAACTAGCGATGTCCTTTTTATTTCAGAATAGCCTTCCAAGGGAGCCCTCATCATCAGCATCAATGGTGTTGTCGACGATGATGTGAGGACAATTATTGATTTGATTCACTCCCTTTGAGCAGCAAGGAACGTCTGCTTCTTCTTTGTATTTTGAAGTGGACGGATCAGAGTGATCATCCTTCAGGAGTAGATCACGTATCTTACCCTACCTCAACAATTTTTGTAGAAGTTTACGAAGAGCTCGACAATTTTCAGTCAAATGCCCACATTTTTGTGAAACTCACAGAATGGATCTGAATCTTTTGATCTTTAATCTGTTGGCTGGTAAGGCCTTTTGAAATTAGCCCTAACCTTTATGATTTGGCTCAATTCATCCATGGCTTTATCTTGCTCGGACTATGTTAAGTCATCATCTTGCTGGTGATGAACCGAAGCTGTTTGCCGAGTTGGTGCTGGCAATAGTAACAATTGTTCTTTGGCACGATCCTGGCCCGGGAAGAGGTGTCAATGACGCTGAAATCTTCTTCCCTTCCTTGAGTAGCAGGGAAAATCTATCCGGGGAGACCTCAGAGGCTGCTTGTAAGAAGAAGAAGAATCTTTCTCTGCAATAAGTTTGGAGACGAAGCTGGGATTGCTTATCTTATCGCGAATGTATGAATTGGCTAAACCCATCAACTCTTAATATCTCCTTAGTGCTCGGACGTTAGCCTCAAACTTGAGTGGCCCTTCACGCAGAATGTGAATAAGAGCCACTCTATACATCTCTTAATCAACGATTTCAATGTCCAAGATTTCTTTCTGAAAATGATCAACAAAATGAGACCAAGTCTCATTCTCTCGCTGCCTGATCTCAAAGAGGGATTTTGGACCGCCGTTTCTCTTTGTAGAGGTAGAAATTCTGAGCAGAAACTCTCTTCGCAAATCAGCAAAGGAAGAGATGGATTGAGGACGTAGTCCATAGAACCAATCCCTCACTTGACCATCAAATGTTGTAACAAAGAGTTTGTATTTTGTAGCATATGAGACTGAGAGCTTTGACTGATTCAATGGCTTGAAGGTGCTTCATTGGATCAGTCTCTCTAGTGTAATTGGGCAACCGCAGCTCTCTGAAGTTAACTTGACTTGGTTCATGTCGAACATTCTCTAAAAAAGGTGACGTCTCTTCTTGCTCTCCTACAGTATAATGAAAAAAGGTGGCATGAGTTGTAGCTACAAAAGGAGTTGGAGAATAGAAGGGAAAAGCTGCTGGAGGGGAGCAAAGGTAGGAGCTGAAGAGTAGGGATGCCTTCCCTGCAAATTTAGAAATCTAGTTGGACTTCCTTGGGCAGCTTCCCGGAAGAAATTTTGACAAGCTATGAACTCATCGTTTTGAGATAGCAAAGGGGCTGCAGGCCCTTGCGAAAAGGTCGGTGGTTAAACAGGAGGATGGACCAGCGGATAAGCTGGTCGATAAACTTGCGGAGTCTCCAATGATGGTGTTGGATTGACTAGAGGAACTGGTACTGCTGCTGATTGCATTTCCAATCGCTGACCGATAGCAGCTAGAGTACGTTTGATTGCTTGAAACTGTTGGGCAATTTCTCTGAGCGATTTCTCCAAGGCTTCCCAGAGAGGATTTTCACTAGGAATTAAAGGAGAAAGATTCTTGGCTGGTTGATGGTCTGACATGAGTAACCGCTGATTTTATCTGTCTGTTCGAGAAATGAAGGCCGCGTATTAACTGTTGATGCGTGAAAACGGAGAGGAGGGCACGCGGGCACCAGCAGCTAGTTGGTGTTTGGTCTCACAGGCGAGGTGAAGAATAAGGTTTCGGGGATAGAGGAGAGGTTGTGTAGGATGCTAGAAACAACAGGGAAGGTTGATCAGGAACTGTCGAGCAGACAGCTACTTTGAAGGTTAGCCTTGCAGGTTAATGCTAAGAGAAGAAATGAGTTGGGAAGAAGAGGGGCTGCTAGCAGCAGCAACATTAGACTTCACCTGCCATGGCTTAAATTCCACTCTTGTGACACACTTTCCCTTCATTATGAATCAGAGTTACAGCTTGAGGTTTCACCTTTATATGGAAAGTAAAAAAAGGTACAAAGGGGGAAGTTGGCGGCTAAGGAAAGAAGAGGCGAGAGGCTAGAGAAGAGTAGGTATGATAGGCCGCCTAGCTTGATGTCTCAGGCCATGCGAGTTGACTGTAGGAGTCATCCCGATCTGTCGGTCAGACTGCGGGTTAGCGCTAGCAGGACTAGGAAGTTATATACACAAGCTTTGTTGCCTTGGTTGTCCAACTCAACTGTGCCTGCTGAATGAGAGGTATGGGGGCCTATTTAAAGGACCGAGGAGGTAACGGTCTTTGTAAAGTTACCCCCGATAGAGCGATAAGTTGAACGAGTAAAGAGGGAGTCCGCCGAGTCCGCACCATGCTGTGCAGATGGACTACTAAGCTGATCCGGTTGTTGGCGGACTAGGATGAGTCTGCTTCTACTGCGCTGAGCGAGACCGCATCAAGATATGCGAGCTGAGGAGAAGCTTACCTGCTGCTGGGAAGCGACCGGAGCAGAGAAGCTGGAGGGGTAGCTGGCGGATTATAGAGAGGATGAGACAGATCGGCAGCTGAGCTGCGATAGTTCTGGCGGAGTGCATAATGAGTCCGCCCAACTTGCGGAGGATGGGTTGAGCAGTCCGCTTTCTGCTGGGGGCTTGTACCACTTGCTTGGCGACATGGCGGGCTGAGAAGGAAGGTTGGGCACTACTGACTGGAGGCCTGGAGGCAGGTCGCCACTGCTGTTTGATGAAGAGAGTCCACCTCATCCTTGCGGGTTGGAGTTGAGTCCGCGTGGTATGGTGCGGTATGGCGTAGAATGGTTGGCCATGTTGTCATCTCTACAGGCGGTCTGAGGCCGAGTCCGCCCATTATTGGCGGATAGGATAGTTGGTAGCCATCTAGATGTGCGGGCTAGAGAGGTGGAGGGAGGAGCAAGTCGACCTCCTTTAGGCAGACTGAATACTGAGTCCACCACCTCATGCTGAATAGAAGGAGCAGGTTGCCCTTTTTGGTGGAGTAAGCTCGTCTCCTATTCGATGGACAGGCTTATAGCGTACTGGCTGGAGACCTGGAGGTAGGTCACTTGGAAATATGGCGGTCTGCGCGGACGGCAATGTGAGTTTTCAATTCTGTTGGACCTGTTGGAAGAGAACTGACATGCGGTTAGCTATTCTATCTGCGCGTCCTGCAGGGGCGAATTGAGGAAGTAGTCTGCAGCCCCTACAGAATGAGCGGCTGGTGCACTACCTAGGCAGTCTGGCTGGTGGATCAACCCTAGCCATACGGCCTGAGCGGACAGAGAAGTCTTTCCGTCCATCATTAAAAAAGAGGGCTGACAGGCCGCAACCTCCAAAGGGAACTAGGAGCAGGCCGCGACTTGCGAGCTGGCTATCTTGGGAGGGATCGCCGATTTCTGGGTTAACAGAGTTGACCGATTGACTTTGGACAGTTGGGCTTGGTCTTGTGGTGATACACACTCATAGGCTCCTTCCGTGCTACGACATAGGCCAATTAGGCTTGGTCCTCGATGCACATATACCCAAGGCTCCTTCTGAGTCATAGTACATAGGGCGCTCCATTTTTGTGTTCTTAGCACTAAGGCGTACAGATGCCTAGGCTAGGTAGTGTGGAGACCAGCCTAATAGTGGAAAGCCCGTTTCACTGTAACAATGTGGACACGATGGATGATGCCTGAGAGGTTAACTACCTGCTTGAAGAAGTGGGAACTACAAGTGTCGATATAGTAGCACGTGTATGTGTGAGCATGGGTGAGTCATCATATTGCATTCATATCATTGCATTACACCGCTTAGTTCCTTGTCATATAAGTTTGTATGGTCACTCTTATATGATGAGTTACTTTCCTATTAAGCTGATCCTTAGCTTCTATGTCTATATGAGAATTTTTATAAGTTGAGTTACTTTCCTATTGTAGAACATATTTAAACTGCTAATAATAGTAGAGTTGCTACCATAGATTGATATACTCACTTTTTGTACATGTTAGATACTCACATATTGATTAGTCTTATACCACCTACTTGTAATACTTCTTACACACATATATATATTATACCCTCTTCCTTTCTCCACCCGGTGCCTAAGAGTCGCCGGGGGAGCGGATGCGATAACCACTTAGTCTTTATGACTAACAGTTATTATGTGTTTCTTTTTGGAAGGAAACCCCACAGATAGAACAGTAACAGGTTATGCAGGAGGGCAGCCAGGCCAAGGTGACAAAGGCCTAATACGATGTTACTATTGTTGTTGTCAGTTACAAATGTGAGTTTTGAGTGACTCATATTGTAGCCCTTAGGGCAGATTTTTATGTACTCTGATTTTATAGAATCTGATGGTGCTTCTTATTATTGATATACTAATTGGACTTTTATACTTGTGTGGATTTTGACTTCTGTTTATATTCTTTATGTTGGGTTGGTATTGATGATATTTGTTTTAGGCAGCAGAATAGGCATCTTGTGGTACAGGTCGACTGTATGTTGGCTCTATCGCAAGGCGGCTGATCTGGGCATAAGACTCCCCTCAATCGTATCTTATATTCCTGGAGGGGGGGGTCTTACAAATGGTATCAGCTTGCAATGATCCAAAACTAAAGAAGTCGTTGAACAATGGTGCCACCCCCGTTCGATTGATAAGTTTCCTGACAAACTGAAATAGCGAAAGAAGTGGTGTGCCCATATATTATTCACACTATGTATGTCCAGTCATTACCATACATTTAGCCAATCTGACCTTAGGTTTGTACCTTTTCGTGTAGATTCTTGCGTGTGTAGAGCCAGTAGCGGGCACTACTCCCCCCTTACGTCAATTCCCAGTTCCAGCAGTCTGAGTTGGGACAGACACTTACGGCAGTCTTAGATGCCTTTTGGTCTCAACAGGCCCCTGTGCAGCTATAGGCCCTGAGATCCAACTGGTTGAGCACATTTAGAGCCCTCTCCCCGCCTGCTTATCTTGGGATGGAGTCGGTTGTACGTAATGAAGAATGGCTCAACACTGTGGGAGAGTTAATGGCTGGAATCAGATGTCCAGCAAATATGGCTGCGACCTTTGTGTTGTCAGTCTTGGAATTGCTTGCGAAGAAGTGGTGGAAGTCCCTCATGGGTTCCACTTTCCAAGGCCGAGTGTACACAAAGATCAGTTTGAATGAGTTTTATGGATCTTTCTTGGAGCATTTCATTCCCTCGACCGCTCAAGATGAGCTTGAAGAAAGATTTCTGTAGTTGAAGAAAGGTCTATGTTCGTGATGGAATATCAAAGGGAGTCTTAGCACCTCGCTAGGTTCGCTGATGCCTACCAGTTGGATGACCATGGTTATGCAATGCGATTTTACAAAGGCTTTCGAGATCCCCTAAGGCAAGCCCTTTTGTTTATAGTGGACTCGTTCTTGGTAGAGATAATAGATATGGCCAAAAGGCTGGAAGCAGATCATTTGGGAGTCCAAGCTAGTGGTAAGAGACCCGCTGAGGGATTAATGGTAGCAGGTTCCAATTATAGAAGGAGGAAGGACAACAGAGGAAGAGAAAACAATAGAGATGAAGTTCACTTCCGTCAGAATTTTAGAATGGAGTGTCCGGCCCCGCAGCCAGCACTACCTCTACCGCAACAACTGTACCTACATCTTAGGGAGCAGTACGAGCGAGTTTGCTTCTAGTACAATCAGTCGGGCCACATCCGATGCTTCGGTGGATATGCTCCCCTGATCTTCCTCCGGCAACCCTACGAGGATGGGGACATGTGCGTGGTCAAGGACGAGGACCAAGGGGAAGGAATCCTGGACCTGCTCGAAAGAAGATGTTTGCGCTGGATATGGCGCAGGAGCGGAATCCTGAGGATGTGATTGCAGGTATATCGTGATTTGGTTAATACATTATAAGAAGTTCTCTTCAATTTCCTAAGTAATGTTAGGAACCTAGCTTTGAGTCACTATAATGTATACTTAGGCACCGTGACTGTTTGTGGGAAACCATCTTATACTCTATTTGATTCATGTTCCACACTCGTTCGTTTCAGAGGCTTTTTTAAAGACCTAGAAGGAGTGCAATACTTCACCGGTTTCATATGGTAAGTACGCCTCCCAGACCCGAGATGACGTCAGCCGCCAAGTATGACCTAGAAGTACATATCGGTGGAAGATTTTTAAACCCTGCAGTGGTGGTGGGAATCCTGGAATTCGACCTCATATTTGGCATGACGTGCTTCTATTGGCATCACGCCAGGATTGATTGCGTGGCAAAGTAAATCATTTTGAGGCGTTGAGACTTTGAGATCATCTTCCAAGGTATTAAGTTCATAACTCGAATTTTGTTATCTTCGATTCAGGCCCTTAAGGCCCATATGAAAGGGTACGAAGTATATATGATATTCTTTGGACTAAAAGAGATGGCGACAGGTGTGAAAGATGTGCAAGTAGTGCGGGACTTCACTGAGGTATTTCCTGAGAAGTTGCAAGGATTACCCCCATATAGAGAGGTGGACTTTCAGATTAAATTAGTATCGGGTACTAATCCTATCTATTAGTGTAACATCCCTCAAGAAAATAAACCCCTAAGAAGGTTTTGTCATGACTAGGTCATGAAAAAACTCTAGGAAGCTCAAAGAGACCATGTGAAGTTAGGCATGAAGGTGAAGATCACCATGGTCTACAAATAACACAATCCAATTACCTAACCTAGGATTTGAATTTAAGGTTGCACCTCGACTATTTGACCCCACCATAACATCCCTAATCTATTAGGGGGTCCCTTGGAACACTTAGAACCCATTGGGGTCAACTAAAGTTGTCAAGTTGACCAAAGTCAACCCTAACCCTAAAATGGTCAAAGTGGCCTATCTAGGGCGAGTGGACCTCCAACTTGCCAAAATGACCCCACCTAGACCTTCCTAATCCTTAAGGGAGTCCAATAGGTCACTAACCACCCATTGGGGTCAACCAAAGTGATCAATTTGACCAAAGTAAAACCTAGGCCAAAATTGGTCAAGCCTACGCATTTTGGATAAATTGGTCCAAATGGGACACCACCATGACCCAACCAACATTGGAGGGTGTCAATAGACTCAAGAAACACCTCTTGGGCCAGTTAACTCATCAATTTGACCAAAGTCAATCCCAAGTCAACACTTGGTCAATATTACCCAAAATGGGTTAATCAAGCCTAAAGCTCAGTCCCTTTGGGCTAAGCCCATTTTTAATGGACCAAATGATGAGCCACCACTGAAATTACTTGGAATGTCACAAAAATTTGGAGGTGGTGACTAGGAGAGAGAAATGGGAGTTTTCCCCCTTAATGGAGAGAGAGAAAGAAGAAAGAGAGGAGTTATTGAGGGATACCATGGGCCACTCCATTCATCTCCCCATTGCCCCCATTCATCTCCCTTGGCTCTTGGGATGAGAATACCATCAATTCTAGCCAACCAACACTAATGGGGGAGCCCAACCACCACGGCTAACCACCCCTTCACCTCCCCTCCCATGAAAAAATATAAATCCCCTGATGGTTAAAAATCGCGGCGCCCCGGGTTATGTTTTGGTTTATTTAAGAAAAAGCGGTGGTTTTATTTATTTAGAAAGGTGGGGCGCGCAGATTTATTTTTATATAAAAAAGGGTTGAAACCGAGTTTTAATGAAAGGGAGGCAAGTGCACCTATCACGTGTAGTACATGATATTCCGATGAGGAATATCGGGGTTGTATTGTTCTTAGGGTCGGTTTGCCTATTTCTACTCTTTCCCTGAATGGACTATTATTTTACCAATATTATTTTGTTGTTGTGTTATATAAAAAAAGGGCGGATATAAATATAAAATGCAGAAAATGAAAGCATAAAAATGAAGGAAGCCGATGAATAAATAGCGCAACGAATATCAAATAGAATTAGAACTAAAATAAACTTTTAATAAAAACAGATCCAAAATTTCAAATTAATTAAGCCGGAGACTTGGCCGTGGAGGTTCCACAAAAATGAGCACACCTATCTCTAGGTAATATCGCCCACCTGAACGCTAAGACTATTCTACCTAACGTTAGTCCGATGAAGGATTCCTCTTAACGCCCGCATTACGCTAAGAACCCCGCTATTGGGTGGGGAACCCAATCCGGTAGAGTTACGCGCCTCCTATCTCGAGGGTAAGTGTGGAACTCTCTTTACCCAAGGGTGATCGGTCCATACGCACGGCCTTTCGGCCACCTGCGTATGGACAACGGAAACAGAGCCCATACATCGATATATGGTCCTACGCGTCGTTAACCCGGGGCAGACCTTAAGTAATTTTAATTAACGAGAAAAAGAGGACCTTTAATAATTTAAAGCGATTTTTCTGTCCCAATGCTCTACGATATTAAGGGCTAAGAGCGGGTAGCCACTCATCGGAATGGGGACAGCTTAATCTAGAAAGTGATAAAAGGAAAGCGAAAAATGAAAGTAGTAAATAAAGCAGTAAATGAAAGCTGAAAAAGAAAGCAGTAAATTGAAAGGCCTACTCAAACGAGTAGGGCGGAAATGAAAGCTGAAAAGAGTGAGACCTACTCAAACGAGAAGGCCAGAAATGAAAGCGATAAATGATAAGTCCCGGCTCAAACGTGTGGGCGGGAAATGAAAGCTGAAAAAGCTATCTCATACACGCACACACTCTACAGAAATTAAAACACACTCACACACTCTACATGAATTAAAATGCACTCACGCACTCTACATGAATTAAAACGCACACACACAAATTCCTACTCAAATGAGTAGGAGGAGAATTGAAAGCGAGACCTACTCAAATGAGTTGGACAAAATAGATGCACACACCCACGCACTCAAGACACGCCATTTAACTCTTAACGAGTAGGCGGGAATAAATGCTCGCACGCACGCACTCTACATTAATTGAAAGAAAGCTATGAAAATTAACTCATACACGCAAGCATAAAAATGAAAAATAGGAAAAACAAAGATACTGAAATATTAAAACAACGACATTTCTACCGCTAGAAAGCGGTAGAAATGCGTAAAAAGAGAAAATCAAAATTAAAGGAGCAAAAAGTTTTGAAAATTAAAATGAAAAGCTAAGTTAGCGGAAAATTAAAACGATAACATTTTCATTCCTATATTTTTATAAAAACGCATAAAAAGTGGAATAAAGCTAAAAAAGAATGAAAAGTTTTACGATCCTATAGAGGCTAAGTTAAAGAAAATAAAAAAAACACTTTTTAAAATGCTTTTATATAATTATAAGAATGAATACAAACATAAAAAGAGAAAACTAAACGTAACAAAGTTCGAAGTACGAAAATAAAAGGCGCAACATAACGTCTAGTAAATTTATAAATCCCTAAGTTAAACTAGTTACTAAAGTTGAAGAAAAACATAAAAGCACAAAAAGAAGAATGAAAAATCACTTAAGGTAGGGCACATAAATGAATTCCAAGCTATGTAAAGAGAGAAAAAACTAACATTTTATTAAATAGAAAAAAAGAGATTACATGAAAGCAAAAACAAACACTAAGGAGGGGGGGGAGAAATTCCCTTACATAGCCTTGCAAAGCATCCAAGTAGCACCTACCCTGAGCAAAATGGCCCAAAAAGTGGTACAAGAGAGCTTTCAGAAAGCTTTTATTTATAGGCACAATTTCAGGTGTGACACGCCCTAGTCACGGGCGTGATGGGGGCGCGTCGGGAAGGGTTATCCGGGGAAGGCAAAATCTGGCGAGCTGGCATCATTCTGGAAGCAGCGAGACGGGACACGTGACTGATACGGGCGTGTCAGTGGTGTGTCGGGGGGCATGACTAGATAGCTGGGTGGAGGAAGTCAATTTGATCTTTGCTGGTTAGAGGCGTTGACTGCCGACATCGACACGGGCGTGTCGGGTCTTCGGACACTGGCAAATTTTGCTCGGGTGGAGAAGGCGTTGAGGGTTGACTAGCGGAAGGCATTGAGTGTCGGGTAGATGACGTTGAGTAGTTGACAGTGTTGAGTGGCTTTGAGTGTTGAATAGTGAAAGTGTTGAGTATCGAGTAGATGATGTTGAGTGTATTCTGTCTCGATGGCGTTGAGTGGCATGACACAGGCATGTCGGGTTCAGACACGGGCATGTCCTCCTCTGTTTGATGAAGGCCGAACGTCGAGCTGGGAGTTGAGGTCAATGATCATCGAGGGCGTGACACGGGTGTGTCGGTCATGGGACACGGGCGTGGCAGGTGATTTTTTTGACTTTTTCTGAAAAAGTTCAGAAAAACAAAATTAACTAAGTTTAGATAAATATTTACAAAAAGAAGAAATTTTTTAAATAAAACAAACTAAAAAAGACAAAACCAAACTAAAATAACGTAATAAAAACATAGAAAAATGCGTATATTTACAACTTATCAAATACTCTCATACTTAAGCTTTTGCTATTCAAGAGCAAAAGTTTGAGATGAACTTATAAGGAATAATAAAAATTCTAAATTTAACTACTGTTTTAAATTAATTATAAGAGAGATCTAAATAAAGATACGGGGTATAAGAGTTAAGTCCAAAAATTATGTAGATGATTTAAATAGGGCAAATGTTTTGGCCAAAAGACTTCTTGATGTAATCAAATAGAAAGCAATAATTGTAATGGTTTGATTAACAAAAATAGTTTAGAATTATATGAACTTTAGCTTATAGGAGTTTTACGAGAAATAATGCAATTTACAAATTATGCTCTCAAAAAGATTTTTGAATTAATTCTAGAGTCGTAAAATTGGCTAAGGGGGTTTGGTGGTTTATGAAGTGGTTTGGATTTTAAGGCGAGGTAATTTTTTCTCGAACCTCAATTTTTTTTTATTATTAGAAAAATGAAATCTTTTTTTCCTAATATGTTTTTTTATTTTTTCAAATTCATAATAAAATTAACCCATTGTATTTGTGTAGGAGTAATGAATTTTATCCTCTTACTCCATAACATATAATCTTTTAATTTTTGGGTGCCTATATTTACGGAATGAAATCCTTTTTAAGTGTAAAATGTTTTTATCATGCCAAGTAGGTCATGATAAACAAGGGGAGAAAAGAAAACTAGATTTTTAATTAAAAGATTTTTTAGAGCAACCTTTATAAATTGTATATTCCAATTTTTCAGAAAGCTAAAAGTAAGCATAATTGAATTTTATAGTTGTTATTTTCTTACATGATACACGTGCTCCTATCTATGAAAAATTAGAATTAGTGCCTAAAATGAGTTCCCTATTTTTAACAAAGCATAATGAATTATTTAAAACATAACCCCGACAATTTAAATTTTTCAATAAATAATTAACAAACGAATAGTGAACAAAAAATTAATAAAATTCAGATATAAATAAACTCAAATCAAAATTTTTCGATGGAAAGAAAATTAAGAAAGGTATATTTGATTTATTTATTTTATAAAAAATATTTGTTTTTTGGAATTTTTAAAAGTTATTATATTTTTTTGTGTTTTGAGTATTATCCATCTTTTTTTTGGATTTTTAGAGTTATTCTATTTTTTTTTCTGATTTTCAAGATTTTTTTTTCTTTTTTTCTTTTGATTTTTTTAGTTATTTAAGAGAATGAGGGAAGAAAGAGGTCTTATTTAAAAAACAATAGGGAAAAAGAAGAGGGAAGAGAATAAAAAAAATATAATTACAAAGTAAAAATGAAACATGGTCCCCCGCGAACACACTCTTATTTAGGTGGTTGGTTCGGTGAGTCGAACATCGTGGAGCGATATTTCTTCATATTATATATTTTTGAGTTTTTAATTATAAAAGTATGAAATTTTTTGGAGTTTTTAATTTTTGCAAAAAATTTTTGTATTCTTGATTTGGTCTAGAAAAATAAAAGTACAGTAAATAAATAAAACAAAAGGCAAGAAAACACCAACATACTTAAGTCCAACATTGTCCCCAATGTTGCACTAAGTATGAGGAATAAGATTTATATATAAATGCAGATATGTTCAAATAAAGAAAAAGATAGGGGGCGGAGGAAACTTCCCTGAAACGCGTTCGAGGAGGCCGGTTAAGGATAATCCTACAAAAATTAGAAGAAGTAGCAAAAATATAACAGAAAAAATGAAAAAGATAAATTCGGCGAAAAGTGTGCGGGTGATAGGGGGTAAGTGAGTGTGACTCGTAAGCTAACGTCTTAGCTATATGAGTGTGACAGATATGCGTTCCCTAACACTCACAATAGTGAAGTGCATAGAAGCGACAAAATAAATATATAATTTTTAGTTTTTAGTGTTTTTAGAGTTTTTTAGTTTTTTATGAGTCTTATAGTTTTTTTGATTTTTTAGATTTTTAAGTTTTTTAGTTTTTGATTTTTAAGGTTTTTAAGTTTTTAAGTTTTAGATTTTTTTTTAAATTTTTAAGTATTTATTATTATTATTAGTATTATTATTATTATTATCATTAATAAAATTTTTTTGGTTGGCCATTTTCTTTTTAATATAAATAGAAATAAAAGGTAAAATTAATAGTTTTAAGGAATTCAAAATAGTAAATCGAAAACTTTCCCTGGCAACGGCGCCAAAAACTTGATGGTTAAAACTCGCGGCGCCCCGAGTTGTGTTTTACATTATTAAAGAAAAAACGGTGGTTTTATTTATTTAGAAAGGCGGGGAGGGCAGATTTATTTTTATATAAAAGGGGTTGAAACTGAGTTTTAACAAAAGGGAGGAAAGTGCACCTATCGCGTGTAGTACAGGATATTCCGGTGAGGAATATCAGGGTCGTATTGTTCTCGGGGTCGGTTTGCCTATTTCTACTCTTTTCCTGAATGGACTTTTATTTTACCAATAATATTTTGTTGTTGTGTTATACAAAAAAAGGGTGGATATAAATATTAAATGCAGAAAATGAAAGCATAAAAAATGAAGGAAGCCGATGAATAAATAGCGCGATAAATATCAAATAGAATTCGAACTAAAATAAAGTTTTAATAAAAAGAGATCCTAAATTTAAAATTAATGAAGGCAGAGACTTGGCCGTGGAGGTTCCACAAAAATGACCACACCTATCTCTAAGTAATATCGCGCACCTGAACGCTAAGAATATTCGACCGAATGTAAGTCCAATAAAGGATTCCTCTTAACGCCCGCATTACATTAAGAACCTCGCTATTGGGTGGGGAACCCAATCCGGTAGAGTTGCGCGCCTCCTCTCTCAAGGGTAAGTGTGGAACAATCTTTACCCACGGGTGATCGGTCCATATGCATGGATTCTCGGCCACCTGTGTATGGACAATGGAAATAGAGCTCACACATCGATATGTGGTACTACGCGTCGTTAACCCGGGGCAAACCTTATGTGATTTTAATTAACGTGAAAAAGAGGACCTTTAATTATTTAAAGAGATTTTTCTGTCCCAATGCTCTTCGATATTGAAGGCTAAGAGCGGTTAGCCACTCATCGGAATGGGGACGGCTAAAGCTAGAAAGCGATAAAAAGAAAGCGGAAAATGAAAGCAGTAAATGAAAGCTAAAAATGAAATCAGTAAATTACAAGGCCTACTCAAACGAGTAGAGCAGAAATGAAAGCTGAAAAGTGCGAGACCTACTCAAACTAGTAGGCCGGAAATGAAAGCGATAAATGAAAAGTCCCGGCTCAAACGAGTGGGTGGGAAATGAAAGCTGAAAAAGCCATCATATACACGCACGCACTCTACAGAAATTAAAACACACTCACGAACTCTACATGAATTAAAACACACTCACGCACTCTACATGAATTAAAACGCACACACACAAATTCCTACTCAAATGAGTAGGAGGAGAATTGAAAGCGAGTCCTACTCAAACGAGTAGGATAAAATAGATACACACACCCACGCACTCAAAACACGCCATTTAACTCTTAACGAGTAGGCAAAAATAAATGCTCGCACGCACGCACTCTACATAAATTGAAAGAAAGCTAAGAAAATTAACTCATACACGCACACACACAAATGAAAAATAAGAAAAACAAAGAGACTGAAATATTAAAACAACGACATTTCTACTGGTAGAAAGCGGTAGAAATGAGTAAAAAGAGAAAATAAAAATTAAAGGAGTAAAAAATTTTGAAAATTAAAATGAAAAGCTAAGTTAGCGGAAAATAAAAACGATAACATTTTCATTCTTATATTTTTATAATAACGCATAAAAAGTTGAAATAAAGCTAAAAAAGAACGAAAAGTTTTACGATCCTATAGAGGCAAAGTTAAAGAAAATAAAAACAATACTTTTTAAAATGCTTTTATATAATTATAAGAATGAATACAAACATAAAAAGAGAAAACTAAATGTAACAAAGTCCGATGTACGAAAATAAAACGCGCAGCATAACGGCTAGTAAATTTAAAAATCCCTAAGTTAAACTAGTTACCAAAGTTGAAGAAAAACATAAAAGCACAAAAATGAGAACGAAAACCACTTAAGGTAGGGCACATAAATGAATTCCAAGTTATGCAAAGAGAGAAAAAACTAACATTTTATTAAATGAAAAAAAAAGAGATTACATGAAAGCAAAAAACAAACACTAAGGATGGGGGGGGGAGAAATTCCTTACATAGCCTTGCAAAGCATCCAAGCAGCACCTACCCTAAGAAAAATGGCCCAAAAAGTTGAACATGAGAGCTTTTAGAAATCTTTTATTTATAGGAAAAATTTCAGGTGTGACACGCCCTAGTCACGGGCGTGACGGGGTGGGGTGGGGTGTGTCGGGAAGGGTTATCCAACGAAGGCAAAATCTGGCGAGCTGGCTTCGTTCTGGAAGCACCGGGACGACACACGTGACCACACGGGCGTGTCGGGGGCGTAACTAGACAGCTGGGTGGAGGAAGTCAATTTTATCTTTGCTGGCTGGAGGTGTTGATTACCGACATCGACAAGATCGTGTCGGGTCTTCTGACACTGGCGTGTCGTGCTCGGGTGGAGAAGGCGTTGAGTGTTGACTAACGGGAGGCGTTGAGTGTCAAGTAGATGGCGTTGAGTAGCTAACAAAGTTGAGTGGCTTTGAGTGTTGAATAGTGAAAGCGTTTAGTATCGACTAGATGACGTTGAGTGCGTTTTGTCTCGATGGCATTGAGTGGCGTGACACGGACGTGTCGGGTTCGGACACAAGCTTGTCCTCCTCTAGTTGATGAAGGTCGAATGTCGAGCTTGGAGTTGAGGTTAATGATCATCGAGGGCGTGACACGGGCGTGTCGATCATGGGACACGGGCGTGGCAAGTGATTTTTTTGACTTTTTCTAAAAAAATTCAGAAAAACAAAATTAACTAAGTTTATATAAATATTTACAAAAAGAAGCAAATTTTTAAATAAAGCAAACTAAAAAAGACAAAACTAAACGAAAATAACATAACAAAAACATAGAAAAATGTGTATATTTACATCTTATCAAATACCCCCATACTTAAGCTTTTGCTATTCTAGAGCAAAAGTTGGAGAAGAACTTATAAAGAATAATAAAAATTTTAAATTTAGATACCATTTTAAATTAATTATAAGAGAGATCTAAATAAATATACGGGGTATAAGAGTTAAGTCCTAAAATTATGTAGATGATTTAAATAGGGCAAAAGTTTTGGACAAAAGACATCTTGATGTGATCAAATAGAAAGCAATAATTGTAATGGTTAGATTAACAAAAATAGTTTGGAATTATATGAACTTTAGCTTATAGGAGTTTTATGGGAAATAATGCAATTTACAAATTATGCTCTCAAAAAGATTTTTAAATTAATTCTAAAGTCGTAAAATTGGCTAAGGGGGTTTGGCTGTTTATGAAGTGGTTTGGATTTTGAGGCAAGGTAATTTTTTCTCGAACCTCTATTTTTCTCTTTTTGGATTATAAGGAAAATGAAATCTTATTTTCCTAATGTGATTTTTTATTTTTTCAACTTCATAATAAAATTAACCCAATGTATATGTGTAGGAGTAATGAATTTTATCTTCTTAATCCGTAACATATAATCTTTTAATTTTTGGGTACCTATGTTTACGGAATGAAATCTTATTCACATTGATATAGAATCTTTTTAAGTGTAAAATGTTTTTATCATGCCAAGTAGGTCATGATAAATAAGGGGAGAAAAGAAAACTAGATTTTTAATTAAAAAGTTTTTGAGTGCAACCTTTATAAATTATACGTTCCAATTTTTCAGAAATCTAAAAGTAACCATAATTGAATTCTATAGTCGTTATTTTCTAACATGATACACGTGCTCCTATCTATGAAAAATTAGAAGTAGTGTCTAAAACGAGTTCGTTATTTTTAACAAAGCATAATTAATTCTTTAAAACATAACCCCGGCTATTTAAATTTTTTAATCAATAATAAACAAACGAATAGTGAACCAAGAATTAATAAAATTCACATATAAATAAACTCAAATAAAAATTTTTGGATAGCAAGAAAATTAAGAATGGTATATTTGATTTATTTGTTTTATAAAATATATATTTTTTGAATTTTTTAAAGTTATTATCTTTTTTTATGTTTTGATTATTATCTAACTTTTTTTTTGGATTTTTAGAGTTATTCACTTTTTTTGGATTTTCAAAATATAAATTTTTTCGATTTTTTAAGTTTTTTAAGAGAATGAGGGATGAAAGAGGTGTTATTTTTAAAAAAATGATGGAAAAAGAAGAGGGAAGAGAATAATAAAAAAAATTACAATGTAAAAAAGAAACATTATCGCCTGCGAACAGACTCTTATTTAGGTAGTTGGTTCGATGAGTCGAACGTCGTGGAGCGATATTTCTTCATATTATATATTTTTGAGTTTTTAATTCTAAAAGTATGAAAATTTTTGGAGTTTTTAATTTTTACAAATTTTTTTGGTATTTTTGATTTTGTTCAGAAAAATAAAAGGACAGTAAATAAATAAAACAAAAAGCAAGAAAATACCTCCATACTTAAGTCCAATATTGTCCCCAATATTGCACTAAGTACGAGGAATAAGATATATATAAAGATGCAGATATGTACAAATAAAGAAAAAGATATGGGGCGGAGGAAACTTCCCTGAAACGCATTCGGGGAGGCTGGTTAAGGATAACCCTGATAAAATTAGAAGAAGTAGCAAAAATATAACAGAAAAAATAAAAACGTTAAATTCGGCGAAAAGTGTGTGGGTGATAGGGGCAAGTGAGTATGATTCGTAAACTAACGACGTAGCTATATGAGTGTGACATATATGCGTTCCCCTAGCGCTCACAAAGTGAAGCACGTCGAATCGACAAAATAAATATATAATTTTTAGTTTTTAGTGTTTTTAGTGTTTATTTGTTTTTTATAAGTCTTATAGTTTTTTTAATTTTCTAGTTTTTTTTATTTTTAGATTTTTAAGTTTTTTAGTTTTTTAATTTTAAGGTTTTTAAGTTATTAAGTTTTTGATTTTTTTTAAATTTTTAAGTATTTATTATTATTATTATTATTAATATATTTTTTTTGTTTGGCCATTTTCTTTTTAATATAAATAGAAATAAGAGGTAAAATTAATTGTTTTCAGGAATTCAAAATAGTAAATCGAAAACTGTCTCCGACAACGCTGCCATAAACTTGATGGTTAAAACTCGCGGCGCCCCAGGTTGTGTTTTGGTTTATGAAAGAAAAAGCGGTGGTGGTTTTATTTATTTATAAAGGCTGGGAGCGCAGATTTATTTTTATATAAAAAAGGGGTTGAAACCGAGTTTTAATGAAAGAAAGGCAAGTGCACCTATCGCGTGAAGTACAAGATATTCTGGTGAGGAATATCGAGGTCGGTTTGCCTATTTCTACTCTTTCCCTTAATGGACTATTATTTTACCAATAATATTTTGTTATTGTGTTATATAAAAAAAAGGGCGGATATAAATGTAAAATGCATAAAATTAAAGCATAAAAATGAAGGAAGCCGATGAATAAATAGCGCGATGAATATCAAAAAGAATTCGAACTAAAATAAACTTTTAATAAAAAGAGATTCAGAAATTCTAATTAATTAAGGCGGAGACTTGGCCGTGGAGGTTCCACAAAAATGAGCACACCTATCTCTAGGTAATATTGCTCACCTGAACGCTAAGACTATTCAACCGAACATTACTCTAATGAAGGATTCCTCTTAACGCCCGCATTATGCTAAGAACCTCACTATTGGGTGGGGAACCCAATCTGGTAAAGTTACACGCCTCCTCTCTCGAGGGTAAGTGTGGAACTCTCTTTACCCAAGGGTGATCGGTCCATATGCACGGCCTCTCGACCACCTGTGTATGGACAACGAAAATAGAGCCCACACATCGATATGTGGTCCTACGTGTCGTTAACCCGGGGCAAACCTTAAGTAATTTTAATTAATGAGAAAAAGAGGACCTTTAATTATTTAAAGCGATTTTTTCTGTTCCAATGCTCTTCGATATTGAGGGCTAAGAGCGGTTAGCCACTAATTGGAATGGGGACTGCTTAAGCTAGAAAGAGATAAAAGGAAAGAGGAAAATGAAAGCAGAAAATAAAGCAGAAAATGAAAGCAGAAAAAGAAAGCAGTAAATTGCAAGGCCTGCTCAAATGAGTAAAGTAAAAATGAAAGCTGAAAAGTGCGAGACCTACTCAAACGAGTAGGCCGAAAATGAAAGCGATAAATGACAAGTACCGGCTCAAACGAGTGGGTGGGAAATGAAAGCTGAAAAAGCTATCTCATACACGCATGCACTCTATAGAAATTAAAACACACAAACATACTCTACATGAATTAAAATTCACTCACGAACTCTGCATGAATTAAAACGCGCACACATAAATTACTACTCAAATGAGAAGGAGGAGAATTGAAAGCGAGTCCTACTCAAACGAGTAGGACAAAATAGATGCACACACCCACACACTTAAAACACGCAAGTTAACTCTTAACGATTAGGGGGAAATAAATGCTCGCACGCATGCACTCTACATAAATTGAAAGAAAGCTATGAAAATTAACTCATACACGCACGCACGCAAATGAAAAATAAGAAAAACAAAGAGACTGAAATATTAAAATAACGACATTTCTATCGCTAGAATGCGATAGAAATGCGTAAAAAGAGAAAATAAAAATTAATGGAGCAAAAAGTTTTGAAAATTAAAATGAAAAGCTAAGTTAGCGGAAAATTAAAGCGATAACGTTTTTGATGACGACGGTCTTCGCGAACGCCGCGACGCTTCTTCGTCAACGCCGTGACGCTCCTTCTCCAACGCTGCTTCATATTTTGCACGACGTCTGCTGGCACCATTTTAAATAAAATATATAATTATAAATTAAAATTATAATTATATATTTTATTATTTATCTTTTATCATTTATAGCAATTTCTATTTAAGCAATGTTTTAATTTAAGCAATCTTATTATTATATTTTTATTCTTGTAATTATGATGGATACTTATAACCATCATATATTTGCTTCCATTTTCATGCATTTTAATTTTGGAATTGTTTTTATTTTGTTCTAAATATGTATGGAGGAGATTGAGTGGTGTAAGGCTATATATAGCCATGTTTTGTTTGATTAAGTATTGAAAGAATGAAAAATTGAAAAAACCTAGAGATTCTTGAGAGAATTTTCCTCCCCCCCCTCTTTGGCAAATTTCGGCCAACCCCTCTCTCCCTCTCTCTACCTTGGCCGCCGGCCACTCCCTCCCCTTTCTTCTCAATCTCGGCTACCTCTTTTCTCCCTTCTCCTTCTCCTCCTCAATATTCTCCCTCACCTCCACCACCCCAACCCAAGCCCACTTTTACTTCCCCAAAAAAATATCGGCCTACCTTTTCCCTCCAAGCCGCAGGCCACCACCACCCCCTTAGGGCTCGGCCAAGTCCAAAGCCGCCACCTCCTCTCCCTCTTTAATCTCTCTTAGCCACCTCCTCTATTTCCTCCCCCTTGGCAATATTCGGCCTTCTCCTCCCTCTCCCTTTCTTTGTTTTCTTCTCCCTCCTTCATATCTTCCTCTTCCTCTAGCTACCCGAGCCCTCCTCTTCCTCTACGAAGAAAACCGACCCCTTCCACCCAACAAGCCAAAATCGGCCTCCTCCCTTCATCATAATCCGAGCCCCCCACACCTCCTCCCCATATAACAATTAGAAGTTTTCAAGAAAATCTCTCTTCTAAACCATGGGCCTGCATCAATTTGGTATCAGAGGGAGGTTCATGTCAATTTTCTAATTGGCACCCTCCAACTTTTATGGCAAGACTTGCCCCAATGTTGCTGCTTTCTTTTGACTGTTCCCGCATCACGGGCCACTCATCAGAGATGAGTTATTTTAAGTGTGGGAGAATTGATGATGACGCTCTTCGCCAACGCCTCGACGCTTCTTCGTCAATACCGTGACGCTCCTTCGCCAACTCCGCTTCATATTTTGCACGACGTCTGTCGGCACCATTTTAAATAAAATATATAATTATAAATTAAAATTAAAATTATATATTTTATTATTTTTCTTTTATCATTTATAGCAATTTCTATTTAAGCAATGTTTTAATTTAAGCAATCTTATTATTATATTTTTATTCTTGTAATTATGATGGATACTTATAACCATCATATATCTGCTTCCATTTTCATGCATTTTAATTTTGGAATTGTTTTTATTTTGTTCTAAATATGAATGGAGGAGATTGAGTGGTGTAAGGCTATATATAGCCATGTTTTGTTTGATTAAGTATTGAAAGAATGAAAAATTGAAAAAAACCTAGAGATTCTGGAGAGAATTTTCCTCCCCCCCCCCCACTTTGGCAAATTTCGGCCAACCCCTCTCTCCCTCTCTCTACCTTGGCCGTCGGCCACTCCCTCACCTTTCTTCTCAATCTCGGCTACCTCTTTTCTCCCTTTTCCTTCTCCTCCTCAATATTCTCCCTCACCTCCACCACCCCAACCCAAGCCCACTTTTACTTCCCCAAAAAAATATCGGCCTCCCTTTTCCCTCCAAGCCGCCGGCCACCACCACCCCCTTAGGGCTCAGCCAAGTCCAAAGCCGCCACCTCCTCTCCCTCTTTAATCTCTCTCAGCCACCTCCTCTCTTTCCTCCCCCTTGGAAATATTCGGCCTTCTCCTCCCTCTCCCCTTTCTTGGTTTTCTTCTCCCTCCTTCATATCTTCCTCTTCCTCTAGCTACCAGAGCCCTCCTCTTCCTCTACGAAGAAAACCGACCCCTTCCACCCAACAAGCCAAAACCGGCCTCCTCCCTTCATCACAATCCGAGCCCCCCACACCTCCTCCCCATATAACTGTTGGACGTTTTCAAGAAAATATCTCTTCTAAAGCATGGTCCTGCATCAGTTTTCATTCTTATATTTTTATAAAAACGCATAAAAAGTGGAAATAAAGCTAAAAAAGAACGAAAAGTTTTACGATCCTATAGAGGCTAAGTTAAAGAAAATAAAAACAATACTTTTTAAAGCGCTTTTATATAATTATAAGAATGAATACAAACATAAAAAGTGAAAACTAAATGTAACATAGTGCGATGTACGAAAATAAAACGCGCAACATAACGGCTAGTAAATTTATAAATCCTTAAGTTAAACTAGTTACCAAAGTTGAAGAAAAACATAAAAGCACAAAAAGGAGAACGAAAAATCACTTAATCTAGGGAACATAAATGAATTCCAAGATATGCAATGAGAGAAAAAACTAACATTTTATTAAATAGAAAAAAAAGAGATTACATTTAAGCAAAAAGAAACACTAAGGAGGGGGGGGGGAGAAATTCCCTTACATAGCCTTGCAAAGCATCCAAGCAGCAGCTACCCTAAGAAAAATGGCCCAAAAAGTGGAACAAGAGAGCTTTCAGAAAGCTTTTATTTATAGGCAAAATTTCTTGTGTGACACGCCCTAGTCACGGGTGTGACGGGGGGCGTATCAGGAAGGGTTATCCGGGGAAGACGAAATCTGGCGAGCTAGAATCATTCTGGAAGCTGCGAGGCGGGACGCGTGACCGACACGGGCGTGTCAAGGGCGTGTCGAGGGGCGTGACTAGACAGCTGGGTGGAGGAAGTCAATTTGATCTTTGCTGGCTAGAGGCGTTTACTGCCGACATCAATACAGGCGTGTCGTGCTCGGGTGGAGAATGCGTTGAGTGTTGACTGGTGGGAGGCGTTGAGTGTCGAGTAGATGGCGTTGAGTGGCTTACAACATTGAGTGGATTTGAGTGTTGAACAGTGAAAGCGTTGAGTATCGAGTAGATGGCGTTGAGTGCGTTCTATCTCGATGGCATTGAGTGGTGTGACACGGGCGTGTCAGGTTTGGGCACGGGCGTGTCCTGCTCTGGTTGATGAAGGTCGAACGTCGAGCTGGGAGTTGAGTTCAATGATCGTTGAGGGCGTGACATGGGTGTGTCGGTCATGGGACACGGGCATGGCAGGTGATTTTTTTGACTTTTTCTGAAAAATTTAAGATAAACAAAATTAACTAAGTTTAGATAAATATTTACAAAAAGAAGAAAATTATTAAATAAAACAAACTAAAAAAGACAAAACAAAACTAAAATAAAATAATAAAAACACAGAAAAATGCGTATATTTACAACTTATCCTCCCCCCTATATAACCCCCATTCCCTCTTTTGGCAAACCCATCACCTTCAAAACGTTCATATCAGTCAAAATGATGTATTGGATCAATGGTATTGGTGGAGGATCGAGGAATCAAGCAAGCTCATCGGAGGGGAGATACGTCACGGCCAACTGCCGTCACCATCGTCGTCGAACCCCAAAAAGGTCCACTTCTCCTCCTCTCCCCTTGTTCTAGAATGCTAGATCAATTCGTAGATAAATCGGGCTATACTGAGCCCGATCCGGTAATAAAAATTGGAGATTTTCTGAAAAATCGTGTTGGCAGGTTCGCCGGAAACCACCACCTCCGGTGGCCAAACCTCCGCCGAGCGATAGCCACCACCTCGACGGAGGTGGTGGTGGATGTGGCCGGCCAGGGAGGTGGCTGGGTGGCCGGTGTTTGGCTTCGGAAGAAGCTACAGGACATTGGCATTTTACGTCTTTGTTGCAGAAGAAGATTAACAAAACTTATAAAATATTATCATATTGAAAGTCTTGTTTTCAAGGCTTGCTAAACACCTAGAGAGGGGGGGGGGGTGAATATGTATTTGTCTCTATTTAAATTTGCTAACTTGTTACCAGATTTCAGTGCTTGTGATTAGGTTAGTTATCAGCTTTCAAGAAAATTCACAGATGACACAACAATTTTATAGTTGTTCCCAAATCTTAGGTACATCCACAGTCCCTCTACGCCTATCTAACAGTGTGCTAGATATGGCTCTCCCTCTAGAACTCAATTACTTAATAGCTTACGCCACAGATCTCGCAGGACCACATAGGTCACATAGATCTATAACTTAGGCACTAAGACAAACCTGGTCACAAAGACCTTTCATCCGGCACAAAGCCAATCCAGGTCACAAAGACCTTAGCCTTTATAATACAGGCATACAACTCCAGACTCACAAAGAATCTAAACTAAAGAACAAGAAATGTTGTATGATTAGACACTGATGAGTTCCATTTATATAGGGTTTTGCGGACTCATCTGGGCAGGTTTTCATGACTTTGCACTTAACTTTTCGGTTGTTTTCATTGATATTTTGTTCCTACTGCGTTTCACGTTTAGTTCACTTTTCTAGCCCGAGGGTGCGCAATTACAAATTCGATTGCTGGGGGGGAATGTACTTGGTGCTCCCCAGGGCTTGTTCCAATTATTTTTATTACATTTGGTTGATTGCTGGAGGGTCCTACTGTGTGAGTTTTTATTGTGTGCAGGAGGTAAGTTTTCCCCTCTTCAAAATTCTGATTTGTGGAAAACGTACGGTCGTGTGTTTTCTTGTCAAACGGTTTGTTTCCATCGTGCATTTTCTATAGATCATTTTGGAAGATTGACCAGCCCGTGTGATTGCTTCACGCACGGTTTCTTCAGAACTGTGCGCGAAGTAAACGAACAGTTTTCCTGTAGCCTTTTTGTTTTACTCCGTTCTGTGGTTGGTCGTGCGTTTTCCTTCATGCACGGGCGGAAGCGCCCGTGCGCGAGTAAAATGCATGATTCCAACCGGTTGCCTGCGTTTTGAGCACTCTGTCGTTACCCGTGTGATTTCCTTAGCGCACGGGCAGAATCGCCCGTGCGTGAGTAAAATGCATGGGTCAACGCTTCTTCTTCCTCAGGCATTTTCTAGAGATTATTATCGCACGGTTCACACACGGTCGTGTGCCAGACCGTGCGTGACCATTTTTGTGGACTTTTACTATTTAAGGCGCAGATTTCTTCTGGACCGGCTATCTCTGTTTGCCCTCGCCATTTCCGCCCCTTTGAGCGGGAACTCGTCCCTCCAACCATCTCTTTCTCTCACCTCATTGGAGGGTTGATCCGGCCACCCATTCTCCTCCAAAGAGCTTGCTAAAGATTTGTCTCCGACCTCCATCGCCATTGCCGACCTCCAAGATACTTTTTGAGCTCTTAGTTGTAGAACTTGTGGAGCATTTCACTCTGATTCGAATCAGCGACCACAACACAAAGAAGACGGGTGTGAAGAAGGAAGTGACAGCCTTTCGGGATCCCGAATACCTTCTAAAGACCGAGCTAGGACGAGGCTCGACAACCCTCGCTTCCGACCGTGAATCTTGGAGAGCCTTCTAGTGCTTGGTTGTGTTTCTCCCCCTCTTTTCTCAGATTTGTTTTAACCTGATCTTGTGCAAGTATGCTTGTGGTTTGATAACCATGTTTTGTTCAAGGTCTTGCTATGGTTTTGTGTGGTAATTTCTTGATTATGATGAGTGTTGATGAGCTTCATCTTTGTTAGATAAAGCTGTGTTTGAGCCGTTCTAGCGACTGCTAGAAGTGCGCATTGCGACGAGGTGTTTGCGAACTTCGATAGTTGGTTCGTCTCCGCTATTACTCTTTGGAGTAATTCAACCTGGCGACGCGGTGACGGTGACCCGCACAAGATTAATGTTGCTTAGTGTAGGAAACCCAAAATCAAACCTCTTGTTTTTTAATAACACTTTCATTCATCTCTCTGAAAGCGAAATCCAAGCCCCCCACTTGCACTCTGCGTGAGATCGATACTTGGGGAAGCTACTCCTCACTTTTATTACTTGGCCGTGAATGGTAATCTTACTGCCAGCGCATCAAGTTTTTGGCGCCGTTGCCGGGGATTGCAACTGTTGTGTGGATTTTGTTTCTTTTGGGAAAGTTTGTGAGTGTTTTGGTATTTTTAGTGTTTTCTTTTTGTGAGTGTTGTATGGTGGATCTGATCCCTAGTGGAAGGGGAGGAGATTTGGGTGTTGATCGAGAAGAGCTCGCGTGCCTGCTGCTGAGGCTGAGGGAAGGATGGATGACTTGGGCCATGTGGGAAATGGCCAAGGGGAACGAATCATTGAGAACCAGGATGTGGCCCAGCCTCGCATTAGGACAATGTGGGATTTCACTACCCCTATAGTGGGGACTACTTATCTAGGGTTCGGGCCAGCCATAGTCAATAATCATTTTGAGATCAAGCCTGTGATTTTAAATATGATTCGGAACAATACACATTACTTGGGTCTGCCGAGCGAGGATCCTCAATATATTTGGCTGAGTTTTCTGAGATATGCGATACTTTCCGCTATGCGGGCATTGCGAATGACGTTGTGAAACTAAAGTTGTTCCCTTTTTCACTAAGGGATAGGGCCAAGATGTGGCTGCATACAACCGCGCCTTGCACCGCTGCCACCTGGGAAGCTTTATCGTCCATGTTTTTTTGCTAAGTTTCATCCTGTTGATAAAATTGTTAATGCTCGCAGGGAAATAGCCACGTTCAAATAGTTGGATCAAGAAACTCCTTCTGATGCATGGGAAAGATTTTTCGACCTGCAGCACCGTTGTCCTCAATACGACTGTGATCCTAGGAATTTAGTGGTGATATTTTATTTTGCCATTGAGCCAAATTTCAGGGTAATGATCTATTCGGCGGTGGGTGGCACGATCATGAACTTATCTCCTGAGTAAGCATTGAGATTACTCAAAAACACGACCTCCCATATCATGTACTAGATAGCAGGCAGGAATGCCCCTAGAGGGGCGAGAAATTTATTTGATGTTGAAAGTCCACCTAGTGTCAACTACTTACACCTATGGGGGGGATAGGTGTCTTTGGAGCATATTTGCGGAATTAAAGTTTTACCTGCACAAGAAAATAAAACAACACAGCACAGAAAGTACACTAGCAATTTATAGTGGTTCCCCGATTTGGGTACGTCCACTTTCCCCCTTCGACCTATCTCCCAACCAGGGACGACTCAGTCACTTCACCAACAGGATTGAAATCCAATCCTTGCACTAATGGAAGGAACCCTTCCACACGTAGGAGTCAACACTCCCACAACACGGGTTGCACCCAACCCTACAACTAGAGACCAATCGGTCCTTCACAATGAAAGAGAAAATGAAAAAAGCTTGTAAGAAATACAAACAACGTGAAGATCCAGGTGTCCCTTTTCGTTAGACTACTTGTTCTTGTAGGCAATGAAAAGTCCACAACTCTAGATCTTTCTTGGAGAGAATCTTCTCTAGATCGACGGCTTCAACAAGAGAGGCGGTGATACTATGTAGATCCAATCTTCTTAGCAAAGTCGGCAAGGTCTTCCAACGGTCACACTAGGATCGATCGTCTCGATCGATTCGGATGGGGAAGGTTTCCCGATCACAAATCAAGAGACAAAAGATCTCTGGATAGACGCGTGAGACGCTGTGCCCGACTAGGCTTCTGTCACCGGGAGAGGTAACGAAAACCCTGATCAACGGTGGTGAGCAACTAGCGAGAGGCGGAGAAGGTCGGCCGAGCTCGCTTCCGATCTAGGGCTTGACGGCGGCTTGTTTTTCTTCGATCTGTAATCCGTCCTTTACTATTCACAAATACAGAGTATTTATACACTAGGTCAAGAGATGACCGTTGTGGGCACCACCAGCAGTAAGACCAAAGTCCGGTTCAAAATCCCGCAGATGTCGTGGACCGGTTTAGACAGAGTCGGAAAAATACCCAAGTCAAATTCGGCGAGAATCGTGGGTGATTCTCGACGAATCGGCGAGAATCACTTACGATTCTCGCCGAATTCTACTTAGAGAATTCTGGCTGCACAGGTTATAGAGGTCGGGGAGAATCGGTGGGAATCACCTTGGATTCTCGCCGACTCGTCGAGAATGCAAAGTCATTCTCGACGAATCGGCGAGAATCACTTGGTGATTCTCGACGATTCTGCCTTAGATGATTTTTCTGACTGCGTTGAGACAGCCGGCCCAACCTGACAAGAATCAACTAGTGATTCTCGATGACTCGTCGAGAATCACTGGTGATTCTCGACGAATCGGTGAGAATCACTTAGTGATTCTCGACGATTTACACTTAGACGATTCTCGCCATTCAACCCGTGAGATGGTCTTTGGCCCATCCTTGCTCCTTGTCTGCTCTTGCTTTATCATAGCCCTGTACTTGAAATTAAGTACACCCTAATATAGAGAGTACATGTAGGCCAACACACTGATCTGCTCAACGAGGGATTACGTTGCACAGACCCGTGTATATTGACCCACTGCACCCTGACATTAGTGTGTACTTAGCATGGAATAACTGCAA
Organism: Platanthera zijinensis; assembly: GCA_039513925.1. Classification (NCBI taxonomy): domain Eukaryota; kingdom Viridiplantae; phylum Streptophyta; class Magnoliopsida; order Asparagales; family Orchidaceae; genus Platanthera; species Platanthera zijinensis. The sequence continues at coordinate 68,998,090 of CM077092.1, read as the reverse complement.
GCACAACTAGAAGAAATTCATCAAATACATAGTGAATTCATCTTAGCTTTGATAGGAGGCTTCCTCAAATCCAGGTAATTGTGGATACAATACCCAACAATCTCCCCTATTTGACGAAGCCAAAATCCTACTAAGCTAAGATGAATTTCAACATTCCAGATAAAATATGCATAAACCAGAAGAGTGAACAACAAACGTAATCATACCAATGTGAGAGTCAATTAATAAACCACACAAATTAATATATAAATGTGAATATCCACACATAAATGTTCATAGTTTACTTAATAAAAAGTTTAAATGAGATAACCACAAGAGCTAACATCCTACAGATCTTTGTCCTTAACTATGTCTTCTTTGAGTTATTGAGCTAAGAATTTTTTGCTTTGTCGCTCAAAATACTCCTTGGGCTTAGGATAGTATCTCGGAGGGGGAGCTTTGTTTGCCACAGTGTTGCTTCTGAAGAACAAGTTTCTTTTGGCTTCATACATTTTGTGCTGCTCCCACTCGTATTGGCTATATACGTCATTCCTTTTGACTTGCCCTCCTTGTAGTAATGCAAAGGTGTCCAAGATGATACTCTTTGATACAGGACTCCATTTTTCGTTTCTCACATCCTCCTCCGACAATCTGATCTTCTTTTCAGCTGGTGTTTCCTTTGAAGTTCCTTCTTTGATTTGCCTTTTGCCTTTGGCTTTTGCTAAGGCATCTTGGTCAAACCAGCTTCTTCTTTCAGCCCTCTCCGCAGCTTTCTTCAACTCGACTTCGCCCAGTTGTACTTCTTCAGTCCTTATATCACCCTCAGTAGTACCAGCACGGCCCTCATCCTCAAGTGGAGCAACAGGGACATGTATTCCCGATGCTTCTATTACCAGCCAGTGGGCCGTTTCAAACATGTACCTATTCGAATTATTGAGTTTGTATTTGTCAAGTATTATTTATTAAGTTGATTAAAGGTGCGGTTATGATGTGGTAGTTTTGAAAGGCATACCTATTGGTCTGATCGAAGTTTAGAAGTACTAACTCTTGAAGCCCTGCCATCTTAGCGTTATACGCTTCCTCCCCCTTTTTGGCTTCAGCGGCTATAGAGTTTGTATAGGAATGCAGAGATGCATCAATGTGCTTCACAGTTTTACTGAATTCGTCCAGCAGAGATTTCTGATTTGCGTTCAGCGTTACCATGTTGGCATCAAATTTTTGTATGGTCTGTGCCACAACATGAACATTTTTATTGACTACTGTCAGGTCGTCAGTATTCTTCTTCAGTCCTTTCATAAGAAGAGAGACGGCTGTGCCTGCCTCTGTATATTTTTCATCAAATTTCTTCTCCATCATATCTAGTTTGTGGTTAATCTGAACCATATTCTTAAGCATGAGATCCTCAGAGTCCCGCAGTCTCTTTAGCACTTTGTTGTGGGATTTCTCAAACGTATCCTTGAGCTCATCTAGCATACCTTGGACAAAATTGACAGTGTGATTTGCTATGTTTGCTTGAAGTGGAGGAGCTGCAGGCAGACCCTGGTCAGGCTCCCCCACAGAAGCACTGGGAGAGCTGGATAGTAGTATGGAGTCCATAGGGGGAACAAAGGATTGCTCTCCCTCCATCCTTGCATCTGACCGCTTAGGAGCTTGTTCCTCAGATGGAACCTCAACATCCTCCTGAGAATCTGCTGCTTTCTCATTCTCTGGTACTTCTTCCTCTATCTCAGTCTCCAAGTGGTCATGCTTATCGGCAGAGTTGTGCACATCTTCTTCTACTTCTTTCTCCTCCTCCTCATCAGCCACCTCATCTCCCAGATCATCGTCGATAAGAGCTGCCTCATCGTTCTCAACCTCCTCATCATCTGCTACTTCATCTGCCACCATCTCCACAACATCTTTAGCTATCAGAGAAATATCAGATAAGATGTTTGTAGAACCGGTTACAGGCTCCCCCTCAGTTCCTGCAATCAGGGCGTCAGGAACTTCACTGGGTGCTGCCATAGAATGAGCAGGAGCACTGGTGTCCACGGCTGGAGATGCTGCCTCTTAGTCTATTTCCCTGGCAGCCTGCCCTATTCGACGTTCCCATCGGTCGAATATGCTAGCATCCATCCTTTTCAAGTAGTGCAGAGGCACTCCCTTGCTCATGTCGAATGTGTCTCCGTCCAGTTGATTCAGATATAGGCTAATGATTCTGCCAAAGCTGGGGGTTCGGAGTGTGTCTTTAATCCTGTCAAAAAGCATGGCTCCCCAGTTGAACCGCTTTCGGCATACGATTGCCACCAGAGTTTTGAACATTTCCAAGAAATATGGTCATGGGATCCAGGTTTGCAGATTAGAGCCTTTCTAACAATGTCAGACATCAACTTTCCTTCCTCGTTCATATCTTTCCTTTTGATTGACCTGGTCCACCTGGCCAATCCACAGAAGGATAGGGTCCTTGCTCTATCCTCTTCCTCCAGGTACTCTTCTTCTTCAACACTGGATAACCGCAGGCATTGGGTCAGTTTCCTGGCGGATAACTTGATTTTTATCCCGGCCACTTTGCTCTTGATGGAGGTGTCTTCATGACGGAGCTTCGCAGTTGCAAAGAACTCCAATACTTCCTTGTCCAAGATCTTGCATGGGTGCTCCAGCACGAACTTCAGTCCCGCTTCTTTAAGCATGATGATTATGTTCCGGAACTCATCCGAGGCCTGGGAGAACCCGGTTGTCACTAGCTCACATCCACTGACCAGGCCTGCAGTAGTCCGTGGCGCCATAGTAAACCTAGGAAGAAGGAGAATACCAATAGGATCTCCGATACCACGAGAGAGAGCAAAATCAAACCAAGCTCAAGTCACAGAAAGGGATAATATGGAGATTACCTAGTGGGGAGATGCAGTGAAAGTTCCGGTTTCTTCACGACGGAGCACCCGAGGACGCCTAAGACGCGGACCTGCGGCGAGAGTGGGCGGCAGAAGGCGTCGGTCGTTAGTTCACCACGGAGTTACGCGGGAGAAGGTCGCCGGGAGGTGAGAGAGACGGGGATTCCAGCGCGGGGTCTCGGCGAAACGGCGAACGGTGGAATACGAAGGGTCGGAGGGTATCGTCGGGAAGAGTAGGTTTGAGATGATTCCGGGTTTAAGTAATATCCGGATACTTGGCGACTAACCTATTCCCGCCGAATGGCTCCCCTGGTTTAAATATCTCAGCGAGATTTGACAATTCGGCGAGACTTGTAATTAGGTGAGTATGTGATTTGATATGACGAGTGTCGCCTATATTCCAACATAACATTTTTTTGTCAAGGGTTGGAAGGGCTCAGGAGGCATACTTGCTTCTACATCCACTAAAGGGATTGCCAAACTACATGGCTTAGGAGGCACATCAACTAGGATTTACTTGACATCATGACAGTGGCTTTGCCAATTTCACCGGTCATTTCTAGATGGATAAGTGCAATAATCTTGATGTCAGAGGTCATGTTCAGTGACTCTTCATGACGTATCTTTTCAATTTTCGGAGGTGGACTTATCCCCCCAAAAAATGTCAAACTAATCTCTACTAGTAGAAGTAAAGGTTATCTCACACATATACTCCTTCCCAAGGTGAATGAGCATACGCGAATACTTTTTATATAAGACAATCTAATTTCAAACGAGGTGAATTCATTATTAAGTGTGGATATGTCAACATACATATATATACATATATGGAATTATTTATGCGATATGGCTCAAACATTTGGTCTAATTGCAATTACCTATGATAACAAGACGTAACATTCAAATCATCAGCACAGGTTACATCAGGAGGTCAGTATGCATGTGCCTGTAATGATGGCACTGCTCCCATTCTCGACACTTTATCCACATCAATCTTGGAGCATCTCCTGTCTAGTTCCCGTCAGGATTGTGGGAACCTAGACCACCCTGCAGGAAAGAGTTATCTTGCCTTAGGAACCCAATAAGTATTGGGTCCTAGGTTCCTGTCAGCATAATAATTGGGATGCCTCCCCTCAGGGATCCTGGAGGGAGGACTAACATTGCCTCGAGGATGTGGAAGTCCCCTTGCCTTTGACACAGAAGGGTTATGCCAACAATCTATGGCAAAATGACCCACTTTGCCACAACACCAACATTCTTGAATGTTGTACCGCCGTTTGTAACCTGAACCGGTGACTGAGGTAGTCAAGGACCTAGGTCTAAACGGGATAAATCCGGATCTATTCCCAAAATTGCCTCTTCCATCATGACATTTGGAAGGGTGGAAGGAAGGCATGTAGTGAGCGTCATGCGGCCTGGGAGGTGGTGCCTTCCTTTCAGTCCGCACCCTTTCAGAGGCCCATGAGCACTAACTGCATGACTTCTAACCCCCCTTTTTTGTGTCCTAGGGTGGTGAGAGGCGCAGTGAGAGCTGATATCAGCAGATTCATGCAGAGTTGGGGCTGTAGCCGAGAATACAAAGGGTTCAGAACGAGCCTTAGGCATTCTCTCAAGGGTGGCCATGACAGCCCTTGCATTATGGGTGTTTCCACATGAGGGCAGATCACCCTTGTAGTGACCACGGTTGTTCCCGTGATCATACCTGTAAGTATGATGAGTACCCTTCCTTTCTGGAGTGGGGGGGTCTAAATACCATTTCCCCATTTCTCCATGAATTGATAATCCGGGAGATCCACCCATTTTCTTCCTTTCTTTTGAGAGAATCAACCTTGGAAAAGTTGGATACTATCCTCTTCTCATTCTCTAGACTACTCTCTAGATCTGAGATTTTAGAGTCCTTAACCTTATTGGATGCCAATTGGAGAACCAATAAGATCTTCAGCCGAGCAATCTCCTGAGCTTGCTCCTCAATAATCTGGTTGCTTTTCTGAAGGACACTCTTCAGGGCATCAAGATTTTCTGAAGGGCAATCATCCAAAATATTCCTGTCTTCAGGAACATGAGGAAGAGAGGGGCAAGGTGAAGAAGTTACCTGGTCCTGACTTAGCTGATCAGGAATAGTGTTAGGACTGACCGGGGCAGCTGAGTCATCTTCAACTGTGCAGTCTTCATCAACTTCCTCCTCAGTCTCTAATAAGGACACAGGAGCCCTGATACTGAGAAATTGGTCATCACTTTCTTCTTCAGAAATACTGACTCCCATATATGCATCATCCTCTTGCTGACGACTTATCCCTGTTCTGTTTGATCCCTCCATGAGGTCTGATACAGTTGCCACAAGGACTTGGTTGTCTTACACTTTTCAAGTCTTGACCGGGAAGGTCCAGTCCAGACATCCAGGATGATTTTACGAATCATTTTATCCAAGTTGAAAAGAGAGAATTCAATCTCAGACATTTCAGTAGTCTCCTTGGGAATCTGCATATCCTTTCCAGAGCAGGAGGCCTTCATGGGAATGAAGGGACCCTCTTCCAGAATGAGTGATGCTCGAGGGTCGATGGCCTCCAGATGAAATAGTACTCTCATCTTCCATACAGGATAGTACTCCATTGTACAAGAGGGGAGTCTTAGAGGAGGGACATCATAATCCAACTCCATGCTTGAGTCAGATCTTCTTGTTGACACTAGATGCAGAAACTTACTCGAGGTGTTAGCCCCTTTGATGAGTAACCTCCCTCTGATACCACTTGAAAGTCCACCTAGTGTCAACTACTAACACCTATGGGGGGGGGATAGGTGTCTTTGCAGCGTATTTGCGGAATTAAAGTTTTACCTGCACAAGAAAATAAAACAACACAGCACAGAAAGTACACTAGCAATTTATAGTGGTTCCCCGATTTGGGTACGTCCACTTTCCCCCTTCGACCTATCTCCCAACCAGGGACGACTCGGTCACTTCACCAGCAGGATTGAAATCCAATCCTTGCACTAACGGATGGAACCCTTCCACACGTAGGAGTCAACACTCCCACAACACGGGTTGCACCCAACCCTACAACTAGAGACCAATCGGTCCTTTACAAAGAAAGAGAAAATGAAAATAGCTTGTAAGAAATACAAACAATGTGAAGATCCAGGTGTCCCTTTTCGTTAGACTACTTGTTCTTGTAGGCAACGAAAAGTCCACAACTCTAGATCTTTCTTGGAGAGAATCTTCTCTAGATCGACGGCTTCAACAAGAGAGGCGGTGATACTATGTAGATCCAATCTTCTTAGCAAAGTCGGCAAGGTCTTCCAACGGTCACACTAGGATCGATCGTCTCGATCGATTCGGATGGGGAAGGTTTCCCGATCACAAATCAAGAGACAAAAGATCTCTGGATAGACACGTGAGACGCTGTGCCCGACTAGGCTTCTGTCGCCGGGAGAGGTAACGAAAACCCTGATCAATGGTGGCGAGCAACTAGCGAGAGGCGGAGAAGGTCGGCTGAGCTCGCTTCCGATCTAGGGCTTGACGGCGGCTTGTTTTTCTTTGATCTGTAATCCGTCCTTTACTGTTCACAAATACAGAGTATTTATACACTAGGTCAAGAGATGACCGTTGTGGGCACCACCAGCAGTAAGACCAAAGTCCGGTTCAAAATCCCGCAGATGTCGTGGACCGGTCTAGACAGAGTCGGAAAAATACCAAAGTCAAATTCGTCGAGAATCGTGGGTGATTCTCGACGAATCGGCGAGAATCACTTACGATTCTCGCCGAATTCTACTTAGAGAATTCTGGCTGCACAGGTTATAGAGGCCGGGGAGAATCGGTGGGAATCACCTTGGATTCTCGCCGACTCGTCGAGAATGCAAAGTCATTCTCGACGAATGACTTTTCTGACTGTGTTGAGACAGTCGGCCCAACCCGGCAAGAATCAACTAGTGATTCTCGACGACTCGTCGAGAATCACTGGTGATTCTCGACGAATCGGTGAGAATCACTTAGTGATTCTCGACGAATCGGTGAGAATCACTTAGTGATTCTCGACGATTTACACTTAGACGATTCTCGTCATTCAACCCGTGAGATGGTCTTTGGCCCATTCTTGCTCCTTGTCTGCTCTTGCTTTATCATAGCCCTGTACTTGAAATTATTACACCCCAATAGAGAGAGTACATGTAGGCCAACACACTGATTTGCTCAACGAGGGATTACGTTGCACAGACCCGTGTATATTGACCCACTGCACCCTGACATTGGTGTGTACTTAGCATGGAATAACTGCAAGCACAACTAGAAGAAATTCATCAAATACATAGTGAATTCATCTTAGCTTTGATAGGAGGCTTCCTCAAATCTAGGTAATTGTGGATACAATACCCAACAGATGTAAATGTGGTGGCGTTGCACGCTGAATCAAGCCATCCTGCCTTGGATGGGAAGATGATGTTGACTCGATAGACCCCACCGCCTGCCCCTGTAATGAGCATATAGTGCAAGGTTGTGGTAACTCTAGCCACCACACTTATTAGTGCCCCGAGGGTGAGCTATTTGCTGGCCAAACAGGTATGGCTTGTGAAGAAAATGTTAATTTTATAAATAATCAAAATTGTGTTGTGCCTTACAATAATACTTATAATCCTAATGCGAGAAACCATCATAATTTCTCGTGGAATCAAAACCCACCCAGTCAAAGATGGCAGGGGGCCAGCATCAATTCGATTCTCAAGCTTCTGGTAGTCAGCCGCGACTGTCTCAGTAGGGTTATAATCAGAATTTGCAAGGGATGCGCAAGAGCGCGTTAGAGGAGATGATGGAAAAGTTTGTTTGAATGGCCTAATCGAGTATGTTTACTAAGAATGCTTCCATGAGGAATTTGGAAACGCCATTGGGACAATAAGCCCACGCATTTTTCGAGCGCACCCGCGAGACTCTTCTTAGCGACACAGAGAAGAATCCCCATGAGCAGGGGAAGAGTGTTAAGGAAGTGGGGGATTGTAATGCCCATGAAACGACTGTTAAATAAGAGATTAATGCCATCGAAACTCTAGCGCTATGTGATACTGGTTCATCTTGCAATATTCTTGCTTTGCAAGATTTTGAAAAGATGAATGTTAATATCGAATCTGATGGAAGGAAATCCTTAATGCTAGCTTATGGATCTGTGGTTGAGACCAATGGAGAGGTGAAGGGTGTAGAAGTGGTTTTGAATGGGGCGGCAATCTTCACAGACTTTCAGGTGCTTGGACCCAGGGGTAACACGTCAAAACCCATCCTTGGGGTTCCCTTCCTTAAAGCTAGTGAGGCGACATTGCATTTTGATGCTAGTGGCGTCACTGTTGCGCCCAAAGTTAATGCACATTTACCACCTTAGCCTCCTCAATTAACTTTTGTTGACCTCGTAAAACTGGTGAACTTAACTATTGTGTCATCTAATGATGTTTCTAGTGTTGTTAAGGCAGATTTTCAATCGACGGGACAAGAACAGGTTGAGAAAGTTTTTGAAATGCCAATGACAACGAAAGGGAAATAAGTGATATGGTTCCTTGATATGATGCATGATGTTGCTGCAAAGATGGATGTGTTGTGCACGTCGTATGTGGGCGTGCAGAACTTCGATTTAAAAACTGTAATTTGTTTAGCAAAAGTCTGTAAAATAATGAAACAGGTAACATGGGATGATCTTTAACCCTCAGCGGGTGAAGAAAGGATGCCCCAGTTTTGGATGTGAAACAGGTTACTGTGATGCAGGAGGTGACTGTACTTCCCTGGTGATCCGCTTCAGTGGAGTTAAAATGTAAGGAGCTATTCCTGCGTAAGGAGCAGAGTTTTGCCCGCCGGCATGGGAAGGAGGAGTCTAGGGACAGGGGAGATTTGTCTTTCTTGGGCCCTAAAGCTTCCACCTTGTCCTCATCCCGCGTATACGGGGGGGGGGGGGGGGGGGGGGGGTCTATCACAAATCAGCGTTTAGCTAAAGAGTGAGGGTCTCCGGGGCCATCTCCTTTTGTCTTGTTGCTGCTAGCATTTTATTTGCTTAATGTTATGTGTGACTTTGAATTCTCTTTTTCTGTGTATTAAACTTTTGCTACCCGAACATTGTATAAAACTATTAATATAGGTATTTTGTCAACCTTAAGGACGATAAAGAAAAGGGATTCTAGGAGACAACCCAATTTAGCCGTGTTTAATTTGTTTATTTAGTTTTATGAGAGTGCATGCCTATTATTTTTTTTGGTTTGAGATGTGCTTCTTACAGGTGATTTTGTCTGGGACGAGGGCTTATTGAACAAGTTTAAAGCCAATCTTCTGGTATGCTCATCTCCTGAGCATTGGGTAACCTCTCCCCTTATCTCATTTTGATTTTAGCTTCAACATATTTTGCTGGGCATCTTAGCTTAAGTCTGGGGGAGAGCTTGTCGATGTTACCTTTGCACGTGCACTTCATTTGCATACCAGTAGCTATTTTAAATTAATTTGTTTAGTTCATTGCATTGCGCATCGTTGCACCCACATGAGCGCGTACTTAACTTTTTGCGCACGACGAGTCAAACTTGTTTTTTTCGTTAGATTTAGCAAAATTACCTTGCTAACATAGGATTGTGAGACGGGGTAAAATGTTGACCTAATTGTGCTCCTAGTCGAGTGCTCCCATATCATGTAGAAATACGAGTAGAATTAATTTTTCTGCATGCTTTTAGTTTTATATTTTTCTAATTGCGTAAATTCTTTTTATTCTACTAAAAAATTGCTAAATCCAGTGTGAATCTGACGGTATCTTAGGGATGTGTGTAGATAGCCGTTAGATTCATATTGCTCGAGTCAGGAGGATGGATAGTCTTTCTCGTTGGCTAAGAACTTGCCCCAAGCTACTCTCGAAGCATTAGTGCATGGTTAGTTAAGCGTGAGCATGATGTAGGGCATCATTTTGGCCAGGTTGAGCTTTGTACCGGTTCCTAACATCTTATCCTCGCTATCCTCGTTGTGCCTACACCTCCTTTGATTCAGCTCCACTTTTATTTCACCAAAGCTAGTAACCGACCCTAGTCGTACACCCAAGTCTAGCTTTACTGTTTTCTAATTTCAGGAAGGGGGTGTTGATGCGGTGTTGTTCTTTATGAAATATGTTGTTGTGCTCCCATGAATTTATTTGTTCGAATTGTGTAAAAGAAGAAGAAGAATTAAGAAGAATAGTTATAAAAAGAAAAGTTGAAAAAGAAAGAAAAAGAGAAAAGAAAAGTATACGTTAAAATCTGATTTCAGTTAATATTTATTTTTTGGAGTAGGCGGTGCAAACACCCGTATTTTAAAAATTAAGTCTGGGGGTGTGGTGTACCCACGCGTTTTGTGGGTACCGGATAGACTCTTTTTGGTGCTAACTCAGTTGGGTTTTTGTGCATAGCCTTCGTTTTTATCTTTGATTACCTCGCCTTAACCCAAGCCCCATTACTACCCGAAGTCCTAAGGACTCGCGCTTAAGTCAAACTAGTGTCGTGGAGAGAGTGCGAACGGGCAAGCATATGGTCACCGACATTGGTGGATTCCTTTGGAGGTTGTCCCGAATCTAGTTCTTTGGCAATACTCGCCTTAGCGGTTAGTCTATTTTTTCCCTGCGCGTGACCGGAGTATTCACCGCGATTCTATTTTTGAGTAATCATAGAATTTTTCTTATGCAAGCGGAAAAGTATAAATTATTTTGTATGATTAGAAATTTTCTCTACTATATTTTTACTCCCGCGAGCATGCGACTTTGCATGGTACTCCAGATCATAATTACTGTATTAGTTAGTTCTTTTTCTAGTCAGCAAGGTTCTTCTTTGCTCAGGACGCGCAAATATGTTAGTCTGGGAGGTGTAATGAGTCCCGTTTATATAGGGTTTTGCAGACTCATCTGGGCTGGTTTTCATGACTTTGCACTTCAATTTTTGGTTGTTTTCATAGATATTTTACTCCTACTGCGTTTCACGTTTAGTGCACTTTTCTAGTCCGAGGGTGCGCAATTGCGCATTCGATTGCTGGGGGTATGTACTTGGTGCTCCCCAAGGCTCGTTCCAGTAGTTTTTATTACATTTGGTTTATTGCTTGAGGGTCCTCCTGTGTGAGTTTTTATTGTGTGCAGGTGGTCAGTTTTCCCCTCTTCAGAATTCTTATTTGTGGAATATGCACGGTCGTGCGTTTTTTTGGCGCACGGTCAAGCGTTTTCTTGGCGCACGGTTTGTTTCCGTCATGCATTTTCTAAAGATTATTTTGGAAGATTGACCAGCCCGTGCGATTGCTTCACGCACGGTTTCGTTGGAACCTTGAGTGAAGGAAACACACGGTTTATATGAAGCCTTATGGTTTTACTTTGTTTTGTGGTTTGTCGTGCATTTTCCTTCACGCACGGGCGGAAGTGTGCGCGAGTAAAATGCACGATTCAACCTGGTTGCCTGCATTTTGAGCACTCTGTCGTTACCCGTGCAATTTCCTTAGCGCACGGGCGGAATAGCCCGTGCGTGAGTAAAACGCATGGGTCAACGCTTCTTCCTCCTCAGGTGTTTTCTGGAGATTATTATCGCACGGTTAACGCACGGTCGTACGCCAGACCGTGCTTGACCATTTTTGCTGACTTTTACTATTTAAGCCGCAGATATCTTCTGGACCGGGCTATCTCTGTTTGCCCCCCGCCATTTTCGCCCCTTTGAGCGGCAACTCGTCCCTCCAGCCGTCTCTTTCTCTCTCCTCAATTGGATGGTTGATTTGGCAAACCATTCTCCTCCAATAAGCTTGCTAAAACATTATCTTCAACCGCCATCGCCATTGCTGACGTCCAAGCTACTGTTTAAGCTCTTAGTTGCAAAACTTGTGGAGCATTTCGCTCTGATCCGAATCAGTGACCACAATATGAAGAAGATGGGTATGAAGAAGGAATTGATAGCCCTTCGGGATCCCAAATACCTTCCAAAGAACGAGCTAGGATGAGGCTCGACAACCCTCGCTTCCGGCCGTGAATATATGAGAGCCTTCGAGTGCATGGTTGTGTTTCTCCCCCTCTTTTCTTAGATTTGTTTTAACCTGAACTTGTCCTAGTATGCTTGAGGCTTGATAACATTGTTTTGCTCAAGGTCTTGCTATGATTTTTTGTGGTAATTTCTTGATCATGATGTGTGTTGATGAGCTTCATCTTTTTTAGAGAAAGCTACGTTTGGGCCCTTCTAGCGACTACTAGAAGCGCGCATTGCTAAGAGCTGTTTGTGACCCTCGATAGTTGGTTCGTCTCCGCTATTATTCTTTGGAGTAATTCACCCTGGCGACGCGGTGACGGCAACCCACACTAGATTAATGTTGCTTAGTATAGGAAACCCAAAATCAAACCTCTTATTTTTTACATAGCACTTTCATTCATTTATCTTAAAGTGAAATCCATGCTCCCTACCTGCACTCCGCGTGAGATCGATACTTAAGGAAACTACTCCTCACTTTTATTACTTGGCCGTGAACGGTAATCTTACCTCAAGCGCATCAGAAACCAGAGCAAGAACTTTGTGTCTTATTCTTCCTAGACTGAGCAGATATCAGTCCTGGCTATTGCTATTGAAGACAATGAAGTAGGCAGTAAAATCTTTCTTCAAATAAATTTCTTTTCTCTGCAGAGCTTGTTGATCTGCTTCCTTAGAATCACTTCTGAACATGCTGTTGCAGATGGTAATTGCTTCAGCTATCCCTTTCCCAACAAGGTTCTCTGTGCAGAACAACTTCTTCAGGCTCGACGAAAATGGCAAGGAAGAAGACGAAGTTCGGTCACACTTTTCGTTTTCAGAAAACCTAAGCAAAAAAATCGATTGACTGGTTTGTCCTTGATTGCATCTTTTTATTCTCTGAAGGTCAATTAGGTAGTTGGTCCCATCACCAGGATTGATGGCTAACAATTAGCCATCCAGCACATGCTTTCCATATACTCTTGATCCAACGAATCTTTGTTGTGTGTGGGCCATGACACTTTATGATGAAAATATTTCTTGGAAAGTGTAGAGGATCATAACAGCTAGCAGCAAACATCTCTGGCAGCATTTCCGCAACATTTGAATTTTGGTTGACTTTTTTACTTTGCTGACGTCAACATGACTCAGCATCTCTCTGGACTTAGATAAAATTAAATTATTAGAACCAAAGGCGTTGAGTGACTGGTATCACTCAATGCCACAACACTTAAACAAAATTTTGTCTGTCTAGGTATTGAGCTCGACGAATGCTAAGCTCCGTTCGACAAACGGCAAGCTCAGCTCAACAAAAGCATAAGTTCAGTTCGACGGACTGCAGACTCAGTTCGATGAATGTTGAGCTCAGTTAAATGAACTGTAGACTTAGTTCGATGAAAGGCTAAACTCAGTTCGATGAGCTCCAAGATCAGTTCGACCAACGCTGAGCTTAGTTCGATGAAGCTGAGCTCGACGAAAGCCAAGCAATCCATGCATTTGGACTTAGCCAAATTTCTGCTTCAAGGCATTGAGAGCATCAAGAGCGTTGAGTGAGCTTACCTCACTCCACGCTATTTGCCTTAGCAAATATTTCTGCGCCTTGGCATTGAGAGAGTAAGCTCCACTCAACGGCAAAATACTTAACATAATTTTTCTGTTATCTGGCATTGAGTGAGTATGTAACGACCCCATCCGTTAAATGACGTATAGTAGAAGGTCCGGCCGGGGCCCCACACTATATGCCACAAACAGACGGTGAGGTCACAGGATAATACCAAACCAAACACGAATCCTAACTCAGAGCATTCTAGCGGAAGCTTTAAGTTGTAATTTGAACTCTAACCAGGAATGTCCAATATATAAACCACCTTTATATATAACCACGGAATGTACAACAAATACATAGAGTTTGGCCTTAAGGCCTTACAGTTCCTCTTTTCACACCGTATGGTTTACAAACCTCGGCGCGCAGGCCGGCCATACATGAGTAAAAGAAAACAAGCAAAAACATTCGCTTAGCCTTCAAGGGCTAGCCGCAGCAGCAGCAGCAACAGCAGTAGGGCTTCAGCCCTTCACTTACCACTTGGCTCTCCAGCACCTGCATGGGAACAATCCACCCAACCGGTGGCAAACAATGCAACGGTCAGCATTCAGCTGACCCAATTATAACAATCCTACCCCTTTCTCGGGGAATTAGCATTCTTTCCCTGCAAAGCATGGCATCATCATATAGCAACTATGTGCACGCAGGCACATTCAAGCCATCACAACTATCGGCCACACGGCCCGACAGTCCGTGCACTCAGGGCACATTCTTGGTGTACCGGAATACCAGGGTCAACACCACTGTCTACACGGTATTTGAGCATTCTAGTCTTTCTGGCGCGCGGGCCTAAGACTCTCATTAGGCGCTCCAACAAAACCTATAACCAGACTTCCAAGTCGGACGGACCTAACGCAGGTACGGATCAGCCACCCCCCGTTGCTCAAGTCGCCGTGCCACCTCGAATACGGAAGTATCCATGGCTATTTATAGGCGCGGGTCGGTTTCACCTTTCCTATTCGGCAATCTGCCTTTTCATCGAGTTGCAGCCCAACGGCTCAACCGCTCATAAAGTGGCAACGCACGGCCACAAGAGTTGCATCCAACCCTCTTCATTTCCTGGACATCATCCAGTACTTCCTGCTGCACCAAGCAACAGGTAGGCACAAGGCAACACAAGCCATAATCACGGAGCCTTCTCCGATATGCAAACAAGCATCACCAATCCAGAGCATGTCCAGATGGGCTTCACACAGCATGCCTAGAGCCGTACTCCAATTCCGGCCTCTAACAAGGGGGACTTCACATATCTACCCCAAGGGACACCACAACCCACCGCACACTCGCGGGGAAGGGTTTTCCCTATTCAATGCAGAAAAGAAGGACTTCACATGTCCAAGAAGGGAGATCGTTACCCTTGTCGATCTCTTGGGAGCCATCGCAAACTAGCCGGTGAGAAAGAACCGCAGCAGCTTTGCCTTCACAACGCCGGCTTCGGATCACGAATCGGACCACGGGAACTCCGCCGGTGGTTTGATCTCCTCCTCCTTCTTCTTCCTCCTCTCTCTTTCTCTCTTCCTTAACCAAATGAAGAATGAAGTCTTCATCAGCCTTCACGGATTAAATCCAGCCAGGAATCACCTGAGCCCTTGGATCCAAAGAGAGAAATCTGAACGGCCACGATTTGCCCAAAAACTCATTTTTTTGGCTGACACGGCCTGTGACACGCCCGTGTCACAGGCCGTGTACCCTTAAGCGGCACACGCGGTATTTGTACCGACTGAGATTTACCAGAACACGGGCATCGACACGCCCGTGTCGAACCTGACACGCCCGTGTCATTCCTGAGACACGCCCGTGTCACCCCTGCCTCATCGAGCTGCAAGCAGTACACGGGTAGGCACACGGCATCGGACACGCCCGTGTCCAACCTGACACGCCCGTGTTCAAGGCTTGGTTCAAGGCCGTGTAACTTTCTGACTCAAAACGCATTTTATTTGAGTGACACGCCCGTGTCCCAGGCCGTGTACCCCCGACACGCCCGTGTCCCAGGCCGTGTAAAATGACCTGCACCTCAAAACCATTTTTGAGTCTTTTTGGGGTGTTACAATCCTCCCCCCTTAACAAAATTTCGTCCCGAAATTTGCACGGTAAGGAAACAAGAACCAATAATACTATTACTTGAGAATTCTGTTATAACAAAAAGTACACGGTCTACAGTTTATACAAACAGTTCGGGAAAATCAGCTCGCATGGTCTGCTCTCGCTCCCATGTTAGCTCTTCACGGCCACAATTGTCCCATCGGACCTTGACCATCCCGATCACTTTGTTCCGCAACTGTTTCTCGGCTCGATCCTCGATCCGAATGGATCTAACCCTCGTCGTTAGCCCATAGTCGACCGGTACCCGATCATTCTCCACTACTTGAGCTGGATCCTTCACCGCCTTACGAAGGACTGAGATGTGAAATACATCATGTAATCCACCCAAGTCTGCTGAAAGTTCTAGTCGATAAGCAGCTTCCCCAACTCGCTCCACCACCTCAAACGAACCAAGATACCTCGGATTTAGCTTTTTCAAACGCCGAATCCTGGACACGCCTTTGAAGGGTTTGATCTTCAAATATACCCAATCACCCACCGCGAACTCCACGTTCCGGTGTTTGGCATTGTAGTACTTTGCTTGACGATCTTGGGATATCAATAGCCTCTCCCGAATAGAGCGTATGAGCGAGGTAGCTTCTTCGACTTCCTTTTTCCCACTCAGCTTAGATTCGCCTGCTTCTGCCCAAGCTAACGGTGTACGGCATTTCCGACCATATAAAGCCTCAAATGGTGCCATACCAATACTCGCTTGGTAGCTATTATTATAGGCAAATTCGACAAGAAATATATAATCTTCCCATCTCTTACCAAAGTCTAGGGCGCACATGCAGAGCATGTCCTCCATCGTCCTGTTGGTTCGTCCAGTCTGGCCATCCGTTTGGGGATGAAAGGCCATACTAAACGCTAACTTTGTACCCAACATTTGATGAACGAGCCGCCAATCATTCGATGTGAACCGCCCATCACGGTCACTAACGATTCTCCGAGGAACACCATGCAGTCGAACAACCTGCTCCACATAAAGCTTGGCCAAGGTTTTCACTGAATCGTCTCTTCTGTTTGGAAGGAAGTGCGCCACTTTTGTCAACCAGTCCACAATCACCCAGATTGAATCATGACCGCGTTGAGATCTCGGCAATCCGTGCACGAAATCCATCGAAATATCATCGAACTTCCACTCTGGAATAGGTAACGACTTCAGGAAACCGCCAGGCTTCTGGCATTCTGCTTTCACCAACGCACAGGTATTGCATTCAGCCACATAACGTACGACATCTTTCTTTAGTCCGGGCCACCAGAACAGCTTTTTCAGATCTCTGTACATCTTTGTGCTCCCTGGGTGAACTGAGTACTTTGCAAAGTGAGATTCGTACATCAACTCTTCCCTCAATTTACCCACACTCGGGACGCACACTCGACCATTTCTTCGTAACAAACCGTTATCCCAAGAGAATTGGTCATCCGGCCCATCTTTTGCATAGCGCTGGAGACTTTCATCAAGCTCCGTTGCTCGCCGAACTTTGTCCGTAAGGTCATATTGCACCTCCGTCCAGTTCAAGCATGCATCAGTCGAAGAACCCTTGTCAACACAAGATATCTCCAACGATTCCAAATCCTGGATTAACCGATGATCATGCCTCTGCAACCAGCTTGCCCGTACCGGAGTCTTCCGGCTCAATGCATCAACGACCACATTTCCCTTCCCGGGAGTATAGTGAATCTCAAAGGTGTAGTCCCCAAGGAACTCCATCCATCTTCGTTGTCGCATATTCAGATCTTTCTGATCCAACAAATACTTTAGGATTTTGTGATCTGTATAGATATCCACTTTAACGCCATATAGATAGTGCCGCCACAACTTGAGCGCAAAGATTACCGCCGCCAACTCCAAATCATGGACGGGGTAATTCCGCTCATGCACTTTCAACTGGCGCGAGCCATAAGCAATCACTTTACCAAACTGCAAAAGAACGCAGCCTAAGCCGCTCCCGGAAGCATCACTATAGATCTCATACCCATCTGAACCACATGGCGATGTCAACACAGGCGCCGTGGTCAAACGACTCTTCAAGTCTTCAAAAGCTCGCGCGCACTCCGGCGTCCAAATGAACTTTTGATCTTTTCTCGTCAGCGTGGTCAGAGGTAAAGCAATTCGTGAGAAGTTTTCCACAAACCGTCTATAGTAGCCCGCAAGTCCAAGGAAGCTCCTGACCTCGGCCACTAAAGACATCACTGGCCAATCCCGAATGGCACTTATCTTCAACGGATCCACCGCGATACCTTCTCCACTTACCACATGGCCTAAAAAGGCTACTGAAGAGAGCCAGAACTCACACTTTGAGAACTTGGCAAAAAGCTTATTCCTCCGCAGGGTATGCAAGACCAACCGCAAATGGTTTGCATGATCCTCTTCCGACTAGGAGTATACTAAGATGTCATCGATAAACACAATTACGAACAAATCCAAGTACTCGCGGAACGTTCGATGCATTAGGTCCATAAATACCGAAGGCGCATTACATAGGCCAAACGGCATTACCGTGAACTCATAATGACCGTAGCGTGTTCCAAACGCCGTCTTGGGAATGTCACCTTCCCTAATCCTCAGCTGATAATATCCCGATTTCAAATCCAATTTGGAATAGACCGTTGATCCTGCCAGCTGGTCGAATAGGTCATCAATTCGCGGAATCGGATATTTGTTTTTCTCTGTCAGCTTATTCAATTCGCGGTAGTCAATACATAACCGTAAACTACCGTCTTTCTTTTTCACAAATAGAACAGGCGCGCTCCAAGGTGACATACTTGGGCGTATATATCCCTGCTCCAACAACTCTTGCAATTGGGCTTTCAACTCAGCCATCTCTTTTGGCGCGACACGATATGGTGAGCGGGCCACAGGTTTCGCACCTGGCACCAACTCAATAGAGAAGTCAATCTCCCGCTGGCGTGGTAACCCAGGAAGATCTTTAGGAAACACATCGGCAAACTCTGACACAACTAGTACTTCACCGACACTGGCCTTTGGCTCAACAGCCTGAATTAGCGTGAAGAATAACTCCGCGCCCTTCCGAACAACATTGACGACTTGGAGCGCAGACAACAGAGTTCCGCCAACTCCTCGCATACCAGCGAACTTCGTCACAAGTCCGGTATTCTGGCCCAGTGTAATCTCCTTGGAGTTGCAATCAATAAAGGCACGCTGCTCCGAGAGCCAGTCCATACCAAAGATCACATCAAACTCCGATAACGGTAGCACAGCTGCACTCAAACCGAAATCCCGACTTCCTATTTGCACATCCACATCGCAAGCCCTATCCGCAAGCATCACACAGCCATTCGGCAATAGCACCCTTGTACTATCCACCGTCACATGACTCGGTACCCCAATTCGAGATACGAAATCCTCAGCCAGAAAAAAATGCGAAGCACCCGTATCAAATAGGGCTCTCGCCAAATTATTCCGAATCAGGACAAAGCCTGCAGCACACACATCATGCACAAGCTATACATAACCAAAAACAATAGCACGTAAGCAAGTAAGCTAAATCAACTCGTACCTGTGACGACGTCACTTTGCTTAATCGCTTCCTGTTGGCCAAGCTGATAGATTCGGGGCTGTGCCTGGGACGCAGAGGAATCAACCACCGCTTTGCCCTTCTCAGCATAAGACACACCCGTCTAATTTTCCCCTTTGGGCTGAACAACCCGACAGTCACGAGCTATATGCCCCACCCGGCCACAGTTATAGCATGTACGAGAATCCGGCCTTGATGTCGCCCCAGACACAACGGTCGTAGTCACTTGCCCAGACGGCTTGGACCTCTTGCCCCCTTTCTTCTGGTAGAACGATTTGCTAGGGCGAGGTGCTTGAACCTCTGGCTTCGACACAAACAAGCCCTTGTTCCCTTGCACCCGCCGCATGTCCTTCTCCAACGCACATGCAGTATCAACCAACGCCTGAAACCCTTGGTTCACTGAACTCGAAAGCAGGAATCGCAACTCATCCCGCAATCCTTCATAGAACCGATTCGTTTTCCTTTGGTCATCCGCGAAGATTGTTCCCGCATACCGGCCCAACCTGGTAAACTCGTGCAAGTAGATATCCACGCTATCTTCCCTTTGATTTAACCGTTGGAACTCGTTTTCCATAGCAATGCGTTGCGCTGCTGGGACATGCTTCGCCAGAAATATCCGAGAGAACTCCTCAAACGATACTTGCGTTAATTGCCTGCCCGCCAAATGGTGTACCTCAACCTCGTCCCACCACAACCGCGCCTCTCCTTCAAGCATGAAGGTGGCCAAGGTGACCTTTAGAGTTTCCTCCGCCCTGATCGCTGTCATTATCCGCTTGACACGCGATAACCAATCTTCTGCCTGCGTTGGGGATCCCAGTCCCGTAAACATAGGCAGACTGAAGCTCATGAATTGCTTCAACTGTCGGTCAGCTGCTCGTGGATCTACAGCCTCAACCGGCTCGGGTCGTACAACAACACGAACTGGTTCAACTGCCGGCTGCGCTTGCCCGGTCGGCTGAATCATGGCAAATAGAGCCTCAGCAACTAAGCGAACAGTTTCCGCAGATGGAGGAGGTGTTGGCACCTCAGCTGGTGCCGCACTCTCATCAGAGCGCTGGGGCTCAGACTGCCCAGCACCACTACGCGTCACCTATAGGTGGACAAGACACACATTAGCGAACGTATGCAAGCAAAACAACACAAAAAGGAATGCGCAGATTCCTCAAACAAGATTTTGTACATTCCTTAGTGGACATTCCAGAGTTCATTAGCGTTACAGCAGGGCGCATAAACATGCGCTCGCCACCCCATAAAAGAATTCGTCCACGAATTCGAGAGAGGAAGACCGAACGAAGCTGATACCAAAACATAACGACCCCATCCGTTAAATGACGTATAGTAGAAGGTCCGGCCGGGGCCCCACACTATATGCCACAAACAGACGGTGAGGTCACAGGATAATACCAAATCAAACACGAATCCTAACTCAGAGCATTCTAGCGGAAGCTTTAAGTTGTAATTTGAACTCTAACCAGGAATGTCCAATATATAAAACACGTTTATATATAACCACAGAATGTACAACAAATACATAAAGTTTGGCCTTAAGGCCTTACAGTTCCTCTTTTCACACCGTATGGTTTACAAACCTCGGCACGCAGGCCGGACATACATGAGTAAAAGAAAACAAGCAAAAACATTCGCTTAGCCTTCAAGGGCTAGCCGCAGCAGCAGCAGCAACAGCAGTAGGGCTTCAGCCCTTCACTTACCACTTGGCTCTCCAGCACCTGCATGGGAACAATCCACCCAACCAGTGGCAAACAATGCAACGGTCAGCATTCAGCTGACCCAATTATAACAATCCTACCCCTTTCTCGGGGCATTAGCATTCTTTCCCTGCAAAGCATGGCATCATCATATAGCAACTATGTGCGCGCAGGCACATTCAAGCCATCACAACTATCGGCCACACGGCCCGACAGTCCGTGCACTCAGGGCACATTCTTGGTGTACCGGAATACCAGGGTCAACACCATCGTCTACACGGTATTTGAGCATTCTAGTCTTTCCGGCGCGCGGGCCTAAGACTCTCATTAGGCGCTCCAACAAAACCTATAACCAGGCTTCCAAGTCGGACGGACCTAACGCAGGTACGGATCAGCCACCCCCCGTTGCTCAAGTCGCCGTGCCACCTCGAATACGGAAGTATCCATGGCTATTTATAGGCGCGGGTCGGTTTCACCTTTCCTGTTCGGCAATCTGCCTTTTCATCGAGTTGCAGCCCAACGACTCAACCGCTCATAAAGTGGCAACGCACGGCCACAAGAGTTGCATCCAACCCTCTTCATTTTCCTGGACATCATCTAGTACTTCCTGCTGCACCAAGCAACAGGTAGGCACAAGGCAACACAAGCCATAATCACGGAGCCTTCTCCGATATGCAAACAAGCATCACCAATCCAGAGCATGTCCAGATGGGCTTCACACAGCATGCCTAGAGCCGTACTCCAATTCCGGCCTCTAACAAGGGGGACTTCACATATCTACCCCAAGGGACACCACAACCCACCGCACACTCGCGGGGAAGGGTTTTCCCTATGCAATGCAGAAAAGAAGGACTTCACATGTCCAAGAAGGGAGATCGTTATCCTTGTCGATCTCTTGGGAGCCATCGCAAACTAGCCGGTGAGAAAGAACCGCAGCAGCTTTGCCTTCACAACGCCGGCTTCGGATCACGAATCGGACCACGGGAACTCCGCCGGTGGTTTGATCTCCTCCTCCTTCTTCTTCCTCCTCTCTCTTTCTCTCTTCCTTAACCAAATGAAGAATGAAGTCTTCATCAGCCTTCACGGATTAAATCCAGCCAGGAATTACCTGAGCCCTTGGATCCAAAGAGAGAAATCTGAACGGCCACGATTTGCCCAAAACTCATTTTTTTGGCTGACACGGCCTGTGACACGCCCGTGTCACAGGCCGTGTACCCTTAAGCGGCACACGTGGTATTCGTACCGACTGAGATTTACCAGAACACGGGCATCGACACCCCCGTGTCGAACCTGACACGCCCGTCTCATTCCTGAGACACGCCCGTGTCACCCCTCCCTCATCGAGCTGCAAGCAGTACACGGGTAGGCACACGGCATCGGACACGCCCGTGTCCAACCTGACACGCCCGTGTTCAAGGCTTGGTTCAAGGCCGTGTAACTTTCTGACTCAAAACGCATTTTATTTGAGTGACACGCCCTGGGACACGCCCGTGTCCCAGGCCGTGTACCCCCGACACGCCCTGGGACATGCCCGTGTCCCAGGCCGTGTAAAATGACCTGCACCTCAAAACCATTTTTGAGTCTTTTTGGGGTGTTACAGAGTAAGCTACACTCAACGCCTGTGGACTTTGTGAAAAGTTTGCCCAACATTTCTGTAGATTTGACTGGTACAACAACACTTAACGCTAAAAGCTATATAATATTGAGTTAGTAGACTACACTCAATGCCTGTGGACTTAGCCACATATTCAGCAAATTTCTCTAGGCTTAGACTGACTGAGCCTGACTCACAACCTTTTTGCTGTATGGCGTTGAGTGAGTAGACTACACTCAACGCTTTTGTACTTAGCAAAATTTTTGGCTATCTTCTAGTTAGGCTTAGACAGACTCAATGCTTATGTTATATGGCATTGAGTGAGCTGTCCTCACTCAACGCCTGTAGACTTAGGCAAATTTCTACTAGACAATATTGAATCCATACCTTTGGAGTTGAGTGAGCTTGCTCCACTCAATGCCAGTTGACTTAGTTGATTTTTGCTATGTCCATCAACCACTTATTGTGTCCACATGTCCAATCAATGTGATATGGACAACCTGCACTCAAGGCCTCAAATGCACATCAAATACAGTTGATGTGTGTGACTTTGACCTGTTTGACTTCTCATAAATCACGGACATTGGGAACAATGGACCCAACAATCTCCCTCTATTTGAAAAAGTCAAAACCTTTATCAAAAATATTTTCTTTCCTTGGTCAATGACACACACAACCTATACAGCAAAATAAATATTGAAATTCTAATAAGATATAAGTAAATATACATCATTTCCTGCCCTTATGGCGAGCATCACTTACTCCCACTATTTTGTTGCAAGGTGTTTGTTCTTTCTTGAGTGCCACATGTCTTTCTTTGCCCCTTGCCATCTCTCCCACTTGCTATGTCTCCCTCTTGCTAGGACCTTCTCTCTTCTCTCCCCCTTTTGACTTCTGTAGAATAGGCAGATGGAAGTTGGCCCTTCCATTGGCTGACCTTCTCTCTTCTCTCCAGAGTAACTTACTTCCCCTCAGTAGATGCATCAATGAAATGATACAACTGGGGAGTCTGTATATCCAGCAAGAGGAACAATAACTACACCCCAAAAAATGCAAAAGGGAATGTTTAACATACCCAACTAAAATTTGATGGTGTAGAACTTTGCTTCATCTAATGGCTTAGTGAAGATATCAGCCACTTGCTTGTCTGTGGGGACAAACTCAAGACTGATGTCTTCCTTCTCCACATGCTCCTTAATAAAATGATTTCTTATTTCTATATGCTTAATCCTGCTATATGAGATAGGATTCCTAGCAATAGAAATAGAACTTGTAGAATCATAGTAGAGAGGAGTTCTACTTACCTAAAGGTTCTAATCCTAGAGCTGATGTTGGATCCACAGCCCTTAAGATGCCTTAAGATTCTCTTTGTAGCAGAGTAATGAGATTATTTAGGGCAGGTCTGATACCTAGCACAGACATATGTGGCATAAATGATGTCAGGACTACTAGCAGTCAGGTATAGAAGGGAGCCAATTATCCCTCAATATAAAGACTCATCAACAGGTTTCCCTGCCTCATCTTTGCCTACAGGCATACTTGATCCCAAAGGAGTTCTCATGGTGGAGGCATTCTCCATACAATACTTTTTGATTAGCTCCCTGGTGAACTTGGACTGGGATATGGAAAATCCATCATTAGTTTGTCTTACTTGGAGTCCCAAGATGAACTTGAGCTCACCCATGCTGCTCATTTCACACTTCCCTTGCATAAGTTTTGAAAACTTCATACAAAGGTTGTCATCAATAGATCCAAAGATAATGTCATCGACATATATCTGGACTAGTATAAGCTTGCCCTTTGATTCCCAAAGGAATAGGGTCTTGTCTATCTTCCCCCTTGAGAATTTGTTCTCAATGAGGAAGCTGGACAAGATTTCATACCGAGCCCTAGGGGCTTGCTTTAGCCCATATAGAGCTTTCTTAAGCTTATAAAAAAATTAGGAGAAGTAGGATCTACAAAACCTTGTGGCCGATCCACATATAATTCCTTTTCATAGGTCCCCATTCAGGAATGTTGAATTGTTATCCATCTGGTAGACTCCGAATCCCTGATAGGCAGCAAATGCAAGGAAAATCCTTATGGATTCCAATCTAGCTACTGGGGCAAAGGTCTGGTAAAAGTCTATGGCATCTTCTTTCATGTAGCCTTTAGCCACTAATATAGCCTTATTCTTGACAATAATACCATCTTGATTCAACTTGTTCCTGTAGATCCACTTAGTCCCCATGACATTTCGTCCTTGTGGTCTGGGGACCAACTTCCAAACCTTACATCTCTTAAATTGGTCCAGTTCTTCTTACATTACTCCAATCCAGAACTGGTCCTTGATTGCTTTTCAAACTTCTTTGGCCCTTCTTGAGATAGGAAGCTTGAGTAGAGAGCTTTATTCATGCTCCTACTTCTGGTTTGTCTCCATGATTTGCATCACCAATGATTTGGTGTACAGGATGGTCCCTTAGATGCCTGGTAGCTGGATGAAATCTAGCTGCAACTTGCTGATCTTCAGGGTTTTAAGCTAGCTAGTTTTCATTTTCTTTTGGTATGTTTTCCCCTTCTCTTGTAATAGGCAGTCCATCATCATTTTCTTAGACTGTGGGGGTAGCTTCCTTGATGGTAAGCTTGTCCATCAACTGCTCTATACCTGCAATACTTTAAGAGGAGGAGATTGGCAACACACAGTTAACCATGTTGGATTCATAAAAAACAATATGCATTGACTCTTCTATAATTTGTGTAGTTAAGTTGTAGATTCTATATGCCTTACTGTGAGTGTTGTACCCAACAAAGATCCCTTCATGGGACTTGGCAGCAAACTTAGTTAAATGGGTTTTTCCATTATTGAGCACACAGAACTTGCAACCAATGATCCTGAAATAGCTCAGGTTTGGTTTTCTTCCCTTCAAGATCTCATAGGGAGTCTTCTTGTGGCTCTTGGTGATAAGAGCCCTATTAAGAGCATATCATGTAGTGTTAACTTCCACAAACCAAAAATATTCTGAGAGGGATGAATAACTTAGTAAGGTTCTACCAGCCTCTATGAGAGTCCTATTTTTCCTCTCAGCAATTCCATTTTGCTGGGGTGTTCTTGGAGAGGAAAATTCTTGATGAATCCCTAGCTCTTCACAGAACCTTGTCATGCACTCAGACTAAAACTAAGTTCCATGGTCACTTCTAATTTTGACCACAGTGCTGTTGAATTCATTCTGAATTTGCTTGACAAATGTCTGATAGACATTATGGGTTTCAGATTTCTTTCTTAGAAAGAAGACCTGAGCAAATTTTGAAAAGTCATCAACAACCATAAGGGTGTGGACTTTCCTTGCTAGACTTTGAATCGGCATAGGACCAAACAGATCCAAATACAAGAGGTATAAGCACCTCACTAAGTCTTTGGTGCCAATGATCTTGAAGGAGGTCTTAGTCTGTTTTCCCATTTGGCATGCAGAATTGATACCCTCCTTAGTGCATATAGACGTAGGCCCATTCCTAACCAGTTCATTGCTGAACAGCTTGCTTATGGTCATATAGTTAAGATGGGCTAGCCTCTTGTGCCACTGGATACAGGAAGAGGCTTTCTCATCTACAACAAGGCATATGGGTGAGTCTTTGCTAGAGTATAGGAAATCTAAACAGTGCACATTTCAACTCCTAGTGCCTTTTAAGATGACCTCTTGGTCACTTAACATCCTAATTTGGCACTCATCCTTGTTGAATACTATGTCATAGCCAAGATCAAAGAGTTGGCTAATGCTTATAAAGTTGTGTTCTTACCCTTCCATATAAGACACTCTCGTGATAGTGACTTTGTCATTAGAGATCTTATCATAACCTCTAGTCACCCCTTTTTCTGACCCACCAAAGATAACCTTTGGTCCATTCTTTATTGGAGCATAATCCTTCAGCATGCTCCCTATTCCAGTCATTTTCCTGGAACATCCACTGTCCAAGTACCATATAGGGGTATGAGAACTTGGCCTAACCTGCAAAACACAAGTTAGTTAACCTTAGGACCCCAATTTTTATTTGGTCCATGATGCATATACGGATGAAAATAATTCTTCTTGCCCGCAGCTTTCTGACTGGCAAGCTGACATTTTCTCTCTACACACTATGATTGTTCCAGCAATCGACAACAATGTGGCCAACCTTGCTACAACACCAACACTCATGGATGTTGTACCTTCTTTTTGGAGCAGGTCTAGTGGCTGTGTTAACAGCAGCTCTAGGTCTTGAAGGAGTAGCAGCAGTCCTGTTCCATGGTTTTCCAGCCCCAGTCTGACAAGTGGTGGGTCTGGCAGTAGAAGTGCTTGGGATATTATGAGCCCTTATAGAAGCAGCTTTCTTTTCAGAAAGCATACCCTTGATGGCCTTAGAGATGCCCAGGTCTGGTCTACTAACAGCCTTTCCTTTGTCATAGTGTGGGCTGGAGGAATTGAAGATCAGTCAGCAGCTTTACCCTTGACTGAAGGGGCTGTTGTACCAAACACAAATGGTCCAGGATGGGACATTTGTATTTTCTCATAGGAACTTGCACCTTTGTTGTAACTGCCACCATATTATGGAACATCTTTGTTCATACAAGATTGTCTAACATGATTCTAGTGACAATAAATACTCTCATCGTCATGGTGGTTGGTAGGAAATTACACTTTAATAAATTTTATAGGAGGCTTAGAGGGTAGTGGCTCCACTTGAGCTTTTCCCTTTCAATTAGGACTAGTAGCTCCTATCCTTCCCTTGAATCCCAACCATTTCTTTCCCTTTTGGGAAGAGAATGAGTCTATTAAGGGAAACACTATGCTAGGCTTTGAGTAGCTAGCCACTAGTTCCCTCTCATTTTGGAGCTTTCCTTCAAGATTCCTGATATGGTTATTTTTGATGGTTATGGTGCTCATCTGAATGATTATTACATTCATCTATTCATTAACTTCTTGAATCTTCAGATTCAGCAATTTTGCTGATTCTAAAGCAGCAAGCTTTAAATAAATAATTTCCTGAGCCTGCTATTTGGCCCTGAGCTTGCTTTTCTTTAGAGCCTGCAGAAATGCATCATAATTATCAATCAATTTATTGATGTCACTCTCAGATCATATTTTGAGTCATCATCATCACTTGATGCAGAAGCACAAGAATCTGGAACTGATTCATAATCTTAACAGGCAGAGCTAGTAACAGAAATTTCCTTGCTTGGACCAGGCTGATCCGGCTGATTTCTTCATCTAACATCGCCATCAGCCCAGGGAAGCAGTTGTCTTCTTCAGAATCCACATTTGAATTACCATCAGAGGGTTATAGAGGGGCCCTGTCTTCAATCCTGACAGCAGGATGAACCTTATGAGCTTCTTCTTCTAAAGCAGTCAGCCTTTTCAAGCAATCTACTTCAACAGCTCCTTCTTCTATAGAGTACATCCCAATGCATGCTTCTTCTTCTTCTTCTTCTTCTGACTCTGATGAGGAGGAGTCAGTCTAGCTTCTTTTCTTCTTGGCAATGAGGGATTTCTCCTTCTTACCTTTTAGCTTGTGGTCCTTTTTCTCACTATGTTCCTTTCTTTTGACTAGGAAGTTGGCTATCACATGCCCAGGTTTTCTGCAATGATAACAAGTCATGTTAGATTAAACATGTTTACTAGGTTTGGAACCATACCTGTCCTCCTTAGATGATTTTCTCCTGCCCTTATAATAGTCATCCTTGGTATGAGAGAAGGTGGAAGGCCTGCTTCTCCAGTGCGTCTTCTTTAATAACTTCTTAAATTGTCTTGTGAAGGTAGCAAAATCTTCATCAGACCATTGACAGTCTGATGTGCTGTTCTCTGATTTTCCAGAATAAGATTTAACATCTCTCCTTGGTGTAGAGGGAGACTTTCTTATGCCTTTGCTAGATCCTTCATCTTTGAAAGCTATAGTCTTGTCTCTTGGCTGAGACTTGTTGTTGTTCTCCTCTTCTTTCCTTGCAGCCAGCTGCATCCCATATGACAATAGCTTCCCAAAGAGGGTATGAGGAGCATTGTCACCCAGCTTTGTCACTTCTCTGATTGCACAGATTTTAGTGCCCCACTCTTTAGAAAGAGATCTAAGGAACTTGTCATTCAGTTCATAGTGACTGAATACTCTTCTATAAGTCTTCAGCTCATTCTCAATCCTAAAGATCTTTTCATAACAGATGGTTATGTTGTCCCCCTTGG
The DNA here is from genome assembly GCA_039513925.1 of Platanthera zijinensis. Lineage (NCBI taxonomy): Eukaryota > Viridiplantae > Streptophyta > Magnoliopsida > Asparagales > Orchidaceae > Platanthera > Platanthera zijinensis. Next base: position 68,969,592 of record CM077092.1, on the reverse strand, counting down.
ATTGCCTAAAGGCCTCATACTTAAATTGGGCATGGACTTCCTATCATCTCTAACTTCATCTGTCCCCTCCATGTAGATCACAAGTGTTTCCAACATTTCCTCTACTGTTTTTCAATGGATAAAATTCTGAAGTGTAGAGTCATCAACATCACTCATAATGATAATCTTTTCCCACTTGTCTATTGAGGCCAGGGCTAACTCATCCTTGGTCATCTCATCATATGTCTTGGGAGTCTTGACATTAGCATCCAGTGTAAAGGCCTTCATTGGGATGAATGACCCTTCTTTAACTGTAATATACATCTTAGGGTCAGCAGCTTCCATGAACTTCCTCACCCTTGCTTTCTAGATGCCAAAATCTTCCTTCCTACTCATTGGAAGTCTCACAGCACTTAGCTCCCTTTTGGTCATTCATGAACCCATGGAGATAGACTTCTAGATAACCTTGGAGATCTACTCAGACGGTTAAGACTTTAAAGTGCAACCTCCCTCTAATACCACTTGAAACTCTTATTTTCAAGGCTTGCAAAACACTAGGAGGGGGGGGGGTGTAACACCCCTATCCGTCGTATAGCATATAGCAGTAGGTCCGGCCGGGGCCCGACGCCAAATACTACGGACAGACCGGTTGGTTATGCGTTGAAACCATACAACCAATCACCAACGTCCTACACAGAGTCATTCTAGCGGAAGCAATTTATTGAGTTGCACGAAACGAGAACCCTGGCAAGCAAGAATGACCACTACAGAAGTAACAATAGGAATGAAAAATACAAAAGTACCGGCCTTATGGCCTTACAAGGTTTGCTTAACAAAACATGTCTTACATACTGCGGCTCGCAGGCCGACTATACATGAAATAAACGGAAAGCATAAAAAGGGGTTAGGCCTTCGAGGGCCAGCACCGCAACATGGGCTTTAGCCCGCTATTTTCCGCTCGGCTCCGCAGCACCTGCAAGCACAAACCACGTCCCGGTGGCAAACAAAAGCAACGGTCAACTATGCTGACCAAATTATAACGATCCCGCACTCAAAATTGGGGCGGCGATGCTCTTTCCCTGCACTTTATTAGTATAGGCAATATCTTAGTGTGAACACACATCATCACAGGCGTAGGCTCGCACGGCCACACACCTCGTGCACACAGGGCACATTCACGGCTAACCAGCCAACGTCACGTCAATCAAGCCATAGACGTTCCCGTTCCACCACCGCCTCATAGAAAGCCAACCATATGAGCATTTTGCTTTCCTGGCCTTGGTCACGGCAATTTAAGCCATAGACCGCCGAAGACCCTCATCCATGCCCACGGTCCTACCGAACGACATAGATCGGGTACGGTTCCGCCTGACCCGTGCTCACACCGCAACGGCAATTTAAGCCATATGCGCAGGTCAAGACTCACCGAGTCCCGTTTCCACCACAATAATCACATAACCCGGCTATGTTCACGTTGGCTCCCCGGCCATCGTGTTGGCAAAACCCGCTTTTGCCCAGTTTTCCGGGTGCACCTTGGAGTTAATCTCCAAGGCTCCCTGATGCAATCTACCACGTAGAAACCCGAAAACACCCAAACATCCGGATTCTTGCCCGGTTCAAATGCAATGCAACATCACCGATCCGGCTCTACTTGTCCGTATAGGCTTCACACACAATGCCTATGTCCGTTTTCGCATACGGACTCTACACAAGGGGGACTTTACATATCTACCCCAAGGAACGCTCCAACTCTTCGCTCACTCGCGAGAGAGGGCTTCCTATGCAAAGGGAAAAAGAGGGCTTCACATGCCCAAGGATGAGAAATCGTTACCCTTGCGTTCTTCCGCGGCGCCATGAAAATATACGCGGATGAAAAGCACCGCAATCTCCTTGCCTCCGCGGATCCGAACTCGGATCAAGAATCTGAGCTCCGAAGCTCCACCGATGGCCGGAGTTGACCACCTTCTTCCTCCTCCAAGCTCTCCCATCTCTCTAGACTTTAGAGAGAGAGAACCCAAGTGAAAATGGGGTTTGCAAACCCTATTTTCGGGTTTAAGCTGCCAGCAACCACTCCCAGCCGTCGGATCCCAAGCCAAGGAAACGAACGGCCACGATTAGGCCTCAAAATACAAAATCTAGGGCCGAACACTGGTTGCAACACGACCGTGTGCCTGGCCGTGTCACCCATTCGGCATCTCGACCGATTTGAAACCAGCACACGGCCCTTGACACGGCCTATGACACGGCCGTGTCACATGTGACACACCCGTGTTGGTACCCGTGTCACGACCCCCGTGTGCAATCGGCCAACACTTCGCAGTCAGAGAGGTACACGGCCTTGCGACATGGCATAGGACACGCCCGTGTCATATGTGACACGCCCGTGTCTATGCCCGTGTCACGACCCGTGTACCACTGTGTCGATTCCCTTGAGTGACATGGCCTGGGACACGCCCGTGTCCTAGGCCGTGTCCCACCACTCGACACTCGACGACCGCCGACACGGCAACCACACGACCCGTGGTCGAACACGCACTGACACGGCCTCCGACACGCCCGTGTCGGGACCCGCGTCACCTGCTTCAAAACCCTTTCTTGGCTTAAAAAATGCCACTCGTCCCTCTTTTGAGTTTCGGGGTGTTACAACTCTCTCCCTCTTAAAAGAATTTCGCCCACGAAATTAATAAAGGAAAGTAAACATAAATCCAAGAGCGGTACCTGAGCGGAATAACTCTGGGAACTCCTCCAGCATGGTCTTCTCCCGTTCCCAAGAGAGCTCCTCATGACCGCAATTATCCCACCGGACCTTATCCATCCGGATCTCCTTGTTACAAAGTCGCTTAACTTCGGAGTCTTCAATACGAACGGGCTTGACCCTAGTCGTCAACACTTTGTCCACCGGTACTTGATCAACTGCGATCACCTGCGAAGGCTCTTGCACTGCCTTCCGCAATATAGAGATGTGGAACACATCGTGTAGTCCACTCAACTCTACCGATAGCTTCAAACGGTATGCAGCTTCGCCGACTAGCTCCAGGACCTCAAAAGGTCCAAGGTATCTTGGGCTCAACTTCTTCAAGCGTCTCACCCGCGAAACCCCCTTGAACGGCTTCACTTTCAAGTATACCCAATAGCCTACCGCGAACTCCATGTTCCGGTGCTTGGCATTGTAATACTTTGCCTGCCTGTCCTGAGCGATCAACAAGCGCTCCTGAATGACCCGCACTAACGAGGTAGCACTCTCCACCTCCTGCTTCTTGTACAACCTTGCCTCACCCGTTTTAAGCCACGATAACGGCGTGCGACACATCCTACCTTACAGGGCCTCGAAGGGTGCCATTTATATACTCGCTTGGTAGCCATTGTTGTACGCAAACTCCACCAAAAACAGGTGGTCCTCCCAATGCTTCCCGAAGTCTAGGACACACATGCGGAGCATGTCCTCCATCGTTCTATTGACTCTCTCGGTCTGCCCATCCGTATGCGGATGGAAGGTTGTGCTGAACTTCAACTTTGTCCCCAGCATCTGCTGCACCAACCTCCAATCATTGGACGTGAAATGCCCATCGCGATCACTCACAATGCTGCGAGGCACACCATGCAGTCCATACAACTTTGCCAATTTCTCCACTGGATCATCCTTCCTATGCGGAATGAAATGCGACACTTTAGTTAACCGATCTACGATCACCCAGATGGCGTCGTTCCCTTTTTGCGACCTTGGCAACCCATGCACAAAGTCCATAGATATGTCATCAAACTTCCACTCCGGTATAGGCAAGGACTTCAGAAATCCTCACGGCTTTTGGCACTCCGCCTTCACCAAGGCGCACGGTTGGCACTTATCCACAAACAACGCCACATCTTTCTTAAGCTCCGGCCACCAAAACAGCTTCTTGAGGTCACGGTACATCTTTGTGCTCCCTGGGTGGATCGAGTACTTGGTATGATGAGCCTCGTACATCAACTCCGCCCGTAGGTTACTCCCGCTTGGGACGCACAACCGATGATCCTTCCTTAGCAACCCATCTTCCACTGAAAACTGGGAATTTGACCCATCCAACGCTGCCTCCATAAGCTCCTTCATGGAGTCATCTAACTCCAATGCCTGCCGAACCCGATCAGCCAGGTCATACTGGACCTCTGTCCAGTTCAACATTGCTTTGGTGCTCGTCTGCTTGTCAACGCAATAGATCTCAAGCTCCTCCAACTCCCGTACTAGCCGCTCATCATGCACCGACAACCAGTTGGCTTGGGCGGGAGCCCTGCAGCTCAGCGCATCCGCAACTGCGTTGCCCTTCCCGGGTACATAATGTATCTTGAAGGTGTTGTCCCCCAGGAACTCCATCCACCTCTTCTGCCTCATATTAAGGTCCTTCTGATCCAACAAGTATTTTAGGCTCTTGTGATCGGTGTATTTATCGACCTTTATGCCGTATAGGTAGTGCCTCCACAACTTAAGTGCAAATATCACGGCCACCAACTCCAAGTCGTGGGCCGGATAGTTCCTTTCATGCACTTTCAGCTGACGCGATCCATACGCAATCACACTTCCATGCTGCAACAACACGTAGCCCAAACCACTACCTGAAGCGTCGCTATACACCTCAAAGCCCTCGGTCCCACTCGGCGAACTAAGCACTGGCACCGTGGTCAACCGTCTCTTCAGCTCCTAAAACGCTTGCACGCACTCCTGCGTCCACAGGAATCTCTGCTCTTTCCTTGTCAACTTCGTGAGAGGTAGCGCTATCCGCGAGAAGTTCTCTACGAAGCGCCTATAATATCCGGCAAGCCTGAGAAAACTACGGACTTCTGCGACAAAAGACAACGCAGGCCACTCCTGTATCGCAACGATCTTCGCCGGATCCACCGCTATACCTTCCCCACTAACAATGTGACCAAGGAACGCTACTGAGGGTAGCCAGAACTCGCACTTGGAGAATTTCGCATAAATCTCATTCCTCCTCAAAGTCTCCAACACCAGATGCAAGTGCTTGAAGTGATCTTCTTCGCACTGCGAGTACACCAATATATCGTCAATAAAAACGATCACAAAGCGATCCAGGAAATCTCGGAACGTCCTGTTCATCAAGTCCATAAATACTGACGGCGCATTCGTCAGTCCAAACGACATGACCGTGAACTCGAAATGCCCATACCTTGTGCTGAACGCCGTCTTCGGGATATCACATTCCCTTATCCTCAGCTGATAGTACCCCGACTTCAAGTCCAAATTAGAATATACTGACGATCCGACTAACTGATCAAAGAGATCATCAATCCTCGGGATCGGGTACTTGTTCTTTTCCGTCAGCTTGTTCAACTCTCTATAGTCGATACACAGCCGCATACTACCATCCTTCTTCTTAACGAAGAGGACCGGTGCGCTCCAAGGCGACGAGCTTGGACGCACATACCCTTGCTCCATCAGCTCCTCTAGCTGAACTTTCAACTCTGCCATCTCCTTAGGCGCCAACCTATACGGAGCACGTGACACCGGTTTGGCCCCCGGTACGAGCTCGATGGTGAAATCAATCTCCCGCTGCAGTGGGGCTCCGGGAAGACTATCCGAGAACACATCGGGGTATTCACAAACAACCGGGATGCTATCCAACGTGTACTTTGGCTCCACAGCCCCCACTATTGCGAAGAACAGCTCTGCACCAGCGCGAACTGCCTTTACCACCTGAAGAGCAGACATCAACATCTTGCTCAACCCCTTGAGTCCCTTGAATGTTGTCCCCCGCCCAACACCCAGCTTGACCTCCTTTCGGTCGCAATCAATCCAAGCTTTCTGCTCCGAAAGCCAATCCATCCCAAAGATCACGTCGAACTCTACTAGCGGTAGCAATGACGCTAGCAAGTCGAACTCTTGGCTCCCAATGTGAACCTTTACGGCGCACACCCTGTCCGCACACATCGAGCACCAATTCGGTAGCAGCACATCCAACTTGTCCTTCGCCATCGAAGAAGGGACTCCGATGCGCGATATGAAATTTTCGGACAAGAAGGAGTGTGAAGCTCCCGTGTCGAACAGTGCCCGTGCCGGACTATCACTAATCACAACAAAGCCTATACAAACAATATTAGGCTAACAAGCAATAGACAACAGTATATAAAGTTAAGTTGCTGTAAATTAACTCGTACCTGTCACCACGTCAGCTTGTTTGATGGCCTCCTGTTGGCCCAAGTTATAGACTCTAGGCTGAGTCGGAGCATAGTGGGACGCGGTTGACTCCACCGCCTTGCCCTTCTCTTCGTAAGTAGCTCCTTGCTTTCTCTCGGACTTATGGCGTTCGCTCCAGCAATCGCGGGCAAAGTGCCCCGTCTTTCCACACGTGAAACAAGCGCCCGGTGTTCGATTAGTAGTTGCCCCCGAGGCACCCGCAAAAGAAGCTGGACCTGACGTCCTAACCTTCTTGAAGAATTTTCGATAGCCCGACTTCGACGTAGTCGGCGCTTTGAATTCCGATTTCTTCCCGCCAGAATCCTTCTTAGCTTGCGTATTTCTCATTTCCTTCTCCAAGGACCGGGCCGAGTTGACCAAGGTTAGGAAACCCTGCGCCATGGGCCCTGACAGTAGAAACCTCAGCTCATCTCTTAACCCTTCGTAGAAGCGGTTAGTCTTTCTCTCCTCGTCGGCAAAGGTAGCGCTAGCATATCTCCCCAACCGAGTAAACTCGTGGAGGTACTCGTCTACAGTGCTATCTCCTTGCACCAACTTTTGGAACTCGTTCTCCAATGCGATTCTCTGCGCTGAGGGGAGGTATCGAGCCATGAACAATCTCGAAAACTCCGCCATAGGAACTTCGGCCAACGTCCTTCCCCTCAACTGGTGTAGCTCTAGGCCTTCCCACCATAACCTTGCGTCCCCATCCAACAGGAACGTCGCTATTGTGGTCTTCTGCCACTCTTCCGTATTTGTAGCTGTCATCACCCTATTGACTCTTGAGAGCCAATCTTCAGCCTGGGTCGGGGTTCCCGTCCCCGAGAACACCGGTGGGTGGAAGCCCATCACATGCTTCAACTGTCTATCAGTTGCTCTCCTAGACAACTTCGGCTCCACTGCCACCTGCTCAACCCTTCTAGGCTCTGCCGCATGGAGCGGCACTTGCTCCCCCGCTGGAGCAGGCTGCAGCACCTGTCTTGCAGGTTGTGCATTAATCATAGCAAAGACAGCTTCTGCCACCAATCTAATGGTCTCGGCAGACGGAGGTGTTGCAGGCGCTTCACTTGGCGCACTGCTCGCCTCAGAACCTGGCCGTTCTGACGGTCCAGTACCACTTCTGGTCACCTATAATCGTGCAAAACACCGATAAGCGACCAAAAATTTCTGCAAATAGCAATTATAGGAACATGCAGGTTCCTCAAACATGTGTATTTTCATTCCTAAGTGGACATTCATGGGTTCTTTTCATGTTATAACAATGACGCACACATGTGCTCACCACCCCTTAAAGTGAATTCGTCCACGAATTCATTTAAGTTTGACCAAAAACAGTAGTCTGATACCAATTTGTAACACCCCTATCCGTCGTATAGCATATAGCAGTAGGTCCGGCCGGGGCCCGACGCCATATACTACGGACAGACCGGTTGGTTACGCGTTGAAACCATACAACCAATCACCAACGTCCTACATAGAGTCATTCTAGCGGAAGCAAATTATTGAGTTGCACGAAACGAGAACCCTGCCAAGCAAGAATGTCCACTACAGAAGTAACAATAGGAATGAAAAATACAAAAGTACCGGCCTTATGGACTTACAAGGTTTGCTTAACAAAACATGTCTTACATACTTCAGCTCGCAGGCCGGCCATACATGAAATAAACGGAAAGCATAAAAAGGGGTTAGGCCTTCGAGGGCCAGCACCGCAACATGGCCTTTAGCCCGCTATTTTCCGCTCGGCTCCGCAGCACCTTCAAGCACAAACCACCGCCCGGTGGCAAACAAAAGCAACGGTCAGCTATGCTGACAAAATTATAACGATCTCGCCCCCAAAATCGAGGCGGCGATTCTCTATCCCTGAACTTTATTAGTATAGGCAATATCTTAGTGTGAACACACATCATCATAGGCATAGGCTCGCACGGCCACACACCTCGTGCACACAGGGCACATTCACGGCGAACCGGCCAACGTCACGTCAATTCAAGCCATAGACGTTCCCGTTCCACCACCGCCTCATGGACGGCCAACCATATGAGCATTTTGCCTTCCTGGCCTTGGTCACGGCAATTTAAGCCATAGACCGTCGAAGACTCTCATCCATGCCAATGGTCCTACCGAATGACATGGATCGGGTATGGTTCCGCCTGACCTGTGCTAAATTTAAGCCATATGCGCAGGTCAAGACTCACCGAGTCCCGTTTCCACCACAATAATCACATAACCTGGTTTTGTTCACGTTGGCTCCCCGGCATCGTGTTGGCAAAACCCGCTTTTGCCTAGTTTTCCGGGTGCACCTTGGAGTTAATATCCAAGGCTCCCTGATGCAATATACCACGTAGAAACCCGAAAACACCCAAACATCCGGATTCTTGCCCAGTTCAAATGCAATGCAACATCACCGATCCGGCTCTACTTGTCCGGATAGGCTTCACACACAATGCCTATGTCCGTTTTCGCATACGGACTCTACACAAGGGGGACTTTACATATCTACCCCAAGGAATGCTCCAACTCTTCGCTCACTCGCAAGAGAGGGCTTCCTATGCAAAGGGAAAAAGAGGGCTTCACATGCCCAAGGATGAGAAATCGTTACCCTTGCGTTCTTCCGCGGCGCCATGGAAATCTATGCGGATGAAAAGCACCACAATCTCCTTGCCTCCGCGGATCCGGACTCGGATCGAGAATCGCAGCTCCGAAGCTCCACCGGTGGCCGGAGTTGACCACCTTCTTCCTCCTCCAAGCTCTCCCTTCTCTCTAGACTTTAGAGAGAGAGAACCCAAGTGAAAATGGGGTTTGCAAACCCTATTTTCGGGTTTAAGCTGCCAGCAACCACTCCTAGCCGTCGGATCCCAAGCCAAGGAAACGAACGACCACGATTAGGCCTCAAAATACAAAATCTGGGGCCGAACACGGGTTGCAACATGGCCGTGTGCCTGACCGTGTCACCCATTCGGCATCTCGACCGATTTGAAACCAGCACACGGCCCTTGACACGTCCTATGACACGGCCGTGTCACATGTAACACTCCCGTGTTGGTACCCGTGTCACGACCCCCGTGTGCAATCGGCCAACACTTCGCAGTCAGAGAGGTACACGGCCTTGCGACACGGCATAGGACATGCCTATGTTACATGTGACACGCCCGTGTCTGTGCCCGTGTCACGGCCCGTGTACCACTGTGTCGATTCCCTTGAGTGACACGGCCTGGGACACGCCCGTGTCCTAGGCCGTGTCCCACCACTCGACACTCGACGACCGCCGACATGGCGACCGCACGACCCGTGGTCGAACACGCCCTGACACGGCCTCCGACACGCCCGTGTCGGGACCCGTGTCACCTGCTTCAAAACCCCGTCTTGGCTTAAAAAATGCCACCCGTCCCTCTTTTGAGTTTCGGGGTGTTACAGGGGGTGAATAGGTTTTTGTCTCTATTTAAATTTTCCAACTTGTTACCAGATTTCAGTTCCTGTGATTACTTTAGTTATCAGCTTTCAAGAATATTCACAGATGACATAACAATTTTATAGTTGTTGCCCAATCTTGGGTACATCCACTGTCCCTCAGCGCCTATCTAACAGTGTGTTAGATTCGGCTCTCCCTCCAGAACTCAGCTACTTAATAGCTTACACCACAGATCCTGTAGGACCACATAGGTCACACAGACCTACAACTTAGGCACTAAGCTAAACCCATGTCATAAAGACCTTTCACCCGGCACAAAGCCAAACACAGGTCACAAAGACCTTAGCCCTTATAATATATGCATACAACTCAAGACTCACAAAGAATCAAAACAAAAGAACAAGAAAGGTTATATGATTAGACACCAGAGCAAGAACTCTGTGTCTTCTTCTTCCTGGACTGAGAAGATATCAGTCCTAACTATTGATGTTGAAGACAATGAAGTAGGCAGTAGAATCTTTCTTCAAACAACTTTCTTTTCTCAGTAGAGCTTGTTAATCTGCTTCCATAGAATTTATTCTGAACTTGCTATTGCAGATGGTAATTGCTTCAGCTATCTCTTTCCCAACAAGGTTCTCTGTGCAGAACAACTTCTTTAGGCTCGACAAAAATAGCGAGGAAGAAGATAAAGTTCGGCCACACTTATCATTTTCAGAAAACCTAGACAAGAAAATCGATTGATTTCTCTGCCCGGTTTGCTTCTTTTTATTCTCTGAAGGCCAATTGAGTAGTGGGTCCCATCACCAGGATTGATGGCTGAGAATTAGCCATCCATCACATGCTTTCCATTTACTCTTGATCCAACGACTCTTTGCTGTGTGTGGGCCCCATCACATTATGATGAAAATATTTCTTGGAAAGTGCAGAGGATGATAATAGCTGGCAGAAAATGTCTCTGGCAGCATATCCGTAATATTTGAATTTTGGTTGACTTTTTTACTTTGTTGACGTCAGCATGACTCAACATCTCTCTGGACTTAGACAAAATACAATCATTAAAACCAAAGGCATTGAGTGAGAAGGTATCACTCAATGCCACAACACTTAGACAAAATTCTGTCTGTCGAGGTATTGAGCTCGACGAATGCTGAGCTCCGTTCGACAAATGACAAGCTCAGCTCGACGAAAGCATAAGTTCAGTTTGACGGACTACAGGCTCAGTTCGACGAATGTTGAGTTCAGTTCGATGAGTTCAGTTCGACGAACTGTATACTTAGTTCGACGAAAGGATAAACTCAGTTTGATGATCTCCAGGCTCAGTTCGACAAATGCTGAGCTCAGTTCGACGAAGATGAGCTCGACGAAACGCAAGTAATCCACGCATTTGGACTTAGCCAAATTTCTGCTTCAAGGCATTGAGAGCGTTGAGTGAGCTTGCCTCACTCCACGCTATTTGCCTTAGTACATATTTTTGTGCCTTGGCATTGAGAGAGTAAGCTCCACTCAATGCCAAACTACTTAACAAATTTTTTCAATTATCTGGCGTTGAGTGAGTAAGCTACACTCAATGCCTGTGGACTTGGTGAAAATTTTGCCCAATATTTTCGTGGAGTTGACTGGCACAGCAACACTCAATGCTAAAAGTTGTATTCCATTGAGTGAGTAGACTACACTCAATGCATATGGACTTTGCCATATTTTTAGCTAATTTCTTTACGCTTAGACTGACTCAGCCTAACTCACAGCCTTTTTGGTGTAAGGCGTTTAGTGAGTAGACTACATTCAACGCTTTTGTACTTATCCAAATTTTTGGCTAGCTTCCTATTAGGCTAAGACAGACTCAACGCTATATGTTATATTGCATTGAATGAGCTGTCCTCACTCAACGCCTGCGGATTTAGACAAATTTCTACTAGACAATATTGAATCCATACCTCTAGCGTTGAGTGAGCTTGCTCCAATCAACGCCTGTGGACTTAGTCAATTTTTGCTATGTCAAACAACCACTTATTGTGTCCACATGTCCAATCAATGTGATATGGACAACATGCACTCAAGATCTAAAATGCATATCAAATATAGTTGATTTGTGTGACATTAGCCTGTTTGACTACACACAAATCAGGGACATTGGGAATAATGAACCCAACACATATTAATATTATAATATAGTGATTAATTATACTTTAAACATGCTTTTTTGATGTTGTTGAATGAGTCCCTTAGAGGCAATTTTAGGAAGAGTGGTCAGTCAAAAAAGTTGTATGCATTTGGGTCTAGTTTAATTTAAAATTGTCTTCGACCCATTTGGTCAGTGGTTTGACCACAACAGTCAATATGGTGCAGCCTATACATAGACTTGACCTGAGACTAAATTGAGTGCCCCCACTAAACCACTCATGCAAATGCTTTGGAATTTGGAACATAGGCTTAATATACCGACCCCCCTCATTATATCCAAAAATGGGAATTTTTGGAGAATAGTTTTATATAATTTTTGTAAAAATTTAATAAAACATGTATGATTTAATTTTAGGGTCTATGGAACTCAAAACCTCCCAATATTTTGGTGGTTGACCATTAGGGTCATGACATGACTCTGGTAAAAATATCAGCACATCTGAGGTTGATTTGTTTAGGTATTTGTCTGACCAAAGTTTGGTCTCACAAGGAAAAATTAGGACAAAAGTGCACTTGGAGGATTTAGTGATCAATCCTCATCCAAAGTTGGTGAAACTTTGTACACTGACTTATTGACACATAAAACACCCCCACAAGAGATTTTGGATAATTTGGGGTTGAGATGCCCTAAAACCCTAGTGTGAACCCTAGGGATGGATATTGAGGCTATTGAAGGACATGGGACCATATGTCCTTAAAATGTCCTGGAAATTGGTAGATGAGTTCATAGGGTGGAAATAAACCCTAGAAAATGTTATTGGAATTTTTAGGAACCTACATCCCCTCTAAAATAGTTTAGGACCAATTATGGTACTTTTACTCATAATTTTATTGCATAGCTATATGATCTTGGATGTTCATGAAACTTAGGCAGTGATTTTATATAATTGTTATAAATTTTTGAAAATTTTGGTATGAAATTTGGACTAACATTTATAGTACTTCATTCAATAACCCAATATTTGCCCTATATGTATGAAAAATTATTATGAGTAATTTATCCACTGGAAAATTTTGAAACTTGGAATGAAGACATTTTAGGGCATCATTATGTTTTGTGAATTTTAATAAAATTATTGGAAGACTTGTCATATAGGATCCTTCACAAAGTGCTCAATGCTGAATATCATTAAATAAATTATTAAAGTGACCAAATTTGTTTAGAAAATTATGATTTTCGATCAGTGGATTTTTCTAGACACTTTTAACATCTGGTAATTGTCCTATAATTTTTGGATGAATAATTCTAATATTTCCTGCTTTACCCTATGCTTGTGGTTAATTAATCAATAATTTGTTTGGAGGTATACACCATTTTGGAAACTTGTGAATTTCAGTATTTACTGTTATTTTGATGATATACACTTGTCATAATTTTTTTGAGGTCATATCTTGTCAGACAATTATATTTGGTGTTCAAAAGCCTAGGTGGCCCGATTTTGCAGAAACTATAATAAATGCCGAATAAATTAGGAAAATTATAGTCTTATGGATTTATTCATAAAGTATCATGATAGACCCCCAATAATAATCTTAGGCCATTTGGATGATTATTTGGAGTATCACCATTCGTGAACAACATGTAGCTCATTAGGTCTGCACAGAGTTGAAACTGTAGAATTAAGGCATCATGTGAACCTTGGTATGAGATAAAGGAGATAGTTGGTGGACTTAATCAAGAGTGTATGAATAAGGTCACAAATGGAATTCAAGCTGTGAGATCCGGGTTGACTAGGGTCAAGGTTGAGCTCGGGATAGACGATGGATCGTCTATCCCTTGGAGAAAGTCTAAATACACGTAGGGTTAGTTCAAGTGTAATGCTAAGAGGGTTTGAACATGGGTAAATTTCAAAAATAATTACCTTGCCAAAGGGAGGTTTGGGATTCAGCCCATCGTAGTTCCTAGTGCCCTCGAGAGCCCTTTACAGGGAATGCCCTGGGCAGTGCAAGGTTAACCCTAAACTGTAAGGCAAAACTATTCGTGCAGATTAATTCTAAGTACTTCACTTTAACTCACCCTGAAAGGAGGGGATAGATCTAACTTACTTTAGAGGGGGGGGGGGTGAATAGAGTGTTTTTAAAATCATTTAACTGTTTTGATTAACTAGTAGTAAAAATATGTGATAATAAATATTATGTAAAAAGAACTAAGCTTAAATAACACAGAACAGTACATAAAGAAAAAAGGGACAACCTGGCAACACAAGAATTTTTATAGTGGTTCCCCAACTGGGTAAATTCACTCTTCTACCACCCTGGTAGGAATCCACTAACAGTTTTTGATCAGGTGATTGCCACCACAATATCTATTTGCAGGGAGATATAGCAACCCTTTAGGCTTTTGATCAGGTGCCCAAAAACAAACCAAGACTTTTGATCAGGAGACTTGACAACCATATGGTTAACTTTTGAAGGGAGTTAAAAACCTTTTACAGGAGGGGAGAGGAGGTGATGGTGTCTTCTCTTTCTCTAATCAACAAAGAAGATTAGTGGATCTTGATGTTGACAAAGCTCCCCATGACAAGTTGAATTGTTCAGGAAAACTAGATGCTTTTATTTAGGGTGTAGGTCTTCAGCCTTGTCTTTTCATTGTCCAGGAATCCAGCGGACATATGTTGAATAGATGTATTTGGAGATTACAGGACCTGAATATGAAGAAGACTCTTGATTTGCTATGAATGTTCTTCTTCAGTCTTTTAGGTATGAATAAGGGAAAGAACAGATTGTATTTCAACACAGAGAAGATGCAGATCTTTTTCTTTATATTTTGTGCGTATCGATAAAAATCCACTTCTCTGTAAACCTCTGCAATGTTCTTGCCTTGTGTGTACTTTTCTAAAAAAGATAATCTCTTTTATATTCTATAGTCAAAAAAATTCTCCTTTGAATTTGTAAAGCTGGCATTAATTGCTGAAAGATCTGGAGAATACAAACGGCTAGAATATGACTTAAATGAGTTTCTCCAACTGTCCCTAATAAAACAAGCAAGTAATTATCCTGATGAAGACCATAATTAATGATTCAAATAATAGCTATATTCGGGGGAATATGAGCATTAATTACTCAGGAATATTACTGCTAAATAATATCGAAAGAAAGGGACAGAAATCAGAAAAACTTCTCATTCTGGAGCGGGACAGAAATCATCGACCTCTGAATGGAATTCGTCGACCTGAGTTCCAAGATCTTCAACCTGAGAATTCCAGTTCGTCGACCTGAGCTATACGAACTGTATTTAGAGAATAACTTGCAAATTATGTGCTCTGAGTTCGTCGAGATGAGAATCTGTCTGAAAGAATCGATCGTCGACCTAAGCTTGAATATCGTCGAGCTCAGCTTAGAGAAAAAACTCTGAGTTTCGTTGATCTAAGATCGACGATCGTCGAGCTTAGGTCGAAGTACTTAGAACTGATATTCTGAACTCTGAATTCTTCTAAGTCTAAGTCTTCTGAGTTCCTCTACTGGCTGGTCCAAGAAGGTTGAACCTAATGACTTAGACTAAACTCTAGGATTCAAGAACTTGACCCTGTCTATACAATGTGGGTCAATCTATGCAACCCTAATAGTGAACCTTAGCCCAAATTCCTAGAACAGGGTGGGTTCCCACACACCCCATAGTAACGAGAGGCTAGTTTGGTTTTTACTCATGAGCGGTAGGCTCGGCGGTGGTAAGTACAAACTGGTTAGCCCGGGGAGCCAGTGGTTCAGAAGGTTGTTGTGACAGACGGGTTAGACGGGGGTGCCAATCGCTCAAAGAATCATATTGATAATAATTGCATGTGCATAAAGGTGGTGGGTCTTCGGTATTAGATGGTCGTTCGCACCGACGTCGATACGTTGACTAGGCAAGTGTTGTTCTCCCTTAGCCAAGGAAAAGACTGGTAGATTTGCTAGCAGAGTACGCAGGGGCTCCGCAGTTGTGTCCTTCTCGTTGAGGCGTACGAAGGTCTAGGTTTGGTGGTGCGAATACCAGCCTAAAGGTGGGGTGGCCCAACCCATCGCTTCCGTTTGCCACTACGGGAGGTACCTTAGAGTTTATCTAACTCCAAATGGGGGAACTAAAGCTCTATGCGGATAGAGTTGGGTATGTGTGTTGCACTTGTATGAACATAGCATTAAACCAGCATAATAGTAGCATATCATGTCATCTTTACATTTAAACCCCTACCCCTATCGTATAAATTGGTATTAGACTTTTTATACAATAGGCCTTGCAAAATGACCCCTTAACTTATGAGTTTGTATGGGCATTATTGTAAGTTAAGGTCACTTATTCTATAACTTACTTTACTTTACCTATAGTAGAAGGTAGTCGTAGTTCTTAACTTATGCTTTTATTACTTATAGTGTAGCATGTGCTTACTGCTCTGTACTTTACCTTTTTTACATTACTGCTACCTGGTTATAGTTCCTTTGTACATACTCCTACTAGGGTAGTTGTCACCGGCTCTTGTTCATTCTTCACATTAAATATCTTTCCTTTCCTCCTCCCTGCATGGTGCCTAGGAGTCACTGGGGTGAGGCGAGGAAGATAATGGCATAGTCTTTTGACTAACGGTCGGTTGACAACATCATTTTAGGAATTCAAGGTGATGCACCAGTCATAGGAGAATGACATGACTTGAGGAGCAATTGTTGCGCACTACCGCTACTACTCGGTGGCAGGTTAAGGACGGTTTTCAGTTTGCTTCCGCCAGATGTGTGAGTTGTGTGAGATAAATCTTTTGTATTATACATGTACCAGGCTTAAGCCCATTTTTCTACTCTCTTTCATACTTCGTACTTATTATGGACTATTGATCTTTTATATATATTCATAATGAGCTATCTGTGGACTTGTATTACTCATTTACTTCTCTTTTGATGGCCTACTATGATGTAATCATTTTAGCTGGCCGGATCGGCGCCGTGCGGTGGCGTTTAACTTGGTAATTTGAGTCACCGTAAGGCAGCAGTTCTGGGCGTAAGATCCGGTGGTGAAGGAAAAAAAGGAGTCTTACAAACTGGTATCAGAGGAGACCACGATGAAAAATAAGTAAGTCCACAACACTGGGTCGCCACGCGCAAGCATTAGTTTGGGGGCAAACTTAGCAGCAGAAGCTGTGGTGTGCCTATTTGTAAAGATCACGGTATATAGTCCTTAAATAAATGAGTTAGGTCAACCCAATTAGGAAACATTACTTATCAAGACGATTATTAGCGTATCCTGGTCAAAATTAAACCTACATATAAATTTTTAATGTAAGAGGATACCCAATGCGACTAAAGGAAGAGTCTAACGTGAGAGTAGCAACTTGAGGCTTAAACTTTAATGTCCCTACTTTACTTATCATGTGGTAATAACACATGTTACCCAAAATAATAGGACCACCTTAAGGATAAATGATGCCTACAATCCATTAGCGGAATAGTAGGGGACTCATAGACTCAACCCTCATACCGATGAAATGATTAGGTTGAGATAACCATCATGGAAAAAACCAAGGGTCGGATAGGAATTCAAGTTCAGAAAAGACCCATTTGGGACTGGATCACATGTTGACCCTGAGAGGATTGTCATAAATGGTAACCTGGAGATCCTGAAGTCGGGAGTATATCAACAAGCCTCAAGTTGGAATCCCAAGTTTAAAGTTATGTGCCCTAAGGATTGTGTGCATTTCTAGGATGAATATAACATGGTAACATCGAAGATTATTGGCCCAAAGTAGGTAGGGACTTATCTTTTGTTTATTGGGGGCTTATCTTTTGTTTATTGTGCAAATTAGTTATTGAATTGGGTTTCCTTAGACCTAATTTAGAGAATGTGGTGCCTCAAACATCATAAAGTTGAGTTGATTTATTACTTAAGCATACTAGAAGGAATAAGAACTGATTGTGTAGAGGAAGTTTATATAGTGGTTGTCTACACTCACAAACAAGAACTCAAATTAAAGGAAGAAAATTGTGTTTATTAGAACGTGTATTTCCCCATAATAAAGAAAAACACACGATGAGGTTTGTCGGCTAGAGAAGGTCAAGTGCCCAAGACGATCGTATTGGATTGGGATGGATGGTTTATTTATAAAGAGGGGAGATCAGTCCAGGCTTATCTGGACAGTTTACGTACCACCCTGACAATGAAGGATCTTTTACGCTTATGCATTCTTGACCACGGATAGCCATGGGAGAGACTGTTTCAGCTGATCTAGCTCTCTTATATAACAACAGTCACCAGTCTAGCATAGGCATGGCCCTTAGGTGTCATTTTACGGACGGAGGTGCATGACACCACTTTCTTGGATCTAGGATGAGGATCCAAAGGCACTCGGCTCGGAATTTGTGGAGAACACAGATACCCAGGTATGAATGATTCGAGATAGGATGATGGAGGCCCCGAGCAGACAAGCCAAGTATTACGATACATGACATTATCAAGTAGATTTTAAGGCTAGAGACCGTGGTTTCGTGAAGATACGTCTGATGCATAGAATCTTGCAGGTATGCGGGCGAAAGAAGCTCAGTCTGAGATGTAGGGGGCCCCACAAGATCCTAGAGCGGATCGGCCCATTGGCTTATAGACTAGAGCTACTGCCGGAGTTAGCGTTTTGCATGACGTCTTCCACGTCTCCTCTATTAGGAAGGATCTACTATAGCCGGAGCATCAAGTTCCTACTATATATGGCCCAATGGATTTTGATTGATCGGTCCGCTAAGAGCCCGTCAGGATAGATGATGTAGTAGTGTGAGTCTTGCGGTGCGAGAAGGTTTCGTTGGTCAAGATCATATGGTCAAATCATGGAGAGGAGGAGCATACCTGGGAGCCACTAGATCTGATATAGCAGAAGTACCTAGAGCTCTTTGCATCCGGTATAACTTCAATTTATGAGGGATGTTACATTCAGTTACTCTCAGTAGAAACCTCGCAGGCCTAACCGGAATTTCGAGGACGAAATTATTATTTTTGTTTATTGGGATTTATAACATCCTTCAAGCAACTAGGCCCGTAAGATGGTTTTGTCATAACTAGGTTATGGCAAAACCCTAGAAAGCTCAAAGAGACCATGTGAACTTAAGCATGAAGGTGAAGATCACCATGGTCTACAAATAACACATTCCAATTACCTAACATAGGGTTTGACTTTAAGGCCTCATCTTGACAATTTGACCCCACCATAACATCCCTAATCCATTAGGAGGTCCCTTAGAGCACCTAGAACCCATTGGGGTCAACTAAAGTTGTCAAGTTGACCAAAGTCAACCCTAACCCTAAAATGGTCAAAGTGGCCTATCTAGGGCCAGTGGACCTCCAACATGCCAAAATGACCCAATCTAGATCTTCCTAACCCTTAAAGGAGTCCAATTCGTCACTAATCACCCATTGGGGTCAACCAAGGTGGTTAATTTGAAAAAATTCAAACCTATGCCAAAGTTTGTCAAACCTACGCCTTTTGGATAAATCTGTCCAAATGGGACACTACCATGATGCAACCAACATTGGAGGGTGTCAATAGACTCAAGACACACCTCTTGGGCCAGTCAACTAATCAAGTTGACCAAAGTCAATCCCAAGTCAATACTTGGTCAATATTGCCCAAAATGGGTTAATCATGCCCAAAGCTCAATCCCTTTGGGCTAAGCCCAATTTTAATGGCCCAAATGATGAGCCACCACAAAAATTACATGGAATGTTAATAAAAATCTGGAGGTGGTGACTAGGAGAGAGAAAATGGGAGTTTTCCCCCTTATTGGAGAGAGAAAGAAGAAAGAGATAGAGGAGTTATGGAGCGAGACCATGGTGAGAGGACTTAGCGCAACCACTCGCACCAAAAGCCCGGACTGATGGAGGACGACGCAACTAATCTTTATATCAAAGGTCCTCAGACGGATCCACGGGGCAGCCAGTTAAGCCATTACCGCATAGCACTGCAGCGCGGGGGCGATTCCGGACCGCAGCCCCAACAATCCCCCCCGGAAACGACCCCGGGGTTTCGAACCCGCAACCTCCCTCTGATACCACTTAAGAGGACTTAGCGCAACCACTCGCACCAAAAGCCCGGACTGATGGAGGACGGCGCAACTAATCTTTATATCAAAGGTCCTCGGGCGGATCCACGGGGCAGCCAGTTAAGCCATTACCGCATAGCACCGCAGTGTGGGGGATATTCCGGACCGCAACCCCAACACGCCACCCCATTCATCTCCCCATTACCCCCATTAATCTCCCTTGACTATTAGGATTAGAATACCATCAATTCTAGCCAGCCAACACAAATGATGGGAGACAACCACTAAGGTCGACTACCCCTTCACCTCCCCTCACATAAAAAATTATAAATCCCCCTATACAGGCCCCCATTCCCACTTTTGGTCAACCCATCATCTTCAAAATGTTCTTGGCAGTCGAAATTATGTATTGGATCAAAGGTTTTGGTGGAGGATCTAGGAATCAGGCAAGCTCGTCGGAGGGGAGAAACGTCACGGCCAACCGCCGCCACTGTCATCGTCGAACCCTAAAAAGGTCCACTTCTCCTCCTCTCCCTTGTGCTAGTATCCTACATCAATTAAGAGAGAAATTGGGCTCAAATGAGCCCAATCTGGTGAGAAACAAATGTAGATTTTTTGAAAAATCATGGTGGCGGCTTCGCCAGAAACCACCACCTACGATGGCCATTCCACAACCGGGCGATAGCCACCACCTCGACGAAGGTGGTGGCGGCGGTGGCCAGCTAGGGAGGTGGTCGGCATTTGGTTTGGGAAGAATCTACAGGACTTTGGAATTTTACAGCACTGTTGGAGAAGAAGATGAACAGTACTTATAAAATATTATCATATTAATATTGTAAAATATTGATTAATTATCCTTTAAACATGCGTTTTTTATGTTGTTGAATAAGGCCCTTATGGGCCGTTTTAGGAAAAGTAATCAGTCACAAAAGTTGTAGGCCTTTGGGTCTTGTTTAATTTAAAATTAGTTTCGGCCAATTTGGGTTTGTGGTTTCACCATAACACTCAATATGGTGTAGTCTATACATAGGCTTGATTAGAGACTAAATTGAGTGCCCCCACTAAACAACTCAGGAAAATGCTTTGGAATTTTGACCATAGGCTAATTATACTGACCCCCTCATCATATCCAAAAAGGAAATTTTTGGAGAATATTTTTCTATTGTTTTTGTAAAACTTTAATAAAATATGTATGATTTAATTTTATGGTCTATAGACATAAAAGCCTCCCAATATTTTAGTGGTTGACCATTAGGGTCATGACATGAATTTGGTAAAAATATCATTCCATATGGGGTTGATTTGATTAGATATTTGTGTGACCAAAGTTTGGTCTCACATGGGAAAATTAAGACAAAAGTGCACTTGAAGGATTGAGTGACCAATCCTCATCCAAAGTTGGTGAAACTTTGGCCACTGACTTTTTGACACATAAAATACCCCCACAAGATTTTTTGGGTGATTTGGGGGTTGAGATGTCCTAAAACCCTAGTGTGAACCCAAGGGATGGATAATTAGCCAATTGAAGGACATGGGACCATATGTCCTTGGAATGTCCTGAAAAATGGTAGATGAGTCCATTGGGTGGAAATAAGCCCTAGAAAATATTATTAGAATGTTTAGGAAATTACATCCCCTCTAAAATAGTTTAGGACCAATTAAGGTACTTTTACTCGTAATTTTATTTCATAGCTATAAGATTTTGGATGTTCATGAAACTTAGACAGTGATTTTATATAATTGTTATAAATCTCTGAAAATTTTGGTATGAATTTTGGACTAACATTTATAGTACTTCATTCATAAACCCAGTATTTGCCCAATATGTATGAAAAATTTTTAGGAGTAATTTATCAACTTGAAAATTATAAAACTTGGATTGAATACATTTTAGGGCATCATTATGTTCTGTGAATTTTTATAAAATTATTGGAAGACTTCTCATATAGGATCCTTCACAAGGTGCCCAATGTTGGATATCATTAAATAAATTATTAGGTGACCAAATTTGTATAGAAAATTATGATTTTCGATCAGTAGATTTTTGGGACACTTTTAACATATGGTAATTGTCCTATAATTTTTGGATGAATAATTCTAATATTTTCTACTTTACCCTATGCTTGTGGTTAATTAATAAATAATTTGTTTGGAGGTCAACATATTTTTTTAGAAACTTTAGAATTTCAGTATTTAATATTATTTTGATGATATACACTTGTCATAATTTTTTTGAGGCCATATCTTATAAGGAATTTATACTTGGTGTTCAAAAGCCTAGGTGCCCAGATTTTGTAAAAAATATAATAAATGCCAAATAAATTAAGAAAATTATTGTCTTCTGGATATATTCATAAAGTATCATGATAGACCCCCAATAATAATCTTAGGCCATTTGGATGATTATTTAGAGTATCACCATTCATGCACACCCTGTAGCTCATTAGGTCTGCACATCGTTGAAACTTTAGAATTAAGGCATCATCTGAACCTTGGTATGGGATAAAGGAGATAGTTGGTGGACTTAATCGGGAGAGTATGAATAAGTTCACCAATGGAAGTTAAGCTGTGAGAGCTGGGTTGACTAGGGGCGAGGGTTAGCTCGGGATCGACAATGGATCGTCTTTCTCTTAGAGAAAGTCTAAATACAAGTAGGGTTAGTTCAAGGGTAATGTTAAGATGGTTTGGAAATGGGTAGATACCAATAATAATAAGTACCATGCAAAAGGGAGCTTTGGGCTTCAACCCATCGTAGTTCCTAGTGCCCACGAGAGCCCTTCACAGGGAATGCCCGGGTAGTCCAAGGTTAACCCTAAATTGTGAGCCTAAACTATCAGTGCAGATTAATTCTAAGTACTTCACTTTCACTCACCCAGTAGTCACTAGAGGCTAGTTTGGTTTACACTCATGAGTGCTAGGCTCGACAGTGGTAGTTACGGAATGGTTAGTCTGGGGATGTAGTGGCTCGAAAGGTTGTTGTGACGGAAGGGTTAGTCTGGGGAGCCGATCGCTCAAAGATTAATATTTATCATAATTGCATGTGCATAAAGGTGGTGGGTCTTTGGTATTAGACTATCATTCGCACCAATTTGTATACGTTGACTCGGCAAGTGTGGTTCTCACTTATCCAAGGAAAAGACTGGTAGATTTTCCAACAGTGTACGCAGGGGCTCAACAGTTGTGTTCTTCGAATTGAGGCGTACGAAGGTCTAGGTTAGGTGGTTTGAATACCAGCCTAGAGGTGGGTTGGCCTAACCCAACGCCTCCGTTTTCTACTACAAGAGGTACCAGAGAGTTTAGCTAACTCCAAATGGGGGAACTAAAGGTCTGTGCGCATAAAGATGGGTGTGTGTGTTGTACTTGTATGAACATAGCATTAAACCGGCATAACATAGCATATCATGTCATCATTGCATTTAAACAACTACCCTTATCGTATAAATTGGTATGAGACTTTTTATACGATAGGCCTTCCAAAATGACCCCCTAACTTATGAGTTTGTTTGAGCATTCTTGTAAGTTAAGCTTATTTATTCTATATCTTACTTTACTTTACTTTATCTATGGTAGAAGCTAGCCGTAATTCTTTTCTTATACTTTTATTACTTATAGTGTAGTATGTTCTTACTGCTCTGTACTTTACCTTGTTTACATTACTGCTACCTTGTTA
The DNA here is from genome assembly GCA_039513925.1 of Platanthera zijinensis. Taxonomy (NCBI): domain Eukaryota; kingdom Viridiplantae; phylum Streptophyta; class Magnoliopsida; order Asparagales; family Orchidaceae; genus Platanthera; species Platanthera zijinensis. The sequence continues at coordinate 68,946,204 of CM077092.1, read as the reverse complement.
TAGTTCCTTTATACATACTCCTGCTAGTTGAAAGTGAGATCTATCCTAGAGATTAGAGCAAATACACCGAAAGAATAATAAAGACAAGAAATAAAGGCAAACCAGACAACACAAGAAATTTATAGTGGTTCCCCTAAACTTGGGTAGTCCACTCTTCTACCACCCTAGGTAGGAATCCACTGCAGGAAGAGTTGATCAGGTGTCCTAAGCACCAATTAGTTTTTGATAAGGTGCTCAAAAACCAAACTAGATTTTTTGATCAGGTGTCTTGCCACCACTGAGTTTTGATAAGGTCTCAGAAACCAAGCAGAACTTTTGAAGGGAGTTCAAGAACCCTTTTATAGGAGTGAAGGGAGAGTTGATGTTGTCTTCTCTATTCAACAATCAAAGAGAAGCATAAGTGGATTTGATGATGTTGTCAAAGCTCCCTTTGAGATTTGCAATTGTTCAGGAAGGAGAGCTTTGCATAGGGTGATAGGTCTTCAATGTATGACTGCTCCAGCAAATTATGATTTCAGCAAAGGCTGAAATATTAGTTGTCTTGGAGTGTGAATGATGAAGCCTTAATGATGTTGATCTTCCAGTAAGCCTTCAGACTGATATAGAGTAGTTGTCTCTTCAGGCTTCTTGGAACAGTAGATCTGAGAAGAGCACTGGCTGTACATGTGATGTTGAGTTCTTTGTGGAACTCTGATTCCTGTACTACTTTCTTCTCCCCACAATTCTCTCTCTTCTTCTTATTCTTTATCTTCTTGTTATTCTCTTCTTTTCACCTTATTTTCTTCTCTGTATCTCTGTGTATATATTCTGATAGGAGACCAATTGTCATTTGAATTCTTGCATTTATTATTGCTGCCTCTTAGTTACTCCAACGATTATAATCTCCATAAATACATTCTTATAACTGTCTTATAATAAAGCTGTGTTGGAATATGAATAGCTCACTTTGATTGGACCATGAATATCCTGAAAATCTTCCTGGAAACTTGTGTTCAGTGAGATGGCAAAAATCGTCGATCTCAACAAGATGATCGTCGATCTGAGCTTAACTATCGTCGATCTGAGCTCAGAGATATTGGAGCTGGTCTGGGACAGAAAACGTCGATCTGAGCTCGGAGATCGTCGAACGAAGTTCGATGCCTCGTGGACCTGAGCTCAGATATCGTCAATCTTAGCTCGACACCTGAACTCATCTCATCGATCTGAGCTCGACGCCTAGGTTGAATTCTGAATTCTTCTCTGACTGATTTCTCTTGGCTGATTTCTTCAATCTCTAAGAGCCTCTGACTTAGTAAATCCTATGACCCTTAGCTATACATGGATGGGTCAATCTAATAGTCCTAAAGACATAGTGATCCTGACCCAAATCCAAACAAGGGTGTTCCAACAATCTCCCCCTATTTGGGTTAGGATTACTATTTACATGAAAATAAAAATATTACAATTAATATTACAAAGCATAAGATATAAAAAGAAAAGCTTTGCATTGCTGTCTTCTATTGTTGTTAAAACTGACTGCTGTTGGCTTTACAAAACTCCCCCTATGTATGCAGTAATTGTGACTTGAGGAGGCTGGGATGACTTTGAAAATTTGATTTTGATTGAGTCTTCCTTCTAACTTTTCATAGATGGTACCTGCAGAAGGCTATGGTAGAGATTGATCTCTCCTTGAAAAGGATATGTTAGCATAAAAATGATATTTGTTCAACAAATTTTATTATGATTCTGAATCTGAAAAACATAGTCTGATATCTTTCTTCCTATAGAATTTCTTTTCATCAGAAGAGATTCAAACTCAGTGCCATGATCACTGCTGACCAATACAACTAGAGTAGTGGACTCAATCTAGATGAATTTAGAAAAAGATCTATAAGAAATATAAAGTTATCTGACAGAAAATTCTCATACAGAAATCCTAACATAATTTTGAACAAGATATCAAAAGGATAGAAGCAGCCCTTAAGAAAAGATGTTTCCTAATAAATTTGTTCCAAATAGGAAAAGGATTTGAAAATATTTTAAATAGTTTATCCTTATAATTATAAATCAAATTAATGAAAAAGCATACTGAGTTTGACGATTTTATGTAGGATCGTCGATATGAGTTCGACGATTTTATATAGGATCGTCGATCTGAGTTCGACGATTTGAACTTATTTCGTTGATTAAAATGTTTTTTTTCCTTTGAAAAAATTCTGAAAACATTCCTCTGAGAAGTTTAGTTTCCTCCTCAGGTTTTATTGAATCTTGACAGCAAAATTGAAGTTCTAAGTTAACTGAACTGAAAACAAAGTTAGATAATACCTGATCCTCTTCAGGTTTTGATTTTCCTTCTGTTTGTTCAGACTTTAAACTACTGCAGGAAGTATTGATGGCCATTAAGCAGAATTGTTTGGCCCTTGGTTCCTCCTCCTTCATCTTCAAATGATGATTCATCATCTGATACATCCAAAATGACATCTAGGGATACTAATTCTCCTTCTTCAAATAGGATGTTGTGGCTTCTTTTTGTTGTTCCATCCACTAATTCAGAAGCTATTTGATGAAGTGAATCGCATATCTACTTAGCTGTTGAGCATTCAATACCTTCCTGGAACAAGTCATCAGATAATGACTGTACTAGGATATTCATGGCTCTGGCATCAGCTAGTTTGGCTCTTTTAGTTCTTGTTGGTGAGGTTGGGAGACCTGTCATAATGGCATAAAATATTTCTTCACCAATATTGTCCATAAATGACTTAATTCTTGTCTTCCAAAGTGCAAATTTGTTTATGTTGCACTTAGGAGGTCTGGTGCTAGAATATTCCATATTCTTGCTATGTGAAAAGCAAAATGATTAATCTAACAAGGATGAATCAAGAGAGATCTTTTAGTTCAGGTGTTAACATGTATAAACAACCAAACAAGTGAAGATCTAGTTGTTGAATAACAATCCTACCTCTGATACCAATTGAAAGTGAGATCTATCCTAGAGATTAGAGCAAACACACAACAAGAATAATAAAGACAAGAAATAAAGGCAAATAAGACAACACAAGAAATTTATAGTGGTTCCCCTAAACTTGGGTAGTCCACTCTTCTACCACCCCAGGTAGGAATCCACTGCAGGAAGAGTTGATCAGGTGTCCTGGGCACTAATGAGCTTTTAATAAGGTGCTCAAAAACCAAACTTGATTTTTAGATCAGGTGTCTTGCCACCACTGAGTTTTGATAACGTCTTAGAAACCAAGCAGAACTTTTGAAGGGAGTTTAAGAACCCTTTTACAGGAGGGAAGGGAGAGTTGATGTTGTCTTCTCTGTTAAACAATCAAAGAGAAGCATAAGTGGATTTGATGATGTTGTCAAAGCTCCCTCTGAGATTTGCAATTGTTCAGGAAGGAGAGCTTTGCATAGGTTGATAGGTCTTCAATGTATGACTTCTCCAGTAAATGATGATTTCAGCAAAGGCTGAAATGTGAGTTGTCTTGGAGTGTGAATGATGAAGCCTTGATGATGTTGATCTTCCAGTAAGCCTTCAGACTTATGTAGAGTAGTTATCTCTTCAGGCTTCCTGGAACAGTAGATATGAGAAGAGCACTGCTTATACAGGTGATGTTGAGTTCTTCCTAGAACTCTGATTCCTCTACTACTTTCTTCTCTCCACTATTCTCTCTCTTCTTCTTATTCTCTATCTTCTTGTTATTCTCTTCTTTTCACCTTATTTTCTTCTCTTTATCTTTGTGTATATATTCTGATAGGAGACCAATGGTCATTTGAATTCTTGCATTTATTACTACTGCCTCTTAGTTACTCCAATGGCTATAATCTCCATAAATACATTCTTGTAACTATCTAGTAATAAAGCTGTGTTGGAATATGAACAGCTCACTTTGATTGGACCAAGAATATCCTGAAAATCTGCCTGGAAACTTGTGTTCAGTGAGATGGCAGAAATCGTCGATCTCAACAAGATGATCGTTGATCTGAGCTCAACTATCATTGACTTGAGCTCAAAGATATTGGAGCTGGTCTAGGGACAGAAAATGTCGATCTGAGCTCGGAGATCGTCGAACTGAGTTTGACGCCTCGTGGACCTGAGCTCAGAGATCGTCGATCTCAGCTCGACTCCTGAACTCATCTCGTCGATCTGAGCTCGACGCCTAGGTTGAATTCTGAACTCTTCTCTGACTGATTTCTCTTGGCTGATTTCTTCAATCTCTGAGAGCCTCTGACTTAACACATCCTATGACCCTTAGCTATACATGGATGGGCCAATCTAATAGTCCTAAATACATAGTGATCCTGACCCAAATCCAAACTAGGGTGTTCCAACACTCCTGCTAGGGTAGTTATCACCTGCTCTTATTTATTCTCCACCTTAAATATCTTTCCTTTCCTCCTTCCTGCACGGTGCCTAGGAGTTACGGGGGTGAGGTGACGATGATAGTGGGTTAGTATTTTGACTAACGGTCAGTGGACTACATAATTTTAGGAATTCGAGGTGATGCACCAGTCGCAGGAGGATAGCAGGACTTGAGGATCAGTTATTGCGCCCTACCGCTACTACTCTACAAAAGGTCGAGGACGGTTTTCAGTTTGCTTCTGCTAGATTAGTGAGTTGTGTGAGAGAGATCATTTGTATTAGACCTGTACCGGGCTTAAGCCCAATTTTCTACTCTCTTTCATACTTTGTACTAATCTTGGACTATTGCTCTTTTAAATATATTGATAGTGACCTGTGAATTGTGGACTTGTAAAACTCATTTACTTCTCTTTTGTCGACCTACTGTGATGTGATCATTTTAGCCGATAGGATCGGCATAGTGTGGGAGCGGCTAATATCGTAGTTGGAGTCACCGTAATGCGGCAGTTCTCAACATATGACCCAGTGATGAAGGAAAAAAGGGGTCCTACACTCGGACCCCTTACCAAATGGCTCCAAAGGAACTCGCCAAGTTTAGAGTTCAGTTGCAGGAGTTGGTAGAATCAGGTTTTGTTCGCCCCTATTCAACACTTTGGGGAGACCCTGTATTATTTGTTAAGAAAATGGATGGGTCATTACGGTTGTGCATAGACTACATAGAACTCAATCGATTATTGGTGTGAAACTCCTATACTCTACCCCGGATCAATGAGTTGTTTGATCAGTTAGTGGGAGCGTATTAGTTTTCCAAATTGGATCTATGCTTGGGGTACTATCAGTTAAGAATATAAGAGGAAGATATCCTGAAGATAGCGTTTAGATCGAGATATGGTTTGTACGAGTAAACGGTTATGCCGTTTGGATTCAGAAATGCCCCTTCTGTATTCATGAGTTTGATGAACAGGGTGTTTGAGCCATATTTAGACATCTTTGTAATCATCTTATACGATGACATTTTGGTCTATTCGAAGACGGAAGAGGGGCATGCTGAGCACTTGGCCCTAGTTTTGAATAAGATAAAAGAGCATGCCCTGTTTACTAAGTTCAGCAAATGCGAATTTTGGCTCCGAGAAGTTTCCTTCTTGGGTCATGTGATTAGTGGATCTGGGATAACATTAGACCCGACTAAGGTGCTTTCCATAAAGGAGTGGTCGCCTTTGAAGTCGGCATTCGATATATAGAGTTTCTGTGGAATTGCCGGATATTATCGTAAGTTCATGAAGGTCTTTTCAAAGATAGCCTTTCCCAGCACTGCCCTAACAAAGAAAGGTGTTCCATATGAGTGGACACCTCAGTGTGAAGCTACATTTCAAGAGCTGAAGGATTGAATTACCACCACACCCATCCTAGCTCTTCTATTAGGGAAAGAAGGATTTCAAGTTTACATTATTGTGTCATATCAAGGGATGTGAGCAGTACTGATGCAGCATGGGCACGTGATTGCTTACGCTTCAAGGTAGTTGAAGAAGTATGAGGTTAATTACCTAGTGCATGATTTAGAGTTGGGAGCAGTGGTGTTTGCCTTAAAAGTTTGGAGGCATTATGATGAGTACAATTAGATATGTTCTTTTTACTATCATATTTGTAATCATGTCCACTATTGTATACCTCCAATCGTTATAATTGTGCGAAAATAGTTAAGAATTTGTATTATCATGAATAGAAGAGCACAATATGGAGTTTCCTTTATTTCCTGTATTAAGCTATTTATTTATTCATTCATCTTCTTAATGCAGGTATTGCAAGTCCTTGGAACTAAAAGTCTTGGAGCAAATAGAGGAGTTCATAGATCCAACAAGACAGATGACAGGATTGGAATTGGGCACATATGGGTAGGAACACTCTCCTGTTACTACCCGTGTCCTTATCGAGAAAGAGCATAAGGTTTGGAAGAAAAGACAGAGCACAAAACGGGTAGGAACATGCTCGTGTCACTACCCGTGTCCTTTTCGGGAAGAATTATAGACCTGCTGCCAACCAAGCCGTGTGCGAAGAACTCGAAGAATAATACGACTTTGTCATCAGCCGTGTCAAATGACACATCTTGCGAACAGACACATCTTTTCGTAGTAAACCGCCTTTGAACCGTCCACACGGCCGTGTTGGAACCCGTGTTAGAACTGTTTGCAAGGAGACTATAAAAACCTGTATGAAAAATTGAATAGTGACTTTTTGTATCTGAAGAATTGGAGAACTTCTGGAGGACGAAAGTGGAGTATTCGGCGGAGGGGAGATCGAAGGAGATAATCTGTATGGTTTTATTTTTATGTATCTCTTTTGATTTTCCTCTCCTCTTAGTAGATCTAACTTTATTTTTACATTTCGCATGAGACTTGGTTTTTTTTGAAATTATTCGGTAATCATGTATGTTGGTTTTTATATCAGATTTGCGGTATTTTATTCGTATGTATGCTTTCTAACAAGGAGATTGATATTAGATTTTAAATTAGAACTTGTTTTATATGAATTCCAAACTTCAATATTGAGAAATTGGAAGGTTGTGATGATTTTTATACGTTCATATTCTGATGTTCTTTCTCTTTGTATTTCAAATTTCATGATCGAGAGATATGTTGTTTGGATAATGGTAATACAGAATAATTGGACTCATTGTATCTTAGAGATAAGATTTCATGAATTTATGTACTAGATAGGGTTTCTTATTATTAATGCAAATTTGAGTGTTGTGAATTGTTCGATAGAAAATTAACTCAACTTAAGTTTAGGTGTTGAATTGCTCGAGAGAGAATTCAATAAAGGTTTAACCCTTACAATACAGCGAATTTGATAATCTTGTTATTATGTGATTAAATAAAATTGAATTAATGAGTGATTAATCTCATGTGATTACTCTTAGACTATCTGCTTTTTAACTTTCCTTAATACTCCAATGTCTCTTTATCCAAGTAGTCCTAGTAAGGTTAATTTAGGGTAACAATCAAATTTAATTATAGGTACGATAATAGAGTGAGAGTGAGTACGAGTACTTGAAAAGACCTTGTGGAATACGATACGAGATGTAGATTTCTCCTATACTATGATTGATAGGTGCACTTGCCTGAGAGTAAAATAAAGTTTGCTTTTACCTATCAACATAGTATATACATAGATAAAAATAATCGCATCAAGTTTTTGGCGCCGTTGTTGGAGACTCGTTTTCAATATTTTGAAAGCTTAAACTTTATTAATCTACCAATTTTTTATTAACATATAACTATAAATTAGTTTATTGCATAATTATATCGCTTATTCTCTATTTTGTAGTCTGTTAGTCTATGACTATGGGAGAAATTCTGGGCTAGCACCATTTCATCCTAAACCGGAACGGATTATTCACAACACCGGCCAAAGGGACTTGGGAACTGATAACATAGTTAATTCAAACGGACATTCAGAAGATGAAACAGTAAACTTAGGAGATCATCATCCAGATAATCCAGATATCATGGCAAATCAGGACGAGCAAACCATAACTGACTTTGCTACACCAAATTTCCAGGGTACTGGGTCAAGCATCGTTAGACCACCAATTATCGCAAACAATATCGAGTTGAAGCCGAGTGTTATTCAGATGGTTCAATAGTATGTCCAATATAATGGACTCCAAGATGAAGATCCCAACACAAACTTAGCCTAATTCTTGGAGATATGTGATACATTCAAGATCAATGGCGTTACCAATGATGTCATTCAATTGAGGTTGTTTCCGTTCTCACAAAGGCATAAGGCGAAGCAGTGGTTAAACTCATTACTAAGAGGGTCGATTACTACATAGGATATGATGGTTGAGAAGTTCTTAATAAAATATTTTCCACCGATAAAGACTGCAAAGCTAAGGAATTATATTTCAACCTATGTTCAACTAGAATCTGAATCATTGTATGATACATGGGAACGATTCAAGGATCTGTTAAGGAAGTGTCCCCATCATGCATTACCTTACTGGCTTCAGATTCAGACCTTATACAATGTTCTCAATCCAGCCACTAAATAGATGATCGATGCAGCTAGTGGAGGCACCTTGAAAAATAAGACACTTGAAGCGGCTAAAAAATTTGATAGAAGACATGGAAATGAACAACTATCAATGGACTACCGTGAGACAAAAGCCTAATAAGCCTGCATGAATGTATGAAGTGGATGTCATCATTGCCTTAGCTATTCAAGTAGAGAAGCTTCATAAGAAGATGGATAACCAATCTTTAGCATCACCCTCCATGGTACCTCAACAATGGGACACCTCATTTAGTGGAATGTCTGGTTGTGAACCTCAAGTGTAAGAACATGTTGACTATATTGGCAACAATACTAGACCTCCGTTCAACCAAGCAAATAACCCATATAGTTCTACATACAATCCGGGATGGAGGAACCACCCCAATTTCTCTTGGGGAGGACAAGGAAATCAAGGCAAGCAATCTGTGTTTGGACAACCACAACAACCGGAACAAAGGAAGCCATCATTAGAAGATGTACTCACCAAGTTCGTGCAAACTACTGATGTTGTTTTCCAGAATCAAGAGGGCTCAATTCAGAATTTGGAGAATAAGATAGGTCAGCTCGCAAGGATGGTATATGAAAGAAAACAAGGAACACTTCCGTGTAATTCCAAAACAAACTCGAAGGAGCATGCAAAAGCAATAGAATTGAGTAGTGGAAAGGAATTACAAGACCAAAGGCTTACAAAGGAAGCACCCTAAGAGGAGTCTAGTGGTGAAGGACAGAACGAGATGCATTCAAAATTAAAGGAGTATCAACCAGCAATACCGTATCCAGCGAAGCTGAACAAGGAGCGCATGGATGCGCAATATAGTAAGTTCTTAACTATATTTTGATAATACGTTTGTAGCCTAAACTATTATCGTATTTTATATTTTATATTGTACAAATTATGTCTATTATTAGTTTATTTTTATCCTTTTTATGTAAATTTTATTGCCACTAACTTTTTCCTGTCTTTTTGCAGGTTTCCAGAAAAATTGCCAAAATGACCTGTCACGCCCCCCTGTCACGCCCTCCCTGGGCATGACCTAGGGCGTGTCACCCGATCCCGAGGACACCTGCTGGAAGGGACAGAAAACGGTCAAAAACCGCTGTCACGCCCCCTGACACGCCCTCCCTGGGCGTGTCACCAGGCGTGACCAGGGGCGTGTCGCCCTCTGCCGCAAAGCCTGCCGCCGCATTAAATGCCGTTCCGCCTCAGCACGCAAACAGTACTGTCACGCCCCATGTCACGCCGTGACATGGGCGTGACACCCTCCTTTTTCGGTGACTGACGGATTTCCGACCAATGATTTGGACATGACGTGCCTGTCACGCCCCCCTATCACGGGCGTGACCTAGGGCGTGACCACCGACGTACCGAAGCAATCATCCCTCCCGCCAGAATCCAGAGCCCGAGGTCAACATAGTACTGTCACGCCCCCTTACACGCCCCCCTAGGGCGTGTCGGAGGGCGTGACCAACCCGAGAAAATTTTCTATAAATTGAGCCCCCCCTCTCCATTTCAGCAAGTTTTGGTTGAGTGGGGGAGGTGCTGCCCCTTTGTTTCTTGATCCTTTTTCATGCTTTCTCTCTCTCTCTCTCTCCCCTCTCTTTGTACTTTTTGTTTAACCCTAGCTTAATTGTAGTTTGTCTTAGCTTTTATTGTAATTTTGCTCTTGCTTAGTGCTACTTGTAGGTCTAGAATAGGATTTAAATTTCATGCACTTGTAATTTCAATTTCAATAGTGTACTTGCCCTTTTTCATTAATAAAAGTGTTCTTCCTTTACTTGTCTTCCTTTATATGCTTTTCTACTCATCTCCCCTCCTCCATTCCATAATGATTAACTAATCCTCCTTGTACTCGATCTTGATGATCCGAGGTTAGAGCGATTATGTTATGATGTTTTAATTAATCTTTTCTTTTTAGGTTAGGGCCTTGAATTACTCTTGATTAATCACGGGTTGGAGGTATATTTTCGATATATACTCCCCGCCTTTGCTTTCATTCTGGGCTAGCCGAGAGGCCGAAAGAATGAAGTGAGCATTCAAGAGTAAAGGGAGTTGTACGCACCCCTCGAGAGAGGCAGACGTCCAAATCTCCCGGATTGGAGTAAAATCCAATAGTGGGGTTCACCGCATAAAGCGAGTTTTAGGCCTCCGATTTAGACGAGAGTCGGTCGGACCTTCCTAAACTCAGTTGGGCACGACTTCGAGAGAAGCGTGTTCAAGCTTTAGGAACCTCCACGGTCAAGGACCTTTATCCTATTAAGTTCAGATTTTTATCGCATTTTCTTAATCGTCTTTAGCTAAGGTGAATCTTGATTGGGTGCACTTCCATTTCATATTTTCTACCTTTCGTAGTAATCACCTATCATTGTGCTCTTTAATTAACTGCAGTAGTTTCCTTTCTAGCATAGTTCTTTGCTTAATAGCTTAACTTAATTGCGGTAGTTCTCTTTCTAGTTAGCTTTAATTCCTCCATTGCGCTTAAATTTTCTAAAAACCTAGTTTTTCCGTCGATAAGATAATAGCGTTCGTGTGAGTAAGCTTAGCCAACAGTTCCCGGATTTTAATACGACACTTGTGTCCCCTTGCTACAATTCGATAGGTATACTTGCCTCATCGGGTTGCTAGTTCGGTTGCGTTTATTTTCTTCGAACCCTAGCGCGCAACAAGTTTTTGGCGCCGTTGCCGGGGAACCAACTTCCGTTGATATTTTGAAAACACGAACCTATTAATTTTATCTCTTCTCTTTCTCATCCTCTTTCTTTAAAATTTTAAAAATCAAAAATTTTATCACCGCTCTTAATAGAAACCAACCTCATAATTTTTCTACGCCACCTAATTCTCTCGAAAAGGGCAAAGGGCTTTAAGCGCCACTGTCTTGTCTAGTACCTTGCGAACCCTTCACGGGGTAGTCCTTGGGAAGTTCGGGAGTTAATCTATAAAAAAAAAATCTATTTCAAAAAGAAAAAAAAAATTCTAATCTTTTTTCTAGTTTATCCTTTTTCTCTTCCTCTTCTTCTTTTCTGTTCTTTTAGTGCATGACCCGCGGGAGTTCGTCGGTTATTTTGGACTTGGACCATGAAATTGAGCGTACTCTTCGGAGAAGATCGCGATTTCAAGGTCCTACTATCCAAGTGCCGGTTGAGGACTCCGAGTCATTTGCTACTTTAAGAATGGAAGAACCCAACGTAGATGAGGCCATGCAAAGGACTATGTCCAATTATGCACGACCGAACCTCGAGGGAACAGAATCAAGTATAGTCCGCCCTGCTATAGCAAATAATAACTTCGAACTAAAGCCTAGCATAATTCAAATGGTGCAGCAATATGTGCAATTTGACGGACTTCAAGATGAAGATCCGAACGCACATATAGCTAGCTTTCTTGAAATTTGCGACACCTTCAAGATAAATGGTATCACAAATGATGCGATCAGGCTGAGACTCTTCCCCTTTTCTCTAAGAACTAAAGCTAAGCAGTGGCTTAACACACTTCCGAAAAATAGCATAACCACTTGGAATGAATTAACTGAAAAAATTTTGGCAAAGTATTTTCCGCCAGCTAAAACTGCAAAACTTAGGAACGACATCTCTGCCTTCGGACAAATAGACTCTGAAACCCTATACGAAACCTGGGAGAGATTTAAAGAATTATTAAGACGATGCCCACATCACGCGCTGCCTGTATGGTTACAAGTGCAGACGTTTTATAACGGGCTAAATCAAAGCACGAAGCAAATGATAGACGCAGCTTCTGGCGGTACTTTAAATCATAAGACCCCGGAAGCCGCTCTTGAGCTTTTTGAGGACATGGCCATGAACACTTATCAGTGGAATGTGCCTAGGTCTCGCACAAACAAGCCTGCAGGTATCTATGAAGTGGACAACGTCTCCCAGCTCGCTCTGCAAGTAGAAATCCTAAGCAAAAAAATCACGGAGATGACTGCTGCCTCCGCCCCTCAGGTATGGGAATCTGCAACCCCTACTTCGGAACATTTAGATTATGTTAATAATATGCCTAGAACTGCTTTTAATAATTTTTCTGCTGCGAATTTTCATCCGCCTGGTTTTAATTTTCCGAATAGTTATAATCCTGCTTTAAGAAACCATCCGAACTTTTCATGGAGTAATCCATCGAATGCGATGCGCCCACCCCCGCAAAATGATTTTTCTGCACCACCACCACCACCACCACTTCTTCAAAATTACCCAAAACCTCCAAGCTTGGAGGAATTACTTTCTAAATACATCACCACAAATGACGCTACCATAAGAACTTTAACCGGAAGCGTAAAAAGTCTAGAAAATCAGGTAGGACAGCTCGCGAAAATAATTTCTGAGCGACCCGCAGGGTCTCTTCCTTCCAATACCGAACCCAACCCGAGAGAGCAAGCGAAAGATATAACTCTTCGGAGTGGGAAGCAAGTCTCCAGTATGGTAAGTGAAGAGCCCGAGGCAAGCTCCGCTCCCGCCTCTAAAAATCAAAGCTCTGCTCCCGTTTTTAAAAATCAAAGCTCCGCTCCCATTTTAAAAATTCCGCCATCTGCTGAAGAAGTAATCACACCTATTTTAGAAAATAATCTCACTCCACCACCCATCTTCAAAAATAATTCAACTCCTCCATACCCCTCTGAACTTAATAGACAACGTCAAGATGATCAGTACTCCCGCTTCTTAGAAATCTTCAAATAAATCCACATTAATCTTCCCTTCCATGAGGCTATTTCGCAGATGCCGAAATACGCCAAATATCTTAAAGACCTCCTCACAAACAAGAAGAAGTTAGAGAATCTTTCGCACGTCATGCTAAACGCCGAGTGCTCCGCCGTTTTAACAAACGGTTTGCCGAAGAAAATCAGTGACCCGGGTAGTTTCTCTATCCCGTGTGTCTTCGGTGATCTTTTTGTTAAACACGCGTTAGCCGACTTAGGCGCGAGTATAAACCTGATGCCCTTTTCGTTGTTCAAAAAGTTAGGGATTGATAGCCTTAACCCCACGCATATGAGTATCCAGCTAGCTGATAGATCCGTCAAGTACCCATTAGGAATAGTGGAGGACGTTCTAGTGAAAGTCGACAAGTTCATCTTCCCGGTGGACTTTGTCATTCTGGACATCGAAGAAGACGTCGAGGTTCCACTGATCCTTGGCCGACCCTTCCTTGCCACCTCCCAAGCCATCATTGACGTAAGCAATGGTAAGCTCTTTCTTCGAGTAGGCGACGACGAAGTCACATTTTCTATCACCCCTTCGATGAAGAACACCTTAGCGAACGATGACTCATGTTTTTTCGTAGACACCGTGAGTGATGATTCTTCCTACTACCTCTCCGAGTTTGAAAAAGAATTTTCTACTTTTTGCTTCTCTTCTCTTACAACGGAATCACTGCAAGGAAGTGATGAATCTTCTTATTGTCTTTCTGAGTTTGAAAAAGAATTTTCGGATTTTTGTTCTTCCTCTTTTCTTCCCACTGAATCTCTACAAGAAGCTGTCTTGGCTGCTAGCCCCACCCCTTATTACGTTCCTTATAAAAAAGTTTATGAAGATATTATTTTTGAAAAAGAAAGAATCTCAAAATCCTCTTATGAAGAACCCCCTACCCTAGAACTTAAAGAACTTCCCGAACACCTTAAGTATGCTTTCTTAGAAAAAGACTCCAAGTTACCAGTTATCGTTTCGGCCTACCTCACGGATACGCAGAACGATAAACTTCTTCTAGTTTTACGTAAGCATCGCCGGGCTATTGCTTGGCAAATTTCTGATATCAAGGGCATAAGCCCATCTTTTTATACACATAAAATTTTAATGGAAGATAATTCGCGTAACTCTATCCAACCTCAGCGCCGTATAAACCCGAATATGAAAGAAGTAGTTAAGGGCGAGGTTATGAAACTATTAGACGCAGGAATTATCTACCCTATATCGGACAGTAAGTGGGTTATCCCGTTCAGGTAGTTCCAAAGAAGGGAGGGATAACCGTAGTTAGTAATGAGAATAATGAATTAATCCCGACGCGGACGGTGACGGGTTGGCGTATGTGCATAGATTACCGTAAGTTAAATGACGCCACCCGCAAGGACCACTTCCCTTTACCGTTTATCGACCAGATTTTAGAACGTCTCTCCGGCCATAGCTTTTATTGTTTTCTCGATGGCCTCTCGGGGTACTTTCAAATACCCATCTCTCCCGAGGACCAAGAGAAAACTATGTTTACTTGTCCCTTCGGCACCTTCGCGTACCGAAGAATGCCGTTTGGATTATGCAATGCGCCAGCTACATTCCAGCGATGTATGCTCGCAATATTTGACAAGTACGTAGAAAGCATTATGGAGGTATTCATGGACGATTTCTCCGTGTTCGGCGATTCCTTTGATAGATGTTTAGAAAACCTCGAAAAAGTCTTAGAACGATGCGAAGAAACTAACCTTGCCCTAAATTGGGAAAAATGCCATTTTATGGTGAGGGAAGGGTTAGTTTTGGGTCATAAAATTTCTGCTAAAGGTATTGAGGTAGATGTGAATGATCCAAGTCACATATTATTTCTATTTTCAAGTTAATTTCATCAATCTTCTTTTATTATCTAGGACTCGCTTTTTGAAATTTTTTCAAACCTTTGTTTTAAATAAATTCAAAAACGTGAAAATGATTTAGGCCGTTTTTGTTTTCGTTTGAGCTTTCTTGCCAACCTAAAAACTTTTACCACTAGTTAGCCGTTTTTGAGCCTTTTTCCGATTTCATTTGATAGCTCCTCCCTTCATTTCAGTTTCACCAAAGCCAAAATTTCCAACCTATCGAATCACACTAGCCTTTTTAAGTTTCATAAATTAGTTTGACAATTTTGATAGGGTATTTTGTGATTTTTGTGGGAGAAAGGTTTTCGAAAAAAAAAAGTATGCTCGAAAGTGATGTTTATTTTTGTTTGGCCAACTCAAAAAGGAAAATAAAAAATATTTATGGCCTTTGTTTTGAAAAAAAAAAGAAAAAAAAATGAAAAAGAAGAAAAAGAATGTGTGTATATATTTTTATAAAGATTTTGAAACTCTTTGCTTTGGTTTAGTGTGATTTTAAAACCTTCACGTTTATCTTTGAATTCCACTCCTGATCATATTCCTAAGCCAAACGTTTCTGTCCTATTTAAGTCCTTTTGATTCACGCTTGTTGATTTTTATTTAATAACTAAGAAAAGAAAAACAGTAAATCAGTTTTAGTTTTGGATTTAAACCTAGATTTTTGTTAATTAAATTGATATAATTATAATGCGTTACTTGGATCTAGTAACAGCTTAATGCGTGTTTTTCATTTTCGTTGCTTTGCTTAAGTCCATTTAAAAAAATCTCTTTAAAATTTTGGATGATTTGTTTTTATTAAGTAAAGTTTATAAAAGTTTTACCATACCTAAATAATTGTTTTAGACTTACATTTCACCTTTTTCCCTACTTAGAATTTCGCATAGTACTTGTGTAGGCATAATTAGAACTTTTTGATTAGTCCTTTTTATAAATTTCTAGTTTTTATATTTTTGCTTGGGGACAAGCAAAGCTTAAGCTTGGGAGAATTTGATAATACGTTTTGTAGCCTAAACTATTATCGTATTTTATATTTTATATTGTATAAATTATGTCTATTATTAGTTTATTTTTATCCTTTTTATGTAAATTTTATTGCCACTAACTTTTTCCTGTCTTTTTGCAGGTTTCCAGAAAAATTGCCAAAATGACCTGTCACGCCCCCCTGTCACGCCCTCCCTGGGCGTGACCTAGGGCGTGTCACCCGATCCCGAGGACACCTGCTGGAAGGGACAGAAAACGGTCAAAAACCGCTGTCACGCCCCCTGACACGCCCTCCCTGGGCGTGTCACCAGGCGTGACCAGGGGCGTGTCGCCCTCTGCCGCAAAGCCTGCCGCTGTATTAAATGTCGTTCCGCCTCAGCACGCAAACAGTACTGTCACGCCCGTGACATGGGCGTGACACCCTCCTTTTTCGGTGATTGACGGATTTCTGACCAATGATTTGGACATGACGTGCCTGTCACGCCCCCTGTCACGGGCGTGACCTAGGGCGTGACCACCGACGTACCGAAGAAATCATCCCTCCGCCAGAATCCAGAGCCCGAGGTCAACATAGTACTGTTACGCCCCTGACACGCCCCCCCTAGGGCGTGTCGGAGGGCGTGACCAACCCGAGAAAATTTTCTATAAATTGAGCCCCCCCCCCTCTACCATTTCCGCAAGTTTTGGTTGAGTGGGGGAGGTGCTGCCCTTTGTTTCTTGATCCTTTTTCATGCTTTCTCTCTCTCTCTCTCCCCCTCTCTTTGTACTTTTTGTTTAACCCTAGCTTAATTATAGTTTGTCTTAGCTTTTATTGTAATTTTGCTCTTGCTTAGTGCTACTTGTAGGGCTAGAATAGGATTTAAATTTCATGCACTTGTAATTTCAATTTCAATAGTGTACCTGCCCTTTTTCATTAATAAAAGTGTTCTTCCTTTACTTGTCTTCCTTTATATGCTTTTCTACTCGTCTCCCCTCCTCCATTCCATAATGATTAACTAATCCTCCTTGTACTCGATCTTGATGATCCGAGGTTAGAGCGATTATGTTATGATGTTTTAATTAATCTTTCCTTTTTAGGTTAGGTCCTTGAATTACTCTTGATTAATCACGGGTTGGAGGTATATTTTCGATATATACTCCCCGCCTTTGCTTTCATTCTGGGCTAGCCAAGAGGCCGAAAGAATGAAGTGAGCATTCAAGAGTAAAGGGAGTTGTACGCACCCCTCGAGAGAGGCAGACATCCAAATCTCCCGGATTGGAGTAAAATCCAATAGTGGGGTTCACCGCATAAAGCGAGTTTTAGGCCTCCGATTTAGACGAGAGTCGGTCGGACCTTCCTAAACTCAGTTGGGCACGACTTCGAGAGAAGCGTGTTCAAGCTTTAGGAACCTCCACGGTCAAGGCCTTTATCCTATTAAGTTCAGATTTTTATCGCATTTTCTTAATCGTCTTTAGCCAAGGTGAATCTTGATTGGGTGCACTTCCATTTCATATTTTCTACCTTTCGTAGTAATCACCTATCTTGTGCTCTTTAATTAACTGCAGTAGTTTCCTTTCTAGCATAGTTCTTTGCTTAATAGCTTAACTTAATTGCGGTAGTTCTCTTTCTAGTTAGCTTTAATTCCTCCATTGCGCTTAAATTTTCTAAAAACCTAGTTTTTCCGTCGATAAGATAATAGCATTCGTGTGAGTAAGCTTAGCCAACAGTTCCCGGATTTCAATACGACACTTGTGTCCCCTTGCTACAATTCGATAGGTATACTTGCCTCATCGGGTTGCTAGTTCGGTTGCGTTTATTTTCTTCGAACCCTAGCACGCAACATATTTAAACAAATTTATGTTAATTTACCTTTTTCTGAAGTCATTCAAATGTCGAAGTATGCTAAATTTTTAAAGGATTTGATTTCAAATAAAAAGAAAATAGAAGAATTATCTTTAGTAACACTTAGTGAAAAATGTTCCGCTATTTTACAGAACAAATTACCACAAAAACATAAGGATCCCGGTTCATTTTCAATCTGTGTTTAATCGTTGATTTACAAGTGAATAAAGCTTTAGCGAACTTAGGAGCTTGTATAAACTTAATGCCTTATAAACTATATTTGAAACTAGGTCTAGGAGAACTTAGCCCTACGAGAATGAGTATTCAACTAGCAGATCTGTCAGTTAAGTATCCTAGAGGAATAGTAGAGGACGTATTGGTTAAGGTAGATAAGTTTATATTTCCTGCCGATTTTGTTATTCTAGATATGGACGAAAATATCGAAGTGCCACTCATACTAGGTCGTCCATTCTTAGCCACATCCAGTGCTCTTATTGATGTTTTTGATGGTAAATTAGGTTTGCGAGTATGAGCAGATGAAATTATTTTTCAAATCAACAATACAATGAAGCAATCCTTGGATAATGACGATTGTTGTTATTTTTATCATGGTGTTAATAATTTTATGACTTTTATAAATTTTGATTTATATTATAGAGATCCTTTGGAAATTTGCATTACTAATTGTTATCTAGAAGAAGACAAAAGTGAAGATGTTGTTGAACATTTATATTATCTAGATAACTCTATTTTGATGCATAAGAAGACTGAATATAGTTTGATTACACCAGGAGATCTTGAAGTTCTTAAGAATAATACTAGGATCCACCGATAGTAGAACTTAAAAAATTACCAGATCATCTTGATTCTGCATTCTTAGGATCTAATTCTTCTTACCCAATTATTATTTCTTCTAATTTTTCTAAAACTGAAAAAGCTAAATTAATAACGGTGCTGAAGAAATGTAAAGGTGCTATAGCTTGGCAAATATTTGATATAAAAGGTATCAACCCTAGTTTTTGCACTCACAAGATCCTTTTGGAGGAAAACTATAAATCTTCTGTTCAACCGCAACATCGACTAAATCCAAATATGAAAGAGGTAGTGAAGGCTGAGATTGTTAAGCTGCTAGATGCTGGAATTATATTCCCTATTTCGGATAGTTCATGGGTTAGTCCTGTACAAGTTATTCCTAAGAAGGGTGGTCTAACAGTAGTAGCAAATGATAAGAATGAATTGATTCCAACGCGAACAGTAATGGGTAGGCGTGTCTGTATTGATTATCGGATGTTAAACAATGCCACTAGGAAAGACCATTTCCCTCTACCATTCATTGACCAAATATTAGAACGATTATCAGACCATTCTTATTATTGTTTTCTAGATGAACTTTTTGGATATTTCCAAATCCCTATCGCACCAAAAGACCAGGAGAAGACAACATTCACTTTCCCATTTGGTACCTTTGCCTATAGACACATGCCATTTGGTTTATGTAATGCACCCGCCACTTTCCAAAGGTGCATGTTAGCTATATTCAATGAGTATGTTGAAGATATTATGGAAGTGTTTATGGATGATTTCTCAATGTTTGGTGATTCATTTGACTTGTGTTTGAAGAATTTAGAAAAAGTTCTGAAGAGGTATGAGGAAATAAACATAGTGCTTAGTTGGGAGAAGTGTCATTTCACGGTGCAAGAAGGGTTAGTACATGGCCATAAGATCTCAAGCCAAGGAATTCAAGTAGATAGAGCGAAGATTGAAACCATAGAAAAGTTGCCACCACCAACCTCTGTTAAGGCAGTGAGAAGTTTTTTAGGCCATGCTGGATTTTATCGCCGCTTAATTAAAGACTCTTCTAAAATATCTAAACCACTTACTAGACATTAAGAGATAGACACACCTTTTATTTTTGATCAAGAGTGTCTACCAGCCTTTGAGTTTTAAAAGAATGATTAATTAATTCTCCTATTATGGTTGCTCCTGATTTTGATCAACCTTTCGAGATCATGTGTGATGCTAGCAGTTTTGCGGTAGGAGCTGTTTTAGGACAACGCCAAAACAAACACTTTCACCCTATATATTATGCTAGCTAAACACTTAATAACACACAAGAGAACTATATAACTACAGAAAAAGAACTCCTAGCACTTGTTTTCGCCTTCGATAAATTTAGATGCAATTTAATATTATCTAAGGTGGTAGTATACACAGATCACTCTTCCCTAAGATATTTACTAGCCAAGGTGGAAGCCAAACCTCGTGTAATTTGTTGGGTTTTTTTATTGCAAGGATTTGATTTAAAAATCAGGGATAAATGAGGAGCAGAAAACTTAGCAGCAGATCATCTCTCACGTTTAAAAAACCCACTGTGCACAATGTTAGATGAGCCTGAGATTTGTGATACATTTCTGAAGGAATCGTTATTTGCATTATCTATAAATATAAATGCTGATTATCCATGGTTTGCCGATTATGCAAACTATCTTGTGGCTAAGGTCCTTCCAAAAGACTTTTCATATCAACAGAAAAGAAATTTTTCTCTGACTTGAAATATTAATTTTGGGAGGACCCCTATCTTTTTAGGATGTGCAGATTCCAATATACAAAGATGTGTATCAGCGGATGAGGGCTAGAAAATCTAGGAGCAGTGTCATTCAGGCCCTACAGGTGGTAGCTTTGGAGCAAACAGCTCGGCTAAAAGGGATCTCGATTCTCGTTTTTATTGGACCCTTCTATTCAGGGATGCCCAATGGTATGTGCTTTCATGTGATTCTTATCAAAAATTAGGTAATATCATTAAATTACATGAAATGCCACAAAAATTTATTCATGAATGTGAAGTGTTTGATGTGTGGGGGATTGACTTTATGGGACCATTTCCAATTTCTTATGGGAATAAATATATTTTGGTTGATGTAGATTATGTATCAAAGTGGGTAGAGGCGTAAGCTCTCCCTACTAATGATAGTAGAGTGGTAATTCAGTTTCTGAAATCCTTATTTTTATGATTTGGCATACCACGTTCTCTTATTAGCGATAGGGGTATGCATTTCTGTAATCTACAGTTAGATAAAGTATTACAAAAATATGGGTCACACATAGGATAGACACTCCTTATCATCCATAAACTAGTGGTCAAGTTGAAGTTTCAAATATAGAGCTTAAGAGAAACATAGAAAAATCGATAGAAGGGAATAGGAAACAATGGTCTATGAAATTAAATGATTGTTTGTGAGCATATATGACCGCCTACAAAACACCCATAGGGACCACCCCCTTTAAATAAGTCTATGGTAAATCATGTCACATGCCTATAGAATTAGAACATAAATCGTATTAGGCAATACGCTCTTTAACTATTGACACCAATTCTATAGGGGAGTAACTAAAACTTCAACTTAATGAATTAGATGAGTAGAGAACCATGGCTTATGAAAACTCCCGAATATATAAGGAGAAGACTAAATTATTCCATGACTGTCACCTTCGCAAACCCAAGACATTCCAAAAAGGTGACCAAGTTATCCTTTTCAATTCCAGACTTCGTTTATTCCCAGGGAAGTTAAGGTCTAAGTGGTCCGGACCCTTCCAAGTAAAAGAAGTTTTCCCTATGGCACCATCGAGCTAACCCACCCTGAGAAGGGAGATTTTAATGTTAATGGGCACTGATTAAAACTTTATTATGGTGCGTTTCCTCAAGAATGCGCTCGCCAAGAATCATGCCTCCGACTAGAATAGGATTAAGTGTAATGTAGTAATTTTTCTAAGTTTAAAATTTTTTCGTAAAAATTCTAGTTAAATGTTCGTATAGAAATATTATAAAAATCACTTAGGAGGTAATTCAAATTCGTAGGGGCACATAGGTGGACACATGCCCATGTGCCAGGCCGTGTTCATAAACACTTTCTTTAGCCCGAGCTTGTTCGATTAAAAATGAGTAGAAATCCTTTTTCCCGAGCACCACACCGCTGAACACACACCCATTTGCCAGGCTGTGTATCTTTAACTTCTTTTCTCACACAATCATCCAGAGCAGGACACAGGTTAACACACACCCGTATTGGTGCCCGTGTGCAGATTTTGAGTTCGACGAAGAAAAATCCCGAGTAGGACACGGGTAGCTACCCAGCCGTCTGCTCAGCCGTATCGCAGTTCGACAATTTTATGCCCGAGAAGGACACAGGTTGATAACCGACCGTGTTCAAACCCGTGTAGTAGGTCGATGATGTTATTCTTGAGAAGGAGATGTATCCACACACGCCTGTATTGTTGATCGTGTCCGCCTCTATCCCCTGTCAGTTTGACCACACGGGTCAACACACACCCGTGTTGTGGACCATATTCGCCTGGCGCGGTCCTTTCCCATCAGTTTGACCATACGTATTTTAAGTCCCGTGTACAACGTAGTTATGGATTAATTAATATGGGTCCACACACACCTGTGTATCAACGCGTGTTCGTTTTTTTTATATAAGGAAATCTTCATCTTCCTCCTCTCCAAAAACCTATTTTTCCAACGCATCATCTTCATCCTTCACGCCAAGAACTCAGGGTTGGAGCTTTTGCCTTCAACTTTTGTGAATTTTCCTCCTCACCTTTCGATCTATCTCCCTAGGTAAATATTTTTTTATGTTCTTATTTTTCAATTCTTTCTTCTTCTCCACTCTCTTCTCAATCTTTTTTTTCTCATTTTCTCATTCTATTTCTTTAATCATTCTTCTTCCTCTTCTTTCCTCTTCATTTCATAAAAATCCTTCTACTTGTCTGCAGATCATGTCAAAGGGATGTTCACAAGGGGGATACCGTCATCACCCAAATCTCCAAGCATTATCTACGGAAATATGCGCCAATACTCAGCAATTGGAGTTTATAGATCCGGCGCACATTAACCGTTTTAATCTGATAAGTAAAGTTGGTTTTAAAGAAGATAGATTTAGTGTTATATAATCTCTTACGTATATAAGTCTATCTCTTTTTTACTTACTTATATCCTGTGGATTAAGGCAAGAGTACATATCGCATAGGAGTATAGTATTTTGTAGAAAATATTAAGGTCGTATTTTTCCTGGGATCGGTGTTAATTATTCTACTTTTTAGAACAGACTATTTTCTTATCGAACAAACGGAGTGGAGTTTATATTTAAAAACAAAAGATAGAAAAATATATATATGTGATTTTATTAAGATAAGGACTCAAAAGGTAGTACTTGATTTCAGAAGTACTTTGAGAGAATATTAATTCAGCTATTAAAGAACAACTTTATTTCTTAATTACCTAACTTAACGAGAGGGTCCCTTTGGTAGCATCACTGACTCGAAAGTACGACCGGGGAGGCTTGCGTTTAAAACAAGTTAACGTAAACGTTGTGTCTCTTCACCTGGTATATGATCAATTAACAGAAAACCCTAGTTAGGATAACTAGAAAGTAGAGTTGAAATAGTTGAAAATAATATCCAGCCCAGAGCTCATCTTGAACTAGTGCTAAGGGTTCTTAGCTTCTTCTCAGGATGGGGGCGATATAAAGTACATAAAATAATATCTACCTATCTATCTTAATCCAGGACTTAAGCTTTCGCTTCGCCTTTCATTTGGTATAGGGTAGTAAAATCTAAAATATTGAAAAGCTTTCGCACTATCTTAATCCAGGTCATAGGCTTTCGTCTAGCCCTTCATTCAGGATAGTATGAAATAATAAGGTTTTGAAAATTATTTTGAAAGCAATTTCACGCTATCTTAATCCAGGACATAAGTAGAGCTTCGTCTTTCATTCGGGATAGTATGAGAAAATAAAGGAAATTAAAACTGAAAATAAAGCAGTAAAGTACTCAGAATTGAATTTTAAATAGTCTATTTTATAAAGTCCAAAAATTATTACAACTTTCTGAAAAGCTGAAAAGAAATCTAAAAAGTTACAACTTATAGAACTTTTGAATACTTAAAAGCTACTACCAGTTCCTTGTCAGAGAGCTGAGGAGTCCTAATAGTTCTTAAGAAGATACTGGTGTTCGAATAATTATACTCAGCCCTGCCCTCCTATTTATAGAAAAAAAATTCAAGTGACACACCCCCTGACACGGGAGTGTCGGGGAGGGCGTGACAGGTTCACGGGCGTGACTGCCAACATGTCCGGACAGGTGTCGAGCTGGGCTGAACTTCGGATAGAATTTGATCAGGTCACGGGCATGTCGGATGACGTCATGGGCGTGTCTAGCTGCTGATTCATTAGGCTGCATGGGGCATGGCGACAGCGCGACAGCTTGCTGGCACTTTGGATAGAACTTTAATAGGGCACGAGCGTGTTGATTTGGCACAGGCGTCTTTGGGACGTGTCCTTCAATTTCCCAATTTTCCTGAGTAAAAACAGAAACTAAAAAAAAGAATTAAAAAGGGCTGTCATGCCCTAGGTCACGGGCGTGACTATGGGCGTGACCTAAGAAGAAAAAAATACAAAAAATCAGAAAAACTTAGAAAATAAATATAAAACATAATATAATAAAAATAATTAGTTTTATATATAAAAACTAAGGTTTTATTTATAAATATGCAAAATTAATACTATACAAAAATGTATATTTTTATACACATCAAATACCCCCATACTTAGATTTTGCTATTCCAGAGCAATTATAGAGTTGAGTATATTTACAAGTTATGAAATTTTCTATTTACTATCAATTTATTTCTTCAAGATAAAATAGGTATAAACATCCGGTGGATAAAGAGTTAAATGCTATCGTATATATATATCATTGATACCAGAGTTAGAATTTATAGGCATAAAAAGTTTTTTAAAACAAATAGTAAGCATATATTAAAATCAGATATAACAAAGATAGATTGACTTTATGACTACTATATCTTGCATGAGATATGTTGAAAAATTAGAATCTATTAATTATGCTCTCTCAAAATTTTAAGCAAAATTAATTTAATTTTGTAGTGGTTTTTGGGGATATCAACTTGGTGGTTTTGCCAATACAGAGGCTTTGTATGTAGGAGGTGATGAATTTTATCCTCTCACCTTTTTTCATATTCATGCATTGTTACAACTATTTTAGGAAAATATTTTCCAAAATATAAAAAAAAACTTTACAGAATTAAACTTTGAATTAATCAAATGCGTATGTTTAGGAGCACATACTCAATTTCATATGGTCTTTTAACATTTATTGGATGCCTATGTTTACGGAATTTTTTTATTCCCATGGACATAAGATCTTTTCTTTTCTAGGAGCACATACTCCTAGATGCTTTCGTGCGTAATGAAACATGCCAAGCGAAATAGTTTGTAGGGGGTTGTAAAAATAATTTTGATAAAAGATTTTGAGAGCAATGGTAATAGCTTGATATTTTCTATATTTTAACAAGATTCAAGTAATGATAATTACAGTCTAAAATTGTTTGGTGAACATAATATGTTTTGCTTCTATTATATATATATGTATTGTTTTTGATATATTAAAGCAGATTTGCTAAAAAACTAACACCGATTGTAATGAAATTTTACAAGGTGGGGTTTACAAGTTTATTCTGGATATTTATATCTATCTAGTTATGAGAAGGAGTAGTAAATTTGAAAATTGAATAAATTGCATTTTTGATCAACCCAGATTTTTGGAATATATGTACATAGTATGGTTTTGAAAGTTTTGACTTGTTTGGGATGAGTACTAAATTAAACAATGCTTTTATTTAAAATATAACATAAAAGTGATAAAAAAAATTGCAGCTAAAAGCACCCCCATACTTATGTTAGACATATGTATGAAGTGATAAATATGTACAGAATATACAAAAGCATAAAAGATGGAAATATACAAGTGAATTTATATTTCGATGTTATGGAGTAGTGTTAGGGTTTAAGCTTCTTTTTGAAAAGGATCCGCAGTAAAATATAGTTTTAAACGGTGCCCGTTTAATTTGAAAGTTCCTATTTCAGGGTTCGAAATATGAACGGTCCCATATGGCCAAATTTGTTTAACAGTAAAGGGTCCGGTCCATCGGGATTTTAATTTTCTTGGAAATAATTTAAGCCGTGATTTATATAGTAGGACAAGATCACCTGGTGAAAAAGATTTTGGAAATTTAATTTTCCTATCATGATAAAACTTAGATCGCTCTTTATAAAATTTATTATTTTCATAGGAGTTTGCACGCCATTCCTCAAGTTCATTGAGTTGAAATTTTCGTTGTTCGGCGGCTAAGTTTGTATCTAAGTTAAGAAATTTTAGTGCCCAGTATGCACGATGTTCTAATTCTATAGGTAGGTGATATGCCTTTCCGTATACTAAACTATAAGGTGTACAACCGATCGCAGTTTTGAATGCTGTACGGTAGGCCCAAAGTGCATCATCTAATTTGAGGGACTAATCTTTTTTATTGGTATCTACAGTCTTTTCTAATATGCGCTTTAGTTCTCTATTGACTACCTCCACTTGGCCGCTTGTTTGGGGGTGATAAGCGGTAGCGAGTTTACGAGTAACTCCATATTTTGCTAACACTTTAGCCATCTTTGTGTTACAAAAATGAGTACCTCGATTGCTAACTATAGCCCTAGGCCGTCCAAAACGTGAAAATAAGGGTTTTTGAAATTTAACGATGACTCTCGAGTCAGCGGTGGGACAAGCTTGCGCTTCAGCCCACCGTGAAATGTAATCGACCGCTACTAAGATATAATGATTTTTAAAAGAAAGAGGTAAAGGGCCGACAAAATCTATGCCCCACAGATCAAAAATTTCACATTCTAAGTAAAATTTTTGGGGCATTTCGTCCCGACGGGAAATGTTACCTGACCGTTGGCAGCAGTTGTAAACGCTTACCAATTGTTGAGCGTCCTTGAATAATATAAGCCAAAAGAATCCTGCTTCAAGGGCTTTACATGCAGTCTGGTTGCCTTGATAATGTCCGCCGGTTGGTCCTTCGTGGCAGTGCCATAGTACTTTTAGTCCTTCCTCATTCAAAATACATCTTCTAATTACTTGGTCGGCATAGACTTGGAATAAATACAGGTCTTCCCAAAAGTAGTTTTTCAAATCAGAAAAGAATTTCCTCTTTTCTTCAATTGTAAAAGCTCTTGGAAGGACTCGGGCTACTAAATAGTTAGCCAAGTCTGCAAACCAAGGAGTAAAAGAGTTTGTTACCTTTTCGAGGGCGAGGAGACTTTCATCAGGGAATTTATCTTCGATGTCAGCTTCCACGAGTGTTTCTGTTGCAGCATTCTCTAGTCGAGAAAGATGATCGGCTGCTAAATTCTCTGTGCCTTTCTTATCTCGGATCTATAAATCAAATTCTTGTAATAAGATAATCCAACGTAATAAACGGGGTTTTGCATCTGCCTTAGTTAGTAAATATTTTAAAGAAGAATGATATGTAAAAACTATAAGTTTTGATAGCGTTATAAAAGATCTAAACTTATCAAATGCGAATACAATCGACAGTAGTTCCTTTTCCATGGTCATGTAATTGGTTTGTGTGGATGTGAGAGTTTTACTTGCATAATATATAGGATGAAAATATTTGTCTACTCATTGTCCTAAGACAGCTCCTACCGCATAATCACTCGCATCACACATGATCTCAAAAGGAAAGGACCATTCTGGGGCTACTAAAATAGGAGAGTTGATAAGTTTGTCTTTAATAATATTGAATGCTACTAAGCATTCACTATCGAATATAAATGGGGCTTCTTTTTCTAATAAATGAGTTAACGGTTTCGTTATTTTAGAGAAATTTTGAATTAACCGTCTATAGAAACCTACATGGCCTAAGAAACTTCGAATAGATTTTACATTTGTTGGAGGAGAAAGTTTTTCAATTATTTCTATTTTGGCCTTATCGACCTCGATTCCCTGAGAAGAAATTTTATGACCGAGAACTAAACCTTCGCGGACCATAAAGTGGCATTTCTCCTAGTTCAACACTAAATTCGTGTCTTCACAGCGTTGAAGAACACGAGCGAGGTTATCTAAACACGTATGGAATGAGTCTCCAAATTTGGAGAAATCATCCATAAATACTTCTGTTGGTACCCTAGTTTGGATTTGAGTTTAGTATGCTCCTTTATTTTCTTGACCCAAGATTTATCTATGGTCAAAGGTTAGCTAATAGGTTAGATTCCCTTAGTTGTAAAATTGCTTATCCAGATGAAAAATTTGGTTAAGTCATTTTTGGTTCGACTATAGTCGAACGGCGCTCGACTATCGTCTATCGACTATTCGACGATCGTCTATCAGTTGGTCGACTATCGTCTGTTAGCAGATCGTCTATCTATGAGTTAGTTCAACTCTTATTAGCTCGACATTCTGTGGAATCTGCCTCGTCGATCGTCGAACCCCGCTCGACTTCTTCTTGACCAGACAGATCTCTTGATAGTTCAACTATCTGCTTGGATAGTTCAACTATCTGATAGATCGACTATTTGTTTGATAGGTCGACTATCTGCTGTGTTTGATAGCTCGACTATCTGTTTGATAGGTCGACTATCTGCTCTTCTTGATAGTTCAACTATCTGCTTGGATAGTTCAACTATCTGATAGCTCGACTATCTGTTTGATAGGTCGACTATTTGTCTTCTTTGATAGTTAGACTATCTGTTTGATAGGTCGACTATCTGTTCATCATTGATAGCTTGACTATCTGTTTTGCTTGATAGGTCGACTATCTGTTTTGCTTGATAGCTCGACTATCTATCTTGATAGGACGACTATCTGATAGCTCGACTATCTGTTCTGATAGGTCGACTATTTGCTGTGGTAGTTCGACTATCTTCTTTGATAGTTCGACTATCTGTGTCGATTCAACTATCTGTCTGATAGGTCGACGATCTCCGTGCTTCGGTCGACGATCTCCGAGGCTCGTTCGACGTCTTTTTGTCTGCCTTTAGTAAAGTTATATTTTGTATTTCTTATCTCCTTGGCATATTTTATTAAAGTATATTTCATTGATGTTATGCTATTATTTCCAAGCAATCTTTGCTTTATTCTTTATGCATGAGTCAATCTTTATTTGACAAACTTGTTTGTCTTATTAGTTGAAATATATTTTCTGCTTTATCTGTCAGGCTGTCCTTTATAGCCGTTAGACTCAGAAAGTCTTCTCTGGCCGTAAAGAGCTCTTTCTGATGTGACCTTTTTTTTTCTAGCATTCTTTTATCAGATTGGATATGCAGCTTCTTAGAAAGCTTTATCCCCTTATAGCATGCCTGCCTGCAGGATATATTTTTGCTTTATGCTTTTTGCAGCCCAGATTGCAGATTTCAGAAGCAGACAAAGTTCAAACTTAGATTAGAGCCGTTGCAAAGGCTCATATATAAAGAGCTTCTTTTGAAAGAAGATATACACAAAGATACACAGATAGAGAGATACAGATATACAAATATAAGAAGTTTTACTCTCAGCAGCATAGAGATCTACAGCTCTCAGAAATTCACATTCAACTGAGAAGATCAAATCTCTTCAGCATTCTTCTTCATCCTGAGTTCATCCTGCTCACAGGAAGACTTTCACTCAGAGGCCTTTAGAAGAAGAAGAAGAAAGGAAGCTGATTGAAGAAGAACACCTTTTCCAAATCAAGAGTCTTCTTCAAGCTTCTCCTTCAGAACTCCAAGACAGTTCTTTGTCTTAGTTCAGAAGAGTTCCTGCACCTTGAAGCAAGACTCCTTCCTGGATATTCTCTAAGCCAGGGGGAGCCTTGATTCTTTAGAGCTTTCTAGCTCTGTGCAATCCACTAGCTTCTCTAATCTGTTTAACAATAGAGAAGAAACTTAAACTCTCTCAACCTCCTATACAAAGGGTTATTACTCCCTTCAAAAGTGAACCTTGGTGGCAGGGCACCTGATCAAAAACCTGTGTTGGATTTTGAGCTCCTGATCAAAAGCTCAAAGGGTCTACTTGATCTACCTGAAGCAGATCAGTTGGTGGCAGGGCACCTAAACAAAAACCTGTAGTGGATTCCTACTAGGGTGGTAGAAGAGTGGACGTACCTATTTAGAGTGAACCACTATAAAATTTCTTGTGTCGTATGTGCTGCTTATTTAATTTATTGCACTGTGGCTGTGAGTAGAAATAACTAGGATTACTAGTTGCTGTGATAGGATCAAAGCTCAACTGTAATTACAGTTGTCCTTCTCTAGTGCACTTCACTTTGTGTTAGGCTCTAGGGTTATCAATATCTATAAACTCATTCCGCAAATTAATTCTAAGGGAGTTGAGTAGGGTGTCATAATTTTTGAATACTCTATTCACCCCTCTCTAGAGTTGTATCTATCATCACTTTCAATTGGTATCAGAGGGAGGTTGACTGACTGTACAGGCTAACACCTGAGTCACAAGATCCTGATAGATACCAAGCTTATAGATATTTACTTAATGGCCCAGTCCAAGGATTACTCTAGCACCAGACCTCCATCTTGTAACTTAGCTAAGTTTAGCATCTGGAAGGCAAGAATAAGATTATACGTGAACTCTATTGATAAAGACATTTTCTCTTCTATTTTTACAGGACCCCCAACACCTCCTACTGCAGCCACTGCTACAA
The DNA here is from genome assembly GCA_039513925.1 of Platanthera zijinensis. Taxonomy (NCBI): domain Eukaryota; kingdom Viridiplantae; phylum Streptophyta; class Magnoliopsida; order Asparagales; family Orchidaceae; genus Platanthera; species Platanthera zijinensis. The sequence continues at coordinate 68,915,905 of CM077092.1, read as the reverse complement.
CATCTACAAATCTAAGTGCAGTGCCTCCTCCAGATTACAATGATGCCTACTAGAAGGCAAATATAGCTGATGCCAAAGCTATGAACATTCTGGCTCAGACTATGTCTGATGAAATCTTCTAGAAAGTGGCTGATTGCACCTCTGCAAAAGCCATGTGGGACTCACTGAACCTGATTGTAGCTGGTTCAGCTGATGAAAGGAAGGACAAAAGGTCCAACCTTATATCCCAGTATGAAAACTTCAAGAAAACTGAAGCTGAATCAGTTGAAGCCATGTACACCAGGCTCAGCTCAATCATCAATAAGCTGAGAACCCTTGATAAGGAGATTACATTGACAGAGGTCAATGATAAGATACTGATGTGCTTCCCCAGCACATGGGATCTTTGGATCTGGCCTATCAAGGAAGCCAGAAGTACAAATGAAATCTCAACTGAAGCTCTCCTTGACAAGATCAAGTCTTTTGAGCAAGTGCTGAAGACCAGGGAAGTTGAGGCTGAAGCCAAGACTCTAACTCCAACAAGGAAAGAGCAAACTCTTGCTCTCAAAGCTGCTGATGCTTTAGAAGGAAGCCAATCCAATGTGGAACTGATGGCACTCTTTGCCAAAAGGTTTCTCAAGATGGGAAGAAAAGACTTCCGAAAGAAATTTTCAAGATATGAAGATAAATGAAGGTATGATAGATCTCCTGCTAAAGAAATTATTTGTTATGGTTGTAGGAAACCAGGACACATTCTACCAGAGTGTCCAGAGGAAAAGAGCAAAGAAAAGAGAAAGGAAAAAGAACATCACAGGAAACACTCCAAGTCCTCCTCCTACAAAAACAAGAAAAAGGAGAAGGGATTTATTGCTGAGACCTGGAGTGATTCAGATGAGGAATCTTCCTCCTCAAGCTCCAGTGAGGATGAGGAAGAGAAGAAGGCAAAGGAAATCTGCCTTATGGCAATTGATGCCTGCAACAATCACTCAGCTGCAGAGAGTTCTGATGATGATAAAGAAATGCCTATAGAAGATCAGGTATTATCTTCATATGATTTTTCTTCTTCTGAATTTAAATCTGAATTTAAATCCCTTTGCTTAGATCTAATTAGTTCAGAAAAGGAAATTAAGGAACTTAGAAATAAGTTAGCTAATTCAGAATCTATTACCATTGAAAATGCTAGGTTAGAAGCAGAACTCACTAAGTCTAGTGAATAAATAAAGTTTCTTAAAAATGAACTAGCAAAGTCCAAGAGATTAGAAGAATCCTTAAATGGTAGAAGCCTTAAGCTGCTAGAAATCACCAGCATGACAAACACTAGGTCAGACAATAATAAGCTAGGCTTAGGAGCTTCATCATGTGAACCCCCAATTATTCTTAAAAATCATCTTTCAACTCCAGTGAACTTTATTTCAGCTGATGGGATAAAGAACACTGAGCAAGTAAGACAAGTTAATCAAGCCTTAAATAAAGCTAAGAGAGAATAGAGAAAACAAAAGTTTAAGGAAATACAAAAAGCGTCGAACGCTGCTCGACGATCGGAGGCTTAATGGTCGAACAAAGCTCGACGATCTGAGCATCGATCGTCGAACATAGATCGACGATTTCAATTTGAATTTCAAAATTACCACCAGAACCTTAGAAACCTTAATATAAATAGAAACCCTAGGTTTGTGGACCCATTAACAGCATGGAGCATCCCACCTAGGAGATCTTACCCTTTAGGATATAAACCCCAACCTGCTTATTCTTTTATTTATAGTTTTCATTATGTGAAGAATAATGGACCCAAGGTTACCTGGGTCCACAATGTTTAACTTAACTCACTGCAGGTGAAGACCTATCCTATCACCCATTCTTAAATCTGCTTATTTAATGAAGTAACAAATAATAACAACACCTTATGGCATAGGAGGCTTAGCCATGTTAACCTCAAGAACATATCTAGGTTATCTAAATACAACCTTGTTAGAGGTTTACCTTCTTTCCCCTCAAGAAGGAGAGCCTATGCAAGGCTTGTCAACTAGGCAAGCAAACCAAAAACTCCTTTAAATCTATAAATAAAAGTGATTCACCTAAAATCCTGTATTTATTACATTTGGACCTTTTTGGCCCAATAAATGTATAGAGTCTAGGAGGGAAGTATTACACTTTAGTAATTGTAGACGACTTCTCTAGGTTCACTTGGGTGTTCTTCTTGATAACTAAGGCTGATCACTTCAAAGTTCTTACAGACTTTCTACTTTGTCTGCAGACTGAGTATTCTACTCATGTGGCCTTGATCAGAGGTGATCATGGTACTAAGTTTGAGTCTCTTCTCATGCAATAATTCTATAAGAAAGAAGGTATCAAACATAGCTTCTCTGCTCCTAGAACTCCCCAACAAAATGGGGTAGTGGAAAGGAAAAATAGAACCCTGATTGAAGCTGTAGGAACACTGTTGGAAGATGCTAATTTTCCTCTCTCCTATTAGGCAAAAGCTGTTAGCACAGCTAATTATGTTCTGAACAAAAGTCTTATACACAAGCTTAAGTGTAAAACTCCTTATGAGTTTCTTAAAGGAAGGAAACCTAAAATAATTATTTTAGAGTATTTGGTTGTGTAGTATACATTCATAACAATAATAAAGAATACATTAGAAAGTTTGAAGCAAAAGCTTCAATGGGAATCCTTCTTGGATATTCCCAAGTAAGCAAAGCTTATAGGGTATTTAATAAATAAACTTCTAAAATTGAGGAATCTGTGCATGTGTCTTTTGATGAATCTCAGATGTTTTACAAGGAGAAGGAAACTTCTCCTTCTCAAGTTCATTACAGGTACCATAAGTAAATAAAGATGTCACTCAAGAGATTCTCCATCTATCAACTCTTCACATCACTGATTCAGGCAGTGATGAAGAATTTGCAGAAGCATTTGCTGTACCACCAACAGTTGTTCCAATTCCTCCTCAGGAATTAATCCCAACTGTTGCTGAAGATCACATCCCACCTGCTGATGTTGTCACACTTAGAGATCATCCTACATCTCAAGCGATTGGAGACATATCAGCTGGTGTACAAACAAGACATCAATTAAGACAGGATGTGATGCATGCTTGTTTCCTTTCACAGATTGAGCCTCTCACCATAAAAGATGCTGAGCTAGATCCCCACTGGATCATTGCTATGCAAGAGGAGCTCAACAAGTTTGAAAGATGTAAGGTATGGACTTTGGTTCCAAGACCAAAAGGCCAACTGATCATAGACACCAAGTGGGTGTTTAGAAACAAGTTGGATGCAAATGGAATTATTGTAAGGAATAAAGCTAGGCTTATAGCTCAGGGCTACAGACAGGAGGAAGGTATAGATTATGACCAAACCTTTGCTCTTGTTGCTAGGCTAGAGGCAATAAGGATCTTTCTAGCCTATGCAGCCTATATGAAGTTTAAGGTTTTTCAGATGGATGTCAAAAGTGCATTCCTAAATGGTGAGCTAAAGGAAGAGGTATTTGTTGAACAACCTCCTGGGTTTATCTCTTCAACTCAGCCCTCATATGTTTTCAAGTTGCAAAAAGCTCTTTATAGACTTAAACAAGCACCCAGAGCCTGGTATGAGACTCTAGCTAGTTTCCTGTTAGAGCACAACTTTGTTAGAGGAGTAGTTGATAGAACCCTTTTCGTTAAGCACCACAAGGACACAATCATGTTAGTTCAAGTGTATGTAGATGATATTATTTTTTGTTCCACTGATCCCAAACTGTGCAAAAAGTTCTCTAACTTGATGCGTTCTAAATTTGAGATGAGTAGTATGGGTGAGCTGTCTTACTTTCTTGGTCTCCAAGTAAAGCAAGATGCTGATGGCATCTTCATCTCCCAATCCAAATATGTCAAGGAATTGGTAAAGAAGTTTGGGATAGCTGATGCTTCAGCAATGCATACACCTATGGCTACTAATGTAGTTATAGATTCTGATGATCAGGGTAAGCCAGTTGATCAGAAGAATTATAGGGCCATTGTTGGTTCCCTATTGTATTTAACTGTAAGTAGGCCAGATATAATGTTTGCTACATGCCTATGTGCTAGATTTCAGGTCAACCCCAAGGAATCTCATTTGATTCTTCTCAAGAGAATTTTGAGATACCTGAAGGGATGTCCAAATCTAGGACTATGGTACCCAGTAGAATCAGAATTTGAGTTAATTGGATACTCTGATTCTGACTATGCTGGTTGTAGAGTTGACAGGAAAAGTACCTCAAGAACTTGTCAGTTCTTGGGAGAGAGATTGGTCTCTTGGTTCTGTAAGAAGCAGGCTTCTGTCTCAACTTCAACTATAGAGGCTAAATATATAGCAGCTGCTAGTTATTATTTACAGATCCTTTGGATTCAAAACCAGCTTTTGGATTATAGGTACACACACAAGAACATAAAAATCATGTGTGACAGTACCAGTGCTATCTCCATTGCACAAAATCCTGTGCACCACTCTAGAACCAAGCACATTGAGATTAGACACCATTTCCTAAGAGATTGTGTGGAAAAGAACAAGATCAGCCTTGAGTTCATATCCACTGACCTTCAGAGAGGTGATATTTTCACCAAGCCTTTAGATGAACAGAAGCATTTGTTCTTTTTGGTTCAACTAGGCATGATTAATGGAAAAGATTAAGTGTGACGTCTGCCTTTGTTGATATCTGTTTGAAGATCGTCGACCGACGTTCGACGATAGTCGATCAGTTTGAGCCGATCGTCGACCTATGGGTGACGATATCTCGTTTTGTTTGGAAGACAGAAATAGTCGAACGATGGATCGACTACTCTGCTTCAGGAACCGATCGTTGAACGACCGTTCGACCCTCGTCTCCTGTATCTTTTAAAATAGACTGACGATTGCGGTTTTTATTTAAACCGATGGTCGATCTAGGTTAAGAGATCGTGCTTGTTATAGTCGACGGAACTCGTCTTTTCGCATTCCGCCTTTCTATTTGAGCTCTGCCTCGCGCTTTCCCCTCCTTGTCTTTCTCGTCTTCTCCGACAAATCGATGGAGATTGCTCCAGCCCTTCTTTCTGCGATGAAGTTCGACGCAGGATTCAGCGTAGACTTTGACTCCTTCGGCGCATGTGATTCTCAGATAGTGGAAATCCTCCAGCTGTGCAAAGAATAAGTTTTGGAAAGGCTTATGACCGGAAGGATCAAGATCAACATCCCTGAAATTAAAGAGTGGGTCTTCACTTCATCTTCCAATGACGAATCGATGACTGGAATGATTGGCGGCGAAGAGGTAAGTTTGACTCCCGCCGTTTTGACTGATATTTTTGGATTACTGAACGGTGAAGAGGATTATGAAAAAGATACTCAAGAGTTTGGAAGGATGTTAATCGAGTTAGTACATGCCGAAGGCATTCCTTCTAAGTTGTTAAAAGTGAATTTTCCGTTAAAAATAAAGTTCTTGGCTGAACTCGTTGGGAAAGTGCTTCTAGGCAAGCACTCTGCTCATGACAACATCACCAGGCAGCAGTTTGCCTTGATGTGTGCCATAGTAAATAAGAAACAGATCAATTGGGCAGGGATTATGTTTGACTTTATAAGAAAGAGGAATGATAAGAAGGAAGTCACCCTGGGAAGGGTACTTGAAATATTTCTAAAAGATAAATACCCCCAGCTGTTGGTTACAGTTTCAACAACTATCAATACCAGCAAGAAGATGAACCCAACACTATTTGTTAAGTGGAAAAGAAGTTTTCAGAAGCCTTCACCTACAGGGGTAGCTTCAGTTGTGTTAGAGAACACAAGGACTGTTTTAGTCTCTCCCCTTCTACATGAAGAAGGCTCATCCATTCTTTCCATACCATCCACTTCTGCTGCATTCCCATCTACTTCTACTGAAGTACAATCGACATCTGCCTTACCATCTACTCAATTTGAAGTTCCATCTACTTCAATTGAAGTACCATCTTCTGCCTCTCTTCTTCTTGAGTCCTGCACAATTCTCCATACTTCATCTCCAGCTTCTCCCATTCCTGCACATCTAGCTGGGACTTCTATTCCCAGTTTTGATTTGTTAGGATCTGAGAGAATTCCAACCCCTCCTCAGTCACCACTTACTCTAGATCATACTGACTTCCCCTCATCCACTCCTCAATCACCAGTCCACAACACATCTCATCAGGAAAATGTCTTTCCTGATGATCTTCCATCTTCTATTGTTCCCCCATCCATATCTATATCTCCTGCACTCATAGCCAATATCTTGGAGTTAATTACTCCTTCAATCAAAACCATGATTGAAGAAGCAATTGCTCCTCTTGTATCCTCCATTTCTTCCCTGACTACCTCCATCCAAGCCCTTTCAAAATCTACTGAGCCCTCTTCATCTAGGGGCTTGGTTTCAGTTTCCACTGAAATCAGGCAGGGGGAGATGTTCTATGAATCTGCCTCTGAATTGCCCCTGGCCTCTCTTCCACCAGATCCTCCAGCAGATACAGAAAAAGAGATAGTAGCTCAAGAAGAATCAGTACCTCATCCTTCTGAAAAAGAGATTTCTAATGCTATAATGAAAACAGAATTTATTATCAAAGTCTGCTTAGAAGAATCCTCCACTCCCTTAGTTGCCATTTTCCTAGAAGGAGTTATTACCTCCTTTCTAGAAGAATTATGGGAGTTAGGAAATTCTGAGGAAAATCCTGAAGGTAATTCATTTACTCATTTTCTTGACATGTTATCTGACATGCTAGTATATGAATACCTTGAAGGGATGTTTCAATCTTTTTTAGCAAATATGTGTTCATGATACTACAGATATAGTGGAAGAAGTTTTAGCTGTCCAAGAACTTGTTCAACAACCTGCTCCAGAAGTTCTAGCTGATCCAGAACCTGCTGTTCAAGATCCTGAGTCTGCTCAACCAGCTCAGGTAGTTGTGCAAGAAGAACTGGTCTCCATGACAGTTACAGTTGAACAAGAGAATGTTTCAGATATTCAGGAAGAAAAATCTACAGTCTGTGATGACTCCCCAGGACTGGATCTAAACACTCTTCTGGCACAGGATGCCTTAGAAGAAGAGTTAGAAAAAGCTGCTTTAAAGGATAGAGAAAAAGCTGTGCGAGAAGCTGTTGATCCCTATGATCATCCTCAATCATTTGATGATGAAGATGACTCTGATGATTCAGAAGGAACCAAGAAGAAAAAAATCTACCAAAAGAAAAAGAAAAGCTGCTGGTCCTCCTTTACCCAACCCTGATCATGATGTGCCATACTATATTTTGAAAGGAATAGATCCCAAGTCAAAAGAATATCAGCACTGGATGGGATTCTCTAAAAATCAGCAAAAACAAAGAAAGAAATCTAAAAGATATGACTGTACAGCTCCTAAATGGAATTCTAAAGGACCTCCTCCTCCTCCCAGTGCAGGAGCATCTGGAAATGTTGCCAGTCCCTCTGCTCCTCCTTCTAGATTCACCTCTTCCCAATCTTATCAGAAGAAAGTAAATCAAAGCTATCATGGCAAGTCTCAATCTGTTCATCAGAGTCAGGAAGCTGAGTTACAAGAACAAGTGAAAGATGTAATTTACCTAAAGCCAACTTTTTCTCCTCCTCCTTCACCCAAAAAAAGGACATCACCAGATAAAGAAAGCAAGATCATATCTTCCAGAGAATCTAATATAAAAAGGAAAATAGATGCAAAAGGTAAAAGAGTTATATACTCTGAGAAATCAAGTAAAAGATATGCTGAATTTGCTCCTCCAGCATCTTTAGTTATTCAAGAAAAGAAAGAGCCAGCTGCACGCTTGTTAGAACCTTCTACTAAATTCAGAACTGTAAATCCTTTAAACCCAGCTGATGAAAATGAGTATGAAAACTTAGAGCTTAATCCTGACTTCAGGATGGCCAGATTCCTTGAATTGGTTGGATCAGCACAGATTAGAAAAGCCAGAGCTGAAGGAAAAGATGTTAAAGGCTTAACTACTATGTACAAATTCAGAAAGAAAGAACTTGATAGATTCTAGGTAAGACCTGAAGTTTTTGATGCTACCAAATATATGGAAAAATATCCAGAAGCAGTTGTTCCAAGAGCAGGAGAAACCAAAGTTATTGGAGAGCAAGATCTGAAGACATCAAAGAAGGAAGTTCTAGATCCTCTCAAAAAAATCGGTTTATTCCTGACTCTTCTATCTCTAAAACATATTCTGATGCTGCTTAAGTTTTATGGTCAATTTGTTTATGTTAACTATTTGATTGATGCATTTGATGCTTAGATGGTTCTTTCCTGGGTTATATTTAGTTCCTGTAGTTTGTTTGTTTTGTTTTGTTTTGAGAGACTTAACTCAAATAGGCGGAGATTGTTGGTACCCTAGTTTGGATTTGAGTTTAGACTGCTCCTTTAGTTTCTTGACCCAAGATTTATCTATGGTCAAAGGTTAGCTAATAGGTTAGATTCCCTTAGTTGTAAAATTGCTTATCCAGATGAAAAATTTGGTTAAGTCATTTTTGGTTCGACTATAGTCGAACGGCGCTCGACTATCGTCTATCGACTGTTCGACGATCGTCTATCAGTTGGTAAACTATCGTCTGTCTGCAGATCGTCTATCTCTGAGTTAGTTCAACTCTTGTTAGCTCGACGTTCTGTGGAATCTGCCTCGTCGATCGTCGAACCCCGCTCGACTTCTTTTGACCAGACATATCTCTTAATAGTTCAACTATCTGCTTGGATAGTTCAACTATCTGATAGCTCGACTATCTGTTTGATAGGTCGACTATCTGCTCTTCTTGATAGTTCAACTATCTGCTTGGATAGTTCAACTATCTGATAGCTCGACTATCTGTTTAATAGGTCGACTATCTGTCTTCTTTGATAGTTCGACTATCTGTTTGATAGGTCGACTATCTGTTCGTCTTTGATAGTTCGACTATCTGATAGATAGGTCGACTATCTGTTTTACTTGATAACTCGACTATCTATCTTGATAGGTCGACTATCTGATAGGTTGACTATCTGTTCTGATAGGTCGACTATCTGATAGCTCGACTATCTGTTCTGATAGGTCGACTATCTGTTGTGGTAGTTCGACTATCTTCTTTGATAGTTCGACTATCTGTGTCGTTCGACTATCTGTCTGATAGGTCAACGATCTCCGTGCTTCTGTCGACGATCTCCGAGGGTCGTTCGACGTCTTTTTGTCTGCCTTTAGTAAAGTTATATTTTATATTTCTTATCTGCTTGGCATATTTTATTAAAGTATATTTCATTAATGTTATGCTATTATTTCCAGGCAATCTTTGCTTTATTCCTTATGCATGAGTCAATCTTTATCTGACAAAGTGGTTTGTCTTATTTGTTGAAATATATTTTTTGCTTTATCTACCAGTCTGTCCTTTATAGCCGTTAGACTCAGAAAGTCTTCTCTGGCTGTAAAGAGCTCTTTCTGATGTGACCTTTTTTTTTCTAGCACTCTTTTATCAGATTGGATATGCAGCTTCTTAGAAAGCTTTATCCCCTTATAGCATGTCTGCCTGCAGGATATATTTTTGCTTTATGCTTTTTGCAGCCCAGATTGCATATTTCAGAAGAAGACAAAGTTAAAACTCAGATTAGAGCCGTTGCAAAGGCTCATATATAAAGAGCTTCTTTTGAAAGAAGATATACACACAGATACACAGATAGAGAGATACAGATACACAAATACAAGAAGTTTTACTCTCAGCAGCATAGAGATCTACAGCTCTCAGAAATTCACATTCAACTGAGAAGATCAAATCTCTTCAGCATTCTTATTTATCCTGAGTTCATCCTGCTCACAGGAAGACTTTCACTCAGAGGACTTTAGAAGAAGAAGAAGAAGAAAGGAAGCTAATTGAAGAAGAACACCTTTTCCAAATCAAGAGTTCTCTTCAAGCTTCTCCTTCAGAACTCCAAGACAGTTCTTTGTCTTAGTTCAGAAGAGTTCCTGCACCCTGAAGCAAGTCTCCTTCCTGGATATTCTCTAAGCCAGGGGGAGCCTTGATTCTTTAGATCTTTCTAGATCTGTGCGATCCACTAGCTTCTCTAATCTGTTTAACAATAGAGAAGAAAATTTAACTCTCTCAACCTCCTGTACAAAGGGTTATTACTCCCTTCAAAAGTGAACCTTGGTGGTAGGGCACCTGATCAAAAACCTGTGTTGGATTTTGGGCTCCTGATCAAAAGCTCAAAGGGTCTACTTGATCTACCTGAAGCAGATCAGTTGGTGGCAGGGCACCTGAACAAAAACCTGTAGTGGATTCCTACCACGGTAGTAGAAGAGTGGACGTACCTATTTAGAGGGAACCACTATAAAATTTCTTGTGTCGTCTGTGCTGCTTATTTAATTTATTGCACTGTGGCTGTGAGTAGAAATAACTAGGATTGCTAGTTGCTGTGATAGGATTAAAGCTCAACTGTAATTACAGTTGTCCTCCTCTAGTGCACTTCACTTTGTATTAGGCTCTAGGGTTATCAATATCTATAAACTCATTCCGCAAATTAACTCTAAGGGAGTTGAGTAGGGTGTCATAATTTTTGAATACTCTATTCACCCCCCTCTAGAGTTGTATCTATCATCACTTTCAACTTCCATAACATCCTCTACTAACTTGCCAAAAATAGCTAGCATACATCTTTGAAATGTAGCTGGCGCATTACAAAGTCCAAATTGCATTTGCCTATTACGAAAGTACCAAAGGGGCAAGTGAACGTAGTTTTCTCTTGGTCTTTAGGGGCTATAGGAATTTGTAAATACCCTGAATAACCATCGAGAAAACAGTAATATGAGTGACTCGAGAGTCTCTCTAATATTTGATCTATAAACGGTAGTGGATAGTGATCTTTACGGGTGGCATCATTTAATTTTCAATAGTCGATGCACATCCTCTAACCCATAGCAGTACGTGTTAGAATTAGTTCATTATTAGCGTTTAGCACTACCGTTATACCTCCCTTCTTAGAGACGACTTGTACGGTACTAACCCATGTGCTATCTGAGATTAGATAGATATTTCATGGGTCTAATAATTTCATTTCTTCAGCGTTTACGACATTCATATTAGGATTTAAATGTCGTTGGGGCTGGATAGATTTATGAGGGTTATCTTCAAAAAATATTTTATGCGTACAAAAAGATGGGTTGAGTCCTTGGATATCAGAAATTTTCCATTCTAATGCATGGCGATGTTGTTTTAACACTTTTATTAATTCAAATGTTTTGTTATCATTTAATTCGGTAAAAATGATAACATTGAGTTTAGATTCGGCTTCAAGTAAAACGTATTTTAAATGTGCAGGAAGTGATTTCAGCTCGAGGGTTGGTTATTTTTCATACGAAGTTGGAGTTTTTAGAGTTGTAGAAGTTAAGGATATAAAAGGTTCTAAAGGGTAATCGGTAGGCATTTCGTGTGAAAGGGGTAAGTCTGCCAAGTCCGATTCATCTACAGTTATTGAAAGTAAATTAGAATAGGGAAAACCATTTTCCTCAAAAGAGGCTTCCACAAGATAGCAGGAATCGTCGTTTATTAAAGAATTTTTCATAGAGGGATTTATATTGATAGTAACATCGTCATCTCCTACTCGTAAGAGAATTCTACCGTTACTTACGTCTATTATCGCGCGAGAGGTTGCGAGAAAAGGACGACCGAGAATTATGGGAACATCGACGTATTCCTCTATGTTAAGTATAACAAAGTCTACCGGGAAGATAAACTTGTCTATCTTGACTAAGACATCCTCTACTATCCCTATTGGATATTTAATAGAACGATCTATTAACTGGATGCTCATTTTAGTTGGGTTGGGGTTACCTAATCCTAGTTTTTGAAAGAGCGAGTAAGGCATTAAATTTATTCTAGCACCTAAGTCTGCTAACACATCTTTTATTATTAGATTACCGAAGAGACACGGGATGGAAAATCATCCCGGATCGCTTAATTTTGGGGGTAATTTATGTAATAAAACGGATGAACACTCGGCATTAAGGAAAACTCTCGAAATATCTTCGAGTTTCTTTTTATTTGAAAGTAACGCTTTTAAATATTTTGCATATTTAGGCATCTATGCAATTTCCTCGGAGAAAGGTATATTGATTTGAATTTATTTTAGCATTTTTAGAAAGTTTTTATATTGTTCATCTTCTCGCTCATCTTTTAATTTAGATGGATAAGGTAAAACAACATGTAGGGAAGAAATTCATGGGGGTTGAGGATGCAGAGACATCACAGGAAGTGGTGTAGGGAGGCTAGCCTTAGCTTCTTTTTCTACCCTAACGGGTGGTGGTAGCTCCCTGCCACTTCGTAGTTTGACGGCTTGTCAACTTGATGGGTTACTAGAATGGCCAGTATCCCGCGAATTTTGTTCTGTATTTCCTGGAAAATTACCAGGTTGGCGTTCCGATAGCATTTTTGAAATTTTTCCAATTTGTGTTTCTATGTTTTTAATTGATTTGGTCAGGTTCTGGATATTGGACTCATTAATACTGACATATTTCGTAAATATGTCTTTTATCGGGGTTGGCCTAAATTGGTGCGGTTGTGGTGGTTGGGGTTGCGGTGTAAATCCACTTTGATTTGCAATCGGAGGGCGTTGAGCATTATTGGGGTTGCTCCATGAAAAATTAGGATGGTTCCTATATCCTGGATTATAAGAATTATTATTCTAGTAAATATTAGGATTATAAGAAGGTCTATAAGAGTTCCCCATATAATCGATTTCTTAAATTATATTATTATTCGGATTCCAAGTAGTTGTGGCAGAGGAAGCAACTATTCCTACCAGGGGTTTTGTTATTGAGCGTGCCCCGAGCAGCATCAATGGCTTGCCTGGTTTGAATATTAAAACCATTATAAAATATTTGTACCTGGAGCCAAGTTGGCAGTGCATGATGTGGACACCGACGTAGATATTCCTTAAAATGTTCCCAAGTCTCATAAAGAGACTCAGACTCGCCTTGCATAAAGGAAGAAATATCCGCACGCAGACGTGCGGTTTTTGTAAGAGGAAAATACTTTGTAAGGAATTTTTCGATCAATTCAGCCCCAGTGGTAATAGATCCTCTGGGGAGAGAACCTAGCCACTGTTTTGCTTTCGTTCGTAGCGAAAAAGGAAATAAGCGAAGACGGATGGCATCATCAGTGATGCCATTTATCTTAGATGTGTTGTATATTTCTATGAAGTTGGACAAGTGCGTGTTTTGATCTTCGTCGGGCAATCCATCAAATTGAATAGAATTTTGAATCATTTGGATTATACTCAATTTAATCTCGAAGTTATTTTTAGCAATTGTTGGATGAATGATACTAGACCCGGTGTCATCTAAATTGGGTCGTGCATAATAAGACATGGTCCTTTGGGGGACCACCTTTGGCATTTGTTGTTTCTTTGCTGCCATTTCTTGTACGTGTGCGGTTCCTACGGACTCTTCTTGATTTAATACAAGCTATTGATTCAGAGATCGGAGGTGCCTGCGAAAGGTGCGATCGATTTCAGGATTAAGTTCAAGATTTAAATCAGATGGAGTTCTGCGGGTCATATACTAAAAAAGACTTTTGTATAAAAACAAAAAAAAATAAGTTAAAAAAACTAAGTTAAACACAAATAAACACAAATACAAACACATGAAAAGACTTAAAACGGAAAATAACTAAAATAGGTTTTTTATATAAATAAGGTTTTCTATAAAACAGGTTTTATAAAATGCAGTTTTTATTATAAACTAGTTTTTTTTAGAAGAAAAGTTTTATTTAAAATACGTTAAAATAGTTTTTAGGTTTTTGTTTTTTTTAAGAATTTATTAGTGGTTAATAAACTTGTTAAAAAAAGTAAGGTTTTATAAAAACAAAATTTTAAATTCAGGGAATTTTATGTTTGTTTTATTTTTATAAAAACTAAGGTTTTTAAATAACAAGAAAAAGAAAAGATAGAATTAATAGCGGTCTTTTATTTTCAAATATTAACACATATAAACGAATTCCCTGGCAACGGCGCCAAAAAGCTTGATAAGTAAAGTAGGTTTTAAAGAAGATAGATTTGGTGTTATATAATCTTTTACGTATATAAGAATATCTCTTTTTTACTTACTTATATCATGTACATGGATTAAGGCAAGAGTACCGCATAGGAGTATAGTATTATGTAGAAAATATCAAGGTCGTATTTTCCTGGGATCGGTGCTAATTAATCTACTTTTTAGAACGGACAATTATCTTATCGAATGAACGGAGTGGAGTTTATATTTAAAAACAAAAGATAGAAAAATATATATACGTGATTTTATTAGGATAAGGACTCAGAAGGTAGTCCTTGATTTCAGAAGTACTTTGAGAGAATATTAATTCAGTTATTAAAGAACAACTTTATTTCTTAATTACCTAACTTAACGAGAGGGTCCCTTTGGTAGCATCACTAACTCAAAAGTACGACCGGGGAGGCTTGCGTTTAAAATAAGTTAACGTAAACATAGTGTCTTTTCACCTGGTATATGATCAATTAACAGAAAACCCTAGTTAGGATAACTAGAAAGTAGAGTTGAAATAGTTGAAAATAATATCCAGCCCAGAGCTCATTTTGACTTAGTGTTAAGTGTTCTTAGCCTCTTCTGAAGATGGGGGCGGTATAAAGTACAAAAAAATATCTACTTATCTATCTTAATCCAAGACTTAAGCTTTCGCTTCGCCTTTCATTTGGGATAGGGTAGTAAAATCTAAATATTGAAAAGCTTTCGCACTATCTTAATCCAGGTCATAGGCTTTCCCCTCGCCCTTCATTCGGGATAGTATGAAATAATAAGGTTTTGAAAATTATTTTGAAAGCAGTTTCACGCTATCTTAATCCACGACATAAGCAGAGTTTCACCTTTCATTCGGGATAGTATGAGAAAATACAGGAAAGTAAAACTAAAAATAAAGCAGTAAAGTACTAAGAATTGAATTTGAAATAGTCTATTTTATAAAGTCCAAAAATTATTACAACTTTCTGAAAAGCTGACAAGAAAGCAAAAAAGTTATAACTTACAGAACTTTTGAATACTTAAAAGCTACTACCAGTTCCTTGTCAGAGAGTTGGGGAGTCCTAACAGTTCTTAAGGAAGCTGTTGGTGTTCGAATAATTCTACTCAGCCCTGCCCTCCTATTTATAGAAAAAAATTTCAAGTGACACGCCCCCTGACACGGGCGTGTCGCGGAGGGCGTGACAGGTTCACGGGCGTGACTGCCAACGTGTAGGGACATGGTGTCGAGCTGGGCTGAACTTCGGATAGAATTTATCAGGTCACGGGCGTGTCGGATGACATCATGGGCATGTCTAACAGCTGATTCATTAGGCGGCATGGGGCGTGGCGACAGCGCAGCAGCTTGCTGACACTTATGATAGAACTTCAATAGGGGACGAGCGTGTTGATTTTGTCCCAGGCGTGTTCGGGACGTGTCCATCAATTTCCCGATTTTCCTGAGTAAAAATAGAAACTAAAAAAAAAAATTAAAAGCGCTGTCACGCCCTATGTCACGAGCATGACTAGGGGCGTGACTTATGAAAAAAAAATACAAAAAATAATAAAAACTTAGAAAATAAATATAAAACATAATATAACAAAAATAATTAGTTATATATATAAAAACTAAGGTTTAATTTATAAATATGCAAAATTAATACTATACAAAATTCTATATTTTTATACTCATCATAATCACCTCTAGTCAAAGAAGTTTCAATACATTTGTACTATTGATTGGAGTGTTTTGGGGAACAATTTTTTAGTATTGAGGAGTTGGGGTTTTAGGAACTCACGTTAGCGTTCAAGTTCTCCTTTTACATAAATCTTAGGCCGACTTTTATAGAGCAAACCAACACGCAAGAAGGCGTTATTTCATTTCGAGTAGCGGGCACTACTTATACCCTTTCTCTTCTACAGTTCACCCAATATTTATGGGTATTTGAGGACTCGTTCCTCTATAGTACCACTTACTCTGACCTTCACTTTGATCTCCCCTCACGGGACCACGCAGCCAATATCTTGGCTCGACTTACCTGCGATCTATTTCCATATGAGGCCAAGAGGTCTAAGGCCTCTAAGTTGCATTCTCCTGCCCTTCATTACATATATCATCTGCTGAGTCATACCTTGAGTGGTCGGGGCGAAAGCTCTGGTGTCATGAGTAGGCAGGATATGTTGTACCTCTATAGGATGTTGTCGCGTTACAACATTCATTTAGGTTTTATGTTAGCGCAGTTCATTCTTCACTAGGCCAATAACTCACATATTCGGTGTATCTGTGTAGCACCCTACATCACATGCTTGGCGAAGAATATGAACATCTTTTCTTCCCTTCCCCCGATGACAATAGTAGCGAAGACTATTCCTATCACTATGGCTAGCCTTCAATCTCTCTGCCCCGTCACTACCCGTCAAGGTAAGGGTGGACCTATGCGGAGGATCAAGACACATTTTTGCACTTTCTTTGTGAACTTCTAACTAAGACTTTCCCTCCGGGACTGAAGGTGCGATGAGAAAAGCGAGAGAAAGAGAAACAGAAAAACTAGAACAATGACTTTCTTTCCCTGACTTTCTTTCCGAAAACCGAAAAGCAAAATGAACGAAAATCTAAGGAAGAGAAAAGAGATTCTCATCCAAGTCAATCAATTCGAAGACGCCATGGGAAATCTCGTAGCGTAGGCGAACGAATAGTTTGCCTAGACAATTTATTCCATTGCGAGGTATGGACCTCAGTTTTCTCGTAACGACGATGATGATGACAATGTTGATCATGACCTCGAAGAGCCTATGATTCCTTCAGCCCAGTCTACTTATACTCAGGGAGAGTCTTCTGCCCCACCTCCTCGATCGCGCTCTCAGTATTTTCGTGACTATCATCACCTTTATGAGACCGATATCTCACCACGCTTACAATGTATAGAGGAATCAAAGAAGCGGACTGAGGACGCCATATCTCAAATCAGGGATCACTTGGGGATCTCTAGTCCACGACCGACCATTCCATACCCACCTCACTTCCCCGACGATCCTGCCGACCCACTAGCTTATTTTTTTATTTCTTTGTAGTATTATATATTTGGACATGTATCATCAGTTATTATATAAGCTATCATTGTAGCTCCTATTTAGTTCTAATGCTCTTTTATTTTATTGATAGTCAGTTCTTTATATATTGGTGTATTTACTTTATCAGTTCATTACGTTGCATTGAGTATATTGCAAATTTTCAGCCTGGGGTTGATGTTCTTCAATTCTAATATTTCAGTGCGGGACATGATTACAATTTGTTATATTTTTGCTAGCATAGTACTCAATGTTGTTAAACTCCCCTAATTAAACTGTTTTTGCTTCTTTCTAAGCTTTCATTAATTCACCCACTTGGGATTATAACTAATTAATTTGCTTTGGCAAGCTTATTAAAATGAATTTAAGTAGACTCATTTAGTGTACAAATTTGTGGATAGTAATGATGTTTAAAAATTCATTAGCATAATTTTCTCTACATAATTTATTTTTAAGATTTGTCCTTTATATTATTAACTGACAATCACACTATTTTATAAAATATATTTATATATAATAAAGCGAGTCGAAGAGTGTATTATTTTGATAATTTTGTATTAGGGAATCAAAATAAAGAATACTCTCTATTGGTGTCTAGAACTTACCCTCTAGCGATCCTCAAAACTTTTGCATAAGTTAATTAGTTAGGTAGGATACGACTTAGGTCTCCATTTTGATGGCTTGAGCCTTATAAGCCCAAAAACCTTAACATTATACACTTGCACACCCAATTTGGTCCTAATCCCTATGCCTTTCAATACTCTACTACTAAAATTCACCTAGGCCAAAAATCCTTACCTATTAGCACATCGATCATTGAGACCTTTTTGGAATGAGTTTTTAATAGTTATATGTGGCCTGAGTGTGTGTACACCTACTCAGAATGATCCCTACTATGGACCCTTGGAGAAGAAAAACTAAAAAAAATATAGAGTATCCATCAGAAGAAAGAAAGAAAAAGAAAGAAAAAATGAGAAGATAATAATTATGAAGTCTGGGGGTGATTTTATAATGTTGATGTATGTTAATATAATTACATAACAAAAGGCTCAATCGTGATCTAGGTGTGATAAGAAAAAAAAATATAGAAAACATCGAGTTTACCTTTGATTACCCCACCTATGATCTTTTATCCTAAGCCAAAAAGTTACACCCTAATACAAGTCCTAAGGATCCAACCTTGCTAATCCTAACTACTGTCGTTGAGAGGGTGTGAAAAGACAAGCTCATGACTATCAATATTGGTACTTATAAGTTTTAAAATTCTAATGCATACCTTATTGAGATTGTAATTTTCTCCTCATATTTGTTATGTATGACTATAATCATATTTCTAGGAAAGAGTGAAAGATAGTTAAGAGATATATGGGAGGAATTTTAAGATATTATAATTAGAAAAGTCTAATATACAATTTCCTATACAATTACAACATCAAATTTCTCTTTGAATTCATAACAACAAGCTTGCGGAAGAAAAATCAATTATTGGTAACCCAAGTGTTTGAATTAGTTTGCTTAGGGACAAACAAAAACATAAGTCTGGGGGTATTTAATGAGTACAATTATATATATTATTTTTACTATCATATTTGTAATCATGTCCACTATTGTATACCTCCAATCATTATAATTGTGCGAAAATAGTTAAGAATTTGTATTATCATGAATAGAATAGCACAATATGGAGTTTCCTTTATTTACTATATTAATCTATTTATTTATTCATTCATCTTCTTAATGCAGGTATTGCAAGTACTTGGAACTAAAAGTCTTGGAGAAAACAGAAGAGTTAACGGATCCAACATGACTGATGACAGGACTGGAATTAGGCACACACAGGTACGAACACGATCGTGCCACTACCCATGTCCTTATCTGTAATGAACATAAGGTTTGGAAGAAAATACAGAGCACCATACGGGTAGGAACACGTCCATGTCACTACCCGTGTCTTTTTGGGAAGAATTATAGACCTGTTGCCAACCAAGCAGTATGCGAAGAACTCGAAGAAAAACACGGCTGTGTCATCAGCCATGTCAAATGACACGGCCCACGACCAGACACATATTTTCATAGTAAACCTCCTTTGAACCGTCCACACGGCCTATGACACGGCCGGGTTGGAACCCATGTTCGACCCTATTTGCAAGGAGACTATAAAAACCTGTATGAAAAATAGAATATGTACTCTTTGGATCTGAAGAACTTGGAGAACTTCTGGAGTACGAAAGTGGAGCATTCGGTGGAGGGGAGATCGAAGGAGAAATTCGTATGGTTTTATTTTTATGTATCTATTTTGAGTTTCCCCTCCTCTTAGTGGATCTAACTTTATTTTAACATTTCGCATGAGACTTGGTTTTTTTTAAAACAATTCAGTAATCATGTATGTTGGTTTTTATATCAGATTTGCGGTATTTTATCCGTATATATGCTTTCTAACAAGGAGATTGATATTAGATTTGAAATTAGAACTTGTTTTATATGAATTCCAAACTTCAATATTGAGAAATTTGAAGGTTGTGATGATGTTTATACATTCATATTCTGATGTTCTTCTTCTTTGTATTTCAAATTGCATGATCGAGAGATATGTTGTTTGGATAATTGTAATACGGATAATTGGACTCATGGTATCTTAGAGATATGATTTCATGATTTTATGTACTAGATAGGGTTTCTTATTATTAATGCAAATTTGAGTGCTGTAAATTGTTCGAGAGAAAATTTACTCAACTTAAGTTTAGGTGATGAATTGCTCGAGAGAGAATTCGATAAAGGTTTAACCCTTACAATACAGTGAATTTGATAATCTTGTTATTATATGATTAGATAAAATTACATTAATGAGTGATTAATCTCATGTGATTACTCTTAGACAATCTGTTTTTTAACTTTCCTTAATACTCCAATGTCTCTTTATCCAAGTAGTCCTAGTTAGGTTAATTTAAAGTAACAATCAATTTTAATTATAGGTATGATAATAGAGTGAGAGTGAGTACGAGTACTTAAACAGACACTGTAGAATACAACACGAGATATAGATTTCTCCTATACTATGATTGATAGGTGCACTTGCCTGAGAGTAAAATCAAGTTTGGTTTTACCTATCTATATAGTTTATACATAGAGTAAAAATAATTGCATCACATTATTTATATGGCATCCACTACAAGATCTTTTTAGATCATAACAATTTGAAGTATGTTCATATTCAGAAGGAGTTGAATTTGAGTCAGTGGTGGTGGTTAGAATTTTTGTGTGATTACGAGTTTACATTGAACTATCTCCCCGGGAAAGCAAACTCCATAACAGATACTTTGAGCAGAAAAGTACCAAAGTCAAGCCCTGAGTCTTGGATGATGAGTATGAAATTAGATCGAGTGCTCGGCGAGATGGAGATAGCATTGGTGCAGTTGGTCCACAAGAAAGGGTTATCGGTGTGTCAGGATTATTCCGAGAAATATACTGAATATCTAACGGCCATGAGTATAATCCGTGACATTCGAGATTGAATTCGGGCAGAGAAAGGGAAGGATGCTGCTCAAGCCTTAGTGATTAAAACTATAGAGGATGGATCTATTGAAGAGTATACTCTGAAGGATGGCCTCGTTCATTTCTGTGGTAGGATCTATATTCCCATGGGCGGTGAAATCTTGGAAGACATTTTGAGAGAGGCACATTGTTCCAAGTATTCGGTGCATCCAAGGATTTCCAAGATGTATAGTGACTTACGAAAGACCATGTTCTTGCAAGGAATGAAGAGTGTTGTTAAGTACTATATTACACACTGTGAGGCATCCCAGAAGTGAAAGTTAAGTGCAAGAGCCCTAGAGGATTGTTATAATAGTTACCCATTCCAGAGTGGAAGTTTGACGATATCTCCATGGACTTCATCAATCAAGATTAGCAATGACTCAGTTTGGGTGATTGTGGATCGCTTGACTATGGTCGCCAGATTTATCCCAATGAAGAAAGAGACGCATGTGGATGTATTGGTTTGTCTTTTTGTGGAATAGTTTGTACGATACCATGGAGGCTTAATACGATAGTTTCCAACCATAATGGTTGCTTTACCTCCAAGGAATGGAAGGCAGTTCAAGCATATTTGGGCTCTCATCTTACCTTTAGCATGACCTTTCATCCTCAGACGGACGGTCAGTCTGAGAGGACCATCAGAACAATGGAAGATCTGTTGAGATTGTGTATATTGGATAGAGGGGAGCCATGGGAAAGACTCTTGCCGCTGGTGGAATTCTCATACAACAGTAATCATCAAGGTAGCATCGGGATGACACCCCACAAAGCACTTTATGGAATAAGGTGTAGAACACCTTTATCATGGATGCAGGATGAAGACCCGAAGATTTTGGGAATCGAGTATATTAATAATACCGATGCTGTCATTAGATTGATATGAGACTGTATGCTTGAGGCTCTGAGTCGACATGCAAAGTACAATAATGTGAGACACTGGATGGTGGAGTTTCAATTGGGTGATAAAGTGTTCTTAAAGATTTATACGATTCATGAAGTGTCACTAATTCATGGTACAAAGAAGCTCAGCCCTAAATATGTGGGGCCTTATGTTATATTGGAAAGAATTGGCCCTTTAGACAATCGATTGGAGCTACCACCAGAGCTAGAAAATTTGCACAACGTCTTCCATGTGTCGTCGCTAGGGAAAGCACTTCTACGGCCCGATCAGCATGTCCCCACCATAAATGGAACAATGACAACTGATAAGTATGTTCGATTAGAGCCGCTGCGGATAGTGGACACCGAGTTAAGGAACTTTCATCGGAAGAGTGTTCATTTGGTGAAGGTATTGTGGTCTACTGATGGGAAAGAGGAATGTACTTAGGAGCCGGTGGACTTGATGCGGAAGCACTACCCAGAGCTGTTTTCCCAAGGTAAACTTAAAAGCATACTTTGTATTCTACATACTTTACTTTCCTCGTTGCCTTAGCCTGATTTCGGGGATGAAATCTTTTATTTTGTTTATAAGATTTATAACGTCCTGATTCGTGCTAGACCCCTCACAAGTATTTTGTGTCAGGAAAGTTTACTCAGGATAGGGGTGCACTGGTAACAGGCGTCAAGTGATACTCAACTAATAGGGCAAATTTCACTTAGAAGAATTCTAGACTCAAAAAGCATTGAGTGCATTGACTGGTGGGTAGGCGTCGAGTGTGTTGAGTGATACTCAACGTACGGGGAGAAATAGACTTAGAATTATCTTAGTTACAGTAGGCATCGAGTGCATTGAGTGGTCTCAATGCCACTCGACGAGGCGTTGAGTGATACTCAATGTATGGGGAGAAATGGACTTAGAATTATCTTGGTTGCAGTAGGCGCCCAGTGCGTTGAGTGGTCTCAATGCTAATCGACGAGGCGTTGATTGATACTCAACACACAAGAAGAAATGGACTTAGAATATTTCTGCATTCTGGAAGCATCAAGTGCATTGAGTGGTCTTAACGCCATTCGATAAAGTGTGGAGTGGTACTCGACGCAGAAGAGGAATTTAACTTAGAATAATTTTGGACTCGGAAAGCGTCGAGTGCAATGAGTGGTCTCAACAACATTCGACGAGGCGTTTAGTGATACTTAACACACTTGAAGAAATGTACTTAGAATATTTCTACATTCTGGAAGCGTCGAGTGCGTTAAGTGATCTCAATGCCATTCGACGAAGCGTTGAGGGGTACTCGACGCAAAAGAGGAACTTAACTTAGAATAATTCTGGACTCGGGAAGCATCGAGTGCATTGAGTGGTCTCAACGCCATTCGATGAGGCGTTGAGTGATACTCAATGCACCAGGAGAAAATGGACTTCGAATAATTTTGGATTCTGGAAACGTCGAGTGCGTTGAGTGGTCTCAACGCCATTCGATGAATCGTCAAGTAATACTCAACGAATTGAAGTTTAACTTAAAGAATGATTCAGGATTCTATAGACATCGATTGGTCTCGAAGCCATTCGACGAAGAGTCGAGCGCATTTAGTAAACTCGATGCCATTCAACGAAGCATCGATTGCATTGAGTAAACTCGACGCCATTCAACAAAGCGTCGAGTGCGTTGAGTAAACTCGACGCCATCCCACGATTCGTCGAGTGTGTATAGTATACACGACGATTTTTACATAGAGCATTTTCGACCCCAACTTGTTTGTTGATTCATATTTATGGGCTGAACCGGGTTTTCGGGAATTGCGCCAAATGACTCCTATGGTCCGGCCCCTTCAACATAACATGTTTTAAGTAATAATGGGTGGTCCAATGTTTGTGTGACATGTAGCAAAGCAATTTAACCTTAACTCTTCTTATAAAAGGAGACTTACGGGAAAGCATATGCATAACTTCCATTTTCTTGCCGAGCCCTTTCTTGTGTAAAAATCGTCGGAAGAGAGAAAGTTTCTGGAGTCGGATTTTCTGGAGGAAGAACCTTTCTTTTTCGTGAAGAACAATGCCAACGAGGGAGAAGATGCCACCGAGAAGGATAACAAGATCCATGTCCGGAAATGAGGTGAGCTTCCTATCCTCTCCCTTGGTGCTAGATATATAGTTATGACATAGGAGAGATGTCGACTCAAAAGAGTTGGACTGTGCGAGATGAAGATATCCTAGGAAGAGACAATGCTAGGACCTTGTCCTAAAGATTTGATGACTTCAACTTCTCCACTCTTCATGTGAAGTTGATGGACTTGGGTTTGTGAAGAGAAATGGTCTATTGAGGGTGAATAATGGTGGAGGAAGTGCTACATGTGGTTTTGAACTAATAGCTAGAGGAAGAAGATGAATCAATGTCGTTCATCTTGCTTTAAGATGCGTGCAAAAATCTGTTTTCTGTGCGCAATGACTTCAAGACCATTTTTGAGGGTGATACAGCCGGATCTAAGTCTTGGGTCGAAGAGAAAAGTTTTAGTTCTTGGAAAGACCTTTCCAACGGATGGTTGTATGTTTTCTTATGAGTCATGTAGCCTCAGGAGTGTCTAGTCGAAGTTGCTGCACAGTAACAACTTAGGTGCATGTAATCTCTCGTTAGTGTATAACCAAATTGGACTAAGTAGAAGAAATGTACCAAGATGATGTTGAGGTTTGGATTAGCCAAGTTATTCATAGCCATAATAAACAAATGGTTTTGAAGAGTTTAATAAACAAATGGTTAGGGATTCTTAGTGAACAAATGACTTGATAAGATTTGGTTGTGCAAATGATGCACCCATGAAATTCGGTAAGGATGTGCATGATTATAACTCGGAGAATGGAACAGGTTTTGAAAGAGGCTGTGACGAACAATAATTGGATATGTAACTTATAACTATATTTTCATGTTTGATGATTATGAGAAATACCATTATATTATAGTGATTATCATATAGAAGCATAGTTGTTTGTGAAGGCTTGATTTTAAGGAAGGAATCAGATGAGGTAAATCTCATGGTCATGGAATATGTGGAATGCTAGTCTCAAGTGTTTAATGGTATAGTTAGTATAGTCCACTCCTTAGAGTTGTCTCCCTGCGGGTAGCAGTATGGGATTGGTAGGTTGTACGAGGTGGCTTGCCACCTGTGTTCTTGTTGAACCATTATGTGATTTGGAGCATGAAAATGTGAAAAGGGTGTAAGTTAGTGAGTATTTAACCACACTAGATTGATGTGATTATAAGGGACTCAGTGTGGAGACCTTGAGTGTTGTTGAGCAAAGGATGGTTGATGGCAAGGCCATGTGAAATTGCATGCAGTGAGTGTTAACACACGGTGTCATAAACCTGGGTAAGGATAGTGTAGCAGGTATACGGGCTCGCCAGTCGTCACACTGAAGGGAGTTTACAGATAGACTTTGGATGGTTGGGCTTGGTCCTATGGTGATACGCTCCAATTGGCTCCTTCCGTGCCACGACATAGGCCCAGTTGGGCTTGGTCCTCGGTGCACCTCTACCTGAGGCTCCTTCGGAGACATAGTAAGCAAGGAGCTCCGATGTTGTGTTCTCAGCATTGAGGCGTACAGAGGCCTAGGACAGGTAGTGTGGAGACCAGCCTAGTAGTGATAAGCTTATTTCACTATAACTGTCTGACCACGACGGAAGACGCCTGAGAGGTTAGCTACCTACTTGAAAAGTGGTAACTATAAGTCTGTGTAACCATATCAGTGTACGTGTGTGTGAGCATGGGTGAGTAATCATATTGCATTCATATCATAACATTGCACCGCATAGATCCTTATCATATTAGTTTGTATAGGCACTCTTATATAATGATTTACTTTCCTGTTAAGCTGATCTTTAGCTTATAAGTCTGTATGGGAATTCTTATAAGTTGAGTTACTTTCCTATTGTAGAACATATTTACACTCCTATTGATAGAAAAATTGCTATCATAGATTAATATACTCACTTGTTATATATGTTGGGTACTCTGATATTGATTAGTCTTATACCACCTGCTTGTACTACTTCTTATATATATATATATATATATATATATATATATATATATATATATATATATATATATATATATATATATTGTACCCTCTTCCTTTCTCCTCCCGATGCCTAAGAGTTGTCGGGGGAGCAGATGTGATAGCCACTTAGTATTTAGGACTAACGGTTGCTACGTCTCCCTTTTTAGGAGGAAACCCCGCAGATAGAGCAGCAGCAGGTTGTGTAGGAGGGAAGCCAGGCCAGGATGATAGGGCCTGATATGACGTTACCATCCCTGTCATAAGTTACGGATATGAGTTTTGAGTGACTCATATTGTAGACCTTGGGGAAGATTTTTCTGTGCTCTGATATTATAAAAGCTTATGTTGCTTCTTATTATTGTGTACTAGTTGGAATTTTATACTTGTGTGGATATTGATTTCTTTTTATATTCTTTATGTTAGGTTGCCATTGATGATATTAGTTTTAGCCGGCAGGATAGGCGTCTTGTGGTACAGGTCCACCGTATGTTGGCGCTACAGCAAGGCGGCTATTCTGGGCATAAGACTTCCCTCAGTCGTGTCTTATATTCCGTGAGGGGGGTCTTACAGGATCCATATAGCCAACCCCATTATAGTGGGATAAAT
Source organism: Platanthera zijinensis (assembly GCA_039513925.1). Lineage (NCBI taxonomy): Eukaryota > Viridiplantae > Streptophyta > Magnoliopsida > Asparagales > Orchidaceae > Platanthera > Platanthera zijinensis. The sequence goes on along the minus strand of CM077092.1, from coordinate 68,889,826 downwards.
TCTTGAGTGTTGTTTTTCTTTTACAACTAGAAACTATTTTTCAATATCCATGTATTTCTCTTCATGTGAGTTACAATAAAAATAAGGTATATCTTTTTCAAAGAAAGAGCAATTGAGAGAACTAGGCACATCTACATTAGACTCTATATTAATTTGTGCTTTTAAATTTTGGTTTTCTAAATGTAATTTTTAGTTATCAATTATCAATTCCTTAATTTTACGTTTGGCAATTTATAGCACATTTAATTTTACGTTTGGAAGTTATTGCAAGGAGATAATTTTTACTTACAATGGTTTTTAATGAGGCAATATTTGAACATAAAGTTCTATTGACTTCTTCCCCTTCCTCTTCTATATATGAGTTTCCATCTTTCCTCCCCCTTGATGTGTTGTCTTCTTTAATTCCAATAGATGTGCACTACAAACATGTAGAAGGAAAATTCATAAGTATTTTCAAGAAAATTCCAAATTTAATATGCGGTAGAAAAAATATAAATGAGTTTTAAAATTTCATGATCAAGCGCACAAAATAAACTATTCATCAAGTATGCTTTAAAGAACATATGTTCCTATTTAACACGATCAGGGGCTTTCTAATTGTAATATTTCACACTTCTACCTCTAGAGATTTTAGAAAATTTCCAATAATAATCTCCACCATTTATATTTTAAACCTTAAAATAAAGGTTGTGCTAATGATTTTTCATTATATAAAATTTCATCCCCTCTAGTAGATGCGAGATCATGAATCAATATTATTCTCGATTGTAAGACATCTTTAGAATAACCTAGACCTGATACCACTTCTTGGATCTACTAGGTGTCCTAAGAGGGGGGTGAAAAAGGGTTTAATGTGGATCACAAGATTTTAGGACTTTAGACGCAGGAATATGCTTTTTGGATGCTAGCACGGGGTGGTAGGGTTATTGCCAGCAGTATCTCATAAAAACCATATACTTGTAAGTTAGCTTTGTTCATTTCACATAGGTGATTGCTTTAGTATTGACGAGATTATACTGTTAAAATAATAAATAACTTTCAAATTTGATTAGTGATTGAACTCAACTATAAAAAACATGATGACAGAATTTCATTAAAAGAATTAAATAACCATTAGAATTACAAAATATTGATCTCCATGATGCCGGATATCTAAAGCGATGAATAATATAATCTTGGGTTTTCTATATTGACCTTCCCCAAAAGGACTAGGTTGCTCTCTCCATTCTCCCTGATGATCTTTGAGTCGACTCTCTCCTTTTCCCCAAATCTCTTAGAGCCCTTACTAAACCTCCTCGGTCTAGACGCACTTCACAGACAATTTTCCACAGAATCCTCCTAGAAATTTGATGTTCTCCTCAGATGATTTCTCCATGGAATCCTTGTCGGATTATAACGTCCACCCAGAAAATTTCATTCGATGCATGATACATTAAAAGAGATGAAAAGAGATAGAAGGATGATTTTTATCCCACAAAGATTTTCTCAGGAGTTAGTGAGAGATCAGAGCTTTTGATTTTTATTTCTCTTGCTCTTGATCGCCCTCAAATTTTTGTTCTTTGTTTGCACTCTCCATAAACTTCTTCATTCTTGCTTGTGGGTGAATGTAATTCTCTTTGAGCGGTGGCTTCTTGCTCCAAAAATGGCGTGACAGCCTTCTGGGATTCATTTTTAGGTTCTATTATACATCTAAAGAAGAGAAGAATACTTTTATAAAAGTTACAAAGTTGCAGCCGACTGCATCATTAATGATCGGTGGTATGTTCAATTACACATTTTTCTACCAACTTTTTGGCTCTAGGTAAGGATGGCAGTAGTGATTTCCTTATAAGCACTCATTAACACAGAGTAGTAGTGCCAGCGTGTGGATATAGGCATGCTTGATTTGGCGCTTACATATCTAGTAGTCTGTAGCTAAGGAAGGTTTCTGCACTTTTCATGTACATAATTGATACTGTATAGTTGTAGCTGCTAGCGTGGGTGGTAGTATTTGTTTCCTTCTATGGCTTTGACCAGGTTCCCATATATTGTACAATGATTATTGGCATGTACATCGTGATATCATGGTGCGATAGATGTAGTGCACAGTGGTATTTGATAAGACTTGTCTCACCGATTTAGCCTTCCTGTAGATATATGTATCTATTCGATATAGCTACTGCTCATCAATATCTCTAACCCTAATGGTAGCTTTCGATTGACATAGGTAGTCTATTTGACATCCTCTATTAGATCAACTCTAGTCAGCAAGTACCCAAGTGGCTAACTCCCGACGGTATTACTAATGCTAATGGTAACGCTTTTCAGGTGGCATAAGTACTCTGGCCGACATTCGCAGTCTCCTAGTTGATAGAAGTAGTGAAGTCGAAATCGCTAGCGAGCCGTGTCAGTACTAATACAGAACTTGAGATTTGTTATTATCAAATAAAACATGAGATTTGTTATTAGCAAACTTGAGATGCAGAACGTATATTCCAACACAAGGGCAGGAGGCACCCTGACGGATTTGTTCATAACATCAATTGAAGCAGTAGAGTTGATGGATATACTATAGATTCGTGCCTCTCGAAGGACATAATTCCTTGAGTATTATAGGAGGTACACTCTGATGAGTGCGATAGTCACTCGAGGAGTCGTATACTGGAGAAAAAGGATCATGTAATAAGAATACTTTTGTATACCATCTAAAGGGATGCAATAATTTACACTCGAAGCTGTCATAAGTGTCATCTTTATGCTCCATTATAACATTGTTGGGTCATCAACTGAGTAGCCCCCCCAGTAGTAACTCTAGCCAGGGAAGGGATTTACTGCCCAAGACAGCCACTATATGCTTTCTAAGCAAGTATCGTGCCCACTTTCCAAGCTTAGAATGATCGCCTTGTCAGGCTATGCAAAATCATCACCGGAAGCAATTCAGAAACCACACATATATATATAGGGGTTGCATGAATAAAGTGCGACCCATTTTAAGCAAAAAATTCGGAAGCAATTCAGAAACCACACATGTATATATAGGGGTTTCTTGAAAAAAGCAGGACCAGTTTTTAGCAAATAATACGGAACATGTGCCTTTTAAAAATAGGCATACTTTCATGCATTTTTAGGAAACGTGTTCAACATAACAGTTGCAAATCTCGCCAAGATCTGCAACATTTATGATAAACAATTTTTGATTTGGAGCCTTTTAGGCCCCTGATTTGGGCCCAGAAAAAAGTGACACCGAGCATATGTACGGATTGCTGGGTTCGGCATGTCATTTTCAGGGCCCAAATAGGGGGCCTAAACGGCTTCAAATCAAAAATTGATCAACATAAATGTTGTAGATATCATTTAGAACTACAACTTTTTTGTTGAACACTTTTCCTAAAAATGCATGAAAGGAGGCATATTTTCAAAAGGTGCAGGGAACCCGTCGTTTGCTAAAAATGGGTTCCGCATTTTTACATTAAATCGATATATATATATATATATATATATATATATATATATATATATATATATATATATATATATAATCAAATGGTCATAGCCAAGAGTTTATACATATGGCCCAACTAGGCTAAATAAAACTTCAACTACTCTCGCTTCTTCCAAGCTTTATAAGTGTTAGAACTTAGTTCGGGCGGTTAGCCGAACTAGTCGCTGCGGCCTCTCCTGTCGGTCTTCCAATAGATGTCCTCAGCAGACAGTTTGTGTTAGAACTCAGTTCGAGCGGTTAGCCGAACATGCTGCCGTGACCTGTCCTGCCGGTCTCATAGTGGATGTCCTCCGCGGACTGTTTGGATGATGTTTTAGTAGAAGTTGCAACGGTATTGTTATGTCATGGAGCTCTGGTCCAAGGCTTATCCTCTCAGTGGTCTGGTGGTAACCCGCGAAACGCGGTCTGATGTCATGTCGCAGCTTTAGCATAATGGTTTAATGCACTGCGGATTGTTGGCTATCCGCAGGTGTGGCTTAGCAGCTTCACTGGCGGCCTTTCTCTTGCGTCATGAGATTGTAATGTTATGACTTGTATAATCAGCGGTTTGGGTATGTCAAACCGCTCAGTCCGCCCGACTTGTATTTAGTCCCATATTGTGTATTGTACTCTCTCCTCTCCCCGTTTTATATAAATAAGGGGGCACACCTATGTATTACTTAATTTTCTGGAGCAATAAAATTTGCGGTTATTTACCTCTTGTTCGCATATTTTCACTTGGTATCAGAGGGTAACCGGTCCTGTTGCTCCAAGCTGTTCCTCTCTTCTTGCGGTTTGTTTTTTGAAATCGCACATGTTCTTTTTCTGCCCCTCCCTTCTTCCGGTTTTGTCCGGCTTCTACCCTCCCATTCTTTCTTTCTTGTCGCGCAGTCTCGTGCTCTTCTCCCTATTGTGAGACTTCTCTGCCCTTGGTCACAGCTTTTCCCGTGCTGCTGGTATGTGGTCACCGAGACCGGGCGGCTTGTTCTTTCTGTTTGCGAGGCCTCCTCTCTGGTTTCCTGTCCATGCGATTTCTGCTTTGTCCGCACGGCTTGCTTGATTTCTTCATGGATACTCCATCTTTTACGACTTTCCCTGCTTCTTTCTCTCATTCTTCTTCCTATGTTTCTTCTTCGGGTAATTTGGGTACTTTATCCAAGCATACGGGCCCAAATTATCCTGACTGGAGTGTGTCTTTTGTCTTCCTCTTACGTTCTCAATGTAAGCGCTCTCACTTGACTGATGACCCTCCTCCTATTGGCTCTGCTGCTTATGATGATTTGGACGCTTCTGATACCTTGGTCCGTACTTGGTTAGCCAACAGTTTGTCTGACGAGTGTCTTCCTGTCATTCGCCATTTTCAAACGGTCAAAGCCGTGTGGAATCATCTGGCTGCTTTATATTCTAAAGGGGCTCAGACTTTGCGTATCTACACATTGTATGCTGACCTCTTTGCTCGTCCTGTTTTGACCCCTACTGCAGCGTATCAGGAGGTGCAGAGCCTTGGGGATGAACTTCTTCAACATCGTCCCTTTTCTGCTGATCTTGCTGAGCAAAAAAAACATTTTCATGAGCTCCTGGTGGTTTTCTACTTACTTCATCTTCCTGACTCCTATGATCTGATTCGCCAACAGATTCTCGGAGAAGCGGACACTCTGACTCTTGATGCCACTGCTGCGCGGATTTTCGATGTTACTACTCTACTCCAGCGTCCATTGCTTCCTTCTCCCTCTCCTGATATTGTTCATCATTTTGCCCATCATGATCATTCTGGTGGTTGAGGTGGCCGCACTGGCGGCCATGGTTCTTCCAAATATCTCGGTTCTCATTGTGGCAAGACTTGTCACTTTATTGATCGTTGTTGGGTCAAACACCCTCATCTTCATCCCGCTTCTGCTGATTCTGCCAAGAAGTCTACTGCGTTTCTTGCCACTTTGGGTGCTGCTCAGTTTGCTACCACGGGTAGGTGACTTATTGACTCTGGTGCTACCACTCATATGACCGGGAATTCTCAGCATTTTTGTTCTCTTACGACGAGTACGCACTTACCTCCTGTTCTTAATTCTGATGGTTCACCGTCCCAGGTTCATGGGTCTGGCACTGTGCATGTTACTTCTTATCTTCAGCTTCGGGACACTCTCTATGTTTCCAACTTTCCCTGCAATTTCTTCTCTGTTACTGCTCTTTGTAAGCAGTTTGGCTGTGAAGCGATTTTTACTGCTTTTATTTGTGCCTTTCAGGTTCCTCAGTCCAAGGAGATGATAGCTACTGGGACTGAAAGCGGCGGCTTATTCTATCTTGATACTTCTTCTGCTTTCTCTGCCTCCTCTTCTCTCCTTCAGTGGCATCTTTGTTTTGGACAACCTCCTCCTCGAATCCTCTATCAGCTACTGCCTGATTTACCTCGGGGTGATTCTTCTCTTCAGTGTGACGCTTGCCAGTTTTGGAAACATCATCTTTTTACTTTTCCTGCCAGCAAAGAACACAGTTCTTCTCGTCCATTTGATATTTTCCATTCTGATATATGGGGTCCTGCTCCTACTAAGAATGTAGGTAGGGGTAGCTTATATTTTGTGACATTTATTGATGATTTTTCCCACTGTACTTGGTTATATTTGTTGCGTGAACGTTCTTAACTTTATTCTATTTTCACTGCTTTTTATAATGAGATTCATACACAGTTTGCTACTACTATTAAAATCCTTCGGTCTGATAATGCTAAGGAGTACCTTAGTCAACAGTTTACATCATTTTGTATTGATCATGGTATTGTTCATCAAACCACTTATCCTTATGCATCGCAACAAAATGGTGTTGTTGAACGGAAGAATCGTCATATGCTTGATGTGGCTCGGATCCTTCTGAGTCAGATGCATGTTTCCAACTCTTATTTGGGACATGCGGTTCTTCTCTCTTGCTTTCTTATTTATCGTGTTCCCTCCTCTGTTGTTAGTGGGAAGACTCCCTTTTCTATCCTGCATCCTAATGCGAACCCTTTTCCTTTGCCTCCTCGTGTCTTTGGATGTACTGCCTTTGTTCATTCTCCTTCTTCTACTCGTCACAAGTTGTCACCTCACTCTATTAAATGTATCTTTCTGGGCTATTGTCCGACTAAGAAAGGTTATAGGTGTTATGATCCTATTCTCCGTCGGCAGTATGTATCTGCTGATGTCACCTTCTTTGAGACTATTCCATACTTTTCTCCGTCCTCCTCCATTCTTCCTCCTTCTGATGTTTCAGTTCCCTCTCCTCTTATTTCTGCACTTTGTCCTGGGACTGCTATTCTTTCTTTTCTTCTTGTGACTCTCCTGCTCTTCCTGCTTCCGCTATTGAGCCTCTGCCCATGGTTCCTTGTTTGCCTGCCTCTCCTTCGGTTGGACCTACGCAAGAAGATATGGCAGACCTTGATCTTCCAATTGCTCTCAGGATAGGTGTTCGATCATGCACTCAGCATCCTCTTGCTGGTGTGGTGTCTTACACCAGATTGTCTACTTGGGCATAGATTTTTGCTTCTGCCCTCTCGTCTACTGTTCTTCCAGCATCTTATCATGATGCTTTGGTTATTCCACATTGGAAAGCTGCTATGGATGAGGAGATGAAAACTTTGACCGAACGGGGCACTTAGTCACTTATGCCTACTCCTCCTGGTGCAGATGTGGTTGGATGTCATTGGGACTTTGTCATCAATTACCCTCCTGATGGTACTATTGATCGTTACAAAGCCTGTCTACATGCCAAAGCATTTACGCATACTTATGGTGTGGATTTCTTTGATACGTTCTCTCCTGTTGCTCGGATTACTATGATTTGTGTTCTCTTTTCCGTGGCTGTGAACAGAGAATGGGAAATGTCTCAGTTAGATGTCAAGAATGCCTTTCTTTATGGAGATTTGAACGAGATAGTTTATATGGACCAACCTCCTAGGTATGTTGCGCAGCGGGAGTCTAAGGTGTGTAAGTTCAAGAAAGCCATTTATGGTCTGAAACAGAGTCCGAAAGCTGGTTTGGAAAGTTTAATGAGGTTATCTCTTTTGTTGGATTTGTTCGGAGCGCTGTAGATCACTCTTTGTTTATTCGAAAAAATTCGTCTGGGCTGGTTATTCTTGCGTTGTATATGGATGATATACTTCTTACTAGGGATGATAGGAAAGGTGTTGATATGACAAAGAAGCATCTGCTCAGGAATTTTGTTACGAAGGATATGGGATCTCCTAAGTACTTCCTGGGGATTAAGATATCTCGGAAACCTGGTTCTATCGTTCTTTCACAGAGGAAGTTATGTTCTAGATCTTTTACAAGAGATAGGTCTTTTCTTGGAACTAAACCTGCCCGGTCTCCTATGACTGTTGGAGATGATAAATTCTGGAGTGAGTCTTCTCCTCTTCTTGAAGATGTCATGAGTTACAAATTTATCGTTGGTAAACTCATCTATCTTACAGTTACTAGACCATACATCAACTATGTAGTTGGAAAAGTAAGTCAGTTTATGCAAGCCCCTAGAGAGTGTCATATGCAGTTAGCTCTGAAGATTCTCGAATACGTAAAAGGTGAACCAGGTAAAGGGCTCTTATTAATGAAAATAGGACATTTAAAAGTAAAGGCTTATTCTTATGCGGGTTACGCAGATGTTAAGGGAGACAGGAAGTCAACAATAGGTTTTTGCACTTTTATTGGAGGAAATCTAGTTAGTATGAAGAGCAAGAAGCAGGTTGTGGTTGTGAGATCAAGTGCATAAGCCAAATATAGAAGCATGGCTTTGATTGCTTGTGAGCTGAGATAGCCTTGAACTCTCTTACTGGATTTGGGGGAGTTTTATGATCACCCCTTACTGATGTTCTGTGACAATAAAGCAGCTATATACATTTCTAAGAATCCGGTCTTTCATGAGAGAATGAAGTATATTGAGGTTGATTGCCACTTTATTAGAGAAGAGATTCTGAAGAATTAGATATGCACACCTTTCATTACTTCTGATAAAGAGCTAGCAGATTACTTCACGAAACCGGTTACTTCATTCATATAGGTTTGTGGCAAGCTGGGCATGGTTGGCATATATGCTCTAGCTTGAGGGGGAGTGTTGGAACTTTGTTCGGGCGGTTAGCCGAATTAGTCGCCATGGCCTGTCCTGCCACTCTTCCAAGAGATGTCCTCAGCGGACTGTTTGTGTTAAGAATTAATTTCGGGCGGTTAGCCGAACTAGCCGTCGTGACCTATCCTGCCGGTCTTCTAGTGGATGTCCTCAGCGGATAGTTTGGATGATTTTTTAGTAGAAGCTACAGCGGTCTTGTTAAGTTGTGGAGCTCTGGTCCAAGGCTTATCCTCTTAGCGGTCTAGTTGCAACCCGCGATATGCGGTTTGATGTCAAGCCACAGCTTCATCATAATGGTTTACCGCACTGCGGATTGTTGGTTATTCGCAGGTGCGGCTTAGCGTCTTGACTGGAGGCCTTTCTCTTATGTCCTGAGTTTGTAATGTTATGTCTTGTAAAGTGAGCGGTTTGGGTATGTCAAACCGCTCAGTCCGCCCAACTTGTATTTAGTCCCATATTATGTATTGTACTCTCTCATCTCCCCCATTTTCTATAAATAAGGGGGCACACCTATGTATTACTTACTTTTTTGGAGTAATAAAATTTGCGGTTATTTACTTCTTGTTCGCATATTTTCACTATAAGCTCACATCTCCAAATTCTAGAGACGTGGCACGTGCATCGTCCTAACCAGACTTTATAATGGTCACTCTCCCATGTTGTGGTTGGGCCTCATGCTGTTCTATCACCTAAAATGTGTGTACAATAACACATTAGTCATAAGACTAGTTGATTTATGCCTCCTTCACAAGATCCGTAAGACTTGGGGACGAGAATGAACCTCTATAAATATCAATAGACAAGGTATTAAAAGTTAGCAGGAAAATATATAGATGAACAAAAAAAGCTAGGAGGAAAATAAATGAATAATTGAATTGCAGTAAATCTATAAATATTTAATTAAACAAAGCTCTACTAGCTGGCACACAATCACGCAGGTGTTATCACACTATTACAATACCCTATGCCAACATTGTTTAACCCTTTCTCTTCCAACCTGGTAGAGAACCCTATGGCCCTCACTAATGTGCAAGTTTGGTGATAGTTGATAATCCTGCCACTTCTGGGTGTACTCGTACCACACAAACCAGTCCCCAATGTACAACCTGGTATACTCCTTGATGTAAGCGACAACCGACAATAATAGAAATCTGACTATCTATTGGAGGGACCCGGCCGGGCATAAGACATGCCAAGCTCCTAGGGTACACTTTTCTCTATTGTCTAGAGCGCTCAACCATCCTGTAGCGGTACAAATGTTCTACGAGCACGACTGACATGCCACTTTCACCACAAATCAATTTACATGCATTTTAAAAAGGAAATCCATCTTGCAACTTTTGGGTCAATAGTGGCATGCCATACTTGACATAAAATGATTCAGACGCATGGCCCTCTAACAAATCGCTTGATCATAGCGCTCAACTTTAAACAAGGAGCATGAGATCAACTCAGCTCAATATTTAGGGCTAGCCATGAGTGAATGCTCCATCTCTAAATTAACCATAACAAATGTCCATAACAAGCTAAACCGCTCATCAGAGAAGGAATCAAAATAAAGGTGTGAAAAGGAAAGCACTAGCAAATTACAGTTAATAAAGTGCAATAAAGGAAACACGGTAAATAAATTGTTATTATAATATGCAGGAATAAGTAAGGAATTAAAAATAACATTAAATAGTAAGTAATGTTATTCTAACGGCAACTCCATTTCCATTTAAAGAATCTTCTCTGTTCCAAATAGGCTTCTCTGTTCCAAGGAGCATTCTCCATTTCAAGGAGGTATCTCTGTTCTAAGTAGGCTTCTCCATTCCAAGGAGGTTTCTCCATTCTAAGGAGGCATCTCCATTCCAAGAAGGCAGCTTCATTCCAAGAAGGCATCTCTATTCTATGGAGACATCTCCATTCCAAGGAGGCATCTTTGTTCTAAGGAGGTGGGTTTTGTTGGATCGTGCAACACCCATAGAGGTGGGGGTGAATAAGGGTTCTTAAAACTTTTAAATATTAAGAAGAGAAACAAATGTTTTCTAGTTTCTATTGTTACCATCCGCGATAGTGATACCTCCCGGCGATAGAAACAAAAACATAGATTTAATAATTAAACTCAAATTAAAAGAATTGCTACTTGATAAATGAACACAATAATATTTTTTGAAAAAGTTTAATGATTACAAAAGCGTTGATCCCAATCATGCTTGGTGATAAGGCGATACTAAAAATCGTGTCCCCTTTTCTATGCCAACACATCTCCCCAAGGATCGGTTGGTTCTAGCCTATTTATCCCAGATACGGCCATGAAATGCCCCTTAGACCTACCTGCAATTTAGTCACCACCACAAATGGCGAATTCATGGAATCCTTTCAGGAAACTAATGTTTGCATGATGGCGCCGCCATCCCCCGACATGTTGACTTGGAGCATCCCCCACCGGACGACGTTGGTGATCCAGTACATGTCAAAGATCCACGTCATGTTGCCGAAGAAGATCCCCTTCCAGATGATTATGGTGACCCGGTTTATGTGGGTGCCGACATAAGATTGATGTTCCTTTGCCGCCTCGAGATGAAGATTTGTCACGACATCCTCCGCCATGGCCGCGTCAACATCTCCTCCAATATCGTGTCAAATCTCCGCCGCGTCATTTTAAATATTATTTCAGATTTTAATTATGTTTTTATTTGGCCAATGTTTAGCCAAAGTTTTAATTATTTGTCATTTCATTTTGGCCTTTGTTTAGCCACATTTGGGGTGCTTATAACCCTTGTCTTTGTACAGCCTATATAAGGCAATGTTGTATTGGATTTTGAGTTAGTGAATGAATGAATTAAAATTGGAACCCTAAATTGGTTTTCCCTCTTCCCTCTTTCTCTTGGAGTTCGGCTCCCCTACCCCCTCTCCTCCTTGGCCGCCGGCCACCCCTCTCCTTCCTCTCCCTATTTCGGCCTCCTCTCTACCTCCACCTCCTCCTTTCCAATAATCAACCATAACCTTCAATCCCTCTCAAAAAACCGAGCCCTCCTCTTCATCGTCAAGAAGGTCGACCACTTGCAACCTCCCCTAGCCGCCGGCCTCCACCTCCATCACCACACCCGAGCCCCCCTTTCAACATCAACCCGACCACCACCTCTCCTCCACAAAACTGTCCTCATCCCTCTCAACAAAACCCGACCATAACATATATCCTCTTCCCAAAATCCGATTCCTTTGGTGAGATCCAAATCAGCCCCATCTTCTAATCCAAAAGAAGAATCGGCCAAAGCTTGTGGTGAATCTTATGAAACTTCAATGGCGTCAAAAGGCAATGAAGAACTTGGAGTTTCCCTCCAACCGGCACGCTTTCGGTGGATCCGGAACGGAGCGATCCAAAGAGAGTTAAATCGGAATCGTCCATTCCGGTTGGGTAACGAACGTATCCACTCTTGTGTGTTTCTCTGTTAGATCTTTTCTTTGGGCATTTAGCATATCGTGTGATTTATGATTGGTAGAATTTTCATGGATAATATCAATTAAATTATTGTTATTGATATTTGATTCCCATTTGAATTCGTGAGGCGTGGCGGCCCTCATTTTATTTCGTTGGGAGAGAACCACCCGTTATCCGAATCCTTAATTTGGTTGTGTCTCTTTTGGTATAACGTACGCTCGATCAAACCGTATGGGTTCATTTCGCTTGAGAGGATCTTGGCCTATAGCCTTGATATTATCTTAAGGGGCCTAGCGAACCCCCCCCGAATCCTATTAAATTAATTGTTGCAACTTGCATAGTGGCTGTGTTTATTCTTCGTGTGAGCGTAATTGTAATTATAATTAAGCGAGCGTGTGAATCCCTTAGTCGTTACGGTGTCGAAACCCGTGGCCTACATCAATTTGGTATCAGAGGGACGTTATTGTCGATTTCCTAATCAGCACCATCATTTTATTTTTAGGTAGGCTAAAGAAAATATAAATTTAAAAATTCAAATTTCAAATTTCAAATTTCAAATTTCAAAATTTCAATTTTCAAATTTCAAAATTTAAAATTCAAAATTTGAATTTCAAATTTCAAATTTCAAATTTTAAATTTCAAATTTCAGATTTCAAATTTCGAATTTCAAATTTCAAAATTTCAAATTTCAAATTTCGAAATTTCAAATTTCAAATTTCAAATTTCAAATTTCAAATTTCAAATTTCAAATTTCAAGATTTCAAATTTCAAATTTCAAATTTAAAAATTTAAAATTTCAAAATTCAAAATTTCAAATTTTTCTCAAAATAAAAAAAAATTAAATTCTGGAAATTCTCTATCTTATTTTTAAGAAGAAATCAAAAAAAAATTATTTTTCATTAAGTCATTATTTTTATTAAGTTATTTTAAAATTTAATAGTTGGTCTGCCAATAGCGGCCTATATTTTTATTTTTTCAGCAAAATTCAAAAATAAAAACTTATTAATAATCTCCATATTTTTGCCAGCAAGACTGTCAAAAAATATATATATTGTATTTTGAAATATTAGCGGGAACAAATCGATCTTTGAAAATTAAATAGAATCAGACTATATTTCTTTGTATTTGTGCACTTTATCCGAGTAGTCTATCCCCATTTTCTCGCTGAAAATTAAAACAAAAAAATGGCCTACAATGTTCCTGTTTCCCGAATGAAATCTTTAGGTTCCGTCATAAAAGTTAGAAAGCCAGTCCATTGCCCGGTAGTGGAAGAGATTAAGGGGTTGATTGGCCAACTAAAGGCTAATCAAGTTACACCGCGCACCTCTAGGCGTGTTAGGATTCCTGCTCCGACATATGATGGGCTAGGTGAACCGCGAGTATTTATATGTTGGGTGAACGACATGGAGCATTATTTTGAGCAATATCGTATTGTGGATCCCCATAGGATTCCCGTTGCCAGACTGCAATTATTTGGTCGAGCTCATACTTTCTTGCTCAATGAGGAAAGACGTTTAGGAATGCCCTCCGTCGACCCACATATAGGTTGGCAGATTATGAAGAATTTATTAACGGATGAGTATTACCCTCCATACTGTCGTTCTCCATCTACTGATTATCTGAGTGAGTCGCCGCCCAAGATTTTGCCTACATCGAACCAGCATGTTCCCTCGTACTCCCGTATGAGGACGTCTCATGATTTTATTTCTCCCCGCCTGGTCACAAGACCCTTTCCTGTTTATGAGAGTGTTCCTATCAGCGTGAAAATTGTATCTGAGCTTGCGATTATGAGTACGCCCATCACTGAGGTCGATGCAGTTAATGTTGACAACATGAGTGATGATGAGGAGATTGGTTACCCGAGTGACTTGGATGAGGATTTCTCATTTGAGGAACCCTCTCCACTCCCTTTCGACGACATTTTGGAGCCATCCCCTTTGACTGTTGTGGAGCCTTTTGACTATCCTAAGTCGATTGATATTCTAGCTGAGTCAGAAGAGTTACAGTCTGCTGAGAGCTTACCCAATCGTTATTCATTTGACGATCTGTTAGGACATGAGCTTGCTATTTCTAGTCTGAGACGTATCGAAGTGCCCATTTCTTAGATGTGCACTGTAACTGATGTCAGGACTGATGTGTTGGAAGATTGTTCTAGTAACGGAGTTAAACTTTTGGAATACGATATTGAAGTGGAACCGGATGAGCATCCCCTAATGCTAACTCCTTTACCTAAACTTGAATGTGATTTTAACTCTCTACCGTTTGTAATGCCTGATCTCGTTGTAGCGTTGTCGATCTATGATCCGATCACTGAATTTGAAATACATGATTACCCACATGATTTAGAAGACATGTCGGATGATTTTTCCGTAAGAGCGAATCCACTGTTTGAACTTTCTTACGACTTTATTGGGTTGCGACCGGATGATCTTTATTGGAAGTCAAATCCGTGTTTTGAGGTTTCGAATTGGATTACTAGTGGAACCTTGGCGATGGAGCCTTATGACGTGATGTCCCCTCGACAAACTTATTTGCCAAGCCCAGTCGCACGCATTTATCCCCCGCCTTTTGATGACCCGTGCACGCACACGCTAGTGAACGTAGTTGCGAATGTTAAGTTGTGTTGCCCGCACGTAATGTCAAATCTGGGAGCGCCCCGTTCTATATAGAGTGATGAGTGTTTTCCGTTAGCTTTTATTCATGACGTTTTAAAATTTAAATATAAGTTTAAATCTTAAACTACGACGTTGTATGGCGTTGATTTCACCACTGCTTTATTAGCACCCGTGCCACCTGACTTGGTCCCGTTACTGCCCACTGTTAAATCAAGTCACGTTGGACATAAGTTCTCCCCACATAGTTCTAAGATTGTTTGTTGGAATCGGAGAGTATCCTACCGTTATATAAGTGATTTGGTTTTGGTTTGTCTCGTCCCTGAACGGATGCCTCCGGACACCTCAGAAATATTTATGAACCGGCCAGTCCATTATTTGCAAATCTTATGGAAATTTAGTAGCATGACATTTCTTGTAGAATTTTCCATTGATTGGGGCATCGCTCCTATTTTCTACTTTTCATACTTAACGCGTCATGTTTCTATGCCCCTTGAAAAGTCTATCTCTCCGTTTACATATTCCACTATGCTTTCTATTGGGTTGGGTGGTGATAGTTTGTTTGGATCGTTCTCTTCTCCGGTCTCCATCGGAGGTATGTTGGTTGATGTTGTGGAAATACTTTGTTCTTATTTGTCTAATGCGTATGTGAGGTCCCCCCAAGACCACCTTTTGCTTTGCAGGTTCCTCTTCCTCAATGATTATACCCGGGACTACTCATAAGTGATGAGTATTTTTGAGAGGGGGAGGATTGATGGCGCCGCCATCCCCCGACATGTTGACTTGGAGCGTCCCCCACCGGACGATGTTGGTGATCCGGTACATGTAAAAGATCCACGTCATGTTGCCGAAGAAGATCCCCTTCCAGATGATAATGGTGACCCGGTTTATGTGGGTGCCGACTCAAGCTTGATGTTCCTTTGCCGCCTCGAGAAGAAGATTTGTCACGACATCCTCCACCATGGCCGCGTCAACATCTCCGCCAATGTCGTTTCAAATCTCCGCCGCGTCATTTTAAATATTATTTCAGATTTTAATTATGTTTTTATTTGACAATGTTTAGCCAAAGTTTTAATTATTTGTCATTTCATTTTGGCCTTTGTTTAGCCACATTTGGGGTGCTTATAACCCTTGTCTTTGTACAGCCTATATAAGGCTATGTTGTATTGGATTTTGAGTTAGTGAATGAATGAATTAAAATTGAAACCCTAAATTGGTTTTCCCTCTTCCCTCTTCCTCTTGGAGTTCGGCTCCCCTACCCCCTCTCCTCTTTGGCCGCCGGACACCCCTCTCCTTCCTCTCCCTATTTAGGCCTCCTCTCTACCTCCACCTCCTCCTTTACAATAATCAACCATAACCTTCAATCCCTCTCGAAAAACCGAGCCCTCCTCTTCATCGTCAAGAAGGCCGACCACTTGCAACCTCCCCTATCTGCCGGCCTCCACCTCCATCACCACACCCAAGCCCCCCATTCAACATCAACCCGACCACCACCTCTCCTCCACAAAACCGCCCTCATCCCTCTCAACAAAACCCGACCATCACATATATCCTCTTCCTAAAAACAGATTCCTTTGGTGAGATCCAAATCAGCCCCATCTTCTAATCCAAGAGAAGAATCGGCCAAAGCTTGTGGTTAATCTTGTGAAACTTCAACGGCGTCAGAAGGCAACGAAGAACTTGGAGTTTCCCTCCAACCGGCACGCTTTCGGTGGATCCGGAACGGAGCGATCCAAAGAGAGTTAAATCGGAATCATCCATTCCGGTTGGGTAACGAACGTATCCACTCTTGTGTGTTTCTCTCTTAAATCTTTTCTTTGGGCATTTAGCATATCGTGGGATTTGTGATTGGTAGAATTTTCGTGGATAATATCTATTAAATTATTGTTATTGATATTTGATTCCCATTTGAATTCGTGAGGCGTGGTGGCCCTCATTTTATTTCGTTGGGAGAGAACCACCCGTTATCCGAATCCTTATTTTGGTGGTGTCTCTTTTGGTACAACGTACGCTCGATCAAACCGTGTGGGTTCATTTCGCTTGAGAGGATATTGTCATATAGCCTTGATATTATCTTAAGGGGCCTAGCGAACCCCCCCCCCCGAATCCTATTAAATTAATTGTTGCAACTTGCATAGTGGCTGTGTTTATTCTTCGTGTGAGCGTAATAGTAATTATAATTAAGCGAGCGTGTGAATCCCTTAGCCATTACAGTGTCGAAACCCGTGGCCTACATCACTGCACCAAATAATTTTGCCCTATAAGTCTCGCAAGACCTAGTCACCCCTACCTACAATGAATTCAAAACTTGACAAAAATAATGAGAAAAAATACAACACAATATGAAGAACTCCCTCAATTTGTTAGACTGATTGATGACTATGCATGGTTGATTCATTGTAAGAGTCCATAGACTAAAAGTGGGCTGAGTGGAGTTCTTGACGCAAGGAGGAGGCTCGCATAAAATAAAAGGCGCTCGTGTCTTGTTTTGATCTCCAAGTGGTGTCTTAAAGTTGCATGTTGCATCTGGAGGAGGACTGTTGTTTTTATAGGCTCGAATATTATCGTATGTAGTAGTAGTGTTGTCCGACGATAGTTATATTATGCAGCCCCATTCTTCATTTAGAAATCTTTATCTTTGGCAGCATCCATATTAGAAAACTTTTCACTCCATTTTAGGTCACTTTTAATCTTCAGAATCCAAAATTTTTGGCTTCTAATTTTTCTGAAAATGAACCTTCCATAAGGATATTTCTTGGCGGTAGGACTTTCCTTCTCATGAAATTTCCTTCTACGACTGAGTGGTATCGCCAGCGATAACGCTAATGCCTACGATAATGATACTATCTTCGGTAGCAATAGAACTTTGGCTTCTTTTGTCTTTTTATTTGTTCTTTATGGGATGCTTAACCTACAGTTCTTGTATCCTATAAACGCGGAACAAACGTGATCAAATACAAACAAGGATTTATTTTTCTCAAACTAAGAGATGTGGAATGCATGTTCCAACATACTCCCCTTTTTATAATAATAAATCCCTTATGAAAAAATAGTGCATAAGAAAAACATTTATGCTTATATGTGGTTGATAAGCATTGTGAGCAAACTCCCTTAGATGGATACTCCACCTACATAGATGATTCCTTGTTTGTGCTCCCCCAAATGAACTATTTCTTCAAATTTATTCATCGCCTTTTGGTATTATCAAAGAGGGTGGGGTCGAGTGCTTTTGCAATTTTCTTTTGCCATTTTTATATTTAGAGAGGATTTTGAGGACACCATATGTTAGAAAGTATCAATTACTACTTGTGTAATTCTATTGACAAGATCTAGCTTAAAATAGTTTTTGTAGTAATTAAAATGTTTTGAAGATATTTAAAGTGAAAACAACATTGAACAATTTTCAATCAAAGATCAGAATAAGAGTTGTAGTTTAGAAAAAAACGATGTTTTAGGAGTGAAGCGAGAATATGTCCATAGTTGAAGTTGATACCAAAATGATTTTGATAACTATGAACCAAGAGATACTATTTTAAATAATATTTCATAGTATGATTATAATTATTTAAGAAAGATAGCAATAATAATGTTAGGAAATTTTCCATGTCAAGCATACTCGGAACATTGTAGAGATCATGCATTGATATTTAACGTCTTTACTAACAATTATTGAGAACCTATATAGGTGTGCATTACGGTCCAATTCTCATGAGTATAAATGTTATGCAAGATAATGATGTGTATAAAATCATGTTTTGATGATCTATACCTATGAAAAAATAGAAATTATAAGACATGTGCAAGGAAATATGCTTAACATTAAAATATATAAATGGATTTACTTTCATACAGATTCAATGCACATAATAATAAAGCACAACTCCCAAGGTGCTCTACATACAATGCTTATTAAGACTTATCAGGGAGCAAAGTAGTGTTTGAGGGATCACATTTTTTTGAATATATATATATATATATTACTTGTGAACCTATGTACACCAAGTAGTTTTTGTTTTGATTGTTTATTAGAAGACATTTTATAATTCTTATTCCAAGGTGCTCAACCTTGCAATTCTTATTCCTTGTTAATTTTACTTAGAATATTTTGTTATTGACTAAGGGCTCTTAATTCACTTGTGCAAATGCAAACAATAGCATAAAATTTTGAAAACCACCTAGGAATATAAATAGTGCATGAACAATAAACTTTCATTGGACAAATTTAAGGGTGTGTACACAATCTATTCATGTATTTTAATATAATAAGGTATTGACATTACACAATTATGCAAATTTGAAATTTATGTCATGTGTAAGAAAATCAAAGATGTACATATGCGAAACACATTATCAAACATAAATTATAACTCATACTTAGAGACATGCTAACATGTTCCCACATAAGTGCACTATAATAGCTTTTATGATATGTGAAAAGGTATTTTTAAGGCCAGATAAACCAACACAAGGTTGAAATGTTTTGAAAAAATAATTAAACATTGTGATTTATCGAGAAAAGATAATAGTAATCACCCTCTGAACGTTTATTACACTAGCACATCAGTTTGTTTTGTTTTGTTTTGGAATTTGTATAATGCATAAACAAAAATGAAAAGCATTTTTTGGGTGATTTTATAAGTTTTTCAAAATTTGTAGTTTTTTTTTAAATATAAGAAAAAACACCTAATAATGATTTTTATATTTTGCTATAAAGAAAATGATAGTAAACAATCATTAGGAAAACAAAAAAAAAACTAACGAAAATCAGGTTTTTAGAGTAGCGCAAATGGTATCATTACTGCATGGCAGTAGTTAAAGATATTTTGTTTTTTAGATAGAAATCAAGTTTTTCAAGTTTTTTTGCATTCGATATTTTCATGATTATGTCATTTCAGTATGAGGCTTATCTAAAGGTGCAAAGAAATAAAGAAAAATTGACAAAAATTACGGATTTTAATTTTTTGATGTCAAATATAATCTTTGATTGTGATTTGATAAATTTTATGTTTTCTAAGTAGTGTTAATATTGGTTATAAAATAGTCTTAATTGGTTTTACGATTTTTTTTGTACAATTTTGAAGATTTACAATAGAATTTATTTTTGCTACCGCCAGCAATACTACTACCGCTAGGCCGTAGTGGACGAACATGTATAAAACTGTTAGTCCGCAATTTTTTTGGCCCCACTCCTAGGGTTTTGCTTTGACCGTTCTAGCCAATCTGAGAGCAGTAGCCTGCGACCATAAAGATCCGGAAGGCCCTAAACCCACATTTCTACTGGTTGTTGCTTTATTTTTTGTCTCTACCGCCCGGTGGAAGCCTAATTTTATTGATTTTTTGATTTTCCCTAGAGCATGAGGCCAATTTTTGGAGATCTACCGACGATCGAGGGAGGTTTTTTATTTTTGTTGTCCTACCGCTAGCATTTACCTTGAGCTGTCGCCGACCATGGTGATTTTTTGCACTTTTGAAAATTTCTAGATTTACTTTCTGTGTTAGTTTCATTTCAATGTTCATCATCTTATTTATACAATGAAAAAGACTTTGCCATAAAAAGAAATGATTTCCCTTTATCATTATCAGCATTTTATTTTTCAATTTCACTATTTTTATTATCTTCGTTTACGTAGTTTGATTTATTTTTATTGTAAATTTTTTTTTTCCAATTTTCTTCCTCTGCTTTTTTTATTGCCATTATTTTATTTTTTATTATAACATCAGTCAATAGAGAAATGTCTGGGTTTTTCACATGTATAGCACCTTGCAATAGATTTTGTTTTATCCTTATTCTCAAATTTATTAGATTTAGTTCTTTTTTTTCTGACTAAGATTCAATTCTTCAAATTTACTTTTATTCTATTCATATTTTCATTTAAAAGAAAGTTGCCTTTCTTGTTCTATATTGGTGTCCATAATTCTCATTTCTTATGCAACTAGTAAACCTAGTAATTTATCAAATGCAAATAATTTTAAATCTTTAGCTTCTTCAATGACTGATATTTTAGGGTTAAATTTTTCTTATAGAGATCTTAAGATCTTTTAAAAAATTGTTGCTTCTTTTACCTCATTAGTTCTCTGCATATAGTTTTATATTCTCTCATCATTTTCCATCTTAATGGCTTATTGCCTACTTCTAAAGATTAGAAGTTTTGCTTCTTTAATTTTACTGTTTCATTTATTAAGACTTTGAAGCTTTAGCAAAATTCTACTGGCAGTTGTACAACGCATAACTCTTACTAATTTAGAATCTATTAGTCCAGACATAAGTGATAGCATAGCTCTATTTTTTTCATTATTATCCTCTAATACAATCACTCCTGTAGTAGGAAGAAATTCATTTATTACAAATTCTCATACAACAATTCCTAAGGATTTAATATATATTTCCATCTATTTCATCCAATAATTGTAATCCCTTCCATTGAATAACTGAGCTCTATTCATATCACTATCTTAGTTAGCCATTTTTGTTAAAGGCTTCTTGATATACCCTAATCTGTTAAGATTTGAATAAGGGAACCTAGTGCTCTGATACAAATTGTTGAAATTGAGTGCCCAAATGTCATACATAGAGGGGGGGGGGGGTTAATGTTTATGACAATTTTAAATTTAAAGTGGTTTTAAATTTTTAAATGTTTATTTCAAAATTGAAAATTTCAAATAAAATTTTCTTAACTTTATTTTTATCACACTCTTTAATTTCCAATAGTTTTAATACTTTGCATCAATATGAAGGAATATAGTATGAGATATTTTAAGATAATTAACTCACTTAATTTGATATATAAAAAAATTAAATGCAAGAGAGATAGTTCATAAATTTTCTCACATAATATTGCATACATAAAATTCATGTCTCACAAAAATTACATAGAATTAATTTCCACATGAAACATTAAAAGTACATATAACATAAAAAAACAAGAACTTAAGATTACTAAGGAGAGAATGATATTTCTTTTAAGAAAAAATTCCTTTACAATATTATCTTAAAATTTGTCCAAAATATCTTGGATTTTTAGGGTTTGAAACCCTAAATTTCTCTTATACAGAAATAAATTTAAATGTCATCAATTAAAAGTTTCATACCCTTTGCCTTCTTAGAATTTTTGAAGGATTTCACCTCAAAATTATTCCTTTGGAAAGAGCCTTGACAACCTAGAAGAAACTTCCACAAAATATTTTTCTCTTCTAGACGAACCTTGAAAAAAGTTGATTCTTTCTCCACTTCAAGTCTTGGACTTGAACTAACCTTCATTCTCAGCAAGAAAATGAAGTATATTCCTTGATGGAGCCTTCAAACAATAGAACAAAACTTCACCTTGGATCCCATGGTCAGCACTTCTCTCTTTAAATTTCGGCCAAGCAAATTTTGGCTTTGACATAATTTGGTTTCTCTAAAACAACACTCGGTTTTTTTCGCCTAGATTTTCACCACCCAATCCTACAAAAACCATTCACGACACACTTTCAAAGTAATAAATGATTTCTCAACACGCAATATAAGATGGTTAGTAAGTAACACACAACCACAAATAAATCACATTATCAACATCAAATACTTGATAGTCTTCTTAATGGTTCTATTAGAAGAAAAACTTATTCCTACTAGGAGAAGATTACCCCTCTCAGTACCATTTATTTGAAAGAAAGTCATCATTTATTTTAAAGAGTTTATTGTAAAGCCTCATCAAATCCCTCCTCCTGTAAGAAAGATACTGAATTAGATTTAAAAGAAATTTAATAAGTACAATAATGAAAAAAAAATAATTATTTCTTCATTGCTCTCAACAAATGATCTTGAAAAGATAACTATGTTAAATAAGGTTAGCTCACCTAAATAAAATTGCACTATAGGAAAGAATCCCATAAAAATATGTCCCCCAAATGTAAAAATTTTGGTTACTAAGAACATGCATCAACATCATATCGACGCAACTCCACTTATGCTTCAAGTTCAACTCAATGGAAGTATAAAATTATGTCGAACTCATTTCAATATAGCCCCTCATATGCGTCGACTTCATATCGATGCAACCCAAAAGGTGCGTTGAGTTTTTGTCGAAGCAGCTTCCTAGTGCATAATTCTAATAGATTTAATTCATCCATATTTCCTAATTATCATCTCTTTGAACATGGATACTCAAAATACTTAAGAAAAGGACGTGATGTTAGATGTTGTTTATTTAATAAACTAACACTCTTTCATACAAAGGGGTATCATGAAGGGTCATCCTATACTTTCAACACCCCTTAAATGGAAAAAGAAATAATGGGCCTGATGCTCAAATGACAAGTGCACTGGTCACTCAAGTAATATAAAATAGGAGAGTTCCCCAAGTATCGATCTCAAAGGAATGTAAGTTAGGGCATGTGATTCGATTGTTTAAAAAATTAATTATTATGATTTTGAAACAATGATTTGTGTTGAGTTAGTTGGTGGTGATTAGTGTAAGCAAGAAATAAACTAAAAATTTTCGCACCGCAAACACCGCTTTGCAAGGCATCAGGAATTACGCAAGCTATTAGCACTACTTGGAACGGCGAATGGAAGAGTAAGATTGCAAATGGAATGACAAAGAGGGCAAAATTGAGGTTTGAAATCACCTCTTCACATGACACACATCTAAAAAATTCTAGAATGGAAAATTTCTTGGCACAACACGAATGGAAGATGGAGGCGCACCTCAAACCAACATAACTACAAGCACATTCAGAGAAATGAAATTAAAATTAAAATCAAGCTTCAAGTGTGTACATCATCAAAATAATGAAGAAGGAAACAACAAATGTCAACAAGAGTGGAGAAAGAGTGTGAGATATAACCAAATATGAAGACTTATTGAAGATTCTCGGGAGGAGTCGCTGGATCATCACACCACATCCTCACTCGGCTATCGACTACCATCTGAGGTATGAGAGGGCTATCACCTCCTACTTTACCCATATTCTACGATAAACTATAATTCGACCACGTCACTTACAAGTTCCCTCCCCTGATGATGAGAATGACACTTCAATCCTCTCTTTGAGGTCTTGGGATGATGAAGGCAGCCTAGGGAGAAGTCCTAATGGTTGTAAGAAGAAAGAATGGAGTTGGAGCTCTGCCCTATGTTGGGCAGTGAAACATGAAAGAAGTAGAGAGGGAAAATGTGGAATGGAGATTAGATCCAATATAGGGCAAACACCAGCACTTAAATAATAAATTTGTCAAAAAATGGTTATGCATGACCATGCATGTGAAACTTTGTGATATTTATCCATCAACATTCCAATCCAGCAAAGGATTCGCCCGTGCAATTTTTACTCATACATGGTTGAAATAACCATATGCGAACAAAAATGCATGGGACAGGAAAGTACACATAAATTCCGGCCAAGCAGCAGCTCGTGCGATTTTATTTTTACATGGTTGAAATCAACTGGGTGCAAAGGAAATTCACGAGTAACATAAATCATAGAATTTTTTGACAAAACAGTCAGCTTGTGTGATTTAGTCACGCACGGTCAAAATCGACAATGCACGAACAAGTGCATGAGCAGCGACAGAACCCCACTTTTTAGCAGAATGACTACCCATGGGAAAACACCCATGAACGAATAGATTTCACATGGTCATGCAACAGGAGATCATGATGATAAAACTGATAAATGGATAATGCACATGCAGATCGCCCGTGTGTAAAAAGGAAATACACGACCGTGCAAAATGTATAGAATTCATCAAAAAGATTGGGCTCTGCCCCTGAGTGTCCAAAATCATAACACAGGGGCCACATGCAACCAGCATAGGCAAAAGCCACAAGAAGGAAATAAAGAAATGGGGAGCATTTTGTGCTTACCCAATCTCTCATCACCCTGCCATATTTTGGCTCATCACATAAGCATTGATGCTGTGGGCATTGAGGTGTTGCGTGTACCAAAGACCGAGTGATAGAAAAGTCGACTTAGCAACTCGAGCTTCATATGCTTGATCCCTTCTGGTGATCACTTGTCAGAACCCACTCGGAGAGACCACTTTGGGGAACTCGTAGGGACATGAATGAAGATCTGCCTCTAAAGTTCCTTCTGGGAGTAAATCCTAACATAGATTGCATAAGTGTGGATACCACATATCTATGTGTGGCCAATCATCGAAACAAGATCGAGGTTGGATCTCTTATTTCTACAATAATAGAGTCGAAGATGAAAAGAGTGGACAAGAGCTCGAGCGTAAGCTCTAGAAATTCATCCTCTTTAGTTATAAAGATTCAATTCTAGTTGCCTACCTTGAGTAACATTTCTAAATCCATTGTCAACCTCACGATCGCTAGAGAGGCATTCAGAGGGAAACAATAGTCCAAGAAGCTCTTGTGCTTCGGTCACTCATATCTCTCGATGTTCTCTAGATGAGAGAAACTTTGGTTGAGAAGAAGATGCACCCATAAAAAGTGCCTGCTTGGGTGACTAATTGAGACACATAAAACTACCGCATTGGAGTAGATTAAGTAGGAGGTGAGGGATTTGGAGTGGAATCGGAGTTGGAGACGAGAGAAATCAAAGGAGGAGAAGAGGAAGAATTGGCCGATGCAAAAGGTATGGGAAAACATTTTGAATCACATGCAACAGGAGAAGAATTTGGGCCTTTGTGTGAACCGTTCCGAAAAGTAATATATATAAATTAAAAAATTGCATAATTATGTGCTATCGTAACACACATCCAGTATGCCCATGCAATTTACAATTTCAGCCCCAGACCTTCAGATTTTTAGTCATTGCTAGTTTGAAAACAAAAAATACAGATTGTGGAACAAAATGATGGAAGGATAACAAAATTGCTCAACTATCTCTTTGTTGGGAAAACATCGCGTGTAAAATTTACACAAACATGAATTGAACAAACTAGCAGAAATTAAACAAATAAAATAATACAACTGAAAGATTTAATTAAAACTACTACTCCTAGATATGTACTGGGGTTATTGTCCTCTTAGCACGACTTGTTTAGCAATTCTCCAAATCTATCTTATAGGACAATGAAAATTTAAATGGTTATGCAATTGTTCTGCTACCTGTATAGGTAATGGGTACCAATACGAAGATAGAATAGTCAGCCCCTCACTTGAATAATAATACCTGATATAAGCTTGAGGTAGGTGTAGAAAGTACTGGGAGGAAGAATTCTATATGCACATCTCCCCACACCGTTGATACAAGCCATCATCGGACAACATAGCAAGCCCGACCACCTCATGAACCAAATCCATAGGAAAATACTGGATGGGATCAGCCAAGAGAAGAAGATCAGAAAATAAAGTAGACAAACAACTTAAATATTTTGAAATTACAGGAGAGATCTCGTTTTTACTCCCAAGAGGCTAGAGCCGTAAACTATCATCAGCCACATCGAAAATGCCATAATGTTCGGCCTGTGATTATGCAGCTTCTTACTAGATTTGGATTTCTACTGCAGATGCTGAGGTGGCCTCCTCCTTACTATGGAGATCGCCTTATCCAATTGATTAAGCACAACATAAGAATCCTCTACCTCATCCGACATATCATTCTCAACAAAATCTTTAAAAACAAATGATGTAGGGATTTACACAAAAGGAGGAATAGTGCTAATAGTAGAATCAGATAACTGTAACATATATTCCTCATAAAGAACTAAATCCACAGTGGTGATGAATCCACAAGGGAGATATACACGATCTTGTCAGAGCATGGATAAGCAACCACCCTATGGGAATATCTGCACCAGACACATGAACACATGGAGATGATATGAGTAGTTCATCAGTGGTTGAAGGAGTGCTACCCAATATAGGAGTAGAGAAAATCCAATTATCTAGTTCGTCATCCTCCTCCAATTAGCGTAAATACTCTGCACAATCCTTCAAAGCAAGATATGTGCTCCGATAGAACAAACACTGTTTTCCATTTCTCCTTAGTCATTGCAGGGCTGGAGAGGAATAAGAAAATGGTACTTGGGGCGAGTACGCGTAGCTATAATACCTTGGCAAATTTTATGAAGTATCATAGGATGACGATGCTCCATACAATGAGCCATATGAATTATTGCTTCGATCTCTTATGTAACATTCATCACTTGAGTGATTAGCATCTCCGCACCATCGACAACGAGAATAATAATTTGAGTACATCGTGCAAAGAGAAGTGGATACAAATGCTTAGAACAAAAATTTTGTGCAACCAACTACACCCATCAATAATTCACTAAAGTAACCTATGATCATAAAAAGAACAAAATAAGTAAATTTGCAAAATACAAAAACAAAAATCTTTTTAAGTAATTTTCTTAACAAACCAAACACAAAAACAAAGTATTCCCTGACAACGGTGCAAAAAACTTGATGTGCAAATGGTAAGTGCATCGGTCACTCGAGTAATATAAAATGGAAAAATTCCCCAAGTATTAATCTCACAGGAATGCAAGTTAGGGCGTGTGATTCGATTGTTTAAAAATTAATTATAAATATTTAGAAAGAATGATTTGGGTTGAGTTGATTGGTGGTGTTTAGTGCAAGCAAGAAATAAACTAAAAGTATGTGTGTAGCAAATACCACTTTGCATGACAAAGGAAATTACGCAGGCCATTAGCGTTGCTTGGCATGTCAGATAGAAGAGTAGGCTTGTGAATAGAATGACAAAGATGACAGAATTGAGGGTGAAAAACACCTCTTTGCGTGAGACACAACTAGCAAGTTCTTGTGTAGAAATTTTCTTATCATAACACAAATGAATGATGGAGGAGCACCTCTTACACACATAACCACATGCATATTCATAGAAAAGAAATTAACATTAAAATCAAGGTTCAAGTGTGTAAATCATAAAAATAATGAAGAAGGAAACAACAAATGTCAACAAAAGTTGAGAAAGAGCACGAGATACAACCAAATCCATAGACTCATCAAAGAATCTTTGGAGGAATTGTTAGGTCATCACTCTATATCCTCATTCGGTCATCAACTACCTTACGGGGTATGGGAGTGCTGTCACATCTTCCTACTTGAAACATCTTCTTCAGTAAACTACAATCCAACTAGATCTTTTGCAAGTTCCTCCACCCTTGATGATGATAATGAAGCTCAAAACATCTCCTTAAGGTATTGGGATAATGGAGGTGGCCTAGGGCAAATCCCTAATGGATGTAAGAAGAAGGAATAGAGTAGGAGCTCCTCCCTTTGATGAACGGAGAAACTGGGTGGAACTAGAGTAGGAAAACGTAATGGAGATAAGATCCAAAATAGGGAAAAAACGTGCAATTAAATAGTAAATTTGTCAAAAAATAGTTACGCATGGTCGAACGTATGACCGTTCATGCGAAACCATGCGATATTTATCCATCAATATTCCAATTAGGCCAAGGATCAGCCCGTGCAATTTTTTACTCACATATGGTTGAAACAACCATTTGCATACAAAAACCCATGGGTCAGGATAGAACACATCAATTCTGTCCAAGCAGTAACTCATGTGATTTTCTCTTCGCACGGTTGAAATCAACCATATGTGAAAGAAACATGCGTGTAACATAAATCATAAAATTTTTAGACAAAATAAGCAGCTTGCAAGATTTAGTCTCGCACGATCAAAATCGACCATGCATAAACAAAATGCACGATCAGTGAAAGAACCCTAGATTTTTAGCAAAATGATTACGCACAGGCAAAACACCCGTGCTAAAAGAGAATTCACACGATCTTGCGATAGACGATCATGACGATCAAACTGATAAAAGGACAAAGCACATGCAAAACCAAAATAAAAATGAACAATCGTGTGAAATGTATAGAATTCATCAAACAGGTTGATATTTTCCCCTAAGTGTCCAAAACCAAAACATCAGGGCCACATAACACCAACAAGTGCAGGTGAAAGCCAGAACAGGAAATAAAGCAATGAGGAGCACCATATGCTTATCCCTAGTGAATAAGAGTGCAATTGCACACTATGATTTAAATGTGCACTTCAAGTGAAAATATAGATTAAGTGAAATACGAGTAATAACACACTAAAAGTGAAGTGTTGGAGTGTGAAAACAAGCCCATATGAGTCCAAAAAATACTATATAAATTAGACTCATCAGGACCCAAGGTAACCTGGGTCCCAACAAATGTTTAGTTGTTTGTATAGGTGAGAGATTGTCCTTCCACAAACTAACTGTGGTACGTAGAAAGTGCTTCTCTAGGAACATGACTTGGACATAAAGAACTACTGTAAAACTATACGGCCAAGGATGACCCTTATGTAATATTTGGTGACTCCAATTGTGGTCAAATCAAAGGCTATGAGGTGATAAAAATTGGAGACATCTCTTTCTCCAAAGTAGCTTATGTTGAATGGATTTATCATAATTTAATCAACATTAGTAATCTCTATAATGGTGAATATAAGGTTGTATTCACTCACAACTTATACCAAGTAGTAAACACTAAAACAAACACAATTCAGTTATCTAGTTTTAGAAAAGGAAATGTATATTTTGTTGACTTTATCTCAAATATAGAAGAGATCTATTTGTTCATTGTCGATATAGACAAAAAATATCTCTGGTATATGAGGCTTAATCATTTAAATCATTAGACCCTAGCCAAGCTTATAAAGAATAACTTTGTTAGGGGATTACCAAAAGGTAAGTATAGAAAATTAAATCTATGTAGAGCAAGCCAACTAGGTAAAGAAATTAAATCATCATTCAAACTAATTGGTAAGAATAATTCACCTAGAATACTTCATCTATTACATATGGACTTGTCTGGTCCAATTCCCACTCAAAGCTTAGGGAGAAAGTCCTATATATTAGTAATTGTGGTTGATTTTTCTAGATTCAGTTGGGTGTTCTTTTTGAGTATTAATACTGACATTTTTTAGAATATCTCAAGATTCATTATGTGGATTCAATCTTAATTCAACATTCAAGTTTTTATGATTAGAAGTGATCATGACACATAGTTTGAAAACCAGTTAATGTGTGGAATTAGTGATGATGGAGGAAAAAGAAAAAGCTTTTCAGCTAGTAAAACTCCCCAACAAAATAAGATAGTTGAAAGGAAACATAGAACTCTAATAGTATTAGGAAGGACATTATTTACTGAATTATACATGCTTAAGTCCTTTTGGGCTATAACAGTTAATATTGCTAATTACTTTCTGAATAGGATCTGCATCCATAAGATAAAGCTGAAGACTCCCTACGAGCTATTGAAGGGAAAGATACCTATAGTCACATACTTTAGAATATTTGGTTGTGCTTGCTATATTCTCAATTATGGGAAGAATTATCTTGCCAAATTTGATAATTAGCTTGACGATGATATATTCTTAGGATACTCATTATCTAGCAAGATCTATATGTGTTACAACAAGAGGGCTCTCAAAAAAGAAGAGTCCATTCATGTAGTGTTTGATGATGCTAATGTATTTTCCAAGGGGGAAGAGACTTCCACCAAAAAATTATTGTAGGAAGAAGACTCTATAGTTGCTAAGCTGGAGGAACTAACATTAATGAAAAATGGTAAAGGATCAACTATAGAGCATTATCATCAGCTTGAAAGTGCTGAAGCTATCTTAGATGAGTAAGTATATGGAGAAATTACTAGTTGTTCAACACTAAATGCATTTTAGAACTAATACTAAGTAGCTGGACTTGGGCATACTGGATAAGAGGATCAAATTGAAGAAGGAGTACAACTAACGAACACTCCTACACTGTTGAAGCTAGAACAAGTCTTATGAGGACAATCCTCAGGAATCACCCCCGAACCAAGTGTTAGGAGATATAAACCTTAGAGTAAGGACAAGGAATCAACTATCAACTAAGACTATGATACAATGCTTTCTTTCCCAATATGAACCCAAGAAGTTTGAGGAAGTATATAATGATCCACACTAGGTCATTGTAATACGAGAATAACTAGCTCTATTTCAAAGGAATAAGGTCTAGACACTAGTGGAAAGGTTTAGAAACTACCCAGACATTGGAACCAAATAGGTATATAGAAACAAGTTAGATTCCAATAAAGTAATAGTTAGGAGGAATGCCAGGCTAGTTGTTTAAGGGTATAGGCAAGAGGAAGGAATATACTACAACCAAACTTTTGCACCAGTTGCCAAACTAGAGGCAATTAGGTTATTCCTTACCTATTATTCCTATAAGAAGATTAAAGTCTACCAGATGGATTTCAAGAGTTCCTAACTCATTAACACACTTTAAGAAGAGGTTTATGTTGAACAACCTCTAGATTTTATCAATCCATATCTTCCTTCAAATGTTTTTAAATTAAATAAAGCACTCTACGATCTAAAGCAAGCTCTAAGAGCTTTGTATGAGACTTTATCCACTTTTCTCTTAAAATACTCATTCACGGGAGGATAGATGGATATATTACTATTCACTAGAACACATAAGCAACAATTGCTTTTTGTCCAAATCTATGTGGATGATATTATCTTTGGCTCTATAGACCTAGGACTTTTCAAAAGGTTTGCTGACCTAATGCAGTCTATGTTTGAAATGAGAAGCATGATGGAGCTTTCATTTTTACTCGGTCTCTAAGTTATCCAAAGTGATGAGGGCATTTTCATATCCTAGTCTAAATATATAAAAGAACAAATCAAAAAGTTTGGGATGGAAAATACTTCCACCAAGAAAACCCCCATGACTACCAATGCAGTTATAGATAGAGAAGTTTCAGGCCAATTTATTGACCAAAACAATTATAGATCAATCATTGGCTCTCTTATCTACCTTACAACCAGTTGACCAGATATAATGTTTGTCACATAAGTATGTGCTAGACATCAGGTCGATCCAAAAAGTGGCACTTAACTTCAGTAAAAGAATGTTAAGATACTATAAGGGTACACCTAAAATGGGACTATGGTATCCAATAGAATCTGAATTTAAATTATATGGATACTCAGATATAGATTATGCTGGGTGTAGATTGGATTGGAAAAGCATTTCAGGAACTTATCAATTCCTGGGTGCAATACTTATTTCTTGGTTTAGCAAAAGTAAACCTTGGTCTCCACTTCCATAACTGAAGCTTAATATATATCTAATGGATGCTGATGTTCACATATATTATGGATGCAAAATCAATAACTTGATTATAGTTTGAATTTCACAAATTCCTTAATTTTTGTGACATCTCAAATTCAATCTCCATTGCCACTAATTCAATATTACACAATATAACAAAACACATAGAAATAGGGCATCATTTTTTGAAGGATAATGTAGAGAAAGAAAAAATCTCCCTAGAATATGTGTCCACTAAAGATCAAAGGGCTGACATTTTCACT
The DNA here is from genome assembly GCA_039513925.1 of Platanthera zijinensis. Classification (NCBI taxonomy): domain Eukaryota; kingdom Viridiplantae; phylum Streptophyta; class Magnoliopsida; order Asparagales; family Orchidaceae; genus Platanthera; species Platanthera zijinensis. Next base: position 68,857,926 of record CM077092.1, on the reverse strand, counting down.
AAGCCTCTTGATAAAATAAAGCACAATCTCTACATCAATGCATTGGGTATTCTTGATGGTGCTCACTAAAACATATTAGCATAATCACAAACAGTATTTTCATAATATTTCATTGCTAAAAAAACCAGTAGAAGAGTGAAAAGTTATGTATTTAATCGACAGAATGTTGAATAAAAGTGGACAAAACATCGACTTCTACTTGATGCAATGTCCAGATCTGGCAACTATGAAGAGTTTAAGTCAACTCGACACAAAATCGATATAAATTATGCATGCATCAACATATGGTCTAAATAATGTACTATCGGAGTTACATCGGTCTCTAAGAGACATAACATCGACTTTAATAAGAGCGCATCAAAAAGTGCCCTTATTCTCGACATACCTTCAATATATATACCATACATCTGTTTTAACTAAATGATCATTTGAAACTATTCATCTACTGCACTCATTGTTTTCTTGTTTCCCTTCTCCCCCATTTGTTAAATTTTTTGCAAATACCATAATGAAGACAAAGACAAACTCTTGCTTCAATATTAATCTAGGATCCTCTGCTACTATGGCAGATTCTTTTAAAGGAATCTTTTAACTTTTCATAAATGTCTGAATAAATAAATTAATTACAACTAGACACCCGATATATGTTATTTAACTAAAAGAGCTGGTAAAGAATGACAAAATTGATGAAGATGTTACAATGATGGGGCGGGTAACTGGGTAAGATGTCCAAATTATTTCAAAGATGATACATGTGACCTTTGAGCGCCCCTATAGAGGGGAGGGGCATTGCTTATAGATGCAAAAATAAAGGAGGTGCTGGAAAGGATGGACTAATCCAAAGATAAGCCAATTCATCTAAAGAAGAAGGATTTCTCTTATCAACACCAGTTTCAGGCCGATATTAAAGGAAAGGTGCTCATGTGTGAGATTTCAGCACATGATGATATCCCAAAGGCTAACCAACATTTGATAGGGGCCCTTGTTCTTGAAAAGAAGATCGACTAGAGCAAGTGCCTTCTACTTTTGATAGGCCATAAGTATGGCATAAAGGAAAATGGATACATGACCTTCATGAGTGAAATACTGAAGCACAACTATCCCAGCCTATGCACATCAAAAGGAGTGAACATCCCTCTAGGAAAAAGGCTAACCATTGCTTTATTATCCAAATAGACCAGGCAAATTGTTAATCCTGGGTCATAGAAAGAATCAACTCCTCCATTATCCCCAATAAATGATCACCATGAGTTAGCCTGCCAACAAGACATACTTCATAACTAACTATACTCTTAGCAGTAATTCCTCGAGATTCTATAAGAATTGAAATACCTGCTTCAGAGCTCTTGCAAACAACACTACCTTAATCTCCTGCAAGAATAAGTACATCATCTATATCTACACCTCTTACTCTAAATCTTGACATCATTATCTTCCAAGCAATACAACATGCCACTACTTCCTTCACTTCTCTAATGCATGAGCATTTTACCAAATTCCAAACTTTATTTCGCCATATGCAAACCCAACTGGATGGGGGTCACAACCGTTATGAAGAAAATATAGTTACTACCAGGTATTTCTTAACCTCAATAGCTCATAAGGTTTAAAAGGGGAGATGAATGAGGAATATCACCCTATAGAACCCTTGAAAGATGTCGAGGCTACCAATGAAGCAGTCTAAAAATCATCAGAAGCTGATAATGCAAGACATGGGTAGCCACCAAGACACAGGAGTAACCCAGACAGGGGGATATTGATTCAGAAGATATACTATAGGTTGTAAGGGAGGCTGTTTAGATAGAAACGGAGGTAGGGCAAGCTGCACTAGTGCAAACACCTGAAAACTTAAGAAAAATACTTTAATATAGCTAAATAGAAAAAGGAAATACTCCTATATGAAGGATGCAATTTAAATTTTTTTCTTCAAGGCATATTTTTAAGATGCCATTTATGCAATAATTCTTAATCTGAAGAAGTTATACATATTCAGTAGCCTACTCACTAGTGCCAATTACTTGTCTTTCATTTTTTATTCTGAAAAATTTATTCATTTTTATGCTTTCTTTTGTAAAATCACAATTAAAAACCTTGTAAAATTTGTTAAGCTAAATAAGGGGAGATTGTTGGGAAACGACCTTTTTATTTAACTTAACAAATTATTTTAATAGGCGATTTTACAACCTAGGATTACTTACTTCTACTCAAGTGGTATAATAAGGTTAATATGATCATAGATTGTTGCTTAGGAAGTTAGTAATATTAAGGGCATGTGAAAGACACATTGAATTAGGAAGAAAATAAAGTTAAGTCGACGCAACATCGACTAGAAGTCGACACCACTTTGAGTAGAAGTAAGTGCAGCAACAATTGTGAAGTAGATGCTACATCAAGGTAGAAGTCGACATATGCATCGATTGTATATCGACGAAACATTGACTACAGAGTTGGCTCGACAGAATTTCATTATGCACCAATATGTCGACATAAATCCTACTTGAAGTCGACATAGCATCAAGTTCAACCCAGAATGGAAATTATAGAGAATTTGTTAAGACTTATTTCAAGGAAGAATTTAAGAAATCATTTCAAATACTTCTAGCTGTTGGGAAAAAGAGATTAAGGAAAGGAATTCTCCATCAAATCCAGAAGAGGTCATATAAAAAGATTTTGAATAAAATGTCAAGATCTATTGAAGCAAATTTCGAAGAGGATATTATCATTCCTTCTGAAGAAAATATTATATGAAGAGGACAATTCAAAGTGATTCAGGAAAGATATATTCAAGATATAGAAGAAGTTGATAAGTGAGAGAATAGGCAACACCAAAAAAATATCAAGAGAAAAATATAAAGAACCAAGAACTCTTGATAATCTTCATCTTAATCAATCTTGTCTGCTAGGGTTAGAACAAAAATCCAAAGAGAATAATTCAAGAAGATCGTTGGATCCAAAGCTTATAACCAATGCAAATTCTTCTCCAGCAAGGATTCAACAAATGAAAGGGATCAAGTACACTGAGTGTCAAACAGTCCTCACATACTTGATGAGAGGACACATCAAGAAAACATTCTCTTCTACTCTTTTCCTTCTCTTCTCCTCAACTTTCTTCTTAGTACTATTGAGTAAAATGTTTTGAGAATCCCTATTCAAAGGATTCATTTATTGGTTATGAGCGTCTTGTTATCAAAATACTCAGTTTATATTGGTTTAAGATCTCCTTATCAAAAGATCTAGTTGTTGGTTATGATAGTTTCCTTATCAAAACACTCATGCATTGGAATAGTGTATTCATACCAAAGTGGTAAAAGAGTTGATGTACCTAGATTTTGGGGAACCACTATAGCTTTGGTGTTCTCTGGGATTGTAATTTTCTATGATTGTTTTTTTGTTGTAATTTCTATTTACTGTTTAAATTTCCCGCCCAACTATCTGTGAGTGCAAATTTTGTGTTAACAAAAATTTACGAAATTAATGGAGTGTAATTTTAAATCTCTATACACCTCCTATATAGAATTCTCTGATTATTTTAGTCAATTGTTCACACTTTCAAGGGTGATGTGCCAAGACGAAGCAAAGACAAGTCCCTATATATCTATAGAATTCCTCTATCACAACGCTAGAGAACTATGGGTCATTATCAATAATAATAGCCTTATGTATGCCGACTCTACAAACAATAACCCCCCCCCCCCATCCAAAAGAAATTTCATACCACCTGAGATGTGGTCTTTACCACGTCCTTCGTCTTTATCCACTTTGTGAAGTAGTCACTCATCACAAAGATGATTCGACGATGCCCACTAGTGTGGGGAAGGTGCAACATGTTCACTTTTATTGGGACACTGGGAATCTAGATGACCCAATAAAAGTGACTCAATCGCTGGTAAGGTACTCTAAAAATTAGGAGGTGACTTAAAATGTTTTATATAGAACAAATGTGCTCAAAATCAAATTCCATTAGTTGTATTGGACTTGTATAATATCTATGAGTGTAACAAAATCCGTTTCAATTCGATCTGAGGTCACTTGGAGAAAATGACCATTTTGAGTAACATTGTGCATTGCAACGACACCGAGTTACTATATTTAGAAAATGTTATTTGAATCGACTTCCATCAATTGATTTGGAATCAAATAGTTAATATGATTGCAACAAAACTCGTTTCTTTCTAATTCGTAGTCATTTTGAGAAAATAATCATTTTGAGTAACATTGTGCGTCGTAATGACACCAGGTTAGTATATTAGATAATTGGCCCCGAATCAACTTCCATCAGTTGCATTGGACTTGTATAGTCAATTTGAGTACAACAGAACACATTTTGTTCTGATCTGATGTCATTTAGAGAAAATGACTATTTTGAGTAATGTTGTGCACCATAATGATGCCAAATTAGTATATTGAGCAAACATACTCCAAATTAACTTCTGTCTATTGAATTGGAATCATATAGTTGATATGAGTACAAAAAAACTCGTTTTGTTCCAACACAAGTTCATTTAGAGAAAATGAATGTTTTGAGTATCGTTGTGCATCACAATGATGCTAAATTAGATTATTGAGAAAATGTTTTCAGAAATGACTTATGTTAGTTACATTGGACTCATATTGTTGATATGAGTACAAGAAATCATGTTTGATTCCAATCTGAGGTCATCTAGTGGGGATGATTGTTTTGGGAATCGTTTTGTGCTGCCACAATGTAAGGCCCTCCCCCACTAACCTATAGCCAGGTCGGGTCAAAATGGGGCATACTGCCCAAGTTGTCCACCTTATGTATTTCAAGTGACAATGACCCACTCTCCAAGCATATAATGATCTCCTTATTTGGCTATAGAAACTCATAACATCAAATCATAAGTAATGGCAATTCCAGAAACCAAAACATATATATAATAAATTCTATATCCATAAGTTTATACAGGTGGTCCCACAGGGTTAAACAAAATAAACTACAATGCTTTGCTGCTACAAGTGTTATAGGCTCACAACTCTAAGGTCTTGAAGTCAGACTGGTTCATTGGCTTGCGATTGCTATATCATGGTTATACACTAAAGCGATCACTGGGCCTCATACTAATCTATTTCCTACAAAACGTATAAAAACAACATGTTAGTCAAAAGACTAAATGGATTGGCACCTCCTCCCAAATATCCTTAAAACTTGGAGACGAGAGTGAGCCTTAACAAAACAACAATAGACAAAGCATAAGAGTTAGCAGTAATATATATATATATATATATAGGAAATAAAGATAAGAGCTTAAGCTCGAAAACACAATAATAAATTGCAGGAAAACAACAGAATATACATCAGTTATTCAAAAGATCTCTAATAGCTATTGCACAATCACACAGTATTCACAACCTGCAACCACACCTTATGTCGACAAAGTTTGACTGCTTCTCCTCTAGTAGGGTAGCGAGCTACATGGGCCTCACCGATATGGCTATTGCTGACAATGGCCGGTCCTGCCAATTTTAGGTGTGGACATGCTGCACTACCCAGTCCCCAACAGACAACTTGGTGTACTCTAGATGTGATCAACATCTGTTAATGACTTAATTTGGTTAACTAATAAAAGGGACTAGCGGGGCATATAAAACATGATTATGCTCTAAGGATGTACATCTCCCTATTGCCCAGAGTAATCAACCTTCTCATTGTAATGCCCCAAAATTCTTGATAGATTAGAGAATTGGTCTATAGAGGTCATCGCACGGAGGTAGTCCTATCGCCGATAATAGCTTGTTAAATTAAAAGACCAAGGTCTCAGGTAGATACCGTTCGGTCATAGAAAGGTACCACATAGCAGTATCACTCGACACTCTCAATGCACTCGACAAATCGTTGAGTAGCTTATTGAACGATGGTAGGAAGATATCGCATGGCGATAGCAAGAGCGGCGTCGTTTAGGCTAAGAGACCTCTGCCTATGTTACCGCACTGTGATAGCAAGTTAACGCATGGTGGTAGCTTCCAGATATAAGCTGGACATGAGATTGAATTCCCATTTTCTCTCTCAGTCTCTCTCTCTCTCTTAGTTCTTAAAGTTCTTGAGGGCAAGATTTTGGGGCCTAGATATGCACGCTTGGTGAAGGAGATCCTGTGGTGTGATTTATGAGCTGAACCAAGATCTGTGAAGAGGAAGCTGTGGTGATAAGTTCCATCCAGATCAAAAGCAAGTGCATGGCTCCAAAACAATCTACGATGGTAACGATCTTCCTTCTTGGACAAGTGAAAGTCCTATTTTTTCATACGCATGGAATCCCCCACCAAAAGGTGGAAAAAGGAGGGAATTCCAATGGCTTGATACGTGATATCCCCGGGTAATTTTTCATATAGAATTCGGAAATCATAGTATGGAATAGGTATTCTGTGTGAAGCCAATCCGGACAGGTTAGTCTGGATTGGTAATATTTTAATTTTGGTGCCAGAGAAGACTCCGAGTATAAACATATAGTTCATGGAGTCTGAGTGTTATGCCTGTGAATGGAGTAGCAGGAAGTACCGGAGATGCGCTCCAGGAAATTACCCAGAAAATACCACGGTTTTGGATAACTGTTGGATATTTCCGGTTGAGAGTGCATATCGCTGTCGATAGGTAAGGGTGAGCTCAGTTTGTGAGGTCTGTCTCTGGGAGACCTGGGGACCTCATTAAATGATTGGATAATAAGAGCTTAAATTGTTTTACTATATTGGATATTGAGAGCTTAAATTGTTCTACTATATTGGATAGTGAGAGCTTTAACGGTTCTATGTTCATGGGAGCTTAAATTGTTCCGTGTTTTGGAAGCGAGAGCTTAAATTGTCTGTTTGGGGAAAGGGGGATGATGACCCATGTCTGTCCATTGAGCTTTGAAGGCTTTACTTTCGGTGATGGCATGGCGATTTGAGCAATGGGATATGTTGACCTGGACTCGCCTTATGATCGACTTAGAGTGAGTCGTTGGCCTTAGTCTCAAGGTAATAGACCCTCTTTTGAATTTATCGATTCATAAGAGGAAATAAATGCTCATGTTTACCGTCAGTCTCAGATTTTTGGATGGTGGTAGGGCTGGGTATTTCCAGTACACTAATAAGGAGCCTTGAGTACACAGAACATTTGGCTGGTGATACAAACTTTTGTGATATCTTGAATGGTGCTTAAGTTGTACCTTCGTGATATATGGAATGGTACTTGAGTTGTACCTTTGTGTAATATATTTATATATATATATAAATGTTATGCCTGTAGGGAAGGAAAACCGCTACCCCGTGAATGTGGTAGGGTTGTTATAAATTGGTCAGCTAAAGCTGACTGTTACCTTGTTTGCCACCTTGTTGGTAGAATGTCCCTGTGTAGGTGCTGGAAAGACGAGCGAGAAATAGCGGGTTGCAGCCCTTTGATGCTATGTCGGCCCTCGAAGGCCAAGCAAAGACGTTGCATTGTTTTCATGTCTGGCCGACCTGAGAGTCGATGTTTATAAACCACCTTTTTGAAGAACAATTGTACGGCCTTAAGGCCCCACTTTTTGGTGTATTTTCTATAAACATTCATATGTTGTTTAATATAATGGAAATTCATGTTACTTGAGTTCAATTAACACATGAATCTTCCGCTAGAATGCTCTGAGTTAGGATTTTTTTGGTCTTTTTGATATTAACATGTAACTCGGCTAACTGTCCGTGGGATATGGCGTGGGGCCCCAACCGAATTTTCTATTATATTTTATAGACAAACAAAGGTGTTGCGATTTGGTATCATCTACTTGTCTCAGTCTTCCTTCTATAAATTTGTGGTGGAATTATTTTTAGGGGTGGCGAGTACGTGCATGTGCTTTCCGTTATAACAAAATGAACTCAAGAATATCCACTTAGGAATGAAAATAAACATGTTTGAGGAACTTACGTGTTCCTATTAGTCGTTGTTTTCCCTGTGAGTGGTCGCTAAATTGTGTATTTTACACTTTTAGGTAACTCGAAGTGTTGTCGGGCAGTCTGAACCCCAACGTTCTGTGGAGAGTATAACACTTGCTAATGTTCCCACACCTTGCCCTTCTACGAAAATGATGCACTAAGTTTCTGAGGCAGTGTTTACTATGATAAATGCATAGCCGACTGGGTATGTGCGTCCTTCTTTGGTCCCGAACCAGGTTGGTGTGGATGAGCCTATAGCTATTAGGCAGAGGCTTGTTAAGGATTTGGTTGAAAGGAGAGCTACTGAATGGCAGCTGAAGCATTTTATGAGTTTTAGTCCTCCTATGTTCACCGGTGTAGGATCCCCAACGCAGGTGGAGGACTGGCTTTCGCGTGTCAAGAGACTATTAACGGCGATTGAAATAGAGGAGGGGCAGAAGGTAACCTTGTCCACTTTCATTTTGGATGGAGAGGCGCAGCTTTGGTGGGATGAGTTGGAGTTACACCACTTTGCGGGCAGATGACTATCAGAGATCTAGATGGAGGAGTTTTCGAGATTATTTTTGCCAAAGCATCAGCCTTCATTGCAGCGGATTGCCATGGTGAATGAGTTCCAGCCATTGAATATGGGTGATAGTAGTGTAGATAACATTTGCATGAGTTCACCAGGTTGGGACAATATGCAGGGTCTAATTTTGCTGACTGGATCATAATACCAACCCGTTCTATGAGGGACTACGAGATGAGCTGTGGTTGCTTATTTCGGGTCCAATGAAACAGGGTTTTCAAGTATTGGTTAATATAACTCATTCGTTGGAGAAGGACATGAAGAGGGTGCAGGCAAGAGGAACTCAGCCGAGATAAATCCCGAGTTCAAAGTGTCGACTTCTTCAAAATCCCAAGTTTGGAAGTGGAATAAGAAGTCTAAGTCTTCTGGACAGGCTCCATCTATTATTTGCTTCTGGAGCAACGTCTTGGCAAAGCATGCGTACATGTTATATGTGTGGCAAACCAGGGAATTTTGCCCATGAATGTCCTAGTGGCCTTCCAAAGAAAGATAAGAAGGCATGAGCATTGTATGCTGAGAAGGGAAGGCGGTGGACTCAACTACATCCTAATATGCACCAACACAGTCCCGAGTTTACAATCATGGCCAATAGAAGGCTATTAAACAGGCTGATGTCGTCAGAAGAACGAGTATTATGTAGTTTTCATGCTTTATATAATTTATACCTTGTGAATTTGTTGTGTATAACTTGATAAATGTAAGCTTCATCCTTATTCAGGACTATCCAACGAAAGCACAGTTTGATACAGGTTCTTCTCATTCGTTTCTCTCTAAGGACTTTGTATTTCGGATCAGAGTGCCTACTCTTAAGTTGACAGATAGATTGAAGTTGTTGTTACCTAATGGATGCATGATACGTGCAGATAGGTATTACTGTGTTGAGGTCCGAATAGGAAGTCAAGATTTAGGATTAGAAGAATCTATGCTATCGATATCAGAGTTTGATGTAATCTTTGGTATGAACTGGCTCTCGGAGCAGCGTGCCTGTATAGATTGCAACTCTAAGGAATTCATACTAGGACAGAACACCAAACGAGAGACTAAGCTTATTGGTATGCAAGGATCGAGCAAGATATTGTTATATTCTCTCCAGGTAGTCAAGGATGTTCGGAAGGGAGCAGAGTTGTTCTTAACGTTGTTGGAGGTTGTTGAGCCGAAGTTTAGTTTGAGTGACGTTACTATTATATCGGATTATACAGATGTGTTTCCTAAAGATCTCCATGGGTTACCTCCCCAGTTAGAGATTGACTTCGCTATTGAGTTGGTGTCAGGTGCGAAACCTGTGGCCTCCTCACCATACCATGTAGCTCCTAAGGAGGTGGCGAAAATGAAAGTTCTATTGCAAGAACTTCTAGAGTAAGGCTATATACATCCAAGTATGTCAACTTGGAGTGCACTGGTCCACTTTGTGAAAAATAAGGACGGAAGTTTGCGTCTATGCATTGATTATCGAGAATTGAACAAGCTGTCAAAGAAACACAAGTATCTGATTCCATGGATTGATGACTTGTTTGATCAGCTGGTGGGATCGACTGTCTATTCGAAGTTAGATTTAAATTCTGGCAATTAATTTTTGCGGATTAGGGAATATGACATTCCCAAGACAGCATTCGGTATACACTATGGTCATTATGTGTTCACTGTAATGTCGTTTGGGCTAACAAATGTGCCATCGTTATTCATGGACTAGATGCACCGAACTTTTTGGGAGTACTTAAATCGATTTGTAATTGTCTTTATTGATGACATATTGGTGTACTCTCAATCAGAAGAAGATCATGCAAATCACTTAAGGATGGTTTTGCATACCCTGAGAAAAAATAAACTCTATGGCAATATCTCAAAATGCGAGTTTTGGTTGTCGTCAGTGCTTTTCTTAGTCATGTGGTTAGTGGAGAGGTTATTGCTTGGATCCGGCGAAGATAATTACGATACGAGAATGGCCTGTGTTGGCTACGGTAGTGGAAGTCGGGAGTTTCCTTGGACTTGCTGCCTATTACATGTGCTTCTTAGAGAACTTTTAGCGGATAGCCTTACCTCTCACTATACTGACAAGGAAAGATCAGAAGTTTTTTTGGATGCCAGAGTGCGCACGAGATTTTGAGGAGTTAAAGAGTCATTTGACCATGGCGTCTATCTTGAGTTCTCCATATGGTACGAATGGCTATGATATATATAGTGATGCTTTACGGAGCAGCTTAGGTTGAATTCTTCTGTAGTTTGAAAATGTTATAGCTTATGTCTCACTCCAGTTGAAAGTGCACGAGTGAAATTATCCAGTCCATGACTTGGATTTGGAGGTTGTGATTTTTGCACTTATGTTGTGGCATCACTACTTATATGGCGTGAAAGTTGATATATTCACGGACCATAAGTGTCACAACCCGCATTTTATCCATATTAAATAATACGTCAAATTAATAGAAAATACGCGTCGTGATACCACGGTGTGATGCCACGCCGTGTAGGGGCCAACTGCAGATGCTCAGGCGACTCGTCCTCACATTTACTTTATGTAAAAGACTTATGAAATTAAGTTTAAAAATACATATAAGTTCTTTGAGTTTATTGACCGTGTCCCTTGGTCGGGTGGATCACTAGTCCATAGGTGAGAAAATATATAAGTTTATGCAGCACAAAATACTTAGTTTTATTCATTTGTTATCCTATTTGAGAATGAAAGCCTAGCATAATGTAATGATGATGTAACTTCTACATTTAATATAAATAAAAAAGACGTTTATAACGCTTAAATGTAGTAAGTTTTGTTGTTAAAAAGTTATGTCATGTCAATATTCCAGAATGCAGTTTTGTATACTTAAAAGTAACTATATGCATCCTAACATAAATCCTTCCCAGAGAGCAAGTATAGAACTAGCAATAGTAACCGCAGTAAAAGCAACAATTAGTCTAACACAGAAAAGTCTAATACTATGGGCGCCAACAACTGACACGAACTCATAGGAAAATCTGATAAGTATAAACAAAGACAACTTCCTCAATGCTCTGAGTTGGAAACAAACGGCCACAGCAACTACCAGCAGCAGAAGCACAACTCTGTTTTCTTAACCTTCTACTGCTCCAGACCTGAGGAATGAATAGTTCTTTTCATTTTTGAATAGTGCTTTAATATTATAGTAATCATATTTTTTATATTTTTGAACCAGGAACTACGAGTTCAAAACGGAGGCCCAAACACACGCCGAATTAAACGAAATTCTCACCATAGGCGAACACTAATGATACGAATCTAATGGCGAAGACGGAACAAAAATCCGACATGCCGTTCTCGAGATATATATTTTCAAAGTCTACGGCGATCATAAATTCTACAAAACTTCAGAAAATCGCCAAGGCTCGAATATCGCTCGGATCGCGACAAAACTTGACGAGCATATCAAAATTAATTAATTTTATTTCCTAATGTTAAGTTTTCCATTTTCAACAAGGATTCACGAATTTGGCTGACTCGACCGAACATACACAAAAACGCACTAACGAAAACTTGTCGTCAACTCCACGTTAACGTAACGCCCCTTATGTTATTATGGCATTACAGTCACCACTCCAAAAAGGAAGTTTCGTCCCGAAACTTGGAACACAAAATGAAAAAAGAGGGCAGAGGGAGAGACATGATAGAGGAATTCATTAAACTAGAATACTAACCAGGGAAGACTAGGAGAACAATTGAGGATGAGATTATCTCATTGCGGATTCTAATTCCCAAGTTAAACCTCTAGTGTCCTTATTGTGCCAGAGAACCTTAACCATTGGAATTGTCTTCTTTCTTAGCACACGATCTTGCGTCTCCATAATACAAATACGCACTTCGACATACGGGAGATTAGGCTGCAACTGGGGTACTGAGTCTAGGACATGTCGATCACTACGAACACACTTTCGTAACTGGCTCACGTGAAACATGTTGTGAACACCAGGGACAGATTCAGGAAATTCTAGTCTATAGGCAGAAACTTCGATGCAGTCCTGAATTTGAAAAGGTCCCACATACCTGGGATCCAGCTTATGGATCCTTCCAAATCTCTTAACACCTGGCATCAGAGAGACCTTCAGAAATATCATGTCCCCAACTACAAATTCTACATCAACTCTACGCTGATTTGCATACTTCACGTATTGCTCTTGAGACAACCTAAGCTTTTCACAAATATGCGTCACTGAAATGCTTATATCCTCAAGCACTTCCGGACTGAGAAAAAGCTTCTCACCAACTTCTACCAAAAATAGGGGAGTTCGACAATGCCTTCCATATAAAGCTTCAAAGGGCGCCATCTGTAAACTCTCCTCATAGCAGTTATTGTACGCGAACACCATCTGTCCGAGGCATTTATCTCATGCCCCACCATGGTACAGAATATAACATCTAATCATATCCTCCAAGATTTGATTCACTCTCTCCGTCTGACCATTCGTCTGAGGATGATAGGCAGTAGAATACCTAAGGTCAGTACATAGAGCTCCTTGCAAGCTTTGCCAGAAATGAGACATGAATCGGGAGTCTCATTCTGACACAATAGTCGTAGGTACACCATGCAGTCTGATAACTTCGTCCAAGTAAAGCTCAGCTATCTTTTCCATAGAATAATCAATTTTGAAAGGAACAAAGTAGGCACACTTGGTTAGTCTATCCACAATAACCCACACTACACCATGCCATTAGGGGGATCTCGACTAACCGGTTATGAAATCCATGGATAAACTCTCCCATTTCCAACTCGGTATGTCTAAAGGCGTTAACTTACCAGCCGGTCTTCAATGATCAGCTTTGACACGCTGGCAGGTATAATATTCAGATATCATCTTGCGATGTCGTTCTTTATGCCTGAACACCAAACAATCTGCTTCAAATCATAGTACATCTTCGTGGAACTGGGATGAAAAGCAATACTTGAACCATGTGCTTCACTACATTTTCTTACCTGAATGTCCCCAATAGCGAGAATACAATATATTCTACGGTAACTTAGGGTACCAACATCATCAATTGAAAAGTCAGGTAATAACCCTTTCTCAGTCCTACTATGGAGGTGCTGCAAATCAAGATCGTCTTTCTGATGTAGCCTAGTGAGAGCAATCCACGAAGGCTCTTCCACTTCTAAGCTACTGGGCGAAGCAATATTCCCTATGGTTATGTCTATGAGCAAAAACTCCTCTATCAGGGATTTCATCGAGAGGTTAAAGATAAGAGCGGGCTTTCGGCTCAAGGCATCCACTATTACATTAGCCTTGCTGGGATGATAAAGGATATCGACTTTGTAGTCCACAACATATTCTAACCATCTATGTTGGCGTAAATTCAACTCCTTCTGAGTGAAGACATATTTCAAACTTTTGTGGCCCGTGTAGATTTTGTATGACACCCCATATAGAAGATGCCTCCACAACTTCAAGCCATAAATGACAGCAGCAAATTGTAAGTCATGCGTAGGATAATTCTTTTCATGGACCTTCAGTTGTCCTGATCCATACACAATCACTTTGCCATCCAACATCAACATGCAATCGAGTCCAAATCGCGAGGAGTCAACATAAACAGCATACTATACTCCTTCAATCGGAAATGCCAAAACTAGAGCAAAACACAGTCTTCTCTTGAGCTCTTGAAAGGCTTCCTCACAGGCATCACTCCAAACAAAAGATGCGCTCTTTTGGGTAAGCTTGGTCAATAGCACAAACAGCACTGAGAATCCCTCCATAAATCTTCTTTAGTATCCAGCCAACCCTAAGAAGCTCCTTATTTCCTTAGGCGATGTAGGTCTCTTCCAATCCAAGACTGCGGCTATCTTCTTGGGATCCACTGAGATACCATCCTTGCTTACAATGTGTCATAGGAATTACACTTTAGACAACTAGAACTCGCACTTGCTAAGCTTCGCATATAGCTTGTGCTCCCTCAGAGTAGCCAAGACTAAGCGCAAGTGCAAGGCGTGATCTTTTGCATTTCTGGAATATACCAAGACATCGTCAATGAATATAACCACGAACTTATCCAAAAAGTTTTTGAACACCCTGTTCATCATGTCCATAAAAGATGATGGTGTGTTTGTTAATCCAAATGACATTACCAGAAATTCAAAGTGAATATATCGGGAATGAAAAGCAGTTCGCGGAACGTCTGACTCACTGATTCTTAACTGATGGTAGCCCGAACGGAGGTCAATCATCGTGAACAAAGAACTTCCCTAGAGCTGGTCAAACAAGTCATCGATCCTAGGCAATGAATATCTATTATTGATGGTAACCTTTTTTAGCTCTCTATAATCTATGCATAGCCTCATCGTTCCATCCTTTTTCTTCACGAATAGGACTGGTGCACCCAAGGGGGGAGAACTTGGTCTGATAAAACCACACTGTAGCAATTCATCTAACTGAGTATGCAGCTCCTCTAACTCACGCGGAGCCATGCGGTATGGTGCTTTCACGATAGGGCAAGTGCCTGGCTAAAGATCTATAACGAACTCCACCTCTCTCTCAGGCGGAAGTCCAGGAAGACTAACAAGAAAGACATCCAGAAACTCACGAACCACAGAAACTTCCTCAACCCGAGGCACAACAGGTGCAACTTCCAGAACAGAAACAGAAATAAGGAAAGAATCGCATCCAGACTCTAGAAATTTACGAGCGCATACCGCATAAATGATTAGAGATTCCTGACACGGTAAAACATACACGCACATGGGCTGGCCTTTGTTGCCTTTGAAATCTAAGTGCTTGTGCTTGCACTGAATGACGGCATCATAGCTAGACAACCAGTCCATGCCCAAAATCACATCGAAGTATTTCAAGTCTAACACTTTCAGATCCACAAAGGCTAGAAAACCAGCTAGGAAGACAGGGCATTTTTAAATACCCTAACTTGACATCACCAGCTCTCCTGAAGAGTATTTGAAGTTTAGGGAAGTGTCTAACTAGTCGAGAACCCAGCGATGACGGTCTACAAAACTCCTTGCTATAAAGGAGTGAGTAGCACTCAAATCGAACAGAACGTGCACCCACTTATTCTTCACCTTAAATTCACCTAAACACTTTGCACGCACAACTATAATGTAGAAACTATAAGTCTACCATAAGAGATTACTAGCTGAGTCAGAGACTAACCTGAAGATCACTTGTGCTGATGATTGGGGTTCCTCCGTGGTCAGCATATTCATCTTTCACATTCCCTTATCCATATGAGATAGGGGCGGCGGTAGAGTCTGTAACGGAACTGCATGCAGCGAAGGCTGGCCCTAAGAGAAATTAGACCTCAAATGTCCTTTCTGGTCACAGAGGAAACAAGCTCCATCCTTCTTACGACAACGGGCTGCATCATGCCCACTCTTTTGGAAATAAGTACAGACAGGGCCTCCCTTTGGTGCATCCTGTATCGCGTGTACCTAAGACTGCTTCTACTCATCCGATCTCTTAAATCACTTCTCAAAAGGGTGGCCTGACTTGCCACAGAAGCTCTATGCTACCTTTCGATCCTTCATTGCTGCAGGGCCAGATGGCCTTTTACTTCAATCGCCATTAGATTTCCTTTTGTCCTTCTTTGCATGCAATCCCCGATTCTACGCATTTTCTATCGCCTCAACCTTCAAGGCAGCTTCTACTACTTTTGCAAAGGTCTCAAATTTGTACGCGTTAGCCAACTGCTGGATGTCATACCTCAGACCACCCAAGAAGTGTTTTACTCTGCCTTCTTTGGACGCTACTAGATCTGGGGTTAAATGACCGAGCTTGATAAACTCGAATCTCGTACTCACTAACAGTGAGTTTCCTCTGCTTCAGGTGTATGAAGTTTTTCATCAGACGGTCTTGCTCGACCGATGGCAGAAACTTCTACTATAACATACTCTTGAACGAATCCCAAGAGCACCCATCAGTAAAAATCTCTTTTTATCTAATCCATCAACTCTTCGCATGTCCTTTGAGCTAGTACGCCGCAATCATCACCTTCTGATCGGAGCAAATGCCAGAATAAGAAAACATTTCTTCAATGGATATGATCTAGTCATCCAACGCCATGAAGTATGCCCTACCATCATACGTAGGAGGTCATAGACACTGGAAGTGATAAATAAAATTCATCTCCGACGGCAGTGCAATTGGGGGTAGTAGAGTAGTGGGAGGAGTAGGAACAGTTTTACCCGTGCCAGGGTCCTGTGCTCTAGTCTGCTGCCCGGTGATGACAGCCAACAATGATTGTATTTGTGATTGCATGTCCACCATTTGCCTTGTCAGGGCCTCATTACTCTGTCGTGGCCCTTCAATTACTGCTTCACTCTGGGCACCATAAGTCTCACCTCCAATTAGGGAGTCGACCTCGTCACAACACGCTTAGCCGACATTTCTACAGAATAAACGGATATCTAATAAAAACCTGGCCTAAGACATCACAAACTGGGAAGATATTCCCTTAGCAAAATAGTTTCTGAGTTATATTCTACAGATAAAAACAAATGACTTATCAAGGACCTAGCTTAAGACACCTAAGCTAGTAAACTCGAATATCCTAACCCAAATCAGATTAGAAACAAACAAACTCAAATCGGATCGGGAATGAACAGATGCTTGCTCTTGCTGTTACCTTGCTCTGGGAAATTATGAAATGATGTTATGCTTCTAACTTGCTCCTATAATATGAATGCATGAATTTTTAAATTTCATTTCAAATCATGGGTGTAGATATGTCATCATGCAAATCTTTAACTTGGCATGTGTGCTTATGCGATGATATGTTATATATGCAGTACTATGCATTGTAAAAAGTCCTTAGTGCATGTTATGAGCGGTGTACACATACAATGTTATGCATCCCATACTACATAATATTGTATGTAACAAAAAAGTAAAACGTGCTAATGGGCAGCCATGTGATGACGGTTATGCATCCAATACTACATAACCATCAAATGTTTCCACCTATGGTGGATCCATATACAAACACATATTATGCATCCCATACTACATAAAATGATCCGTATACTTCTTATCATGCTATGAGTGTAGTGTTCATGCTTCCATCAAGATCTACGGATGACATATCGGTGTGTGTATGCAATGAAATGATACGATTAGAGTTTTGCTTAAGGGAAGGTTGTTCGACTGGCATGCAAAACCAACCAACCCTCTTGCAAAACCTCCCTCTGATACCAACTATCACAACCCGCATTATCTCTGTATTAAATAATACGTCTGAGTACGAGAAAATATGCGCTGTGATGACATGCCGTGCAGGGGACAACTGCAGACACTCAGGCGAATCGTCCTCACATTTACTTTATGTAAAAGACTTATGAAATTAAGTTTAAAAATACATAAAAGTTCTTTGAGTTTATTGACCGTGTCCCTTGGTCGGTTGAATCACTAGTCCATAGGTGAGAAAATATATAAGTTTACGCAGCGAAAAATACCTAGTTTGATTCATTTGTTATCGTATATGAGAATGAAAGCCTAGCATAATGTAATGATGATGTGACTTCTACATTTAATATAAATAAAAAAGACTTTTATAGAGCTTAAAAGTATTAAGTTTTGCAGTTAAAAAGTTATGTCATGTCAATATTCCAAGAATGCAGTTTTGTATACTTAAAAGTAACTATATGCATCCTAACATAAATCCTTCCCAGAGAGCAAGTATAGAACTAGCAATAGTAACCGCAATAAAAGCATCAAGTAGTCTAACAAAGAAAAGTCTAAGACTATGGGTGCCAAAACCTGACACAAACCCATAGTAAAATCTGACAAGTCTAAACAAAGACAACTACCTCAATGCTCTTATGTGGAAACAAACAGACGCAACAACTCGTAGCACCAAAAGCACAACTCTGTCAGCTAAACCTGCTACTGCTCGATGGTTATTTTAGAAATTCAAAACAAGTTTCTCGGAAATTTAAACATGTCAAACCCACAAAATATGGCTAAATTTTTTAAAGAAAAGAGCAAGAGGGAGAGCAAGAACATCACTTGCCTCGGTTTCTACTCCAATCTATCTTTTAATTTACTCTACGTCATGGATCTAGCCAAAAGAAGGCACGGGGAAGCAGAATCTATAAGGATTTGGCCAAAAGAAAGGTTAGGGTCGAAAACCCTAACAAAAAACTTTCACGAAACGAGAAATACTTACCACGATTGCGATTCCGAGCACCTTAGCTCCGACGGCGGCGATCCAAAGCTTCACGAACTTTGAACCATCGCTGTCACTCTCGCTCTCTGGTTCGGTCAAGACTTAAGGAAGAAGATAAAGTTGTTCTATTTATTCTTAAGTATATGAATATATATATATATATATATATATATATATTATATTTATTTATTTATTTTTATATATATAAATTCTTTTGTCTAAACAGGAAGGAGACAGGCAATTTAAGTGCGGGCACACGGAAAACAAAAATAGAGGCTAAAGATGTCTCTAAATTGAAAAGTGATCAACACCAAAGTTGTATATCTTATCGAGACGAAAAAATTCCATGTTAACTATTTTGCCATATGACGTTCTTTTGATCCTCAAAACGGTGCCCGAAAGCAGGCTGAAACGGATTTCTCTGGATAAACTACGAATTTCTCGAGTGCAGCAATGGATTTCTAGAGAAGGGGCTGGGATTTCTCGAGAACAAATTTAGAGTTCTCGAGAACTACTTCAGGACTTCTCGAGAAGGGGGTTTTGAGTTCTCAAGTACAGGCTTCAAGGCTTATCGAGAAGAGCTGTATACTACTCGAGAAGAAGGAAAAACTACCCGAGAACAAATTGCTTGAGCAGTGTTTTTTTGTCCTCGTGAATAGTGGATTTTGCAAATATTCCCTTGATCAAACTTTAGGAATGAATAGTTCTTTTCATTTTTGAAAAGTGTTTTAATATTATAATAATCATATTTTTTTATATTTTTGAACAAGGAACTATGAGTTCAAAACAGAGGCCCAAACACGCGCCGAATTAAATGAAATTCACACTGTAGGCGAACACTGACGCTACGAATCCAACGGCGAAGACGGAACAAAAATTTGACATGTCATTCTCGAGATATAAATTTTTAAAGTCTACGGCGATCATAAATTCTACAAAACTTTGGAAAATCATCGAGGCTCGAATATCGCTCGGATCGCGACGAAACGTGACGAGCATGTAAAAAATTAATTAATTTAATTTCCAAACATTATGTTTTCTATTTTTGACAAGGATTCACGAATTTGGCCGACTCAACCGAACATACCCGAAAACGTACTAACGGCGACGCACCGTCAACTCCGCATTAACGTAATGCCCCTTAAGTCATTATGACATCACCATGAGGAATATATAATTGTTAAAAAATCAGGGGCGTTACAATAGGAGCCTTAAGTATTTCATATATCAAAAGGATCTGAACATTCCACAATAGAGGTGGATGCAGTTCCTTGGGGACTACACATTCCAGATACATTACACTCTCGAGAAGGGAATGTGGTCGCAGATGCCTTGAGTCATTGTACTCCAGCACGGGCAGGTTGGCTATAGATGCTTTATGAGCATCTGACCCAGAGTTGGAGGCCTTAGATATTTCTTGGGTTGATAAGAATGCCACTACAAATACGTGCTTGAAATGGACTGAGGTACAATATAACATCACGGATAGAGTTCGACGAGCAATGGAACTCGATAAGAGTACAAAGCGCTATGCAGCTAATGGGTCAAATTCCTAATTCTCCTTGGATGACGGTCTTTTGAGAAAGAATGGACGTTTGTGTGTCCTAAATATGGGTAACCTTTGGGAGGAGTTGATGTATGAGGCATACTTTACTAAATACTTAATCCAGCTAGGGAGCAAAAAAATGTACAGGGATATGAAAAAGATGTTCTGTTGAGCGGGTTTAAAGAAAGACATAGCTTTTTACGTGGCAAAGTGCAAAACTTGTGCCTTGGTAAAAGCTGAATGTCAGAAATCGGGTGGTTTTCTGAAGTCATTGCCAATTTTGGTATGGAAGTTCGATGTTATATCGATGGATTTCATGGACAGATTGCCGAGATCTCAGAGTGGAAATGATGTCGTGTGGTTGACCGGTTAATAAAGGTACTGCACTTCATACTGAATAAAAAGGATGATCCAGTTGAAAATTTTGCTAAGTTGTATGTTGACAACATAGTACGTTTGCACAGTGTGCCCTGTAGCATCGTCAGTGATCGAGACAGACACTTTACTTCGAATGATTGGAGGCTTATCCACCAGTTGTTGGGTACTAAACAGAAGTTAAGTATAGCCTTTCATCCGCAGAAGGATGGTAAGACCGAAAGGACTAACAGGATAATGGAGTATATGCTCCGTCTATGCGCCTTTGATTTCGGGAAGAGGTGGGAGGACCATCTCTATATGATCAAGTTTGCTTATAATAATAGCTATCAAGATAGTAACTAGCTCACGTGAAACATGTTGTAAACACCAGGGAAAGAATAAGGAAATTCTAGTCTATAGGCAGAAACTTCGATGCAGTCCCGAATTTGAAAAGGTCCCACATACCTGGGATCCAGCTTATGGATCCTTCCAAATCTCATAACACCTAGCATCAGAGAGACCATCAGAAATATCATGTCCCCAACTACAAATTCTACATCAACTCTACGCTGATTTGCATACTTCACGTATTGCTCTTGAGACAACCTAAGCTTTTCACAAATATGCGTCACTGAAATGCTTATATCCTCAAGCGCTTCCGGACCGAGAAAAATCTTCTCACCAACTTCTACCCAAAATAGGGGAGTTCGACAATGCCTTCCATATAAAGCTTCAAAGGGAGCCATCTGCAAACTCTACTCATAACTGTTATTGTACGCGAACACCATCTGTCTGAGGCATTTATCTCATGCCCCACCATGGTACAGAATATATCATCTAATCATATCCTCCAAGATTTGATTCACTCTCTCCGTCTGACCATTCGTCTGAGGATGATAGGCAGTAGAATACCTAAGGTCAGTACCTAGAGCTCCTTGCAAGCTTTGCCAGAAATGAGACATGAATCGGGAGTCTCATTCTGACACAATAGTCATAGGTACACCATGTAGTCTGATAACTTCGTCCAAGTAAAGCTCAACTATCTTTTCTATAGAATAATCAATTTTGAAAGGAACAAAGTGGGCACACTTGGTTAGTCTGTCCATAATAACCCACACTACACCATGCCATTAGGGGGATCTCGACAGACCGGTTATGAAATCCATGGATAAACTCTCCCATTTCCAACTCGGTATGTCTAAAGGCGTTAACTTACCAGCCGGTCTTCAATGATCAGCTTTGATACGCTAGCAGGTATAACATTCAGTGTAACACTCCTATCCGTCGCATAGCATATAGCAGTAGGTCCGGCCGGGGCCCGACGCCATATACTACGGACAGACCGGTTGGTTACGTGTTGAAACCATACAACCAATCACCAACGTCCTACACAGAGTCATTCTAGCGGAAGCAAATTATTAAGTTGCACAAATTCAAGAACCCTGCCAAGCAGGAATCTCCAGTACAGAAGTAACAATAGGAATGAAAATACAAAAGTACCGGCCTTAAGGCCTTACAAGGTTTGCTTAACAAAACATGTCTTACATACTTCGGCTCGCAGGCCGGCCATACATGAAATAAACGGAAAGCATAAAAAGGGTTAGGCCTTCGAGGGCCAGCACCGCAACATGTGCTTTAGCCCGCTATTTTCCGCTCGGCTCCGCAGCACCTGCAAGCACAAACCACCGCCCGGTGGCAAACAAAAGCAACGGTCAGCTATGCTGACCAAATTATAACGATCCCGCCCCCAAAGTCGGGGCGGCGATGCTCTTTCCCTGCACTTTATTAGTATAGGCAATATATATTAATGTGAACAAACATCAACACAGGCGTAGGCTCGCACGGCCACACACCCCGTGCACTCAGGGCACATTCTCGGCGAACCGGCCAACGTCACGTCAATTCAAGCCATAGACGTTCCCAATCCACCACCGCCTCTTGGACGGTCATCCATATGAGCATTTTGCCTTCCTAGCCTTGGTCACGGCAATTTAAGCCATAGACCGCCAAAGACCCTCATCCATGCCAACGGTCCTACCGAACGACATAGACCGGGTACGGTTCCGCCTGACCCGTGCTCATATCGCAACGGCAATTTAAGCCATATGCGCAGGTCAAGACTCACCGAGTCCCGTTTCCGCCACAACAATCACATAACCCGGTTATGTTCACGTTGGCTCCCCGGCCACCGTGTTGGCAAAACCCGCTTTTGCCCAGTTTTCCGGGTGCACCTTGGAGTTAATCTCCAAGGCTCCCTGATGCAATCTACCACATAGAAAACCCGAAAACACCCAAACACCCGGAGTCTTCCCCGGTTCATATGCAATGCAACATCACCGATCCGGCTCTACTTGTCCGGATAGGCTTCACACACAATGTCTATGTCCGTTTTCGCATACGGACTCTACACAAGGAGGACTTTACATATCTACCCCAAGGAACGCTCCAACTCTTCGCTCACTCACGAGAGAGGGCTTCCTATGCAAAGGAAAAGAGGGCTTCACATGCCCAAGGATGAGAAATCGTTACCCTTGCATTCTTCCGCGGCGCCATCGAAAACTATATGGTTGGAAAGCACCGCAACGGCGTCGCCTCCGCGGATCTGGACTCGGATCGCGATTCGGAGCTCCGAAGCTCTTCCGGCGGCCGGATATTGGACTCCTCCTTCCTCCTTGCTCTCCCTTCTCTCTAACTTTTTAGAGAGAGATGGGCCAATGAAAAATGGGTTTCTAAACCTATTTCCCGGCCATAACCCCCCAGGAGCAGCCCCCCACCGTCGGATCCAAAGCCAAGGAAACGAACGGCCCGGATTAAATCCAAAATCATAAAATCTGGGCCGAACACAGGTTGGCACACGGCCTTGTACCTGGCCGTGTAGCTCATTCGCCGTCTCGACCCAAATTGAAAACCAGCACACGACATGTGACACGGCCTCCGACACGCCCGTGTCGCCTCCGACACGCCCGTGTCGGGACCCGTGTCACGCCCCCTGTGTGCAATAAATCAACACTTTGCAGTCAGAGGGGTACACGGCTTGGTGACACGGCATCAGACACGCCCGTGTCAAACTAGACATGCCCGTGTTCGTGCCCGTGTCACTACCAGTGCACCCAACCGCACAGCACAGGTGTGACACGGCCTGGGACACGCCCGTGTCCTAGGCTGTGTTCCACCACATGACCATCGTCGACCTGAACTGGTCGACGACACGGCCCGAGCTCGACACGCCCGACACGGCCTCCGACACGCCCGTGTCAGGGCCCGTGTCACCTGCACCAAAAACCCGTCTTGGCCAAAATCGATCCCCGTCGCTCCTACGACAATTTGGGGTGTTACAATTCTACCCCCCTTAAAGAATTTCGTCCACAAAATTAATAAAGGACAAACAGGACTTAACGTAAAACAGTACCTGAACGGAATAATTCCGGGTACTCCTCGAGCATAGTCTGCTCCTGTTCCCAAGAGACCTCCTCACGCCCGTAGTTATCCCACCGGACCTTAACCATCCGGATCTCCTTGTTACGAAGCCTCTTGACCTCAACATCTTCGATGCGAATGGGCTTGACCCTAGTCGTCAACCCTTCGTCCACCGGCACTTGGTCAACCGCGATCACCTGCGAAGGCTCTTGCACCGCCTTCCGCAACACAGAAATGTGGAACACATCATGTAATCCACTCAATTCCTCCGATAGCCTCAAACGGTATGCCGCTTCGCCGACTCGCTCCAGAACCTCAAAAGGTCCAAGGTATCTTGCGCTCAGCTTCTTCAAGCGTCTCACCCGCGAAACCCCTTTGAACGGCTTCACTTTCAGATATACCCAATCGCCTACCGCGAACTCCACGTTCCGGTGCTTGGCATTGTAATACTTCGCCTGCCAGTCCTGAGCGATCAACAAGCGCTCCCGAATGATCCGCACTAACGAGGTAGCACTCTCCACCTCCTGCTTCTTATACAACCTTGCCTCACCCGTTTCAAGCCACGATAACGGCGTGCGACACTTCCTACCATACAGGGCCTCGAAGGGCGCCATTTGTATACTCGCTTGGTAGCTGTTGTTGTACGCGAACTCCACCAAATACAGGTGGTCTTCCCAATGCTTACCAAAATCCAGAACACACATGCGTAGCATGTCCTCCATCGTTCTATTGACCCTCTCGGTCTGCCCATCCATCTGCGGATGGAAAGGTGTGCTGAACTTTAACTTTGTCCCCAGCATCTGCTGCACCAACCTCCAATCATTTGACGTGAACCGCCCATCGCGTTCACTCACAATGCTACGGGGCACACCATGCAGCCTAATAATATTGTCAACATACAACTTTGCCAATTTCTCCACTGGATCATCCTTCCTATGCGGAATGAAATGCGACACCTTGGTTAGCCGATCTACGATCACCCAGATGGCGGCGTTCCCCTTCTGCGACCTTGGCAACCCGTGCACAAAGTCCATAGATATATCGTCGAATTTCCACTCCGGTATAGGCAAGGACATCAGAAATCCTCCCGGCTTTTGGCACTCCGCCTTCACCAAGGCGCACGTTTGGCACTTAGCCACGTACAACGCCACATCTTTCTTGAGCCCTGGCCACCAAAACAGCTTCTTGAGATCACGATACATCTTCGTGCTCCCTGGGTGGATTGAGTACTTGGTATGATGAGCCTCGTACATCAACTCCGCCCGGAGGTTACCCCCACTCGGGACGCACAACCGATGATCCTTCCTTAACAAACCATCTTCCACCGAGAACTGGGAATTTGACCCATCCAGAGCGGCCTCCATAAGCTCCTTCATGAAGTCATCTAACTCCAATGCCTGCCGAACCCGGTCAGCCAGGTCATACTGCAATTTCGTCCAGTTTAACATTGCTTTGGCGCTCGTCTCCCTATCAACGCAATAGATCTCAAGCTCCTCCACCTCCCGTACTAGCCGCTCATCATGCACCGACAACCAATTGGCTTGGGCGGGAGCCCTGCGGCTCAGCGCATCCGCAACTGCATTGCCCTTCCCGGGTACATAATGTATTTTGAAGGTGTAGTCCCCTAGGAACTTCATCCACCTCCTCTTCCTCATATTAAGGTCCTTTTGATCCAACAAATATTTTAGGCTCTTGTGATCGGTGTATATATCGACCCTTACGCCGTAAAGGTAGTGCCTCCACAACTTGAGTGCAAATATCACGGCCGCCAACTCCAAGTCGTGCACCGGATAATTTCTTTCATGCACCTTCAACTGACGCGATCCATACGCTATCACGCTCCCATGCTGCAACAACACGCAGCCCAAGCCACTACCCGAAGCGTCGCTATACACCTCGAAGCCCTCGGTCCCACTCGGCGAACTAAGCACTGGCGCCATGGTCAACCGTCTCTTCAGCTCCTCAAAAGCTTGCACGCACTCTTGCGTCCACAAGAATTTCTGATCCTTCCTTGTCAACTTCGTGAGAGGTAATGCTAACCGCGAGAAGTTCTCTACGAAGCGCCTGTAATATCCGGCAAGCCCAAGAAAACTCCGGACTTCCGCGACAGAAGATAACGCAGGCCACTCCCGTATCGCAACAATCTTCGTCGGATCCACCGCTATACCTTCCCCACTCACTATATGACCAAGGAACGCTACCGAGGGTAGCCAGAACTCGCACTTGGAGAACTTTGCGTAAAGCTCATTCCTCCTCAGAGTCTCCAACACCAGATGCAAATGCTTGAAGTGATCTTCTTCGCACTGCGAGTACACCAAAATATCGTCAATAAAGACGATCACAAAGCGATCCAGGAAATCTCTGAACGTCCTGTTCATCAAGTCCATGAATACCGATGGCGCATTCGTAAGTCCAAACGGCATGACCGTGAACTCGAAATGCCCATACCTCGTACTGAACGCCGTCTTCGGGATATCACATTCCCTGATCCTCAGCTGATAGTACCCCGACTTCAAGTCCAACTTGGAGTATACCGACGATCCGACTAACTGATCAAAGAGATCATCAATCCTCGGGATCGGGTACTTATTCTTCTCCGTTAGCTTGTTCAACTCTCTGTAGTCGATACACAGCCGCATACTCCCGTCCTTCTTCTTAACGAAGAGGACCGGTGCGCTCCAAGGCGACGAGCTTGGACGCACATACCCTTGCTCCATCAGCTCCTCTAGCTGAACTTTCAACTCTGCCATCTCCTTAGGCGCCAACCTATACGGAGCACGTGACACCTGTTTGGCCCCCGGTACGAGCTCGATGGTGAAATCAATCTCCCGCTGCGGTGGGGCTCCGGGAAGACTATCCGGGAACACATCGGGGTATTTGCAAACCACGGGGATGCTATCCAACGGAGACTTTGGCTCCACAGCCCCCACTATTGCGAAGAACAGCTCTGCACCAGCACGAACTGCCTTCACCACCTGAAGAACAGACATCAGTGTCCTGCTCGACCCCTTTAACCCCTCGAATGTAGTCTCCCGCCCTACACCCAGCTTGACCTCCTTCCGGTCACAGTCAATCCAAGCTTTCTGCTCTGACAGCTAATCCATTCCAAAGATCACATCGAACTCTAATAGCGGCAGCAATGATGCTAGCAAGTCGAACTCTTGGCTCCCAATGTGAACCTTTACGGCGCACACTCTGTCCGCACGCATCGAGCACCCATTCGGTAGCAGCACATCCAAATTGTCCTTCGCCATCGAAGAAGGGACTCCGATGCGCGATATGAAACTTTCGGACAAGAAGGAATGTGAAGCTCCCGTGTCGAACTGTGCCCGTGCCGGACTATCACTAATCACAACAAAGCCTATACAAACAATATTAGGCTAACAAGCAATAGATAACGGTATTAAAGCTAACTTGCTATAAATTAACTCATACCTGTCACCACATCCGCTTGCTTGATGGCCTCCTGCTGGCCCAAGTTATAGACTCTAGGCTGAGTCGGAGCATAGTGGGACGCGGTCGACTCCACCGCTTTGCCCTTCTCCTCGTAGGTAGCTCCTTGTTTCCTTTCGGACTTTGAGCGTCCACTCCAGCAATCACGGGCAAAGTGCCCCGTCTTTCCACACGTGAAACAAGCGCCCGGGGTTCGATTGGTAGTTGCCCCCGAGGCACCTGAAGCAGCTGGACCCGACGTCTTAGCTTTCTTATAGAATCTGCGGTAGCCCGACTTCGACGTAGTCGGTGCCTTGAACTCCGCTTTCTTACTACCGGATTCCTTCTTTGCTTGGACATTCTTCATGTCCTTCTCCAAGGACCGGGCCTAACTGACCAGGGTCATGAAACCCTACGCCTTGGGCCCCGACAGTAGCAACCTTAACTCATCTCTTAGCCCTTCATAGAAGCGGCTCGTCTTGCGCTCCTCGTCTGCAAAGGTAGCGCCGGCATATCTCCCCAACCGAGTAAACTCGTGGAGGTAATCATCAACGGTGCAATCCCCTTGCACCAACTTCTGAAACTTGCTTTCTAGCGCAATCCTCTGCGCCGAGGGGAGGTATCGAGCCATGAACAGTCTCGCAAACTCCTCCATCGAAACTTCGGCCAACGGCCTTCCCCGCAACTGATGCAGCTCTAGGCCTTCCCACCATAACCTTGCGTCCCCATCCAAAAGGAACGTCGCTATAGTGGTCTTCTGCCACTCTTCCATTTCCGTCGCAGTCATCACCCTATTGACCCTTGAGAGCCAATCCTCTGCTTGGGTCGGGGTTTCTGCCCCCGTGAATACCGGTGGATGAAAGCCCATCACGTGCTTCAGTTGTCTTTTAGTTGCTCTCCGAGGCAACTCCGGCTCCAAAACTACTTGCTCAACCCTCCTTTATTCTGCCGCCCGAAGCGGTACTTGCTCCACAGCAGGAGCAGGCTGCTGCACCTGCCTTGCAGGCTGCGCATTGATCATTGCCATGACCGCTTCTGCCACCAACCTAATGGTCTCGGCAGACGGAGGTGTTGCAGGCGCATTGCTTGGCGCACTGCTCGCCTCAGAACCTGGCCATTCAGACGGCCCAGCACCACTTCTGGTCACCTATAATCGTGCAAAACACGATAAGCGACCCAAAAATTACTGCAAACAGCAATTATAGGAACACACAGGTTCCTCAAACATGTATATTTTCATTCCTAAGTGGACATTCATGGGTTCTTTTCATGTTATAACGATGACGCACACATGTGCTCACCACCCCTTAAAGTGAATTCGTCCACGAATTCATTTAAGCTTGACCGAAACCAGAAGTCTGATACCAATTTGTAACACCCCTATCCGTCACATAGTATATAGCAGTAGGTCTGGCCGGGGCCCGACGCAATATACTACGGACAGACCGGTTGGTTACGCGTTGAAACCATACAACCAATCACCAACGTCCTACACAGAGTCATTCTAGCGGAAGCAAATTATTAAGTTGCACAAATTCAAGAACCCTGCCAAGCAGGAATGTCCACTACAGAAGTAACAATAGGAATGAAAATACAAAAGTACCGGCCTTAAGTCCTTACAAGGTTTGCTTAACAAAACATGTCTTACATACTTCGGCTCGCAGGCCGGCCATACATGAAATAAACGGAAAGCATAAAAAGGGTTAGGCCTTCGAAGGGCCAGCACCGCAACATGGGCTTTAGCCCGCTATTTTCCGCTCAGCTCCGCAGCACCTGCAAGCACAAACCATCGCCCGGTGGCAAACAAAAGCAACGGTCAGCAATGCTGACCAAATTATAACGATCCCGCCCCCAAAGTCGGGGCGGCGATGCTCTTTCCCTGCACTTTATTAGTATAGGCAATATATATTAATGTGAACACACATCAACACAGGCGTAGGCTCGCACGGCCACACACCCCGTGCACTCAGGGCACATTCTCGGCGAACCGGCCAACGTCACGTCAATTCAAGCCATAGACGTTCCCAATCCACCACCGCCTCTTGGACGGTCATCCATATGAGCATTTTGCCTTCCTAGCCTTGGTCACGGCAATTTAATCCATAGACCGCCGAAGACTCTCATCCATGCCAACGGTCCTACCGAACGACATAGACCGGGTACGGTTCCGCCTGACCCGTGCTCATATCGCAATGACAATTTAAGCCATATGCGCAGGTCAAGACTCATCGAGTCCCGTTTCCGCCACAACAATCACATAACCCGGTTATGTTCACGTTGGCTCCCCGGCCACCGTGTTGGCAAAACCCGCTTTTGCCCAGTTTTCCGGGTGCACCTTGGAGTTAATCTCCAAGGCTCCCTGATGCAATCTACCACGTAGAAAACCGAAAACACCCAAACACCCGGAGTCTTCCCCGGTTCATATGCAATGCAACATCACCGATCCGGCTCTACTTGTCCGGATAGGCTTCACACACAATGCCTATGTCCGTTTTCGCATACGGACTCTACACAAGGGGGACTTTACATATCTACCCCAAGGAACGCTCCAACTCTTCGCTCACTCGCGAGAGAGGGCTTCCTATGCAAAGGAAAAGAGGGCTTCACATGACCAAGGATGTGAAATCGTTACCCTTGCATTCTTCCGCGGCGCCATCGAAAACTATACGGTTGTAAAGCACCGCAACGGCGTCGCCTCCGCGGATCTGGACTCGGATCGCGATTCGGAGCTCCGAAGCTCTTTCGGCGGACGGATCTTGGACTCCTCCTTCCTCCTTGCTCTCCCTTCTCTCTAACTTTTTAGAGAGAGATGGGCCAATGAAAAATGGGTTTCTAAACCCTATTTCCCGGCCATAACCCCCCAGGAGCAGCCCCCACCGTCGGATCCAAAGCCAAGGAAACGAACGGCCCGGATTAAATCCAAAATCATAAAATCTGGGCCGAACACGGCTTGGCACTCGGCTGTGTGCCTGGCCATGTAGCTCATTCGCCGTCTCGACCCAAATTGAAAACTAGCACATGGCATGTGACACGGCCTCCGACACGCCCGTGTCGCCTGCGACACGCCCATGTCGGGACCCGTGTCACGCCCCCCGTGTGCAATAAATCAACACTTTGCAGTCAGAGGGGTACACGGCTTGGTGACACGGCATCGGACACGCCCGTGTCAAACTAGACACGCCCGTGTTCGTGCCCGTGTCACTACCCGTGCACCCAACCGCACAGCACAGGTGTGACACGGCCTGGGACACGCCCGTGTCCTAGGCCGTGTTCCACCACATGACCATCGTCGACCTGAACTGGTCGACGACACGGCCCGAGCTCGACACGCCCGACACGGCCTCCGACACCCCCGTGTCGGGGCCCGTGTCACCTGCACCAAAAACCCGTCTTGGCCAAAATCGATCCCCGTCGCTCCTACGACAATTTGGGGTGTTACATTCAGATACCATCTAGCGATGTCGTTCTTTATGCCTGACCACCAAACAATTTGCTTCAAATCATTGTACATCTTCGTGGAACTGGGATGAAAAGCAATACTTGAACCATGTGCTTCACTACATTTTCTTACCTGAATGTCCCCAACAGCGAGAATATAATATATTCCACGGTAACTTAGGGTACCAACATCATCAATTGAAAAGTCAGGTAATTACCCTTTCTCAGTCCTACTACGGAGGTGCTGCAAATCAAGATCATCTTTTTGATGTAGCCTAGTGAGAGCAATCCACGAAGGCTCTTCCACTTCTAAGCTACTGGGCGAAGCAATTTTCCCTATGGTTAAGTCTATGAGCAAAAACTCCTCCATCAGGTATTGCATCGAGAGGTTAAAGATATGAGCGGGCTTTCGGCTCAAGGTATCCACTATTACATTAGCCTTGCTGGGATGATAAAGGATATCGACTTCGTAGTCTGCAACATATTCTAACCATCTATGTTGGCATAAATTCAACTTCTTCTGAGTGAAGACATATTTCAAACTTTTGTGGCCCGTGTAGATTTTGTATGACACCCCATATAGAAGATGCCTCCACAACTTCAAGCCATAAATGACAGCAGCAAATTGTAAGTCATGCGTAGGATAATTCTTTTCATAGACCTTCAGTTGTCCTGATCCATACGCAATCAGTTTGCCATCCAACATCAACATGCAACCGAGTCCAACTCGCGAGGAGTCCACATAAACAACATACTATACTCCTTCAATCGCTAATGCCAAAACTAGAGCAAAACACAGTCTTCTCTTGAGCTCTTGAAAGGCTTCCTCACAGGCATCACTCCAAACAAAAGATGCGCTCTTTTGCGTAAGCTTGGTCAATGGCGCAGACAGCACTGAGAATCCCTCCATAAATCTTCTTTAGTATCCAGCCAACCCTAAGAAGCTCCTTATTTCCTTAGGCGATGTAGGTCTCTTCCAATCCAAGACTGCGGCTATCTTCTTGGGATCCACTGAGATACCATCCTTGCTTTCAATGTGTCATAGGAATTACACTTTAGACAACTAGAACTCGCACTTGCTAAGCTTCACATATAGCTTGTGCTCCCTCAGAGTAGCCAAGTTTAAGCGCAAGTGCAAGGCGTGCTCTTTTGCATTTCTGGAATATACCAAGACATCGTCAATGAATATAACCACGAACTTATCCAAAAAGTTTTTGAACACCCTGTTCATCATGTCCATAAAAGATGATGGTGTGTTTGTTAATCCAAATGACATTACCAGAAATTCAAAGTGAATATATCGGGAATGAAAAGCAGTTCGCGGAACGTCTGACTCACTAATTCTTAACTGATGGTAGCCCGAACGGAGGTCAATCATCGTGAACAAAGAACTACCCCGCAGCTGGTCAAACAAGTCATCAATCCTAGGCAATGAATATCTATTCTTGATGGTCACCTTTTTTAGCTCTCTATAATCTATGCATAGCCTCATCGTTCCATCCTTTTTCTTCACGAAGAGGACTGGTGCACCCCAGGGGGGAGAACTTGGTCTGATAAAACCACACTATAGCAATTCATCTAACTGAGTATGCAGCTCCTCTAACTCACGCAGAACCATGTGGTATGGTGTTTTCACGATAGGGCAAGTGTCTGGCTAAAGATCTATCACAAACTCCACCTCTCTCTCAGGCGGAAGTCCAGGAAGACTAACAAGAAAGACATCCAGAAACTCACAAACCACAGAAACTTCCTCAACCCGAGGCACAACAGGTGCAGCTTCCAGAACAGAAACAGAAATAAGGAAAGAATCACATCCAGACTCTAGAAATTTACGAGCGCATACTGCAGAAACGATTAGAGATTCCTGACACGGTAAACCATACACGCACATGGGCTAGCCTTTGTTGCCTTTGAAATCTAAGTGCTTGTGCTTGCACTTAATGACGGCATCATAGCTAGACAACCAGTCCATGCCCAAAATCACATCGAAGTCTTTCAAGTCTAACACTTTCAGATCCACAAAGGCTATAAAACCAGCTAGGAAGATAGGGCATTTTTAAATACCCTAACTTGACATCACCAGCTCTCCTGAAGAGTATTTGACGTTTAGGGAAGTGTCTAACTGGTCGAGAACCCAGCGATGATAGTCTACAAAACTCCATGCTATAAAGGAGTGAGTAGCACTCAAATCGAACAGAACGTGCACCCACTTATTCTTCATCTTAAATTCACCTAAACACTTTGCACGCACAACTATAATGTAGAAACTATAAGTCTACCATAAGAGATTACTAGCTGAGTCAGAGACTAACCTGAGATCACTTGTGCTGATGATTGGGGTTCCTCCTTGGTCAGTACATTCATCTTTCACATTCCCTTGTCCATATGAGATAGGGGCGGTGGTAGAGTCTATAACGGAAATGCATGCAGCGAAGGCTGGCTAAGAGAAATTAGACCTCAAATGTCCTTTCTGGTCATAGAGGAAACAAGCTCCATCCTTCTTACGACAACGGGCCGCATCATGCCCACTCTTCTGGAAATAAGTACAGACAGGGCCTCCCTTTGGTGCATCCTGTATCGCGTGTACCTAAGACTGCTTCTGCTCATCCGATCTATTAAATCACTTCTCAAAAGGGTGGCCTGACATGCCACAGAAGCTCTATGCTACCTTTCGATACTTCATTGCTGTAGTGCCAGATGGCCTTTTACTTCAATCGCCATTAGATTTCCTTTTGTCCTTCTTTGCATGCAATCCCCGATTCTACGCATTTTCTATCGCCTCAACCTTCAAGGCGGCTTCTACTACTTTTGCAAAGGTCTCAAATTTGTATGCGTTAGCCAACTGCTGGATGTCATAACTCAGACCACCCAAGAAGTGTTTTACTCTGCCTTCTTCGGACGCTACCATATTTGGGGTAAAATGACCGAGCTTGATAAACTCGATCTCGTACTCACTAACAGTGAGTTTCTTCTGCTTCAGGTGTATGAAGTTTTTCATCAGACGGTCTTGCTCGACCGATGGCAGAAACTTCTACTATAACATACTCTTGAACGAATCCCAAGAGCACCCATCAGTAAAAATCTCTTTTTATCTAATCCACCAACTCTTCGCATGTCCTTTGAGCTAGTACGCCGCAATCATCACCTTCTGATCGGAGCAAATGCCAGAATAAGAAAACTTTTCTTCAATGGATATGATCTAGTCATCCAACGCCATGAAGTCTGCCCTACCATCATACGTAGGAGGTCATAGACGCCAGAAGTGATAAATAAAATTCATCTCCGACAGCAGTGCAATTGGGGATAGTAGAGCAGTGGGAGGAGTAGGAACAGTTTTACCCATGCCAGGGTCCTGTGCTCTAGTCTGCTGCCCGGTGATGACAACCAACAATGATTGAATTTGTGATTGCATGTCCACCATCTGCCTTGTCAGGGCCTCATTACTCTATCGTGGCCCATCAATTACTGCTTTACTCTGGGCACCATAAGTCTCACCCTCCAATTAGGGAGTCGACCTCGTCGCAACACGTTTAGCCGACATTTCTACAGAATAAACGGATATCTAATAAAAACCTTGCCTAAGACATCACAAACTGGGAAGATATTCCCTTAGCAATATAGTTTCGGAGTTATATTCTACAGATAAAAACAAATGACTTATCAAGGACCTAGCTTAAGATACCTAAGCTAGTAAACTCGAATATCCTAACCCAAATAAGATTAGAAACAAACAAACTCAAATCAGATCGGGAATGAACAGATGCTTGCTCTTGTTGTTACCTTGCTCTGGGAAATTATGAAATGATGTTATGCTTCTAACTTGTTCATATAATATGAATTCATGAATTTTTAAATTTCATTTCAAATCATGGGTGTAGATATGTCATCATGCAGATCTTTAACTTGACATGTGTACTTATGCGATGATATGTTATATATGCAGTACTATGCATTGTAAAAAGTCCTTAGTGCATGTTATGAGCGGTGTACATATACAATGTTATGCATCCCATACTATATAATATTGTATATAACAAAAAAAGTAAAACGTGCTAATGGGCAGCCATGTGATGATGGTTATGCATCCAATACTACATAACCATCAAATGTTTCCACCTATGGTGGATCCATAAACAAACACATATTATGCATCCCATACTACATAAAAAGATCCGTATACTTCTTATCATGCTATGAGTGTAGTGTTCAACTTCCATCAAGATCTACGGATGACATATCGGTGTGTGTATGCAATGAAATGATACGATTAGAGTTTTGCTTAAGGGAAGGTTGTTCGACTGGCATGCAAAACCAACCAACCCTCTTGCAAAACCTACCTCTGATACCAACTGTCACAACCCGCATTATCTCTATATTAAATAATACGTTTGAGTACGAGAAAATATGCGCTGTGATGGCATGCCGTGCAGGGGATCACTGTAGACGCTCAGGCGAATCGTCCTCATATTTACTTTATGTAAAAGACTTATGAAATTAAGTTTAAAAATACATAAAAGTTCTTTGAGTTTACTGACCGTGTCCCTTGGTCGGTTGGATCACTAGTCCATAGGTGAGAAAATATATAAGTTTACACAGCGAAAAATACCTAGTTTGATTCATTTGTTATCCTATATGAGAATGAAAGCCTAGCATAATGTAATGATGATGTGACTTCTACATTTAATATAAATATAAAAGACTTTTATAGAGCTTAAAAGTATTAAGTTTTGCAGTTAAAAAGTTATGTCATGTCAATATTCCAAGAATGCAGTTTTGTATACTTAAAAGTAACTATATGCATCCTAACATAAATCCTTCCCAGAGAGCAAGTATAGAACTAGCAATAGTAACCGCAGTAAAAGCATCAAGTAGTCTAACAAAGAAAAGTCTAAAACTATGGGTGCCAAAACCCGACACGAACCCATAGTAAAATCTGACAAGTCTAAACAAAAACAACTACCTCAATGCTCTTATGTGGAAACAAACAGACGCAACAACTCATAGCACCAAAAGCATAACTCTGTCAGCTAAACCTGCTACTGCTCGATGGTTATTTTAGAAATTCAAAACAAGTTTCTCGGAAATTTAAACATGTCAAACCCACAAAATATGGCTAAATTTTTTAAAGAAAAGAGCAAGAGGGAGAGCAATAACATCATTTGCCTCGGTTTCTACTCCAATCTATTCTTCCAATTTACTCTACGTCATGGATCTAGCCAAAAGAAGGCACGGGGAAGCAGAATCTATAAGGATTTGGCCAAAAGAAAGGTTAGGGTCGAAAACCCTAACAAAAAACTTTCACGAAACGAGAAATACTTACCACGATTGCGATTTCGAGCACCTTAGCTCCGATGGCGGCGATCCGAAGCTTCACGAACTTAGAACCATCGCCGTCACTCTCGCTCTCTGGTTCGGTCAAGACTTAAGGAAGAAGATAAAGTTGTTCTATTTATTCTTAAGTATATATATATATATATATATATATATATATATTA
Organism: Platanthera zijinensis; assembly: GCA_039513925.1. Taxonomy (NCBI): domain Eukaryota; kingdom Viridiplantae; phylum Streptophyta; class Magnoliopsida; order Asparagales; family Orchidaceae; genus Platanthera; species Platanthera zijinensis. The sequence continues at coordinate 68,821,642 of CM077092.1, read as the reverse complement.
TTTATTTATTTTTTATATATATATAAATTCTTTTGTCTAAACAGGGAGGAGGCAAACAATTTAAGTGCGGGCACACGGAAAACAAAAATAGAGGCTAAAGATGTCTCTGAATTGAAAAGTGATCAACACAAAAGTTGTATATCTTATCGAGACGAACAAATTCCATGTTAACTATTTTGCCATATGACGTTCTTTTGATCCTCAAAATGGCGCCCGAAAGCAGGCTGAAACGGATTTCTCGGGATAAACTACGAATTTCTCGAGTGCAGCAATGGATTTCTGGAGAAGGGGTTGGGATTTCTCGAGAACAAATTTATAGTTCTCGAGAACTACTTCAGGTCTTCCCGAGAAGGGGGTTTTGAGTTCTCAAGTACAGGCTTCAGGGCTTATCGAGAAGAGCTGTAGACTACTCGAGAAGAAGGAAAAACTACCCGAGAACTAATTGCTTGAACAGTGTTTTTTGTCCTCGTGAATAGTGGATTTTGCAAATATTCCCTTGATCAAACTTTAGGAATGAATAGTTCTTTTCATTTTTGAATAGTGTTTTAATATTATAATAATCATATTTTTTATATTTTTGAACAAGGAACTACGAGTTCAAAACAGAGGCCCAAACACGCGCCGAATTAAATGAAATTCACACTGTAGGCGAACATTGACGCTACGAATCCAGCGGCGAAGACGGAACTAAAATCTGACATGTCATTCTCGAGATATAAATTTTTAAAGTCTACGGCGATCATAAATTCTACAAAACTTTGGAAAATCATCGAGGCTCGAATATCGCTCGGATCGCGACGAAACTTGACGAGCATGTAAAAAATTAATTAATTAAATTTCCTAACATTATGTTTTCTATTTTTGACAAGGATTCACGAATTTGGCCGACTCAACCGAACAGACCCGAAAACGTACTAACGGCGACGCGCCGTCAACTCCGCATTAACGTAACGCCCCTTAAGTCACTATGACATCACCATGAGGACTATATAATTGTTAAAAAATCAGGGGCGTTACAATAAGAGCCTTAAGTATTTCATATATCAAAAGGATCTGAACATTCCACAACGGAGGTGGATGCAGTTCCTTGGGGACTACACTTTCCAGATACATTACACTCTCGAGAAGGGAATGTGGTCGCAGATGCCTTGAGTCATTGTACTCCAGCACGGGCAGGTTGGCTATAAATGCTTTATAAGCATCTGATCCGGAGTTGGAGGCCTTAGATATTTCTTGGGTTGATAAGAATGCCACTACAAATACGTGCTTGAAATGGACTGAGGTACAATATAACATCACGGATAGAGTTCGACGAGCAATTTAACTCGATAAGAGTACAAAGCGCTATGCAGCTAATGGGTCAAATTCCCAATTCTCCTTGGATGACGGTCTTTTGAGAAAGAATGGACGTTTGTGTGTCCCAAATATGGGTAAACTTTGGGAGGAGTTGATGTATGAGGCATACTTTACTAAATACTCAATCCAGCTAGGGAGCAAAAAAATGTACAGGGACATGAAAAAGATGTTCTGTTGAGCGGGTTTAAAGAAAGACATAGCTTTTTACGTGGCAAAGTGCAAAACTTGTGCCTTGTTAAAAGCTGAATGTCAGAAATCGGGTGGTTTTCTGAAGTCATTGCCAATTTCGGTATGGAAGTTCGATGTTATATCGATGGATTTCATGCATAGATTACCGAGATCTCAGAGTTGAAATGATGTCGTGTGGTTGACCGGTTAATAAAGGTACTGCACTTCATTCCGAATAAAAAGGATGATCCAGTTGAAAAATTTGCTAAGTTGTATGTTGACAACATAGTACGTTTGCACAGTGTGCCCTGTAGCATCGTTAGTGATCGAGACAGACACTTTACTTCGAATGATTGGAGGCTTATCCACCAGTTGTTGGGTACTAAACTGAAGTTCAGTATAGCCTTTCATCCGCAGAAGGATGGTAAGACTGAAAGGACTAACAGGATAATGGAGTATATGCTCCGTCTATGCGCCTTGGATTTCAGGAAGAGGTGGGAGGACCATCTCTATATGATCGAGTTTGCTTATAATAATAGCTATCAAGATAGTCTTCAAATTGTTCCGTTCAAAGCTTTATACGGTAGAAAGTGTCGTACTCTTTTAGCTTGGGCGGAAACAGGCGAGTCGAAGCTATATTAGCGGCAAGAGGTCGAAGATGCAAATTCAACTATACACGGTATTCAGGAGCGGCTGTTAGTGTCTTAGGATATGCAAGCAAAATATTACAATGCCAAGAATCGAAACGTAGAGTTTGCGGTTGGTGATTGAGTCTACCTTAAGATTAAATCGTTCAAAGGCATATTGAGGATCCGACGCTTCAAAAAGCTGAGTATGAGATACCTTGGGCCATTTGAATCATTGTGCAGATTGTGGAAGATGCCTATCGGCTGAAGCTTTCAGCTGAACTTAGTGTTTTGCATGATGTTTTTAACATATCGGTGTTGTGGAAAGCCTTGCAAGAGCCGACACAAGTAGTTGTTGTGCAGCAAATTCCAGTCGATAGTGGGTTGATGACAAAGGTCAAGACCATTTGTATCGAGGACTCAAAAGTGAAGCAACTACGGAAAAAAGAGATTTAAATGGTCAACGTCTGATCGGACAACTGTTGCCACGAGGAGCTGTCATGGGAGCGTTAGCAGACCATGCACGAAGAGTTTCCTGAACTATTCCTTTGAGGTACACTTGACATGTTTTGTACTTTTTTTGTTACTTTGGATTTTGGGATGAAATCTCTTAAAGGAGGGGAGAATTGTAATGCCCCAAAATTCCCGATATATCAGAGAATTGGTCTCTAAAGGTTATCGCGCGGTGATAGTCCTATTACCGGCGATAGCTTGCTGAATTAAAATACCAAGGTCTCTGGTTGATACCGTTCGGCAGTAGAAAGGTACCGTGTAGCGGTAATACTAGACGCTCTTAATGAACTCGACGAATCGTTCAGTAGCTTATCGCGCAGCAGTGGGAAGATATCACACAACGGTAGGAAGAAATCGCGCGGTGATAGAAAGAGAGGCATCGTTTAGGCTGAGCGGCCACCACCTATGTTACTGTGTGGCGATAACAAGTTAGCGCGCAGCGGTAGCTTCCAGATATAAGCTGGACAAGAGATTGAAATCTCATTTTCTCTCTCACTCTCTCACTCTGTCTCTCTCTCTTAGTTCTTGAAGTTCTTGAGGGCAAGAGTCTGGGGCTGAGATTTGCACGCTTGGTGAAGGAGATCCTGTGGTCGGATTTACGAGCTGAAGAAAGATCCGTGAAGAGGAAATTGAGGTAATAAGTTCCATCCAGATCAAAAGCAAGTGCATGGCTCCAAAATGATTATAAGGGTAATGATATTCCTTCTTGGACAAGTGAACTCCTTATTTTTCTATACGCATGGAATCCAACACCAAAAGGTGGAAAAAGGAGGGAATTCTAATGGGTTGATACGTGATATCCCCGGGTAATTTTGCATATATAATCCGAAAATCGTAGTATAGAATAGGCATGCTGTGTGAAGCCCATCCTGAGAGGTTGGTTCTGATTAGTGATATTTTAATTTACGTGCCGGAGAAGACTCAGAGTATAAACGTGTAGTTCACGGAGACTGAGGGTTGTACATGTAAAAGGAGTATTAGGAAGTACTCGAGATGTGCTCTAGGAAAATACCCATAAAATACCGTGGTTTTGGATAACTATTGGATATTACTGGGAGACAATGTATATCGCTAGAGATATCTCTTAATGAGCTCAGTTTGTGAGGTCTATCTCTGGGAGACTCATGGTCCTCATTATATGTTTGGATATTGAGAGCTTAAATTGTTCTACTATATTGGATAGTGAGAGCTTAAATTGTCCAACTATATTGGATACCAAGAACTTAAATTGTTTTGCTGTATGTGCATAGGAGCTTAAATTATTCCATGTTTTGGAAGCGAGAGCTTAAATTATTCTACTTCGGGAAAGTGGGACGCTGACTCGCGTCTATCCATTGAGCAATGAAGGCTTTGCTTTCGGCGATGGTATGGTGATTTGAGCAACGTGATAAGTTGACCTGGACTCGCATTATGATCGACTTGGAGTGAGTAAAATGTCTGGTCTCAAAGTAATATACCGCCTTTTGACTTTGTCGATGCATAAGAGGAATTAAATGCTCATGCTTACCGTCCGTCTCAGACTTTTGGATGGTGGTGGGGCTGGGTATTTCAAATACACCAATAAGGTACCTTGAGTGCATGGAACATTTGGCTGGTGATGCAAACATTTATGATACCTTGAATGGTGCTTAAGTTGTACCTTCGTGATATATTGAATGGTACTTGAGTTGAACCTTTTTGTAATATATATATATATATATATATATATATATATATATATATATATATTGAATGTTATGCCTAGAGAGGAATACCACTACCACGAGAATGGGATAGGGTCGTTTTAAATTGGTTAGTTAAAGCTGAACGTTACCTTGTTTGCCACCTTGCTGGTTGAATGTCCCTGTGCAGTTGTTGGAGAGCCGAGCGGGAAATAGCGGGTTGCATCCCTTTGATGCTATGCTGGCCCTCGAAGGCCAAGCGAAGATGTTTTATTGTTTTCATGTATGGCCTGCCTGCGAGCCGATGTTTGTAAACCACCTTTTTGAAGAATAATTGTAAGGCCTTAAGGCCGCATTATTTGGTGTATTTTGTATAAAAATTCCTATGTGGTTTGATATAGTGGACATTCTTGTTACTTGAGTTAAATTAACCCATGAAGCTTCCGCTAGAATTCTCTGAGTTAGGATTCATTTGGTCTTTTTGATATTAACCTGTAACTCTGATGACTGTCTATGGGATATGGCATGGGGCCACGACCAGACATTTTATTATATTTTACAGACAGACAGAGGTGTTACAATGGTACCAGTACGTACGTTCTACAGGCATGACAGAATCACCACTTTTTAGCGCAAGCAATTCTTAAGCATTTCAATAATCACTAGCACCTTTCTGGTCTGTGACGGCTTGCAGTACTTTACAAGAAGTAATTCATGCAGGCAGCCATCTTATATGAAGCATGATTGTACTGATTTGCTCGTGAAGAGGAGCATAGAGATCAAAGGAGCCCATTATTTGGGGTTATCCTAAGAGGAATTCATCTTATCCAAATTAACCTGAACTAATCTTAAACCTAAAAACCGCTTACCTGAGCGGGACCCATAATAAAGTGCAGAAATGAAAGCATTAGTATATTGTAGTAAGGAAGGGGAGATAACAGAAATGCTATTGAAAGTAAAGTATAAGAATTGAAATACTGGATAAAACTGCAATAAATATAATATTGAGGTGAAATGAACTACAGTAATTAAAATGCTAAACTGAAGTGAACTATAGTAATATACTAAACTGGAATAAAAGAAGTACCTAAAGGAAGTGCAGAAATTGAAATACTGAACAAAAGGACATAATAAGAGAAGTTCAGTTCTTCAGTTCAATCTCTAGTTATAGAGGTAAATTCAGCTCTTCACTTAGTTCATAGGAGAACTCTCCATTCATAGGAGACAAGTTTTTCACTTCATTCATAGGAGGCTTCTTCATTCATAAGAGACAAGTTCTTCATTATGTTTATAGGAAGCTTCTCTATTCATATGAGGCAAGTTCTTCACTTCATTCAGAGGAGGCTTCTCCGTTAATATGAGACAAGTATTGATGATTCTGTGGCGAGTTATTCATACTTTGCCGTGTTAGGGTCCGCCAATTATTTGAGTCTGATAGTTATTTTTGTTGCACCTCTCAAGAAGACTTATTGAACTTGCTATGATAGATTATGACTTTATTATATATATCCAAGCCTCACATTTTCATTACCCGATTTGATCTTTGAGATTTGAAATATTCGCAAGAGGTTTAACACAAGATCCTTTAACCTTAATTGCCCCCATTAGGGTGAATCATGTTTCTATGTTAAGCATGATATTAATTCTTCTGATTTAAATTATTTTATTCATTAATTACCAAAACGAGTCGAAAATTGAAAAACTAGAACCAGAGGTTGGAATTTGCCTACATATACCCCATAAATTCCTCAACTCGCTTTGAGCTTCAATTGACCTTCGAAAATTTATTTTGTCTCAATTAAACTCTTATTTTAATATTTAAAAATGAACACATTTTAAAATCGCCAAACCAGGATAGTGGGTTTAAAGTGTAAAACACAAGCTGCTCAAAATTATTTTACAATTTTTTGAGATCTTACATAACCTCTAATATTTTTAAAGTACGCTCGGGTCATTTGAAATCATTAAAATACCTGGAATGCCTCAAAAATTCAACAAATATTTCCAATGCATGTATTTAGCCATTAAGGACCTCTCATAAAACTATAAGACATTTTGATCGGAAAATTTCGCCTTTATTAACATAAAGCATCATCGTGTATAAATTAGAATCCCATAAATAGCAGGAATTCTTGAAAAATTCTCAAACTTCATAAGAGCATGCCTTTAGTAATTATAAATCAACTATGAGATTTTAAAAGACTTTAATCGAAGAAATTTGCTTTTATTAATTTTTAAAGGTGATCCATCACACCTTTAATTGCTTGAAAAATATCAAAGCATACCTAAATTTTTCAAAACATTACTGAGTATGTATAAGGGCTTTGTTTATCATTCAAAAATTTTCAAGCTTTTATAATCTTTTTAAGGCCCTCAGATCTAAGGAATAAACTTTGTTTTAATTATTAAAAATATAAAATATCTTTAGAAAAATCCAAAAAATTTGTGGAGATAAACCTCAATAAAATAGAAGACTTTCATATTTAAGATTTCCCCATTAGTGGATTAAACCAACTCCAGAAAATTAGAAACTTTTTTGTCAGTAGAGGAATACATAACAAACATGTTTAAGCGATCCAACAGCTGAGTTAGAGCCGGATGACACGAACGATGGCTTCCTTGCAACAGATCCATTATTTGTCCAATGATTATTTGGTTTGTTTAGTATAATTAGGGTCATCTGATTCCCATCACTAGATCAGACAACGCCTATAACTTTCACTGCCTTGGAAGTATTATGGGGGATTTTCGCCACCGTTCGGACACCGGTTGGCCACAGCTCCATCCCTGACCGACTCATCCGGGACTAAAGAAACTTTTGGTAGTGGTTCAATGGCTTGGCGGCGCCGGCTGCTGTCAGAGTTCTCTATTACAATCAACAAAAATGTGGACACCGCCAAAGATTCTTTCTCTGGTAGCCCACTGTCTTGGGCCATTTCAGAGAGGTCCTCTAAGCCCTCTTTGGCGACTGGCCGCTATCCAGCTAGCCCAACAATGCTGAGGAGTATTACCCATGCCCGACCACATCCTTGCTTAAACAAGCTTGGTTATGGCCGCAATTGTGCTTCGAACACCGGAGGCTGCATGTAACGACCATGAGGATATGGACGATGAACGGGAGGTGGTCCCACCTATTCTGGGGACTTTTGGAGGCTCACCAATAGATTTTCTATGAGAGTGTGGCTGTAACATCCCATTTCCGACTAGACCCCTGGGAGTGGTTTTGTCTTAACAGAACCCTGGGAAGCTCAGGAATTGAAGTTTATCGACCAAGATTTTGAGTCAACGGGTGGTCACGCCCGTGACCGACCCGTCACGCCCGTGACCAACCCGTCACCCTCGTGACCTAGGGCATGAGCACTTCGACAATCGTCGTCGAGCTCAGAAATGTCAACATGGGACTGACACGCCCGTGACCAATCTATCACGCTCGTGACCTTGGAATGGCGTTGAGTGAGCTAAGCTCACTCAACGCCGTGGTCTGGATGGCATTGAGTGAGCCTAGCTCACTCAAAGCCATAAGTTGAATGGCGTTGAGTGCACTGACTGCACTCAACACCATCTTGTGTCATCAGGTTCGCGTTGAGTGAGCTGAGCTCACTCAACGCCGTAGACTGGATGGCGTTGAGTGAGCTTAGCTCACTCAACGCCGTAATTTGTCAGACAGGATGGCATTGAGTGCGTTGAGTGCACTCAACACAATAAGTTGAACGGCGTTGAGTGCACTGTATGCACTCAACGCCATTTGGTGCTGACTGGAGGGCGTTGAGAGAGCAGAGCTCACTCAACGCCATAATTGGACGGCGTTGAGTGAGCTAAGCTCACTTAATGCCATAATCTGGACGGCATTGAGTGAGCTAAGCTCACTCAACGCCATAATCTGGACGACGTTGAGTGAGCTAAGCTCACTCAACGTCATCGTTTAAAAGGGGCTTATTATTGATGGCGTTGAGTGAGCAGAGCTCACTCAATGCCATGAGCCGGATGGTGTTGAGTGAGCTGAGCTCACTCAACGCCATAGTCTGGGAGGCCATTCTGATGGCGTTGATTGAGCAGAGCTCACTCAATGCCGTATCTGGGATGGCGTTGAGTGAGCTTAGCTCACTCAATGCCGTAGCATGGATGGCGTTGAGTGAGCAGAGCTCACTCAACGCCATTTTACTTAGTTTTTTCTGGCAGATCTATTTTGGCCTGGTACTGGTTCAGCTGAACCGGGCCGGTCTAGGAAGTGGGCCAGAATGCATTATTGGGCCGTTTTCTCTTATTAAGACTTAGTTTAGTCTTATTTTATGATGTTTGACCGGCTGTGCCACGTGGCAGCCTTTTCCTCCTCCTCCAGCCATGGCCGAGCGACGGGTTGCCTAGCCATTTATGGCTTTTAAGGCTCGGCTCTAACATCTCCCCCTTGAAACGGCTGGATTCAACTCCTCTCAAGGAGAGGAGGAGTCTCCAGCTTTCTCTTAGCTGTTTTGGAGCTGTTTCAGCTCCCCTCCACCATGGCCGAAGCTTGCATGTAAGAGGCATTAATGGCTGGACCGTTTCTACCCCCTCCTGCAGCCTTGTTCTCCTATAATAGACTCCCTAGACTTAGATAGGAAGGTTTCACCCTTGCCTTATAAAGCTAGAGCTCATTACCTTGCTGTTGAAGAATTCCGGCGACGCCACCACCGCGCACATAGCATCCCGACGATCGGCTCGACACCAAACCGCGAATAAGGTCCTCCTCTACCTCTTCTTCTATGGATAGATCTTAGAAATCATTAGGAGAGATATCGGGCTCAAAAGAGCTGGATCGGGTGAGAGTTCCCATGGTTTTTCCGAAATTTCATGGTGGCAGGTTCGCCAGAAACTGCCTCTCCGGCGGCCGTGCCGCCGTCCGATGATAGCCCTCACCTCCACAGAGGTGGTGGTGGTGGTGGTTGGCCAGGGAGATGGCTGGATGGCCGGGAAATAGCTTTAGAAAAGCTACAGGAATAGTTGTTTTTCTGGTTCTGTTCGGGTTCAGGTAAAGAAGAAGATGAGCAGTAGTATTTTATTATATAATATATTGTATAATTAGGAATTAATTCCCCTTTACTGTGCGCTAGGTTTAAACTGAAAATTATAGCCCGTAGGGGCTGAAACATAAAAAAGTGGTCAATATAGAAAATGTAGCCCTTGAAGTCTAGTTTAATTTAAAATGGATTTCACTCGATTTGGAGTCCTGGTTAGACCACAACACACATTTTGGTGAGGTCTATCGATAGGTTGTTATGAGATTGATTTGGATGCCCACATCAATGCAGACATCCAAATGACTTTAAATTTGGGGTATGGGCTATTATTAGCAATACCTTGGACTTATCCAAAAATCAGAATTTTTGGAGAATATGTTTCTATAGTTTTTGTAAAAATTTAATAATTCAAAGTATAATTTAATTTGGTTTCCTAAACACCTCAAAATCCCCCCAAATTTGGGTGGGATGTTTTAGGGGGAATGTTAGAACTCTGGTAAAAATTCCACATCATTTGGAAGTGTTTTGATTAAGTTTTAACTCGACCCTAGGTTGGCCCTTATAGGGTTAATTAGGTCAATTCATTCCTTTTGGGATTTGAATGGTCAAACAACCTCAACAGAGGCTGATATTTTGTCCACTGGCTGTTTGGGGCATGACAAACCCTCCAATGTAATTTGGGGTGGTTTGGGATAGGGTAGCCCTAGAACCCTAGGGTAGGTCCCTTAATGGGGATCTTTAGGGTTGTGAAGGTCATGGGGTCAAAAGACCTTGGATTGACTTGAAATTTAGTGAAGAGGACCATAAGGGTATTAAAGTCCTCTGGTCAAAATTTTAGGGTATTTGGAGACATTTAGCCCACCTAAAACCCTAACCCTAGTTTAGGTCACCAACCTTAATTTGAATTATTAAGCTATCAACTGAACTTCAAATCAAGTAAAGCTTGGGCATAGTGATTTTCTGGTCTAAATGGACATAATATAATTTTTTTGAGATGTTTGGGTTAATTTTTACAGTACTTCATTAACAACCCAAGTTGTGCCCTAGATATTTATTTTGATAATTCTGGAATTTCTGTTCACTGTAAAATTATGAAATCTTGGATTAGTGCATCTTATAGCATGTTATACCTTTTGTATTTTTCTTTGGAGTTTTATATGAATATTTTGGGTACTTGCTTATTTAACGTACCAATTGTGATATGTAGTCAAAGGTACAAATAATGCCCATTTATTATTTGGAAATTTATGAATTTTGGTCAGTGGGTGTTTCAGTCCACGATAGTCATCCTGTAAATTTCTATGGATTTTTAGATAATTATAAATAATACCTCCTTCTCTAAGCTAGGAAAATTAGTGTTTTACATTAAAATAAATTCAGAGCCAAAATATTGGAGAAATATTATGGGACTTGGTTTTTGATGGATTTAGGTCACCAAAAGCTTCTATAATTTTCTTGTGATTTTTTGATATATACTTACAGTACTTGCTTCATAATATAGTAAAAGTTGGCTAAAATGGTAAATTTAGAAAGGAAGGCCTAAACACCTCTAAAATTTCTCAAAATTTGGAATTACTGCTTAAATGCCTCATAGGATTTTTACTAATTTTATGGTGATTTATTGTTTGCTTATTAGTGCACTTCATGTTCATACTAGGGAATTGGGAGGCTAAGAATAAATAAATTAAATGCCTGATAAATACGAAAAAAATTTGGAAATCTTGGACTTAGTTATATTAGGTCATGGTGGACTCCTAGTATTGATTTTAGGGCATTTGGATGAGAAAATTGGAGTACCCCCTAACGGGAGCACCATGTAGCTTAGTGTGGTCTGCATATAGTGATAGGACCGGAGTAGGCTAGCTCGGAGGTTAAAGTCACCTAGGAGTAGAGCTACTTAATATCAAGAGGGTCTTGGCTCAAGGGTAGAAATCAATAACAATAAGTGCCTTGGAAAGGGAGCCTTGGGATTCACCCCATCATAGCTCCTTGTACCGCTGCGAGCCCTTCACCGGGTAAACCTCGAGAAGTCCAAGGTGAACCTTAAGTCTTAGGAATAAAATGATCAAGAGTAACCCTAATAATAGTTGCACCTCACATCTACACTTGTACACTTAGGAAGAAGAATTGGCATGGAATGGGTAGAGTAGGTCCGTGGTCTAAGGGCCTACTAGTAATGTCAATGGTCTGGTTTGTGATTGGGAAGTCTGGGGAGCTGGATGCTCGGGGACTTGGTATAAATTTGGAAGTCCAGGGAGCGGGATGCTCGGGGAATTGGTATATGCTTGGTTGCCTAGAGAGTTAGAGGCCCGGTAACATTTGAGAACTTGTACAAATATAACTGTCATGATTGCATGTGCATAAAAGTGGTGGGTCATCGGTACTGGACGATCGATCACACCGATGTTGGTATGTTAACTCGGTGGTGTGGGACACTTAGCCAAAGAAAGCCTGGTGGATATAGCCTACACTAGTACGCAGATACTCTAGGTTGTGTTCTTCTAAGGGCGTACGGAAGGGCTAGGACTTGTAGTGTGGTTACCCGCCTAGGAGTGGGGGGCCCAACTCACTGTCTCCGTTTGCCACTATGGAGGTTCCTGGGAGTAAAGCTAGCTGCCCGAACAGGGGGAACTAAAGGTCGGTACGCATGGAGTCGTGTGGGTGTGTTGCACTTGCTTGTGCATTCCATAACATATTTGCGTGTCATAGCATAAACATTGCCACCTATCGTATAAAATGGTATGAGACATTTTATACGATAGGCCCTGCAAAATGGCCCCTTGGTCTATAGGGGTAATCCCTATGAATCAATGGTTATATTTCTTGTGCTTTTGCTTACTTGCTACTCCTTACTATTTACCTTTGATAAGATTATAAATTAGAGTTAAATCCTATATATGTATGCTGTTGTTTGATAACCGACACCCAAACGTATAAGTGGTATGGGATGCTTTATACGATGGGAGCCCTGCAAAAGATCCCTTGGCTTATGCGCTTCCACACATAAGTTAAGGTTACCTTTCTTACTTTCTAATTTTGTCAAATTTACTATGGAATTGCTAGCATAGGTCCGTTGTCAACTGCTCTAGACTTATTCTCCACCTTTATGTCCTTCCCTTTCTTCCTCTCCGCTCGGTACCTAGGAGCCATGGTGGAAGGGGTAGGGGATTATAGGGCTTAGTCTTTTAGACTAACGGTTTTCGAACCACAACATTTTAGGTGTACCATATGGAAGGGTCACGGGTTTTGCAGTTTCTGACAGAGTTGACCCCGCAACCGTGTTACCATTGTCACCAGCTGGGACATACATGGGTCAAATGCCCCTTGATGGTTGGGATCCCACAAGCTCAGAAGCCAGGAGGCCGAAGACGTAGACACAGACGTGGATTGCGAGGTGGCGACTACAGGCCGAAAAGGAAGAAGCACCAAGAGATGCAGCACCAGCAGAGTACGGAGTCAGTGGAGATGGGCCAGTCTAGCTTGGGTGCTCTCGGTTCAGTGATAGTTACGGTGACGCTTAGTTTTAGTTTTGCTTCCGCGAGTGAGTTGTAGTGAGGATTACATATATTGGGCACAAGCCCTCCTTTTGTACTCTGATTATTATTATTGTGGACTCTCCCTTCGTAGAGATTTATTTATATACATGTGGTTATGGTGGACTAGATTTATATTTACTTATACTACTGTTCTGCGATCGATTTGGCCGGCAGGATCGGAGTTTTGTAGTGACGACCTTCCCGGGCGTGATGGTGTCACCGCAAAGCGGCGGTTCTAGGCCAAAGACCCGGTGTAGTTAAAAGAAAAAAAAATTGGGCTCTTACAGTGGCGAGGTGGATGAGGTTATTTTGGGAGGTTTCTGGCGAGGTTGGGCTCCACAAGAGGTGGCTTGTTGCTCGTTTGAGCTAGGGAGAGGGATGAGATCAACTGAATTTGGGGGCCCCCTTATATAGGGGGAGGAGGATCCTCCCCTTCTCTTCTTCCTGATGTGGGACTATTACCTATTAGAGGAAAAGGCCAAGCCTCTCTAAACTATTGATGAGATATGTAAGTCTCTTAATGGATGGTTGTTCTCCTTATGAGCCTAGGCTAGGTTTTAGGCATGTCGAGAAGCTTGGTTTGATCCAATAGAAAGAGGGGAAGAGGGATAGAAGGCTCGGTTCATCCTAGCAAAGCTAGGGGTAGGTGGATCCATCTAAATGGCCATGTACTTCTAAATGGCATCATCTTAGAGGCATGGACTCGGTTTGGGGCATGGCTTGGGAAGAGAGAGAGAGAGAGAAAGGAAAAGGAGGGTGGGCTTTTTCCTTAGTCCAAAGCCCAAGATTCTATCAATTTTACTGGACAAATGCAGAGGACTTTTAAGTTAGAGAGTAGGCTAAAGATGTCCTTGGAATGGTGGCCCGAAGTAGAGCACCATTAGAATTAAATTCCCTTAAGCAAACATGAATTTTCGAGAGGTTTGACCAAAGTCAACTATAGAGTGGGCCCCCATATGAGTGAAGGTCAGGGTAGGTCCAAGTCGAGTGATAAGTCCTTGTCGGTGTATTTGTGAAAAATGGTGTGTGCACGCTTTTTGGTGCGCCAAAAAGCATGATTTGATCAAGGATATCAAATTAAATCAGAATTGAGGACAATAAATTCCATTGGTCTCGTATTGACCACACGAGTCCAATATAACTGATTGGGATAAGTTCTGAGTTCCTATGCACAATATTCTAAAATGGTGTCATCGTGACGCGCAATAATGCTTGAAATGGTCATATTCAACATATGAAATTGGATCGAGATAAAACGAGTTCCGCTATACTCACATGACTATACAAGTCTAAAGAAGATTACAAAACTCGAATCGGAGCATGTATTCTTAATATTCTAAAATTATGTCGCCGTGATACACTACTATACTCAAAATGGTCATATTCTCCACATTATCATGGATCGAGATGAAATGATTTCCGTTTCACTTGTATCGACTATATGAGTCTAATGCAATTGACAAAATTCAAATCAGAGCAATTATGCTCAATATTCTAATATCGCGACACGTTGTTATACTCAAAATGGTCATATTCGCCATTTGACCTAGGATTAAGACAAAACGAGTTCGGTTGCACTCGTATCGACTATACATGTATAATTGTACTGATAAAATTTGAATGGGAGCATGTATGCTCAATATTCTAAATCTAGGTCACCTCCTAGCTTACAAGGCATTATAGCTGATTGGATTACTTTTATTGTGTCAGCTAGGGTCATACTGACCTAGTTAAAGTCGAGAAAATACACACAACACCAAGATTACCTTTTGACCTCAAACGAGATCTAAATTTACCATAGTAAGTTTCATTGGACTCTTATGGTTAATACAATAACAACAAAATTTATTATGCTCAAATCCGATGTCATTGGACAATTTGACCAAATCGAGTCCCATCAAGATGAGTGATGTATTAAAAAGTGTGCACACACCAATATTACTCAATCCCACCAACATTGTCTCATCACTTAATAACTTGGATCTATATTGATTTGACCAACATTGGGGACCTACCATAGTGTTGTCCATGGTCAAAACAATTCAAAAGTGAGATTTTCACTTTCTAATGATGCCCCTACTTGAAGCCCACCTACCATTGTTGGGACCCATGGTCCGCATCTCTTTGGTTTGACAATATTAAAATCCTGAGTTGTATTTGATCATACTTTTGTTGGGTATAGTGTGCAGGTTTCTAGGTACAAAAAGACCAATAAAAAAATTCTGTCACCTACCATTGCGTACTAGTACTACCGCACCGTACTAGGATGGGCTTATTTTTGGACAAGCTCTATGGTACCTACCGTGTGGTGCTAGCTATGCCGCTCCGCACTATCTTGAAACCATTAAGAAAACCCGAGGAACTACTGAGAAATAGTTACCTCTAGGAGCTAGCATAGTACAGAGTCGCGATATCATAAAAGTGGAAAAATCTTTTATTTTAATATTTATCCAAATCTTCTAGACAGCAGTCACCATCACGTGAATTGACCTACCGACAGGTGCTAGCCCTATTGCAGTCAATAGAATATTGTTCAAGATGTATAAAAGCACGTGTTTCTTTTCATGGAGAAAAAACTGTTGGAACCCTAGTTTGGATTTGGGCTAGGTTCACTATTAGATTTATTGACCCAACATGTATAGCCTAGGGTCATTTATTAGTTCTAGGGTTAAGGTTAGTCACATTAGGTTAGATTATTGAAACCTTCCGTCAGAAGACTTTAAAGACTCAAGAATTTAGAGACAAGATAGTTTAAAGATTATATAAAAAGTTGCTCGACGATAGCTGAACTCAGCTCGACGATCGTCGATCTCAGATCGATGAACTCAGAGTTCCTTCTCTGAGTTGAGCTCAATGAAAGTCTAGCTGAGATCGATGATCTTTGATCTCACATCAGAACTTCAGCTTAACGAAGAACTATCTCAGCTCGATGAACTTGGAGCTCAGTTTGGCAAGTACATTTTCAGTTCGACGATCTTGGAGCTCAGCTCGATGAAAAATTTGCTGAGTTCGACTAATTTCTCCCTGGTTCAGTTCGACTAATTCTTTGATGATTTCAATTCGACTAAGGCAGATGTATTTTAAATTATATAATAAATATGTCTATAATGCTCTGATAATTAATGCACAATAATCTTATGAATATAGTTGTTCCATGGCAGCATTAATTATGGTCTTCACAGAGTTATTACATGGCTAATTTTACTAAGATAGTTGGGGAAACTCATTAAAGACAAATTCTAGCCGTTCAACTCCCAGAATTTCTGCAGTCAGTTAAGGAAAGGAATTCAAAATTCAAAGGCTGAAATCTGCAAGGAATATATAAGTATTATCTTTGCAAGATAACAGGAAGTTAGTTAGCTGTGACAAAAAGAATAATTCACAGAAAACTGAAAAAAAAATAGCTCTTATACAACTCAAGTTCTTCATCAGTTTTGGCTTCAAGGCTTTCAAAAGACAATCCATCAACATCTGTCTAAAAGCTTCCTGAAGATCATCAAGCAATCTGAAGGCCTACACCTTAAGCAAAGCTTCCATTCTCCTTAACTATTCTATATCTCAGGAGGAGCTTTGGCAATAACAACAATCCACTAGTATTCTCAGAACATTGAGAAAGAGAAGACAATATAAAATTTCTTTTTACTCTACTGTAAAAGTAATTTTAACTCCCTTCAAAAGTTATCCCTTTGGTTTTTAAGTCTCCTGTTCAAAAGACTTAGTTTGGTTTTTGAGCACCTGGTCAAAGCTCAAAGGGTTGTTAGATCTCCCTTAAAAATAGATCTTGTGGTGACAGGGCACCTGAGCAATAACCTATGGTTGTAGGGCACCTGATCAAAAACCTGTATTAGATTCCTACCAGGGTTGTAGAAGAGTGGATGTACCCAAGTTTTAGGGGAACCACTATTAAATCTTTGTGTCGTCTGGTTACTCTATTTGTTATTTTTTGTGTTGTGATTTTCTGTGTTTTTTTCTGCTTATTTACATATAGATATCACTTATTTTAATTCGCTATAAAATTAATCAAAATATTTTTAATACTATATTCACCCCCCCCCTCTAGAGTTTGTGTGATCTATCCCTTAACTTTCAATTGGTATCAGAGGGTGAGGTTGTTTGGTTTCATAGTCTAACACCAGAACCAAAAGATCTTTGATAGATACCATTTACTCTAGTGTCCTTTTATATCATGGCACAAAATAAGGAGTACTCAAGCACAATACCTCTAGTATGCAATCTTAACTAGTTTTCACTTTGGAAGGCAAGGATTATGCTTTATATGAATTCAATTGATGAAGACATTTATAATTCTATTTTGACAGGTCCCCCTAAACCAACTACAATAACTACATCAGATACAACTACAGTTCTACCACCTGAGTGGACTGATGCTCAGAAGAAAGCTGAGGTTGATGATGCCAAGGCCATGAACATTCTAGCTCAAACTATGTCATATGACATATTCCAGAAAGTGGCTAAATGCACATCAGCAAAAGCCATTTGGGATTCCCTTAACCCAATGGTAGCAGGATCTACTAATGAAAGGAAAGATAGGAGATCCCTTCTCATTTCACAATATGAGAATTTCAAGAAGTAAGAATCAGAGTCAGTTGCAGATATGTACAACAGACTCAACCTGATTATCAATGAGCTTAAGAACTAGGACAAGAACATATCATTAATAGAAATTAATGATAGGATTCTAGTGTGCTTCCCCAGAATATGTGATTCTAGGATCTGGCCAATCAAGGAGGCCAGAAGCCTAAATGAGATTTCTTTTGAGTCATTATCAGGCAAGCTCAATTATTATGAGCAGCTTATCAAAACCAGGGAAGTGGCTGAACAAAAGACTTCTACCTCAGAAAGGAAGGAGCAAAGTATTGCCTTCAAGGCATCTGAGGAATCAGAAGCACTACCTGCCAATGAAGATCTAATAAGTCTATTAGCTAAAAGATTCTACAAAATGGCTAAGAAAGACTTCAAAAGAAGGTCAGCCAGAAAAGAGGACAAGCCAAGATATGACAAGACTCCTACTAAGGAATTTATTTGCTATGGATGCAAGAAGCCAGGACACATTCTCTCATAATGTCCAGAGGCTCAAACTAAGGATGAGAGAAAAGAGAAAGAGTCTAAGAAGAACTTCAGCAAGCCCTCCTCCAACAAATACAAGAAGAAGAAGGAGAAGGTATTTGTGGCTGAGACCTGGAGTGACTCAGAAGAAGAAACTTCAACCAGTTCTAGTGAGGATGAAGAAGAGGCAAAAGCCAGAAAGATTTGCCTGATGGCAATTGATGCATCATGAAGCCACTCAGGAGCTGAAGAATCAGTAGAAGAATCTGAATCAGAAGAGGATCAGGTAATAGCTTCTTTTGAATTCACTTCTGATCAATTTAAAACTGAATTCAAACTCTTATGCAATGATTTAATTAAATCTGAGAAGAAAATCAAACTTCTCAGAGAAAAATAAATTGAATATGACAATCTTCTTTTCTGAAAATATAAAACTGAAAGATGAATTAGACTTAGCTTCTGAACAAATTATTTCATTAAAAACTAAATTAAATGTGGCTAAAGAATTTGAAGAATCCCATAATGGGAGACACATCAAATTGATGAATATCACAAGCACAGTCAATGTCAAGCTTAATGGCAAACTTGGGATAGGAGCTTCTTCAAGTCAGCCTCCTCTTCTTAAGAAAAACATTCTTTCTACCCCTGTTAAATTCATATCTGAAAAGTGCAAAAAAAAGAAGATAACAACCAACAAATTGAAGTGCTTCAAAAACCTAAACAAAAGAAAAAGAAAAAGAAATTTTTTAATAAAAACAATGTTCAACATTTTTCGTTGAACCAAGATCGATGAAATGTATATGGTTCGTCGAACTCAGATGAACGAACTATGAACGCAGATTTTTTATATAACTATTCTTCTAACAGCGATCGACAAAATTAATATGGTTCGTCGAATCGCAATCGACGAAATTGGGGCGCAGAAAATGAATATTTTCATTCTCTGAGTGGAGTTCGATGAACTCATCCCTATTCGTCGAACTCAGATCGACGAATTTTCTGCAATTCGTCGAATCCAGAAAACTATAACAGAAACCTAAATTCTTTTAGAAAATTTAATCAACCTAGATATTTTATTAATCCGTTTACCCAGTGGATAATTCCACCTAGAAGTTTTCACCCCATAGGATATAAAGACCAACAAGAATTCTCTTTCATTTTCAGTTATAAATTTGAGAAGAATCAAGGACCCAAGGTTACCTGGGTCAAGAACACCAACTCTTTTTTCATGCAGGTGATGGACTATCCTACCACAAAATAACACTGGTACTTGGATAGTGGGTGTTCAAAGCATATGATAGGCAACAATGGAAATCTAACTGATTATAAGTCAAATTTGGACCAAATGTCATCTTTGGAGACTCCAACTATGGCCAAACAAAAGGATATCGGAAAGTCAATGTTGGAGCTGTCACCTTCAGGAAGGTAGCCTATGTGAGTGGTCTCAAGAATAACCTTATATCTATATGCCAATTATGTGATGAAGGTTATCAGGTATTATTTAATCAATCTTGATGTATTATTACTTCTGACAACAATAAAACTGTTTTAACTGGACTTAGAGAAGGCGATATATATGTAGTAAATTTTAAGTCTGTTATTTCAGAAATTTGTTTATTTAATCAGATTAGTAATACAAATGACTTATGACATAAAAGACTAGGACATATAAATTTAAGAAATATTGCAACTATCTAGGGACAACCATGTTAGAGGATTGCCTTCTGGCCCCTACAAGAAGGAAATTCTATGCAGGGCTTGTCAATTAGGCAAGCAAACTAAAAATAGTTTTAAATCAATCAATAAGAGTGATTCATCCAGAATATTGTATTTGCTACATATGGATCTTTATGGACCCATTACTGTATAAAGTTTGGGAGGGAAATCTTACACTCTAGTTATTGTAGATGACTTCTCTAGATTCACTTGGGTGTTCTTTCTGAGAAACAAGTCAGATAACTTTAAAGTTTTTACAGACTTTCTTAGGAGCATAATGATTGAGTACTCTACTCCAGTTGTATTGATCAGAAGTGATCATGGTACTGAGTTTGAATCTCTTCTTATGCAAGAATTCTGTGAGAAGGAAGGTATCAGGCATTGCTTCTCTTCTCCTAGAACTCCTCAACAAAATGGGGTAGTAGAAAGGAAAAATTGAATCCTTATTGAAGCTGTAGGGACATTGCTTGGAGATACTTACTTGCCCCTATCCTTTTGGGCAGAGGCTGTAAGCACATCAAATTATGTTCTGAATAGAAGTTTAATACATAAACTTAAGGGTATGACTCCCTATGAATTGCTTAAAAGGAAGCAACCTAAAATAGATTATTTTAGAGTATTTGGTTGTACATGTTATATTCACATTAATAATAAGAAACATCTTAGAAAGTTTGAATCCAAAGCTGCAAAGGGAATTTTTCTTGGATATTTCCAAGACAGCAAGGTTTATAGGGTATTTAACAAATCAACCTTAAAAATGGAAGAGTCTGTACATATAACTTTTGATGAAGCTAATATGTGTTACAAGGAGAAGGATTATTGTACTGGAGATACATTGCAGGTACCCCTTCTGTGTAAGAAATTGGATGACTTAAACCTCACCCAAGAGGTTACATTGCATCCTTCTCCACAAATTGATGAAGAGAGTGATAAAGAAATTATTGGAACAGTTGAACCAACAACAACTAACATAATTCCACAAGAGGAATTAATTCCCCAAGGTATTGATGAACTAACTCCTCCTACTGATCTTTTCATACTTAGAGATCATCCCATATCTCAAGTGATTGGAGACATATCAGTTGGTGTGCAAATAAGGCATCAAATCAACCAAGACTTGATGCATGTTTGCTTCATATCTAAGATTGAACCTCAATCCATAAAAGATGCGAGCAAGATTCCCACTTGATTATTGTAATGCAAGAGGAGCTCAATCAATTTGAGAGATGCAAAGTTTAGGATTTAGTCCTAAGATCCAAAGACGATCCAGTCATTGGAATTAAATGGGTTTTCATGAACAAGTTGGATGTTCAAGGATCAATTGTGAGGAACAAAGCCAGATTGGTAGCCCAATGCTATTCACAAGAGGAAGGAATTGATTATGACCAGACCTTTGCCCCAGTTGTAAGGCTGGAGGCTATCAGCATATTTCCTGTATATTCAGTATACAAGAATTCAAAGTCTACCAAATGGATACGAAAAGTGCATTCCTTAATTGTGATCTCAAAGAGGAAGTCTATGCGGAGCAACCACCAGGTTTTATCTCTTCAACTCATCCCTCTTTTGTTTTTAAGTTGCATAAAGCTCTCTATGGTTTAAAGCAAGCTCCAAGAGTTTGGTATGAGACCATAGCTAGCTTTCTTTTAGATCATAAGTTCACTAGGGGCATTTTAGATATGACTTTATTTATTATGCATCGCAAAAATAAAATTTTTCTAGTACAAATATATATAGATGACATCATATTTGGCTCTACTCATTCAAAACTATGCAATAGGTTTTCTGACCTGATGCATTCCAAGTTTGAAATGAGTAGCATGGGTGAGATTTCCTACTTCCTTGGTCTTCAAGTGAAGTAATCCCCTGATGGCATTTTCATCTCCTAATCCAAATATGATAAGGAGCTAATTAAAAGATTTGGGATGTCTGATGCCTCAGATATGAAAATACACATGGCTTCCAATACTGTGATTGATTCCGTTGAACATGGGAAGCTAGTTGATCAGAAAACATATAGGGCTATTATTGGGTCCAAATTATATCTCACAGCTAGTAGGCAAGATATAAAGTTTGCTACATGCCTTTGTACTAGGTTCCAATTGAACCCTAAAGAATATCATATTTTACTTAAAAGAATTTTTAGATATATAAAGGGTTGTCCAAATCAAGGACTATGGTATCCAACTGAGTCAGAATTTGAATTAACTGGATTCTAACATGTTGATTTTACTGGATGTAAAGTTGACAGGAAAAGCACAACAAGAACATGTCAGTTCCTTGGTGATAGGCTTGTGTCTTTGTTTTGTAAGAAACAGACATCCGTGTCAACTTCAACTGCTGAAGCTGAATATATAGCAGCTGACAGCTATTATTCACAAATTTTGTGGATTCAAAACCAACTCCTGGATTATGATTTCAATCTAAATAATTCCACTATATTTTGTGATAGTACCAGTGCAATTTCCATTACACAAAATCCATTGCATCATAGTAGGACCAATTATATAGAAATTAGACATCATTTCATTAGAGATTATGTAGACAAAAATAAAATTAATCTTGTCCTTATCTCTACTGATTTACAAAGAGCACACATCTTCACCAAACCATTGGATGAAAAGAAACATCTGTTCTTCTTAAACCAGCTAGGTATGATTAATGGAGGAGTTTAATTTGATTTCTATCTGAGGTCGAAGAAATGATCACCTTTTGTCGAACGAAGATCGATGATCTGTGAACTCTTCTTAAGATTTTTTGTCGAATGGAGATTGACAAAATCTCTTTGAGAATATTTTCGTCGACCGGAGATTGATGATTTCGCTTTAGAAATAATTTAGTCAGCCTGAAAATGACGAAATATTTTCCCCCTCTTCAAACTGAGATCGACACTTTTTATTTCTTCATGAAATTTTTCGTCGACCTGAGTTCGAAGTTGTTCTTTTGCGTTAGATGGAGTTTGCCATTTCACCTTCTGAAAACCTATAATTGGGTTTTTATCAAACACCATCCCGCGCTTTCAAGTTCTTTTGCACTTGATCTTTTGTTCTTACAGGTAATGGCAATTTCGACGATGACCCTCTCCAGAATAAAATTCGATGCCGGCTTCGACATTGACATCGATTCTTTCAGCCACTCTGATCAAGTCTTCCAGAACATCCTACAGCCATTTGAGATTCAGCAGTTAAGGAAACTCATGACAACAAGGATTAAACCTCCAGTGATAGAGATCAAAGAATGGGTTTATACAGAAAAGGTTTAGGAAACTCCAATTCTTATTGGAACGATTTCAGGACACCAGGTTCCTCTTTCTCCAGAACTTTTGACTGAAGTTTTTGAGTTTGTTAATGGTGAAGATGAAATAGATTTATCTAGCAGTGAATTTAATGAAATGCTAGAAAGGTTAGGTCATACAGAAGGAAACCCTAACCATCTCCTTAAGAAAAATATATCAATAGAATATAGATTCTTAGTAGATATTATTGGCAAAGTGTTGTTAGGAAAACACTCTGCTCATGATCATATTATTAGGCACCAATTTCAAATGATGTGTGCCTTGGTAAAAAGAAATCAGTGAACTGGGGAGGAATTCTGTTTGATGTGATTAAAAAGAAAATCAGTCACTTTCTCAAATTCATCACTCCCTCTATGAAGATGTTAGTAGATGAGGTTGTTGCCCCTCTTGCTGCTTCTATCTCTCTTCTATTTGCTCAACTTGCTTCCTCCTCCTCTGTCCCTTCTTCTGGGAGCCTGGGTTAAGGTCTTTTTGAAACCAGATAGGGGGAGATGTCCAATGAAGAAGCTCCTCAAGCAGCAGCAGCAACAACTTCAGCAGCAGTTCCAACAGCAGCAATTCCAACTGTGATAATTTAAATTCTTGATGATGATACTAAAATGACTTGATTTGAAGAAGAGTCAGTTGATGCAGCGATAAACACTATTGGTGATTTCATTATAAATCCCTTAGTTGATATTCATTCTTTATTGCATTTCTTTGATACAGTTTATAGCAGAAATATACCAGCTTTTGATTCAGCAGTATCTGATTATTCAAGAGCAATTGTTTTTTATTATGCTCTAGTTAATTCTTCTATGATAGAAGAAATTAAAAATAGCTTCTATAATATTTCCTCTAGTATTTCTTTTGAGATTATATAAGTAAGTGTTCTAGAGCCAAAAGATTTTTCTCCTCCAACTTTTGGCTGGGCTGAGTCCCCCATGCCAGATCTTGATGAAATTATATTTCAAGATATGGATGCAGAAAGTGACTATATTCAGGCTCATGTTATTACATATATTGTATCTAAAGAGCCAGAAGATCAAGACAAGGATCAAGCTGACTTGTTTAAGCAAATTGATGCATTATATGATAATCCTACTGATAAATCTGATGATGATGATGATTCTGATGATTTAGAAAATTTTGGTTCTAAGAAGAGAAAAGCAAAGAAGGAAGTTCCAGCAAAGTCTTCACCTATACCAAATACCAAAGCTGACACTCCCTACTACATTCTGCACAATATGACTCCCACTCCAGATACTCCCTACTGGATGAGACTGTCTAATAATGAGCAAAAGAGAAGAAAGAAGATGAAGAGATATAGTTCTACTCCTAAGATGTCTTGGAGAGGACCTCCTCCTCCTCGTCCTACAACAGGATCAGCAAGAAACATTTCTCAAGCTCAATGGTCTGCTTCTTATTCTTATCAATCAAGACCAACTCATAGTAGAAAGGAAAGATCTTCACGGTTAGTGTCTCAATCTAGCAGCTAACAGAGAAAACAACAGCAATAGTGTGACAGTCGAAGCAGCCAGCAGAAAGTTCAAGATATTAAGAAAGAAGAATCAAGTCTAGAGAGACCTCCCTCTCCTGTGTATGATCCAGAATTGTACCTGAACTATAGAATGGTCAGGTTCAATGAGTTGATTGCCCTATCTCAGATTAGAAAGGCCAAGGAGGAAGGAAAAGATCCCTCTCAGTTTAAAACCATATCTTCTTACAGAAAGAAAGAACTGGAAAAATATCAGGTACAAAAACTTTTCAATGTTGATTCTTATATGAATTTACATAAAGAAGCTGTAGTGCCCAGAGCTGCAACTATAAAGATTCTTGGGGCTCAAGACATGAAGATGACCCAAAGAGAAGCAAGAGACCCAAAAAGGATAATGGTTTTCACAAAACCTACTTCAGATCCCTCTACTGATGATTCAAAGAAAAACACTTAATATTATGATTTTGCATTTTAAACTTTATTGTTGTGTATTATATCCATAAGGCACATTTGTTCATATCTGCTGAATGATTTAAAATTCTGTAAGATATTTTTATTTCTTTGTGATTTTCTTTATTTTTATATAGTGAACTCACCCAAATAGGGTGAGATTGTTGGAACCCTGGTTTGGATTTGGGCTAGGTTCACTATTAGGTTTGTTGACCCAACATGTATAGCCTAGAGTCATTTGTTAGTTAAAGGGTTAAGGTTAGTCACATTATGTTAGATTATTGAAACCTGCCTTCATAATACTTCAGAGACTCAAGAATTTAGGGACAAGATAGTTTAAAGATTGTTGAAAAAGTCGCTCGACGATAGATGAACTAGGCCCGACGATCGTCGATCTCAGATCGACGAACTCAGAGTTCCTTCTCTGAGTTGAGCTCAACTAAAGTCTAGCTAAGATTGACGATCTATGATCTCACATCATGAATTCAGCTCGATGAAGGACTATCTCAACTCTACGAACTTGGAGCTCAGTTTTGCAAGTACATTTTCAGTTCGACGATCTTGGAGCACATCTCGAAGAAAAATTTGCTTAGTTCGACTAATTTCTCCCAGGTTCAATTCGACTAATTCTTTGATGATTTCAGTTCGACTAAGGCAGATTAATTTCAAATTATATATAATATGTCTGTATTGCCCTGATAATTAATGCACAATATTCTTATGCATATAGCTGTTCCATGACAGCTTAATTATGTTCTTTACAGAGTTATTACTTGCCTTATTTTATTGAGACAGTTAGGGAAACTCATTAAAGACAAATTCTAGCCGTTTAACTCCCATAATTTCTATAGTCAATCAAAGAAAGGAATTCAAAACTCAATGGCTGAAATCTGCAAGAAATATATAAGGATTATCTTTTCAAGATAGCAGTAAGTTAGTTAGCTATGACAAAAAGAATAATTCACAGAAAACTGAAAGAAGAATGGCTTTTATACAACTCAAGTTCTTCATCAGTTTTTGCTTCAGGACTTTCAAGAGACAATCCATCAACATCTATCTAAAAGCTTCTTGAAGATCAACAAGCAATCTGAAGGCCTACACCCTAAGCAGAGCTTCCATTCTCCTGAACTATTCTATATCTCAGGGGGATTTTTGATAACAGCAGCAATCCACTAGTCTTCTCAGAATATTGAGAAAGAGAAGACAATATCAAATTTCTTTTTACTATACTATAAAAGGATTTTTAACTCCCTTCAAAAGATATCCCTTTGTTTATTAAGTCTCTCCTATTCAAAAGACTTAGTTCGGTTTTTGAACACCTGGTCAAAAGCTCAAAGGGTTGTTAGATCTCCCTTGAAAATAAGTTTTGTGGTGACAGGGCGCCTGAGCAAAAACCTGTGGTGGCAGGGCATCTGATCAAAAACATATAGTGGATTCCTACTAGGGTGGTAGAAGAATTGATGTACTAAAGTTTTTTGGGAACCACTATAAAATCTGTTTGTCGTCTGGTTGCTCTATTTATTATTTTTTGTGCTGTGATTTTCTGGGTTTTATTTCTGCCTATTTACATATAGATATCACTTATTTTAATCCGCTATAAAAATTAATCAAAAAAATTTTAATACTCTATTCACCCTCCCTCTAGAGTTAGTGTGATCTATTCCTTCGCTTTCAAAAATGAAGTAGAATATTTCATTCTAAGGTTCACCGCCATTTGGAGGAGGACAAACTTTCATCTTAGTCGAAGGAAAAGCAATATTACTCTCTTTCGCTCGTGATAGAAGGACTTTGGCAAATGAAATATTCAACACCCATTCACAGATCTTGGACTGCAATGAGAATGATTTTCAAGAGCATCGATCTTGCACCATTCCTCAGAGGAGTTCCACGATTGAGGGATAAATATCTCTTAAATGCCAAATTTTTCTTTTGTATTTTCCTTTATCTTCATCTGATCTTGGTGTAAGGTAAATCGACCAGGGAGGTTGTTTGATTCCTGGGAGGAATTCGTGAGAAATCAGCCTAGGAGTCCATCAGATTTTTCGGAGGAATATGTAGAAATCACCTGGATGATGTTTAGATCAGGGAGATCTCGTGGGGCTCTAAGACCCTTCCGCGGAGGAAGGTGAAGAGTTGGCTCATTGATCTTCTTGAGAAGAAGAGCGAGAGACAACCGGTCCTGAGAGGGTCGGTATAGAAACCAAAATAAATTTGTAGTCATCGCCTACGATCTCCGGCGTCACAGAGATACAGTTTTGTTATTATAAACAACTGTTCTTATTTTGAATAAAATTATATTTTGTTTTTTTTTCATTTCATAATTATGGTTATATGTTAGTAGAGGTTTGAGTGATGTACGAGAAATCAGAAAACAAAGTTTTACAAGAGAATCAATCTCTATCACCTACTGCCGCATGGTAGTGGTCTACCGTCACGCGATAGTGGTCTACCGCCCCGCGGTACTGTCCAAAACATGTTTTTTTGGAAAACATTAATTTTAATTTTGAGCAATATTTAAAAACCTTATTCACCTCCCCTCTAAGGTTGGCCAACAAATCCAATAAGTGGTATCAGAGGCAGGTTACTTCAAAAGGGATTAAAATCTTGAAGTGTGATGGCCAACATGAATCATGCTTTCTTTGAAGGTTAGGGTGTAAGTAGACCTCCACTGTTTATGGGGAGTGACTCAGGCACTGGAGAACTTGTATGAGGATATTCCTAATGACACAGAGCATGGACGTATGGTCCATGATTGAAACAAAATACATTGTACCCACCATCACCATAGGTGATCATGTTCTGGAAAAAACACATGATAAGTGGGATGACACTGATAAACTGAGATGCACTAATAATGCTAAGGCCATGAACTCTTTATTCTATATGGTAGATAAAACTGAATTCAGTAGAATTTATAACTTTGAAACTGCGTATGATATTTGACACTTACTCGAACTAACTCATGAAGATACTTTGCAGGTGAAAGAATCAGAGCTATTTCGACTGGAGTCTGAGTATGAACAATTCCTGATGGAGATCGACGAGGAGGTGGATAGAATATACACTCTCTTCACTAAGTTTGTCAATGCCTCTAAATCTCTCGGAAAGACCTTTTTAAATGGGGACTTGGTTAGGAAGATCCTGCGATCTTTGCCTCCACGATTCAACCCTAAAATGATGGCTATTGCTGAATCTTATGACATCAGTACCCTGGAGATAGAGAGCTTTATTGGAAATCTGAAGACCCGTGTGCAAGAACTGAAAATACAAGCTGAGGAATATCCCAGGGAGCAGAAGAAGAATGCACTTGCACTGAGAGTGACAAAGGAAAAGGAGATAGCGGAAGAGTTTGATGTTTAAGATGAAGCAAGCCTTTATGTACGAGAATTTAGAAGATTCATGAAGAATCCCAAAAGGCAAGGTAAGTTCAAAAGATTTTTGAAGAAAGGTGTTGAAGAGAAGAGGAGATGGACCAATCCATCAAAAGGGTCTGAGATTGATGAAGAAAAGCCTACTCCTGAGTGCATTCACTATCACAAGTTAGGGCACATGAAGGGAGACTGCCCAAAGCTACAAAAGGAAGAAAAAGAGAAGCAAGGTAGAGACAAAGGAAAGAGAAAAATGCTCAATGTGTCAATATGGGACGATGCTTGTTCTGAAAAGTTGAGCACTTCCAACCCAAGTAGTGAAGATGATGCAAATCTGTACCTCATGGGGAAACATCACAATGACCTTGACAATAAATCCTGTGTCCATAGCGATACTGATGTAATTCCTCCCACTTACGAAGAACTCCTCGAATTATATGAAACAATATGTGATAAAATAGATGATATGAATAATAAAAATAGTGTTTTGAAATATGAAAATAAATAAATGAAAAAGGAGTTGGAATATTTGAATAATGAATTAATTAAATATGAAAAAGAGAAGGTTGAGTTCCAAGAGTGTTCTCACTCCTTGAACACAATAAAAGAATTAGAAGAGAGCCTCTCGAAGACTTCAACCAAAATTGAAACTCTTACGAAAGAGAGGGAGGACTTGGGAAGGAAGCTTCAAACTTCTCTAGGCAACATTGAAATGTGCAAGAAACAATTTACAAACTTCTATGTGATGCTTGTCACGAAAAACACCGTGTAAAAGGCTAAGATCCATGACCTGAACCGTACCATCCAAAAATTTTGAATAGGATAGAAATCTCTTAATGTGCTACTAGGTTTTTCAGTGGTAGGGATGTGGAAAATTTGGGCGGGGATATAAACACTATGAGCTACCACCCGTCGGTATCCCTACTGTCGGTGATAGCTCGGCTTTAGCGAACCTGACTAAAATGCCTATGAATCATAAAGTTAATCATAATAAAACTGGAATCCTACATCCATATTCCACTAGGTGCCCTGGTACAAAGCAAAATGCGATGTCCACCGCCTATGTGAAGTGTTCCAAATGTAATAAGTTTAGTCACACTTCTAGCTCTTTCCTGAAGAGAGGAGTAAATAAAATTCCTCAAATCTAGATGGCAAAGTTGACTACCTATACTATGGGTGGAATAACTTGGGTAACTAGATCTTTACCATCATCATCTTTCTAGGTATGTTGGCAGGTTAAGGTTTGGGAGAACGTGTGGTACTTGAATTATGGTTTTTCCAAATGTATGACATGTAATGAAGATAAGTTCCTTAGCCTGGAGAAGAAGAAAGGAGGCATGGTGACCTTTGGGGACAATAGTAAAGGACTCATTCTTGGCATCAGCACCATAGCTAATGATGTATTTTTTATTTTAAATTTATTACTTGTTAAAGGATTAAACACAATCTTATTTCAATTAGTCAACTCTGTAATATGGGCTTGAATGTGTTGTTTGAAACTTCCACTAATACATGCAATATCATAGATGCATATAGAAACCATAATGTTTATACTGTTAGGATAGAGGATATATCTTCTTCTGATTTGAAATGCTTAGTAACTAAAAATGAAGAATTAGAGTTTTGGCATAAGAGAATCGATCATTCCGGGAGTAAACTAATAGTCAAACTATCAAAACAAAAACTAATTCGTGGACTTCCAAAGTTAAGAGGTAGTTTGACTTCATTATGTGCTCCTTGCCAAAAGGGAAAATTTATAAAAACTTCTTTTAAAAGTAAAAATGATATGTCCACGTCTAGACCACTTGAACTGATTCACATGGATCTATTTGGTCCTCTTAGCACGTATAGTTTAGGTGGAAAATGATATACTTTTTTGATTATCGATGACTACTCACGTTTTTGTTGGACCATTTTTATTGCACATAAATCTGATGCATTCCTTGAATTTTATAATTTGTGCGCTATATTGCAAAATGAAATGGAACTAAAAATAAAATACATTAGGTCCGATCATGGTGGCAAATTTGAGAACAAATTTTTTACTAATTTTCGTAACAACTTAGGGATTATGCACGAATTTTCAGCCCAACGTACTCCATAATAAAATAGCATAGAAAAAGAAAGAACCAAACGCTTTAAGAAGTAGCACGCATGATGCTTGCCGAGTTTGGTTTGCCATGATATTTTTGGGCTAAAGCAGTCAACACGGCATGTTATGTGATGAATTAGAACATGCTTCTCCCTATTCTTAAGCACAACCCTTATGAAATCTATTATGATAGAAAGCCGTCTGTATCTTACTTTTGAGTCTTTGGGTGTCATTGTTTCATTCTTAACACCAAGGATAATTTAGGGAAATTCGATGAAAAATCTGACCTAGGCATATTTATAGGATATTCCTCCAGGAGTCGTGCTTATTGTGTCTACAATAAAAGAACCCTGGTGGTTGAAGAATATATTCATGTTTACTTTAATGAAATTGACCCTAAAGAAGACCCAAAATCACATGTAGTTGATGATGACGTCGTATCTCTAGAAGAAGAGAGTGATAAGAAAGATGGAGTAGTATTAGGAGATGACTTGGGTAATACAGAAGAATATAAGCGTCCAAGTGAATTAAATTTTTCAAAGAATCATCCTAGAGAACTATTAATTAGAGAGCCTTCACATGGGATTAGAACTCACTCAAAAGTGCATGAATCATTTTTAAACCTATGTTTTGTTTCTGAAATTGAACCTAAGAATATGTTTAAAGCTTTAAATGACAAATCTTGGTTTATAGTGATGAACGAAGAATTGTATCAATTTTAGAGAAATATAGTGTGGACTTTAGTAGAGCGCCCTAGTGACCATCCGGTTATAGGTTTGAAGTTTATTTTCAAGAATAATCAGGATGGTGAGTCTAGTATAACAAGGAATAATGTTAGGTCGGTTGCTTAGGGGAATTCTCAGATTGAAGTGGGAGATTTTGAGGAGACTTTTGCTCCCGTTTCTCGTCTTGAGTCCATTAGGATGTTCTTATCCTTTGATAGTTTACAAAATATCAAATTATATCAAATGGGCATCAAGAGTGCATTTTTAAATGGTTATATTAAAGAAGTGTATACAGAGCAACCACCCGGATTTAAAAATAACAACCATTAAAATCACGTCTATAAACTCATAAAAGCCTTATGTAGATTAAAGCAAGCTCCTCGTGCATGGTTTGATAGGCTAACTGCTTTTCTTATTAAGTATGGTTTTAGAATGGGGAGAGTGGATACAACTTTAGTTGTAAACATAGTGATTCACATTTAATGATTAGGAAAATACATATCGATGATATAATCATTGGTGCCACTAATGAAAAACTATGTGAAGAAATAATTAAAGTGATGCAAAGTGAATTTGAAATGAGTTTAGTAGGAGAATTGTCATACTTCCTAGGTTTTTAAATTTCTCAACGAAACGATGGTATTTTTATCTGTCAATCCAAATATGTAAAAGATATGATTAAAAAATTCGGGTCTTAGAATTTGAAACAGGCAAAAACTTTTTATGTGGGTATCACTAGAACATGGAAAGGATGAAAGTGGCATATCGATATACGAAACTTTATTTAAAGGCATGATCGGCTCCCTATTATATCTTAGCGCTTCTAGACCTGACATCATGTTTACAGTGTGCCTTTGTGCTAGATATCAACCAAATCCTAAAGAATCCTATCTGAAAGCCGTTAAACACATATTTATGTATCTCATAGGGTCACAAAATCTTGGTCTTTGGTACCCACACACCACAAATTTCAAGCTTCACGGCTATTTCGATATTAATTTTGTCGGGTGTTCATTTGAAAGCAAAAACATAAGTGGTAGGTGTCACTTCTTAGGGCCTGCAATAGTTTCCTGGTCGAGTAAGAAATAGAATTATATCGCCCTCTCCACGGCCGATGTCGAATACATTGCCCTAAGAAGTTGTTGTGCACAAGCACTTTGGATGTCACAAACGTTGGAAGAATTTAGTCTCTCTTTCTTAAACATTGAACTTAGGTGTGATAACAAAAGTGACATAGACTTAACAAATAATCTAGTGCACCACTCGTGATCAAAACACAAAGACATTAGTCATCACTTTATTCAATATCACATTAAGAAAGAAAACGTGAAAGTGTGCTTCATTGGGACTGACGATCAACTTGCCGATATCCTTACGAAACCCCTCCCTGGCGCTCGTTGTTCTTTGCTTTGCTAGGAATTGGGTGTTTTAGATCTCTCAATATAGTCATGTTGAAAATTTTTTAACTCTGGGCATTTTTAAACGAACCTGATTTTTTGTGAGTTAACGCCGCGTCGTAGCCCTTGTATTGGTGGTAAGTTGGCTTTTTGAGTTTTGTCTGTTTTTTATTTTTGGCTTTTGTTTTTTTTTCGCTCTATTTTGGGTGTTTTTGTGTGTTATATAATAAAAAATCACATAAAAATTGGAAAATTTCCCAAAACCGAAATTTTTTTTTTATTCTGATTTGTTTTATCGTCCATTTTTTAAAACAAAAACACATAAAAATTTTGTTGGGTCCATTTTTACTAATGTACCATATTTGAAGGAGGCCTATAGGACAATGGTATACACATGTTTGTATCTGATGCATGATTTAAATTTTATGTATGCATGTGGTAACTTGTTACGCTGATTAGACATGTTGTCTAAGTAACAATGATGGGTGGACACAAGAAAAGATCCTGACAAAATAGAAATCTATCTAAGTCAACAGGCGTTGAGTGAAGCCAGTTCACTCAATGCAAAATAACCAAAAGCATTTAGTAAAGACTAGACAGTCAAAGCCTCAGCATTGGCAAGGCAGAAATCTGCCTAAGTCTACAGGCATCGAGTGAAGGCAGTTCACTAAACGCCCAGAGATAGATGTCTTGAGTAAAGCTCAAGCAGTCAAAGCCACAGAAGATTTGCCAAGAAATCTAGCTAAGTCTAGAAGCGTTGAGTGAAGGCAGTTCACTCAATGCCTCAAGAAGAAAGCGTCGATAGAACAAAGTGATATCAAAGCCTCTGAAGAAGTAGACAGAAAATTGGTCTAAGTCCAGAAGTGTTGAGTGAAGTGAGATCACTCAATGCCAATTCAAGAGAATATTCAACTAAGTACAGAAGCATTGAGTGAAGGCTGTTCACTCAATGCCTCAGCAAGATGGCAGACTAAGACTTAAAGCATTGTGTGAAGACAACTCACTCAATGCCTCCATTCAGAGAAAATTCTATTAAGTACAAATGTGTTGAGTGATAAAGGATCACTCAATTCCTATTCAGTTGGACCACAAATGTCTATATTCATTGAGTGATGATTGATCACTCAACGTATGGTGATGCAGAAAATCTGGCTATGTGTTTCGGCATAGAGTGAAAAGCCTTCACTTAACGCTTTTGGTAAATTGTATGAATTTGACTAAGTCCAATGGTGTTGACGTCAGCAAAAATTCAAATGTTACAGGAAGTCTACAGTACACGAAAAATGGTGTCGCTTGCCTGTAGTGTAGCATTTAATGCAAATGTAGACTTGCAGCTACAAAATACATGTATGCCCAATGCTTAAAGAGCCGTTGGACGGCAGGATAGAAAAGAAATCAGATCAGGAAATTAAAAGTTCGCATTTTGAGAAGAACTAAACATCATCTTCATCCTCTCGACAAAGTTATAGTGCTTGGAGAAGTTGTTCTAGTCACTGATCTGAAAATACAAACTGTTCGCTGTTATTCTTCAACAGCAAGTTACAACAAAGGCAAACCCTAGCTGCAGAGACTTCATATCCCAAGCTAAACTCTTCCTGAAGATAATTTCTTGGAGCTGTGAAGAAAGAAGGATAGATTTACTCTCTGTTCAGAAGCAGAAAGACATAGAGACTCTAGCTCTGGTGTCAAACATCATCAACCACCTACTTTACTTATGTAAGATCTTTTTGATCTGAGTGTAATCCTAAACTTATAAAGGCTGAGTGTGGGATCTTTAAGTAGATCTGAGTTGTAGGATTCAAGTGATGAATCTAAGGTAGGATCCAGGCTTATATCTGAGTTGTAGGGCTATTGGCCTGAGGTAGAATCTATTTAAGATCTGAGATAGGAGAGTAATTCTCTTTGAGTTGTAGGACTTTGATTTAAAGTCTGAGGTAGGGCCTGAGTGGTAGGAGATCATATCTCTGATTGGTAGGTATTTGTGCCTGAGTGTAGAACATGGAAGAGTATGAGAGATCCTGCGGGATCTGAGTTGTAAGCTCTTTTGAGACGAGATAGAGAAGTTATCTTGTCTAAAAAACTGTTAGAAAGGTGGGAGAGAAAATTGATGTGCCCATAATTTGGGGAACCACTATAAAATTCATGTGTGTTGTCTGTGATTGTCTTGAAAGCTAAGTTTAACTAAATTACAACACACCTAAAAATAGTAAAAGTTCAAAAAGACTTAAAAACCTATTCACCCCCTAGGTGTTGAGCTACTCTTAAAACTAAAAACTTTCAAATGATATCAGAGGGAGGTTGCTCAAGAAGGATTTAACCATCTATGTTGATCTCTAAGAGTAGCATATGATTATCCTTATGGGTTCAGGAGAGAACCAAAAGGAGTTGGGCTCCATGAAGCTTCCTATCTGCAGGAAGGAGAGCTTTGGGATCTAGAAGGAAAGGGTCAAGCTATTTATGGAGACATCTGATCCTAGATTCTTTAAAATAGTTCAAGAGGGACCTTTCATCCCCATGAAGGTCTCAGTTCCGAATGCAACTATTTAGACACCTAAGAAGTATTCTGGAATGACCAGGATGAGGTCATATTAATAACCATGGATAAAAGGGCACAGAACATAATAGTAACTATCATTGATGATTTCACTTTCCAGAACCTTATCTACTATAGAACTTCTAAGGAGATGTGGGATACATTAGTGGTATATATATAAGGGACTAAAGAAGTCATGGATGACATGAAATCCCTGCTTAATCGGGAGTATGAAGCCTTCAGGAAGACCAAGAAGGACAGCATAGCTGAATGCTACAAAAAATTCTTCAAAATAGTAAATGAGCTGAGGACCTATGGGAGGGTCTTCAGCAATTTTGAACTGAATGACAAGTTCCTTAGATCTCTAACAAGAGATTGGGACACCAATATCTGTGTCATAATGGAGGTGGCAAAGTCTGTTGAAACTCCCCCTCAAATATTGTTTGAAAAGGTTGCTCTCCTATGAGATGCAGCTATCTGCCAGAAAGGAGGAGGAGACCATCAACAGATCACATGATAAGGAGA
Source organism: Platanthera zijinensis (assembly GCA_039513925.1). Lineage (NCBI taxonomy): Eukaryota > Viridiplantae > Streptophyta > Magnoliopsida > Asparagales > Orchidaceae > Platanthera > Platanthera zijinensis. Next base: position 68,786,146 of record CM077092.1, on the reverse strand, counting down.
AGGTAGTGGCCTTCATGGTTGAGGGATCCAGGAAGAGCAAGGAGATGATTGCCTCTCCTCCAAGGAGGCCTGCTGACTCAGACTGCACTGAACCAAGCACCTCAGATAGCAATATGTCTGATGGAGAGTTTGCTGCCTTCTCTAGGAAATTTCAATCAATGATGAAGAGGAAACAGTGGAGGAACATACCATCCTCCTCCTCCCATCACAAGAAGGATCACCACTAGCCTGACAAGATGTTCTCCAAAGGATATAGGTATAATTCTAAACCAAGTAAATAGTTTTCTTCTAAAGTTGTTTGTTATTGCTGCAGCAAGCTAGGACATGTCATAGCTGACTATCCTGTCAAGAGAAAAGAGTTGGAGAGAAAAAGCACCATTAAAACAAGGGCAAGAAGGAGAAGAACTTCATTGCTAAAAATGAAAAGAGATGGAGTCATAGTGACTCATCTTCTTTAGATTTTGAAGAAGAGGAAGAAGCCTATATTGGGTTGTTTGTTGTTGTTACTGATTAAGAAGAAGACTATTCAGCAGCAAGGATAGGTATCAGGGCCCCTCTGTCATATTTAGACAGTAATACTGAGGAGAATGAAGATATCAACAATAATTATGGGCTAATGGCATGGTCTGATAATGAATCTAGCCAGGATCAGCCTGGTACAGATAAGGTATACTCACTATCCAGCTCCTCTTCTGGTTCAGACTATGAGACTAGTCCTAATTATGATGCATCTTTATCCTGTAATGATGATGGGTTAGAATCTGAGGAAGATGTCAATCAAATTATTGACAAGTATGGTTCCCTTCTGGATGCTTTGAAGAGAAGCAAAATGTTGGCCAAGAAACAAGATGAGGAAATCATCTCCTTACAGTTAGCTGCTTCCCAGCAGTCTAAGTCAGCATCTTTGCTGGATCAGAAAATGAGGGAAGTCTTCCAACTAAAGGTCATCTCAATTATCCTGATTGGGACCATCAACAATAAGAATAAGATCATCTTAGATCTTGAAGACAAGCTCCATAGGGAGAAAAGGATTATGGTTGCTTATTCAAAGCCCAATATTGTGCTACCCATAATAGACTCCATCTCCTCTCAAAAGGGTAAGAAGGGTTTGGGATTCAAAGGGAACCCTAGGGCTGGCCATTCCAAAAGGAAAGGCGAAGCTCAAAATCATCCTCACATTTCCTTTGAGAAAGTAGTGTTACCATCAAACAGGTATGACTAAGAAAGTATCTGTGGTCACTGGTTGAATAAAAGGTCCATAAGTGCGAACAAAAATATTGCGGCGACATGGCAAACTGGCTGTGTCTACAGCTATACATATTCTCTCAGTGCTCTTCACAAGATAGGGTTGTGATCTATCGGCTAGGGAGGTGATCACACTCCTCTCCGTACCTATAAATAGGACCCCTGTCATATCAACAGAATAACTGAGTGAACAGTAAGTGAGCTCGTGTGGTTGCTGTGGACATGTTTTTTGTGTTTGCGTAGTTTGAAGGAGTTGACCGGTTTTTTGCTGTGTAGATTATGAGGACTGTGCTGAGAAGCCAGGGACTTTGTTCTGAATTCGGTCAGGGTTTGATGCAGAATTTGCGGTTACAATCAGTGGTTAGGAGCAGGTCGTGGTTTGTAGCCAGGCAGTCTTCTCTCTTCAAAACCCTTTTTCCTAGTTTTATAAGTTGTCCGCTTCTGGCAGCTTGTTAAGTTCGACAATAGCTGTTCACAGTGATCTGGAGGGTAGGCAACCTCGCGGTAAGATGGCTTGTAGATTAGCAGAAAGTATTGGAATAACGGGCTGTCTGCGTGGCTGGGTTGCGGTCTTGTGACTTAGTTTCAACAACCCGGACTAGACCAAGCGTCGTTACAGGGATGCAACACATACACCCCAACCAACTCTACGCGCCTGTTTTTCAGCAGCGAAAGGTTGTTGGCGCTAGGTTTCAAACCCGCAACCCTTAAAAACACCCTCTTTCAATATGGCTCATCACCAACTGAGCTTCGACACCCCTCCTAAAAGAAAGTTTCGTCCCGAAACTTTATGCACAAAAGATTCCACAATGTAAGGAAAATAATCAAAGATTATAGAATGGAAATAGATACCGAAAGAAACTAGTAGAACAGATTAGGATGAGCCTCCCTCATTGATGACTCCAACTCCCACGTAATGCTTTCCACGTCTTGGTTCCGCCACAATACTTTAATCATTGGTGTAGTCTTCCTCCACAATACTCGATATTGAGTATCCAGAATGCGAATAGGATTCTCAACATAAGAAAGGTTAGACACCAACTGGGGCACATCATCAAGAATTTGTCGGTCGCTAGGCATACACTTCCGCAACTGGCTTACATGAAACACATCGTGCACACAAGGAAAACTTACGGGCAAATCCAGTCTATAAGCAGACATTCCAATAGGCTTAACAATCTTGAAGGGTTCCACATACCTAGGATCCAACTTATGGTTCTTACTAAACCTCTTGACACTAGACATCGGGGAAAATTTAAGAAACACCATGTCCCTAACAGCAAATACCAAATTAGTCCTTCACTGATTTGTATTCTTTTTATAATGCTCCTGAGCTATACGAAGCTTTTCTTTAATATGCTTCACAGAAATATCCATTTCCTCTAAGACTTCTAGGCCCAACAACGGTCTTTCGCCAATCTCAGCCCAAAACAAGGGAGTTCTGCAACGTCTCATATACAAAGCTTCAAATAGGTCCATCTACAAGCTTTCTTAATAACTATTATTATAAGCAAATTCCATCAGTCTCAAACGCTCGTCCCACGATCCTTCGTGGTCCAAGATGTAACATCTTATCATGTCTTCTAGAATCTGATTTACCCTTTTTGTTTGACAATTTGTCTGCGGGTGATAAGCTGTTGAATACCTCATATCGGTACCCAATCCTTCCTTTAATCTTTTGCAAAAATAAGACGTAAACCTGGAGTCTCGATCTGACACAATACTAACAGGTATTCTGTTGGGTCCATTAATTCACATGGCCTAGAATTGTAAGAAGTCAAACAAGTCAATGACACACGCTAGTCATATTTATTGTGTGTTTGAGTTTTTGCATGCAGGTTAGTCCATATTACACAGATTGGACAAGTGGACACCGATCAAGCTGGTGATCAGGCAGAAATTATACAAAGTCCACATGCATGGAGTCTAGCAAGCTCACTCAATGCTAGTTGCCTTAAGAAAGAATGCTGGAGAGAAAAATGTTACCAAGTCCACAGGCATTTAGTGAAATATGCTCACTCAACGCCAGATGAAAGGGAAGATGCTGGATAGGTTAGAAATCACCTAAGTCCATAGGCGTTGAGTGAAGTTTATTAACTCAACGCCAAGGTAAGTAAAAGCATATAGTATAGCTAGGCTAGTCTAAGCCTAACAATTGGCAAGCTGAAAATATGGATAAGGCCATAGGTATTGAGTGTAGTCTACTCAATAAACGCCATACAACAAAAAGCTATAAGACAGGCTGAGACAGTCATATCCTAAGGAGAAACTGGCTAAAATGTGGCTAAGTCCACAGGCGTTGAGTAAAGTCCACTCACTCAATGCAATAACATCTAAATCATTGAGTATAGATCAGACAGTCAATACCACAGAAAATCGGTGCAGATATTTTACTAAGTCCACAGGCGTTGAGTGAGGCAAGCTCACTCAATGCCATATGACAAAAAGCATTGACTAAACCTTATTCAGTAAGAGACTGTGATTTCACAGAAATTTGGCTAGGTCCAAATGCATTGAGTATAGCTTACTCACTCAACGCTAGATAACAGATGAATATCTATTAAGTAATTTAGCGTTGAGTGATACTTACTCAACGCCAAGTGGCAAAATCTGTCTAAGTAATATGGCGTTGAGTGATGAAGACACGCACAACGCTCTCAACTCTTCTTAAGCAGGAAAATCGGCTAAGTACAAATGCGTTGAGTGAAGGTTACTCACTAAACACTAGGTGACTAAAATCATTTCTAAGTTGTATGGCGTTGAGTGAAGCTTACTCACTCAATGCTAAGAGGCAGAAAGATTTTTCTAAGTGTTAGGCATTGAGTGAAGCTTACTCACTCAACGCCTAAGGAATGGAATATTGTCTAAGTGTTTGGGCATTGAGTGAAGGTTGCTCACTCAACGTCTAATGGTAGAGAAATTTTTCTAAATGTTTTGGTTTTGAGTGATGGTTGCTCACTGAACGCTTAGTGATAAAAATTCTATCTAAGTATTTTGGCATTGAGTGATGCTTACTCACTCAACTCCTATAATACAGATACTTGATTTTGGCTAAGTCCACGGATGGTGACGTCAACATGAGTCAGCAAAAATCAACAAAGCCAACACAATTCAAAGTCATTGTGGAAAGGATGGAGTAAGCCATTGATGACGCCAACGGCCTGTTTTGTGTTATTCTACAAATGGTAGGTGGTAAATCAAAAATTATGGCTGGGCCCTACAGCGCAAAGAGTCCTTGATTGACGATCAATAAAAGGGAAAGATTGACTGGGTCGACGGCAAGCAATTAGGATTTTCTAAATACGCAAAGCAACGGAACTTCATCTTCTTCCTCGCCATTGAACGTCGATCCTAAAGCACAAGTTTTGATCAGAGAACCTGAAGGCAAAAAGTGATGGCTGCAACGATATTCATCTGCGATAGCAAGGTCAGGATTGATTCCTAAAAGAGAAGAGGAAGAGATTTCTATAAGCTACTTCCAAAATAAGTTGTGATTCATCTGAAAATATTTGTCAACTTATTGTTGTTAAGAAGAGGTTAGGGGACACTCAGTTTGTGCCCAGGAAGACAAACACATAGATTTTTCTCTGGTGCCTAATTGTTTCAAATCGTTGTTATTTTATGTATGATCCAATCTTGGATCTGAGTGTAAGATTCTTGAGAGAATCTGAGTGTAAGATTCTTGAGAGAATCTGAGTGTAGGCTATATTATAAAGGCTGAGATAAGATCTATTGTTGATATGAGTGTAGGATTCTTTTGTGAATCTGAGTGGTAGGCCTTTGTTATAAAGTCTGAGTGGTAGGGCATATTGCATGAGCTTTAAGTCTTGAAGAAGGTTGAGTGGTCCTGCAGGATCGTGTTGTAAGCTCCTTGGAGCCGAGTATTGGGGGAAGAGCATTGTCTAACACACTGTTAGAAGGGCGTAGAGGGATAGAGGACATACCCATAAACTGGGGAATGATTATAAAATTACTGTTTCTTGGTTGATTGTCTTGAAAGCTTAACTAAATAATCACCAAGTACATCAAAACAAGGTATAGGTCAAGATAATTTTAAAAGAGACCTAAAACCTATTCACCCCCCCCCCCCCTCTAGGTGTTAGCTGGCCTTGAAAACAAAGTCTTTGAAGTGGTATCAGAGGGAGGTTTCTCTCTAAGGACTCAACAGTCTGAGTAAATCTCCAAGGTCAGCAAGAAAATCTTTCTTTATGGGTTCAGGAGTGAACTATAAGGAGCTGGGTGACATGAAGCTTCCCATCTATAGGAAGGAAGGGTTTGACATCTAGAAGATGGTTAGTCTGTTCATGGAGGAAGCTGACCCTAGGATCTTTATCACTATCAAGGAAGGGCCTTTCATCCCTATGAAAGTGTTTGCTCTTGATGCAAATGTCCAGACCCCCAAGACCTACTATGAGATGACAAAGGATGAACTTATTCGGACCACAAAGGATAAGAGGGCACAAAATATAATTGTCAGTACCATAAATGACTCCACCTTCCAAAATATGGTACACTGGAAGAATGCAAAGGAGATGTGGGACACACTAGGTGGTCTATATGGAGGGTACATAGTAAGTGAGAGATGACAGAAAGTCTATGCTTAATCAAGAGCTTGAAGCTTTCAGGCAGAGCAAGACTGATATCATAACTGAGCGCTATGAAAGATTCTTCAGGATTGTCAATAAGCTGAGGATATATGGCAGAGTCTTTAGCACCTATGAACTGAATGACAAGTTTCTCAGATCTCTAACCAGAGACTTGGATACTAAGATCTATGCAACAAGAGAGGTTGCCAAGCTAGCTGACACACCACCACCAACCTTGTTCGGGAAACTGTTGTGCTATGAAATGCAACTGACTACCAGAAAGGAGGAGGAGAAAAAGAAAAAGTCTGTGGCAAAAGAAAAATCTATGTCCTCAAAGCTGAAGCCACAAGGAGGAGAAGAAGGAAGACACCTTCTCCACAAGGGAGGGATGTTGAATCTCACACATAAATAACAGAGACTAGCACATCATACTGTCATATGTCTGATGAAGACTTCGTTGCCTTCTACAGCTAGTTCCAGAAGTTTATGAAGAAGAAACACTGGAAAAGCAAGGCCTCCTCCTCCTCTCATCCCAAAGAAAACTACTACAAGGGCATGAAGAAATCCTCTAAGGAGGACAGGTATGGTATTAAACCCAGCAAACATGTATCATCTAATGTGGTTTGCTATTGTTGCAGAAAGCCAAGGCATGTAATAGATGATTGTATGTCAAAAGAACGGAATCTGGTGAGAAAAAGGACCACAAGCAAAAGGGCGAGAAGGATAAATCCTTCATTGCTAAGAAGAAGAAGAAGAGTTGGAATGACTCTTCCTCTTCAGAGTCAGAAAGAGAAGAGGATAATGAAGACTACATTGGGCTTGTTGATGCTATGTTAGAAGAAGAAGACAACTACTGCCATGGACTAATGTCTCTAACTGATGAAGAATCCAACAAGTTACAACCTGGTCAACTAAAGGTAAATTCTCTGTCCAAGTCTTCTTCTTAGTTAGGCTATGAGACCAGCAAAGATTCTGAAGCTCATTCATCAAGAGATCAAGGAGATTCTATGTAACATCCCATTTCCAACTAGACCCCTAAGAGTGGTTTTGTCATGACAAAACCCTAGGAAGCCCAAGGAAGAGTCAAGTGGACCTGGTAGTGTGGATAGGGCAACTATGGTCTGCACTTAGCAGATTTCTAAACCTTGGTTAAAGGTGATCATGGGGCTTCACCAAGACTCCAAGACCCCACCCATACCTCCATAACCCTATGTAGGGGTCAATGAGTCACAAAGGACCCATGGAGGGTAGTCAAGGGAGCTAAGTTGACCAAAGTCAACTCTAACCCTAAAGAGGTCAAACTGACCTACACAAGGGTCAATTGCAGTCCCTTAGCCAAATGGACCCCACCCCTACCCCCATAGGCCTAGGGAGAGACCAATAGGTCACCAAGGACTCATTGGGACCAATCATAAAGACTAGGTTGACCAAAGTCAACTCTTGACCTAAAATGGTCAAAGTGCCCTAGTTAAGGGCCAAGTGACCTCCAAGGACAAATCCAACCCCACCTTGACCCTAGGGGAGGCTAATGGGTCACGAAGGGCCCATTAAAGAAATCTCAAGGACCAAATTGACCTAGGTGGGCCCTAGTCCAACTTTGGGTCAAGTTAGCCCAAATGGGCTAACTCAAGCTCAAGCCCATTTCAATTGGGCTAACCATGACTTAAGTGACCAAATGGACTTGTGGGCTGCCATGGGACATGTAGGAGCCAAAAATTCTGGCTTGGTGACTAGGAGAGAGAAAGTCACCCATGGAGGAGAGAGGAAGAGAAGAAAGAAGAAGGAAGGAGGACTTTGTGCTCATCCTTCCCCCTCCCCTACTCCCCATTCATTTCAGAAGGACAAGGGGGAGTGCAGCAGCCATTGTGGATTGGTTAGAGCAAGCTCCACCCCCCTACCAACCTAGCCGCCATGATTGACCATGGCCAAAAATGGCACATGGCAATTCAGCCACCTAACTCCCTCCTCTCCCTCTTTAAAAGCTTTAGTGAGGTCCAAGGAGTATTTCCCACTCTTTTCCTGAAGAAGCTGAGCCCTTTCCTCCATTTTTGAACAATCCGACCACCACCGGCCACCACCATGTCAATCTGGCGATCAGCACGGCTACAGCCGCCACCACAGGTCCTCCTCCACTCCTTCTCTCATGGGTAGATCGTAGGGATCATTAGGGCCGAGGTTACGGCTCGATTGAGCTCAATCGGAATTTCAAAATCATGGAATTTCCATGAAAATTCATCCTCTCGGGTTCGCCAGAATAGTGCTTCCCGGCGGCCTAGCCGCCGCCTGGAGATAGCCCCGACCACCACGAAGGTGTCGGCGGCGGTGGCAGGCCGGGGAGGTGGCCGGAGCGCCGGCGGCACCCGCTGGAAGTTGGCCCAGGCAGGAGCAATCCTGGTCGTTGGCGCGCGGGGACGATGACGGGATGCCGTCCAGGATTGCGCCAAGATGCGTGCAAAATTGATATTAAACTATAGGTTAAATATTTGAATCATTTTATTTCATTCTGTCACAAATTTTGTATTATTTGATTTTAATTATTAAAATTACTTAGAACCATTTTCATAGAACATGGTCAACACCAAAAATGTAGCCCCTTGAGTCTATTTTTATACAAAATTGGTTTGCACCAATTTGGGTGACTGGTTTAACCAGGGCTCTCATTTTGGTGGGGTCTATACAAATGACTAGGCAGTAATTAAATTAAGTGCCCACACTTCATCCTTTGTCCAAATGGTCTGAAATTTTGGCAGGGAGGCACCCTACCCTATATCTAGATTCTGCCCAAAAATGGGAATTTTTGGGAATAATTTTCCTATAGTTTTGTAAATAATTTAATTATGCTAGGGTAAATTAAATTATGGGTCAAATGAAGTCCAAATTCATCCAAATTTTGGTGGAATGTATATGAAGTCAATATAAAGCTCTGGTAAAAATGTCATTAAGTTTGGAGTTGATTTGAATGGGAATCAAGCAACCCTAGCCTTGCCCTAAGAAGGGCATTTTGGTCCAAAATGTAATTTTGGGTTTTGAGTGTCCAATTCACCTCAACAGAGGTTCAAATTTGGGACACTGACTTGGCATGACTTTATACACCTTCCAATGAAAACTTGGGGGCATTGGAGTTGATTTGGCCTAAGATCCTAGGTCAAACCCTAAGGAAGGGCTTTTGTACCTTGTGAAGGACATATGGCCATAACACCTTGTATGACTATGAAACTTTGTAGGGATGGTTTTAGGGTAACTATTATCCTCTGGTAAAAATTTTAGGGTGTTTTGAAATGTTGGGACCCACAAAACCCTAACCCTAGTTTAGGGCACAAACTTTGTAGGGTTGGTATAGGCTAGTTAAACTCTTCCAAATAAAATGAAATTTTGGTATAATGGTAAATAAGATATTATTAGTCTCTGGTAATTTATTTGGGAATTTTGGGATAATATTTATGGTACTTCATTTGAAACACAAGGGATGCCTCAATTTAATAAACTAATTATTATGGTCCCTCTGACCATTGGGAGGTCATGAAAATTTGGCAGAGGATGTTTTGAACCATTATAAGCTTATATAAAATTTATGAAAATATTTGGATATATATTTGAGATACTTACTTCACAAGCTTGTTAAATGATGAAATTATTCAATAATTTAAATTAGTCCATATACTGATAAATAAATTATGAAATTTGGCCCAAACCATTTTAATGCCATTAGATTCATACTTGAATTTTCTCTGAATTTTTGGAAGCCATATAGTATTTTATATTTCTTTAAATGAATTTTTAAGGATTAAAATAGAATAGTGATTGGGGGATAAAACCTTACTGAAAAATTTAGATATTTTGGAAGATGAGTTATATCCTTATTCTGAATAACATATAAAAATGTAGAATGATATCTTGACTGAAAATGGTACTACATGTTCATTATTGGAAATTATAGTCAATAGAATAATTAAATAAATTATTAAATAAATAAGGAAAATTTTGGATCTCTGGATTTAGGGCTTAAAGGTCATAATGGACCTCCATTAATAATATAAGAGTATTGGATAATTATTTGATGTACCTCCTATTTTACATGAAGTTTGACATGGTGGTCTGCATTTAGCAATTTTGGAAAACTGTATATTAATTTGTTTGAAGCTTATCACTCCTTAATCACTGATGATATTTGACTCAGACCATTTATGGGCCCTTGCAATCATGTTAGAGTTATCCTTGAATTTTCAGAAATAATATTGCCCTGTTTATTATTTTTATGAATTATTGCAATATACCATTTAAATAAAAATCAGTGGCCTGAACCTTGCTGAAAAACTAGGAGATTTTGTATCTTAGGTTAAATGATTATATTAAGTATAACATAAATCTGGGGAGATTTTATCTTGTCAAAATTTGGTACCTTCAGCTCAATCTTGGAGACTTTGGCCACTATAAATATTTAATAAATTTCTAGATAAATAGGAAAAATTGTAAAACTCTGGATTTGGACAATAAAGGTCATATTGGACCTCCATTAATTATTATAGGAGTATTGGATGATTACTTGATATACTTCCCATTTTACATAATATTAAACCTTGGTGGTCTGCATATAGTAAATCTACAGAAAAAAAATCTGGAGTACAAGTTAGGCACATAAGTCAAAAATTAGTGGTTATAGGAATGAGTTCATCACTCAGGGTTAGATGAGCTAGGGATGGGTTTGACTAAAAGTTAGGTGGTATTTGGGATAGACGAAAGATCGTCTTCCCCGTGGAATTGAAGGTTAAAATCACCTTAGGTATAGTTCACTGTAATATGAAAATAAAATGGGTAAAACCTAAGTTGTAGGCATAATGTAAATTGAGGAGTAGGTAGTAAACTTAGGATTTCACACTATCACACCCCTGTGTCCCGAGAGATAGTTTGGGTTACTCGGGCAATAAGCCCAGTGGTTAAGGTAATGGGCATGGTCGCCCGGCGAGCTTCGGCTCGGTAGTAGATTATGACGGACGTGATAGTCCGGTGAGCTTTGGCTCAGTTGTAGATTATGACGGACGGGATAGTCCGGTGAGCTTTGGATCGGTTGTTGGTTATGACGGACGGGTTAGTCCGGGGAGCTTCGGCTCGGTTGTAGATTATGACGGACAGGATAGTCCGGTGAGCTTTGGCTCGATTGTAGATTATGACGGACGGGATAGTCCGGTGAGCTTTGGATCGGTTGTTGGTTTTGACAGACGGGTTAGTCCAGGAAGCTTCGGCTCGGTTGTAGATTATGACGGACGGGTTAGTCTGGGGAGCTTCGGCTCGGTTGTAGATTATGACGGACGGGTTAGTCCGGGGAGTTTCGACTCGGTGGGTGATTATGACGGACGGGATAGTCCGGGAAGATTCGGCTCGGTTATTTGTTGGACTCATAACTATTGCATGTGCATAAAAGGTATAAGGTGGTGGGTCTTCGATATTGGGGAGTTCGTTGCACCGACACCAATATCGTTGACTCGGCAAGTGTGGTTCTACACTTCGCCAACAGAAGTCCGGTGCGCCAGCCGGCAAGAGTACGCAGGCGTCCGCTTAGTGCACCAAGCGTTGAGGCATACGATAGGTCAGACCGGTAGTGCAAATACTGGTTTTGAGGTGGGCAAGGCCCAACCCACCGCTTCCGTCTGCCACTACGGAGGTATCTTGGGAGGTAACGGCTCTGAAAGGGGGAACTAAGGTCTGTGTACACAAGTCGAGTGGGTGAGTTGCACTTGCATGTTCACATCATAGCATATTTGCATTTCATAGCATAACCATTGCATACAACCTGACATCTAATGTATAAGCGGTATGGGACGCTCTATGCATTTGGCCTTGCAAAACGACCCCTTAGCATATAAGTTCGTGCGAGCGTGCTTATAAGTCAAGGTTCTCTTTCAGTATTATTTATATGTTATGCCTGCTAGTAAAACCGACACCCTATCGTATAAATCGGTATGGGACTTTTTATATGATAGGAGCCCTACAAGAGATCCCTTAGCTTATGTGTTTTTCACATAAGTTAAGGTTACTTATTTAGTTTTTGTATAATTATTATCACACTTAACATTGTTAGTTTAGTTCCGCTGCCATCTGCAATTTGACATTCTCCACCTTCCTGTCCTTTCCTTTCCTTCTCCCCGCTCGGTGCTTAGGAGCCATGGGGGAAGGGGTGGGGGACGATAGGACTTAGTCTTTTAGACTAACGGTTTTCAAACCATATCATTTAGGGGACCACGGAGCCCAGCATGGAGGGGCAGCCCCGGAGGTCGGCACGCTTGGAGATCGGACAGTCTAGCACTGGAGCCCAGACAGCTAGGAGCCATGGGGGAAGGTGTGGGGGACGATAGGACTTAGTCTTTTTTACTAACGGTTTTCGAACCATATCATTTAGGGGATCACGGAGCCCAGCATGGAGGGGCAGCCCCGGAGGTCAGCACGCTTGGAGATCGGACAGTCTAGCACTGGAGTCCAGACAGTAGGGACGGTGAGTCCCGAACACCAGTAGTTGTATTAGTTTGCTTCCGCGATGAGTGATTTGTAGTGAGGACTTGATGTACCGGGCATAAACCCGAGATTTTCATTATATGTACTATCTGTGGACACTCCCTTCGTGGAGTTTATTTTTCTATATATGTGATTTCTGTGGACTTGCTCTTATAATTATGCTACAGTAGAGATCGATTTGGCTGGCAGAATCGGCGACTTGTAGTGACGACCTTCCCGGGTGAGAAGGTATCACCGCAAGGCGGCGGTTCTAGGCCTAAGACCCCGGTGTCGAAAAAGGAAAAGAAAAATGGGGGTCTTACAAGTGGTATCAGAGCAAACCTCGATCAAAAAAGTAGCAGTCCACTAACCCTGGGACACCCCCGCTCGAGTTTAGTTTGGGGACAAACTAAGCAGCGGAAGCAGTGGTGGGCCCATATGGGAAATCACATGAAAATTGTCCACTTTTAGTTAAATCTGTGAGACTTCTTATATTTGTCTTCTATTACGCAGCCCCCAGCGCAGCCAACACCACAAGGCGGAGTTCAGCAGACTCCGACTGTTGCAACACCTCCCCTGGTCCCCACTCCATTCCTACACTCGGAGATGGGTCAAACACTGACGGCCATTCTAGATGCTTTCAGGGCTCAGCAGGTTCCGGCTCTGCAGCCGAACCCAGGGGCCAATTGGTTGTGCATCTTTCGAGGACTCTCCCCTCCATCTTACTTGGGGACAGAATCCGTTGTACGGACAGAAGAATGGCTAGATATTATGTACGAAATGCTGACTGGGATACAATGTCCCTGGGTGGAGAGGGTGGCCTTGGTTGTCTCCTGCCTGGAGTCCCATGCCAAGAGGTGGTGGAAGACGCTGCTGGACACAATGTTTGCAGATAGGGAGGTTGCGGAAGTTACCTGGGAAGAGTTCAAGACAGCACTGTTGGAGCACTTTGTTACACAGTCGGCTAGGGATGAGTTGGAGGAGCGGTTCTTACAGCTGAAACAGGGCACCCGCACAATGGTAGAGTACCATCGGGAGTTCGACCATTTGGCTCGATATGCAGATTCTTACCAGCTGGACGAAGCGGGATACATCAAGAGATTCTATAAGGGCCTGAGGGAGGACTTGAGGGAGGCTTTGTTGTTTGTATCCGACGGGCCTATCTCCCGGATTTTGGAGATTGCAAAGAGTATTGAGGCTGATAGGCACACCACTCGGGGCCGGAAGCAGGCAAGCGGAGGATCAAGGCCGGAGAGCAAGAAATGATCAGCTGCAAGGTGCTATACCAGGTGGGAGAAGGACAGAGGACCAGCCTCGTTATGAAGTGAGGCAGGAGCAGAGGGAGCAGGATATTGGCCCCTCACCCTCTTTAGATGAGGGAGGCACCAAGACCCGGGGTATGGCATTTCCCCCACCGGAGTGGTACAACTGCCATCAGATAGGACACATTCGGAGAAACTGCCCCATGAGGGGAGCACCTTTACCAGCACCCCAGGATGCCCCGCATGCCTAACAGTTTGGAGGACGAGGACGTGGTCGAGGACGTGGGTTCCAGGGTGCAGATCGCAGGCAGTAGAAGGAGCAAATTTATGCACTGGATTTGGCTCAACCCCGGAACCCGGAGCAAGTAATCACTGGTACGTCAGAAAATTGTAAACTTATTTCCTCATGACCTTTAAGTTTATATAGAAGTGATAATCTAGGGAAGAAAACCATAGCTAGATTCTAAGACATTTAACTTTCCCCACCCCCAGGAATAGTTTTCATCAGCGGTAAACCTGCTTATACGCTATTTGATACGGGTGCTTCATACTCGTTTGTATCGGAAGCCTTCGTAGAAGGGTTGGAAGGCGTGGAACGATTCACGGGTATGGTGATGAGGATACGATTACCCGACGGATCAGAGTTGTTCACCTCTGCCCACTGCAATATGGAGGCGGAGATCGGCGGAAGGATATTTGAAGCTCCAGCGACGATCATAAAGATGCCAATCTTTGATTTGATCCTAGGAATGACGTGGTTGAACTGGAATCATGCTCAAATTGACTGCACGTGCAAGAGAGTTACCGTGAGACATGGAGATTCCTACCTCATCATTGAAGGTACTAGATCTATTCCCCCTCTCATGCTATCATCTGTACAGGCCGTCAAGGCTCACTTACAGGGGGAAGAAGTGTATGAGGTAATATTTGAAATGACTGAGGCCAAGGTCTCCACCTCGGATATTCCGGTGGTACGAGATTTTGCCGACGTATTCCCAGAGAAACTGCATGGGCTACCCCCTCACCGGGAGCAGGATTTCCGGATACAGCTGGTGCCGGGGGCTAAGCCGGGAGCTAGAGCCCCTTACCGGATGGCCCCAAAAGAGCTGGCAGAATTTCGAAGCCAACTCCAGGAACTGGTGGAAGCCGGATTTGTTAGACCGAGTTCCTCGCCATGGGGAGCCCCGGTCTTATTTGTGAAGAAGAAGGATGGGACACTTCGCCTGTGCATCGATTATCGAGCACTAAACAGGCTGACCGTCCGGAATACCTATCCGCTCCCACGGATAGAAGAATTATTCGACCAGCTGGAGGGAGCCCATTATTTCTCAAAGCTGGATTTAAGGTCGGGTTACTACCAACTACGGATCCAGGAGGAGGACATTCCAAAGACTGCTTTCAGTAGCAGATATGGGCTATATGAGTTTACAGTGATGCCCTTCGGGCGCACAAATGCTCCGTCGGCATTCATGAGCCTCATGAACCGGGTTTTTGAGGCCTACTTGGATGTGTTCGTCATAGTATTCATAGACAACATCCTGATCTACTCTAGGACGGAAGAGGAGCACACTCGGCATCTGACGCTGACTCTGGAGAGACTATGGGAGCACAAGCTCTATGCAAAGATCAGCAAATGCCAGTTTTGGTTGAAGGAGGTGGCCTTCCTAGGCCATATCATCAGTGGTGCTGGGTTGGCAGTGGACCCGGCCAAGATCCAAGCAGTCCGGGACTGGCCACAGTTGAAGACGGCCACAGATGTATGAAGTTTCCTAGGACTCGCCGGTTACTACCGGAAGTTCGTAGAGGGATTCTCTCGTATCGCCCTTCCACTCACATCTCTGACAAGGAAGGAGGTGCCCTTTATCTGGACCCCACAGTGTGAGGCAGCTTTTCAAGAGCTAAAGGGGCGACTCACTCCGGCCCCTATACTTTCTCTCCCTTCAGGGAAAGAAGGATTTCAGGTCTACACCGATGCCTACTACAAGGGCATGGGTGCAGTGCTTATGCAGGATGGCCATGTGATAGCTTACGCTTCTCGGCAGCTGAAGAAGCACGAGCAAAATTACCCAGTCCATGACTTAGGGATGGGAGCTATCATCTTTGCACTAAAAGTCTGGCGTCACTATCTGTACGGTGTCCACTGCGACATATACTCCGACCATAAAAATTTGAGGTATGTGGACACGCAAAAAGAGCTGAACATCAGACAGAGACGATGGGTGGAATTTTTGGCAGACTACCAGTATGAGATGCACTACCACCCGGGAAAGGCGAATGTGGTAGCAGATGCACTGAGCCGAAAGACCTCAAACACCGGAATAGGAACACCATTGATGGCCTTGGAGTTAATACAGATGTTTGATAAGATGTAAATATCCCTGGTGTCTGAGGATCACCCTGAGTTATACCGAGAATATCTGTCGTCATTAATCGCCACGGATAACATACGAGAACGGGTCAAGGATGGACAGAGACAGGATACCCAGCTAGAGCCAATATTCCGGGTCTTAGAAGTAGGCACTGCGGGAGATTACACACTGAGGGATGACTTAGTATGCTTTAGAGAACGGGTCTACAAACCAGAGGGAGGCCAGGTCCGGGAGGATATCATGATGGAGGCTCATTGCAGTCGATATTCGGTACACCCAGGGATTACGAAGACGACTGCAGATCTGAAGAAGACTATGTTCTGGCCCGGCATGAAGAAGGATATCACCTACTTCGTGACCCATGGCAAGGCTTGTCAGTTAGTGAAAGCAGAGTGCAGGAATCCCGCAGGACTATTGCAGCCACTCCCAGTACCAGAGTGGAAGTTCGATGATATCGCCATGGACTTTATACACGGACTTCCACGATCAAAGACAGGGAATGATTCGATCTGGGTGATCGTCGACCGGCTGACAAAGGTAGCAAGGTTTATTCCAATCAGGAAGGATGACTCGGTGGGCGTATTAGTCTGAAAGTTTGTGGAGCAATTCGTCCGCTATCATGGCATACCCAAGTCGATTGTGTCAGATCGAGATGGACGATTTACATCCAGGGAGTGGAGGTCAGTGCAGACTTACTTAGGCACTCGACTAACATTCAGTACGGCTTTCCACCCCCAGACGGATGGACAGACTGAACGAACCAACCGGACTCTGGAGGATTTACTATGACTCTGCATATTAGATCGCGGTGAACCTTGGGAGAAGTTGTTACCGCTGATCGAGTTCTCGTATAATAACATCAACCAGTCTAGTATAAAGATGGCTCCTTTTGAGGCGTTGTACGAATGGAAGTGCAGGACACCGTTGTCATGGATACAGGACGAGGACCCTAAGGCATTGGATTCGAAGTTTGTCGAGGACACCGAGGCTCAGGTGAGATTGATACGAGACAGGATGCTAGAAGCACAGAGCCGGCAGGCTAAGTATTACGACGCTCGACACCGTCAGGTGGAATTCCAGGTGGGAGATCAGGTGTTCTTGAAGATCCGACCAATGCATGGAGTTACTCGGGTACGTGGACAGAGGAAGAAGCTTAGTCCAAGATACATTGGGCCTTATAGGATCCAGGAGCGGATCGGTCCCTTGGCATACAGGTTGGAGCTGCCACCAGAGCTGGCGAGTCTGCACGACGTATTCCATATATCCTCCCTTAGGAGAGCTCTACTACGCCCAGAGCAGCAGGTTACAATCACAGATGGACCGATAGCATCTGATCGGTCAGTTCACCTAGAACCGGTCCGGATTGACGACAAGGGGGTACGAGTTTTACGCCACAAGAAGGTTCCGTTAGTCAAGGTCCTGTGGAGAAATCACGGAAGAGAGGAGCACACATGGGAGCCCCAGGACTTGATGCGACAAAGATACCCGGAACTCTTCAGTTAGGTATTCCTCACAACCACTCAAGATGTTCAGTTTACCTTCCTATTTTAAACTAGTAGAACTGAAATTTCAAGGATATGGGCTAAACTTTTGTTTATTGGGGTCTAGACTTTGCCAATTGGGGGATTTGGTCTTAAATTTGACTATCACCTTTAAACCTCATATAATCAAACATGGTGTCGGGACGTAAACCTTTCAACTCTCATGGGATGTTACAAGCAAAAGTACCCAGTCCATGACTTAGAGATGGGAGCTGTCATCTTTGCACTAAAAGTCTGGCGTCACTATCTGTACGGTGTCCACTGCGACATATACTCCGACCATAAAAATTTGAGGTATGTGGACACGCAAAAAGAGCTGAACATCAGACAGAGACGATGGGTGGAATTTTTGGCAGACTACTAGTATAAGATGCACTACCACCCGGGAAAGGCGAATGTGGTAGCAGATGCACTGAGCCGAAAGACCGCAAACACCGGAATAGGAACACCATTGATGGCCTTGGAGTTAATACAGATGTTTGATAAGATGCAAATATCCCTGGTGTCTGAGGATCACCCTTAGTTATACCGAGAATATCTGTCGTCATTAATCGCCACGGATGACATACGAGAACGGGTCAAGGATGAACAGAGACAGGATACCCAGCTAGAGCCAATATTTCGGGCCTTAGAAGTAGGCACTGCGGGAGATTACACACTGAGGGATGACTTAGTATGCTTTAGAGGACGGGTCTACAAACCAGAGGGAGGCCAGGTCCGGGAGGATATCATGATGGAGGCTCATTGCAGTCGATATTCGGTACACCCGGGGATTACGAAGATGATTGCAGATCTGAAGAAGACTATGTTCTGGCCCGGCATGAAGAAGGATATCACCTACTTCGTGACCCATTGCAAGGCTTGTCAGTTAGTGAAAGCAGAGTGCAGGAACCCCGCAGGACTATTGCAGCCACTCCCAATACCGGAGTGGAAGTTCGATGATATCGCCATGGACTTTATACACGGACTTCCTCCATCAAAGACAGGGAATCATTCGATCTGGGTGATCGTCGACCGGCTGACAAAGGTAGCAAGGTTTATTCTAATCAGGAAGGATGACTCGGTGGGCGTATTAGTCCGAAAGTTTGTGGAGCAATTCGTCCGCTATCATGGCATACCCAAGTCGATTGTGTCAGATCGAGATGGATGATTTACATCCAGGGAGTGGAGGTCAGTGCAGACTTACTTAGGCACTCGACTAATATTCAGTACGGCTTTCCACCCCTAGACGGATGGACAGACTGAACGAACCAACCGGACTCTGGAGTATTTACTACGACTCTGCATATTAGATCGCGGTGAACCTTGGGAGAAGTTGTTACCGCTGATCGAGTTCTCGTATAATAAAAGCTACCAGTCTAGTATAAAGATGGCTCCTTATGAGGCGTTGTACGGACGGAAGTGCAGGACTCCATTGTCATGGATACAGGACGAGGACCCTAAGGCATTGGATTCGGAGTTTGTCGAGGACACCGAGGCTCAGGTGAGATTGATACGGGACAGGATGCTAGAAGCACAGAGCCGGCAGGCTAAGTATTACGACGCTCGGCACCGTCAGGTGGAATTCCAGGTGGGAGATCAGGTGTTCTTGAAGATCTGACCAATACATGGAGTTACTCGGGTACGTAGACAGAGGAAGAAGCTTAGTCCAAGATACATTGGGCCTTATAGGATCCAGGAGCGGATCGGTCCCTTGGCATACAGGTTGGAGCTGCCACTAGAGCTGGCGAGTCTGCACGACGTATTCCATATATCCTCCCTTAGGAGAGCTCTACTACGCCCAGAGCAGCAGGTTACAATCACAGATGGACCGATAGCATCTGATCGGTCAGTTCACCTAGAACCGGTCCGGATTGACGACAAGGGGGTACGAGTTTTACGCCACAAGAAGATTCCGTTAGTCAAGGTCCTGTGGAGAAATCACGGAAGAGAGGAGCACACATGGGAGCCCCAGGACTTGATGCGACAAAGATACCCGGAACTCTTCAGTCAGGTATTCCTCACAACCACTCAAGATGTTCAGTTTACCTTCCTATTTTAAACTAGTAGAACTGAAATTTCAAGGATATGGGCTAAACTTTTGTTTATTGGGGTCTAGACATTGCCAATTGGGGGATTTGGTCTTAAATTTGACTATCACCTTTAAACCTCATATAATCAAACATGGTGTCGGGACGTAAACCTTTCAACTCTCATGGGATGTTACAAGCTTCTTCCTTCCCGATAGGAGTCCCCGTAGGCTTAACCTTGATTTCGGGGACGAAATCTTTGTTTTGTTTATTGGGATTTGTAACATCCCATTTCCAACTAGACCCCTAAGAGTGGTTTTGTCATGAAAAAACCCTAGGAAGCCCAAGGAAGAGTCAAGTGGACCTGGTTGTGTGGATAGGGCAACTATGGTCTGCACTTAGCAGATTTCTAAACCTTGGTTAAAGGTGATCATGGGGCTTCACCAAGACTCCAAGACCCCACCCATACCTCCATAACCCTATGTAGGGGTCAATGAGTCACAAAGGACCCATGGAGGGTAGTCAAGGGAGCTAAGTTCACCAAAGTCAACTCTAACCCTAAATAGGTCAAACTGACCTACACAAGGGTCAATTGCAGTCCCTTTGCCAAATGGACCCCACCCCTACCCTCATAGGCCTTAGGGAGAGGCCAATAGGTCACCAAGGACTCATTGGGACCAATCATAAAGACTAGGTTGACCAAAGTCAACTCTTGACCTAAAATGGTCAAAGTGCCCTAGTTAAGGGCCAAGTGACCTCCAAGGGCCAATCCAACCTCACCTTGACCCTAGGGGAAGCTAATGGGTCACCAAGGACCCATTAAAGAAATCTCAAGGACCAAATTGACCTAGGTGGGCCCTAGTCCAACTTTGGGTCAAGTTAGCCCAAATGGGCTAACTCAAGCTCAAGCCCATTTCAATTGGGCTAACCATGACTTAAGTGACCAAATGGACTTGTGGGCTGCCATGGGACATGTAGGAGCCAAAAATTCAGGCTTGGTGACTAGGAGAGAGAAAGTCACCCATGGAGGAGAGAGGAAGAGAAGAAAGAAGAAGGACTTTGTGCTCCTCCTTCCCCCTCCCCAACCTCCCCATTCATTTCAGAAGGACAAGGGGGAGTGCAGCAGCCATTGTGGACTGGTTAGAGCAAGCTCCACCCCCTACCGACCTAGCCGCCAAGATTGACCATGGCCAAAAATGGCACATGGCAATTCAGCCACCTAACTCCCTCCTCTCCCCCTTTAAAAGCTTCAGTGAGGTCCAAGGAGTATTTCCCACTCTTTTCCTAAAGAAGCCGAGCCCTTTCCTCCATTTTTGAACAATCCGACCACCACCGGCTACCACCATGCCAATCCGGCGATCAGCACGGCTACAACCGCCACCACAGGTCCTCCTCCACTCCTTCTCTCATGGGTAGATCGTAGGGATCATTAGGGCCGAGGTTAGGGATCGATTGAGCTCAATCGGAATTTCAAAATCATGGAATTTCCATGAAAATTCATCCTCTCGGGTTCGCTGGAATAGTGCTTCCCGGCGGCCTAGCCGCCGCCTGGAGATAGCCCCGACCACCACGAAGGTGTCGGCGGCGGTGGCAGGCCGGGGATGTGGCCGGAGCGCCGGCGGCAGCCGCTGGAAGTTGGCCCAGGCAGGAGCAATCCTGGCCGTTGGCGCACGGGGACGATGACGGGATGCTGTCCAGGATTGCGCCAAGATGCGTGCAAAAATGATATTAAACTATAGGTTAAATATTTGAATCATTTTATTTCATTCTGTCACAGATTTTGTATTATTTAATTTTAATTATTAAAAATACTTAGAGCCATGTTCAGAGAACATGGTCAACACCAAAAATGTATCCCCTTGAGTCTATTTTTATACAAAATTGGTTTGAACCAATTTGGGTGATTGGTTTGACCAGGGTACTCATTTTGGTGGGGTCTATACAAATGACTAGGCAGTAATTAAATTAAGTGCCCACACATCATCCTTGGTCCAAATGGTCTGAAATTTTGGAAGAGAGGCACCCTACCCTATATCTAGACCCTGCCCAAAAATGGGAATTTTTGGGAATAATTTTCCTAAAGTTTTGTAAATAATTTAATTATGCTAGGGTAAATTAAATTATGGGTCAAATGAAGTCCAAATTCATCCAAATTTTGGTGGGATGTATAGGAGGTCAATATAGACCTCTGGTTAAAATTTCATTAAGTTTAAAGTTGATTTGAATGGGAATCAAGCAACCCTAGCCTTGCCCTAAGAAGGGCATTTTGGTCCAAAATGTAATTTTGGGTTTTGAGTGTCCAATTCACCTCAACAGAGGTTCAAGATTGGGACACTGACTTGGCATGACTTTATACACCTTCCAATGAAAACTTGGGGGCATTGGAGTTGATTTGGCCTAAGATCCTAGGTCAAACCCTAAGGAAGGGCTTTTGTACCTTGTGAAGGACATATGCCCATAACACCTTGTATGACAATGAAACTTTGTAGGAATGGTTTTAAGGTAACTATAACCCTCTGGTAAAAATCTTAGGATGTTTTGAAAAGTTTGGGACCCACAAAACCCTAACCCTAGTTTAGGGCACAAACTTTGTAGGGTTGGTATAGGCTAGTTAAACTCTTCCAAATAAAATGAAATTTAGGTATAATAGTAATAACGATATTATCCGTCTCTGGTAATTTATTTGGAATTTTGGGATAATATTTATGGTACTTCATTTGAAACACAAGGGATGCCTCAATTTAATAAACTAATTATTATGGTCCCTCTGACCCTTGGGAGGTCATGAAAATTTGGCAGAGGATGTTTTGAACCATTATAAGCTTATATAAAATTTATGAAAATATTTGGATATATATTTGAGATACTTACTTCACAAGCTTGTTAAATGATGAAATTATTCAATAATTTAAATTAGTCCATATACTGATAAATAAATTATGAAATTTGGCCCAAACCATTTAAATTCCATTAGATTCATACTTGAATTTTCTCTGAATTTTTGGAAGCCATATAGTATTTTATATTTCTTTAAATGAATTTTTAAGGATTAAAATAGAATAGTGATTGGGGGATAAAACCTTACTGAAAAATTTAGATATTTTGGAAGATGAGTTATATCCTTCTTCTGAATAACATATAAAAATTGTAGAATGATATCTTGACTGAAAATGGTACTACATATTCATTATTGGAAATTCTAGTCAATAGAATAATTAAATAAATTATTAAATAAATAAGGAAAATTTTGGATCTCTGGATTTAGGTCTTAAAGGTCATAATGGACCTCCATTAATTAATATAAGAGTATTGGATAATTATTTGATGTACCTCCTATTTTACATGAAGTTTGACATGGTGGTCTGCATTTAGCAATTTTGGAAAACTGTATATTAATTTATTTGAAGGTTATCACTCCTTAATCACTGATGATATTTGACTCAGAGCATTTATGGGCCCTTGCAATCATGTTTGATTTATCCTTGAATTTTCAGAAATAATATTGTCGTGTTTATTATTTTTATGAATTATTGCAATATACCATTTAAATAAAAATCAGTGGCCTGAACCTTCCTGAAAAACTAGGAGATTTTGTATCTTAGGTTAAATGATTATATTAAGTATAACATAAATCTGGGGAGATTTTATCTTGTCAAAATTTGGTACCTTCAGCTCAATCTTGGAGACTTTGGCCACTATAAATATTTAATAAATTCCTAGATAAATAGGAAAAATTATAAAACTCTAGATTTGGACAATAAAGGTCATATTGGACCTCCATTAATTATTATAGGAGTATTGGATGATTACTTGATATACTTCCCATTTTACATAACATTAAACCTTGGTGGTCTGCATATAGTAAATCTATAGGAAAAAAAATCTGGAGTACAAGTTAGGCACATAAGGCAAAAATTAGTGGTTATAGGAATGAGTTCATCACTCAGGGTTAGATGAGCTAGGGATGGGTTTGACTAAAAGTTAGGTGGTATTTGGGATCGACGAAAGATCGTCTTCCCCGTGGAATAAAAGGTCAAAATCACCTTAGGTATAGTTCACTGTAATATGAAAATAAAATGGGTAAAACCTAAGTTGTAGGCATAATGTAAATTGAGGAGTAGGTAGTAAACTTAGGATTTCACACTCTCACACCCCTGTGTCCCGAGAGATAGTTTGGGTTACTCGGGCAATAAGCCCAGTGGTTAAGGTAATGGACATGGTAGCCCGGCGAGCTTCGGCTCGGTTGTAGATTATGACGGACGGGATAGTCCGGTGAGCTTTGGCTCGGTTGTAGATTATGACGGACGGGATAGTCTGGTGAGCTTTGGATCGGTTGTTGGTTATGACGGACGGGTTAGTCCGGGGAGCTTCGGCTCGGTTGTAGATTATGACGGACGGGATAGTCCGGTGAGCTTTGGCTCGGTTGTAGATTATGACGGACGGGATAGTCCGGTGAGCATTGGATCAGTTGTTAGTTATGACGGACGGGTTAGTCCGGGGAGCTTCAGTTCGGTTGTAGATTATGACGGACGGGTTAGTCTGGGGAGCTTCGGCTCGGTTGTAGATTATGACGGACGGGTTAGTCCGGGGAGTTTCGGCTCGGTGGGTGATTATGACGGACGGGATAGTACGGGAAGATTCGGCTCGGTTATTTGTTGGACTCATAACTATTACATGTGCATAAAAGGTATAAGGTGGTGGTCTTCGATATTGGGCAGTTCGTTGCACCGACACCAATATCGTTGACTCGGCAAGTGTGGTTCTACACTTCGCCAACAGAAGTCCGGTGCGCCAGCCGGCAAGAGTACGCAGGCGTCCGCTTAGTGCACCAAACGT
The DNA here is from genome assembly GCA_039513925.1 of Platanthera zijinensis. Taxonomy (NCBI): domain Eukaryota; kingdom Viridiplantae; phylum Streptophyta; class Magnoliopsida; order Asparagales; family Orchidaceae; genus Platanthera; species Platanthera zijinensis. Next base: position 68,761,812 of record CM077092.1, on the reverse strand, counting down.
TGTGGCGTACGATAGGTCAGACCGGTAGTGCAAATACTGGTTTTGAGGTGGGCGAGGCCCAACCCACCGCTTCCGTCTGCCACTAAGGAGGTATCCTGGGAGGTAATGGCTCCGAAAGGGTGAAATAAGGTCTGTGTACATAGAGTCGAGTGGGTGAGTTGCACTTGCATGTTCAAATCATAGCATATTTGTATTTCATAGCATAACCATTGCATACAACCTGACACCTAATGTATAAGCTGTATGGGACGCTCTATACATGAGGCCTTGCAAAACGACCCCTTGGCCTATAAGTTCGTGCGAGCGTGCTTATAAGTCAAGGTTCTCTTTCAGTATTATTTATATGTTATGCCTGCTAGTAAAACCGACACCCTATCGTATAAATCAGTATGAGACTTTTTATACAATAGGAGCCCTGCAAGAGATCCCTTAGCTTATGTGTTTTTCACATAAGTTAAGGTTACTTATTTAGTTTTTGTATAATTATTATCACATTTAACACTGTTAGTTTAGTTCCGCTGCCATCTGCAATTTGACATTCTCCACCTTCATGTCCTTTCCTTTCCTTCTCCTTGCTCGGTGCTTAGGAGCCATGGGGGAAGGGGTGGGGGATGATAGGACTTAGTCTTTTAGACTAACGGTTTTCGAACCATATCATTTAGGGGACCATGGAGCCCAGCATGGAGGGGCACCACCGGAGGTCGGCACGCTTAGAGATCGGACAGTCTAGCACTGGAGCCCAGACAGCAGGGACGGTGAGTCCCGAACACCAGTAGTTGTATTAGTTTGCTTCCGCGATGAGTGATTTGTAGTGAGGACTTGATGTACCGGGCATAAACCCGAGATTTTCATTATATGTACTATCTGTGGACACTCCCTTCGTGGAGTTTATTTTTCTATATATGTGATTTCTATGGACTTGCTCTTATACTTATGCTACAGTAGAGATCGATTTGGCCGGCAGAATCGGCGACTTGTAGTGACGACCTTCCCGGGTGAGAAGGTATCACCGCAAGGCGGCGGTTCTGGGCCTAAGACCCCGGTGTTGAAAAAGGAAAAAAAATGGGGGTCTTACATTCTAAGTCTGAGGAAGATGTCAATTCTATAATTGACAAATATGGTATCCTTAAGTATTCTTTCAAGGAAAGCAAGCTGCTAACTAAGAAGCAAGCTAAGGAAATTGCCTTCCTTCAGCTTGATGCTTCACAACATGCTGATTCACCCTCACTGCTTTATCAAAAAATGAAAGAGATCATATAGATGGAAACTATTTCATTCATTCAGATAGGAACCATAGATTACCAAGAAAATAGAATAAGGGACCTGGAAGTGCTGCTGGAAAGGAAGAAATGAATAGTGGCTAGCTATTTAAAGCCCAGTTCAGTGCTTCCCATGATAGACACCTTCACTTCACAGAAGGGTAAGAAGGGGTTGGGATTCAAAGGATCTACAAGAGTTGCCAATCCCAAAGGAAAGGGAAAAGCTCCAGCAAATCCTCTGGCCTCAAAGCCTCCTATTCTATTCAAGAGAATGGTGCTACCTTCCAATAGGTATGACCAAGAGAGCACCTATGGTCATTGGAAGAATGGTAGTTCCACTAGTGTGAGCAAAGATGTTCCACACTATGGTGGTAGATATAACAAGGGATGTAAGATCCTTCAAGGCAGCCCATGTGAAGATTCAAATTTCCCAACATGGACCATTTGTGTTTGGTGCACTAGCCCCTTCACTTAAGGGTAAAGCTGCAGACAAATCTTAGAATCTTCCAACCCACTCTAAGACCAAGGCTAAGTCTGTCATTAGACCAGACTTGGGAACCTCTGAGGCCATCAAGAGTGTGCTCTCTGAAAAGAAGGAAGCTACTGGTAGGGCTCAAGAAATCCCAAGCACCTCTACTGCCAAACCCACCACTAGTCAGACTGAGGCTGGGAAACAAAATAACAGGACTGTTGTTGTACCTTCTGGACTAGGAACTACTATCAACACTTCCAGCAGGACTTCTCTGAAATAATGGTATAATATCTATGAGTGCTGGTGTTGTGGAAAGGTGGGCCACTATGTTATTAATTACTGTCACAATCTGAGTGTGCAAAGAGCAAATGTTAGCTTGCCTGTCAGAAGAGCTCCAGGTAGGCATTATCAGACTAACATGCACCTAGGACCCAATAAGTATTGGGGTCCTAAGGTTAATTGTTTTATGCCGTGCAGGTTAGTCTAAGTGACCATACCCCTAAATGGTACTTGGACAGTGGGTGTTCCAGGCACATGACTGGAATAAGGAGCATGCTGAAGAAGTACACTCCAGTAAAGAATGGACCCAAAGTCATCTCTGGTGGTTCAGAAAGGGGAGTAACTAAAGGGTATGGTAAGATATCAAATGACATTTTCACTATCACACAAGTTGCTTATGTGAAAGGGGTGTAACACAACCTCATAAGCATAAGCCAACTATGTGATCTTGGCTATGGCATTTCTTTCCTCAAGGGTGAGTGTCAAATTAGGAGGTCAAGTGACCAAGAGATCATCTTGATAGGCACTAGGAGAGGAAATATCTATTGTCTTAATTTTGTGTGTGAAACTAAGGACTCTCTCATATGCCTAGTTGTAGATGAGAAAGCCTTATATTGTGTCCAATTGCACAAGAGGCTGGCTCATCTAAACTACAAGACCATAGGAAAACTCTTTAGTGAAGAGTTAGTCAGAAATGGCCCCAAGTTTAAATGAACAAAGGAGGGTATCTTCTCTGCCTGCCAAATGGGCAAACAGACCAATACCTCCTTCAAGAGCATTGAGGTCAAAGACTCAGTGAGGTGCCTATACCTCCTGCATATGGACCTGTTTGGTCTTATGCCAATTCAAAGTCTTGGTAGGAAAGTCTACACCCTTGTGGTTGTTGATGATTTTTCTAGGTTTGCTTGGGTGTTATTCCTTAAGAGAAAGGATGAAATCCTTGAAGTCTTCAATACTTTTGTCAAGCAGATATAGAATGAACTAGACAGTAATATAGTCAAAATCAGAAGTGACCATGTGACCGAATTTCAATCTATAAGCATTACAAGGTTCTTTGAAGAGCAGGGATTCACCGGGAATTCTCCTCTCCTAGAACAGCCCAACAAAATGGAATTGATGAGAGGAAAAATAGAACCCTCTTAGAGGCTGGTAGGACCTTATTAAATGACACATCTCTCCTAGAATATTTTTGGACTGAGACAGTAAACACTACATGTTATGTACTTAACAAGTCTTCTATCACCAAAAGACACAAGAAGACTTCCTATGAGATCTTGAAAGGCAGAAAACCAAACTTATACTACTTCAGGATTTTTGGTAGCAAGTTATATGTACTGAACAAAGGAAAGTTCTATGTGACTAAGCATGCTGCCAAGTCCCATGAAGGGATCTTTGTTGGGTACATCAACAATAGTAGGGCATAAAGGATCTACAACTTGATAAGTCAAGTTATAGAAGAGTCATTTCTTGTTGTCTTTGATGAATTAAACATGATTAACTGTGAGCTGCCTATATCCACTTCTAGTTCTGTAAGCATAGAGGAGGTGATGGACAAGCTTTCCATCAAGAAAGATGCTCCAGCAGTCCAAGATATGAGAAAAAATGTGTGTTGTCTAGAGGGAGCTTAAGACTCATAAGTTGAGGATGAAGAACAACCAGCTGATTACAATGAAGAACAACTAGCTGAAGTTATATTACCTCTAACTATAAGGCATTTAAGGGACCATTCACCATACCAAATCATTAGTGAGGCAAGCCAAAGAGTACTGAACAGAAGTAAGAGTATAAACACAGTACTCTACCCAAGTTTCCTGTCACAAGTAGAGCCCAAGAAGTTTGAAGAGGCAATGAACGAACAATTCTAGATTCGAGCAATGCAGGAAGAACTTAACCAGTTCAAGAGATATAAGACTGGAAGCTAGTTCCCAGACCTAAGGGACATAATGTCATAGGAACTAAATGGATCTACAGGAATAAGTTAGATGAGAATGGCATTATTGTCAAGAATAAGGCTAGACATGTGGCTAAAGGATACAGGTAAGAAGAAGGGATAGATTTTGATCAGACATTTTCCCCAGTAGCCAGGATTAGAAGCAATAAGACTCTTCATTGCAATTGCTGCCTATCAAGGATTCAAAGTCTACCCAATGGATGTGAAATCAGCCTTCCTGAATGGGGACTTAAAAGAGGAAGTATATGTGGATCAGCCAATAGGTTTTGTTGACTCTAACTCTCCTGATGTTGTTTATAGGCTTAAGAAAGCTCTATATGGGTTGAAATAAGAGCCTAAAGTATGGTATGAGACCTTGTCTAGTTTCCTCCTTGAGAACAAATTCTCAAGGAGAAAAATAGACGAGACCCTATTCCTATTGGAATCTAAGGGCAAGATCATTCTAGTACAGATATATATTGTTCACACTATCTTTTGATCTACTGATGATAACCTTTGTAGGAAGTTTGATAAATCTATGCAAGGGAAGTTTGAGATGAGTACTATGGGTGAGCTTAAGTTCTTTTTGGGTCTCCAAATTAGATAGACTGGTAATGGTTTGTCCATATCCCAGTCCAAGTTCACTAGGGAGTTGATTAAGAAATATGGAATGGAGAATGCCTCCACCGTGAAAACTCCATGGGACAAGTATGCCTTTAAACAAAGATGAAGCAGGGCAACCTGTTGATAAAACTTTGTATAGAGGGATAATTGGCTCCATTCTATACCTCACTGCTAGTTGGCCTGACATCATGCATGTTACATATGTCTATGCTAGGTATTAGGCATGCCCTGAAGAATCTCACTACTCTGCTGTAAAGAGGATCTTGAGATATATTAAGGTCACAACAGATCTTGGCCTATAATACTCAAAAATTAGGATTTTGAACTAATTTGGTATTCAGATAAAGATTTTTCAGGATGCCAACAGGACAGAAAAAGCACTATAGGCACCTATCAGTTCTTAGGAGGAAGACTAGTGTCTTGGAGCAGCAAGAAATAAACAAGTGTTTTTATATAAACTGCAGAGTCAGAGTACATTTCGGCAGGTAGATGTTGTGCTCAGTTGCTATGGATTCAGCATTAGTTCAAGGATTTTAACCTCAAGGTAAGTAGAACCCCTCTTTATTATGATTCTACTAGTGCTATTTCTATTGCTAGGAATCCTTTCTCACACAGCAAGACTAAGCATATAAAAATTTGATATCATTTTATTAGGGAGCATGTGGAAAAGGAAGATATCAGTCTTGAGTTTGTCCCCACAGACAAGAAAGTGGCTGACATCTTTACTAAGCTACTAGATTAAGCAAAGTTTAACACCTTCAAGTTTGAGTTGGGTATGGTGAACCTATTCTAGCTTCTGTTACTCCCTATAGTTTTAGTTTTGGTGCAGGATGTGTTTTTATTATAGGAGATGAAGGCCTTTAGTTGTAAGAAGATCAAAGTGACCATCAGTAAATTGATGGCAAAAGTGGCTCCTATTGAGGGGGAGAAAGTCCAACTGCTGTATGAGCAGAATCAGCCTCATATAAAGAGGCAGCTAGCAGTTGCACAAAGGGTATCAACTACAATCAGATAGGGGGAGAAGCACATCAAAGCAAGCCAGCTCTTCCCTGACTATTCTTTAGAAGTCAAAAAAGGGGGAGAAAGAATGGCATATCAAATGGCTTCAAAGATTGATCAAGTGTAGCATCATTAAGTGTGGCATCAGAGCTTGATCAAATAGTATCAAAGGCAGGGGGAGAAATAAATGCTGCTCTGATTAAGTGGTATTAGAGGCAGGGGAGAAAGAAATGCTCCCATGTAGCATTCAAGTGGTATCACACAACTTGTAGTAAAACAGGGGGAGCAGGTGATGCTCACCAAACAGGCAGGAAATGTGGTAACCTTCCAAGATCTACTCTATTATAATAATATATTTTATTGCAGCATATGTTGTGTGTGTCATTGAATAAGAAATGTGAATAATTTGAATAAGGGTTTTGACTATTTCAAATAGGTGAGATCGTTGGGTCCATTCATCCACATGACCCAGATTTATAAGAAGTCAAACAAGTCAATGACACACACACTAGTTGTATTTTATGTGTGTTTGAGTTTATGCATGCAGGTCAATCCATATTACACTGATTGGACAGGTGGACACCAAGCAAGCTGGTGATCAGACGGAAATTATACTAAGTCCCAAGTGTTGAGTGGAGCAAGCTCACTCAATGCCAGCTGACTTAAGAAAGAATGTTGGACAGAAAAATATAACCATGTCTACAAACATTGAGTGAAGTCTGATCACTCAACGCCAGATGCAAGGGAAGATGCTGGATAAGCTGGAAATCGCATAAGTCCACAGGCGTTGAGTAAAGTCTATTCACTCAATGCCAGGTAAGTAAAAGAGTTGAGTATAGCAAGGTTATTATAAGCCTCACAATAACATTGAGTGTAGTCTACTCACTCAACACCATACAATAAAAAGCTGTGAGATAGTCTGAGACACTCATAGCCTAAGGAGAAACTGGCTGAAATGTGGCTAAGTCAACAGGCGTTGAGTGCATTCCACTCAGTAAACGCCATAACATCTAAATCGTTCAGTATAGCTTAGACATTCAATGCCACAGAAAATCTATGCAGATATTTGACTAATTCCACATGTGTTGAGTGAGGCAAGCTCACTCAATACCATGTGATAAAAAGCGTTGACTGAACCTTAGTCAGTAAGAGACTGTGATTTCACAGAAATTTTGCTAAATCCAAGTACGTTGAGTGTAGCTTAATCACTCAACGCCAGATAATAGATGAATATCTGTTAAGTAGTTTGGCGTTGAGTGATGCTTACTCACTCAATGCCAAGTGGCAAAATCTGTCTAAGTAATATGGCATTGAGTGATGAAGACCCACTCTATGCTCTCAACGCTTCACAAGCAGGAAAATAGGCTAAGTCCAAATGCGTTGAGTGAATGTTTCTCACTCAACGCAGGTCACTAGAATCATTTCTAAGTGGTATGGCATTGAGTGAAGCTTACTCACTCAACGCCAAGAGGCAGAAAGATTTTTCTAAGTGTTTTGGCATTGAGTGAAGCTTACTCACTCAGCGCCTAATGACTCGAATATTGTCAAAGTGTTTTGGCATTGAGTGAAGGTTGCTCACTCAATGCCTAATGATAGAGAAATTTTTCTAAGTGTTTTGGCGTTGAGTGATGGTTGCTCACTGAACGCCTAGTGACAGAATTTCTATCTAAGTGTTTTGGCATTGAGTGATGCTTACTTACTCAACGCCTATACTACTGATACTTGATTTGGGCTAAGTCCACAGATGGTGATGTCAACATGAGTCAGCAAAAGTCAACACAGTTCAAATTCATTGCGGGAAAGTTGGAGTAAGTAATTGATGGCGCCGACGGCCAGCTTTTGTCGTATTCTACAAATGGTAGGTAGTAAATCGGAAATTAATGCTGGGCCCCATAGCAGAAAGAGTCGTTAATTGATGATCAATAAAAGGAAAAGATTGACTGGATCGACGACAAGCAATTAGGGTTTTTTGAATACACAAAGTGGAGAACTTCGTCTTCTTCCTTGGCATTAACGTTGAGCCTGAAGCACAAGTTCTAATCAGAGAACCTGAAGGAGAAAATTGATAGTTGCTGCGATCTTCATCTGCGACAGCAAGGTCAGGCCTGATTCCTGAAAGAGAAGAGGCAAAGATTTCTACAAGCTACTTCTAGAACAAGCCGTAATTAATTTGAATATATCTGTAAACTTGTTGTTGTGAAGAAGAGGTTAGGGGAGACTCATTTTCTACGGAGGAAGACAGACATAAAGATTTTTTCACTTGTGTCTAATTGTTTCAAATCACTGTTATTTTCTATAGGATCCCTTCTTGGATCTAAGTGTAAGATTCTTGAGTGAATCTGAGTGTAGGCCTGTGTTATAAAGGCTGAGGTAAGATCAGTTGTTGATCTAAGTGTAGGATTCTTTGTATGAATATGAGTTGTAGGCGTGTGTTATAAAGTTTGAGGTAGGATCCAGTTAGGACATGAGTGGTAGGGCGTATTGTAACACCGCAATTTTCTAGAACTTGGATCTCTGGAAGCTACCGCACGACGGTAGTAGCTATCTCCCGACGGTACCCCTATTTCATGGGGTGTGGACAACTCGATGAAAGCCGTTCATCGAGTGCTGAGAGGAAAATCGCTCGGCGCTAGTTAACTACTACGTGGCGATAACTCTAGGGTTGGCGTTAAAAGCATTGAGTGCTAGTACGGGGGTTAGTTATCAACCGCGCAGTGATAGCTTGGCATTGAGTGCGTTGAGAGGCTGGAATTGAGTGGTGGCATTGAGTGAGCTACATCGCAGCATTAGTTCTACCGCCGACATTAGCACGACATAATTTTTTCGGTCCGACAGCTCGGGAAACTACCTCTCGGCGGTAGGTAGTTACCGCCTGACAGTAGCGGACGAAAGCATTTTTATCGTTTGGCATTTTAGCCGTCTGATTTCATTTACGTTTTGTTCCTAAGTCCCAAGACTCTCCCTCCATAGTGCTTTTATAGGGATGAATGGTTGTTTCTCCTCATTTTCTCATTTGAGAAGTGGAAGTTAGGGTTTTTAGAAGGAGAGTGGAGGAGAAAGAAGAGAGCTTTCTTCCTCCATTGACAGAGCTTTAGAGCCCTGATCGTTGATCCGAGTTCAGATCGGTGGAGAGAACTTGGGGCGCTCGTTTTCATCTGTGCAAGGCAAGGTTTCCATGGTTAGGAAGAGGAGTCATAAGGTAACGACACTTCTCCTCTAGGTCTTTAGAATGCGTGCACAACATTCATATTGTTGGGTACTTTGGAAACTGTGTACCAGATTTGGAGAAGCCTCACCAACTCAATGATATACATCAATGTGTATTTGATGGAATGTTGAGTTTGAATGTGCAGGTTAAATAAATGCAGGAAAATATTCTAAGTACAAGTGTCGACACTGGTGAAGAAAATTTGTCGACACTAGAATCCAGTTTGTGTTGACACACAGGACTTGTGTCGACACATTCAATAGGAGCTATGTCGAGAATATGAAGAATGGTTGTGTCGACATTGTGGGAGCTGTATCGACACCATCAAGACTTGTGTCGACACATGGTCTATTTGTGTTGACACATTTGGAGTATTGTCTCGACGCTTTTCTGCTGAGATAGAGTACATTGAGGCATCGGGTTTAAGGACTGAAGACTTGACAGCTGTCACAACTAACAAAGTTGTTGCATCAGTCAGAACCGTTATGAACTGGATGTACCGGTAACCTCAAATGGGTCTATATAAAGACTTGTTCTGTCACAAAGATACACAACAAAAAAAAGAGGCGACACACAAGAAGGAAGGACTTGACATTCTTCTAACAGTTGAAATCTATAAGTCATTAAGTGAGGGCAGATTCTAAACAAGTCTGCAAGAAGGATTCAGATTTATTTCTGAATTTAAGGAAGCTGGATTGAGGATCATCTCCAACTTCAAAAGAAGATCAACCTTACTGTGTTCAGATTCAAGAAGCTTTGAAGAAAACTAAGACAAGTTGGATCTTAGGAAATCAGTTCAATCAAGAACTGATCAAGAATCCTTCATCCCTTTCTCTCTCTACCTGGGTGAAGTATTTGTCACTTTTATAATCAATTTTTCTATAAGATCTTTTGTAGATCTGAGTGTAAGAGAGTTATCTCTCTGAGTTGTAAGCCTAAATATATAAAGGCTGAGGTAGGGATGAGTGCCCGAGGTAGGATCTTGGTGATCTGGGTTGTAGGCTTGGTGATTAAGGCTGAGGTAGGGCTGTTGCCTGAGGTAGGATTCTTACGAAGAATCTGAGTTATAGGACTTGAAGAAGTCTGAGATGTAGGAACCAGTTGGGTTCTGAGTTGTATGATCTGAGGATCTGAGTTAGAGGAAGGAAGTTTGGCCGAATTCAGCACTCTACTGAATAAATGAAGGGGGAGAGTGGACGTACCCACGAATTGGGGAATTACTATAAACAATTGTGTGATGTGCTGTGATTTTTTTGTGCTTGATTTACTCTGTGATGTGATAGATGTGGATCAAATAACTATGATGTGAATAACATTTTAATTGCCTAAGTTTTAAAAAGGATTTGAACCTATTCACCCCCCCCCCTCTAGGTGTTTAGCACTTATAAACAAAACATTTCAAGTGGTATCAGAGGGAGGTTTACTCAAATTTAGACCTAACAGTTTGAGTTGATCTCCATGGCAATTATCTATTAGCTAGAATGGGTTCAGGTGAAAATCAGAAGGAACTTGGATCCATGAAACATCCTATCTGTAGGAAAGAAAATTTTGGCATATAGAAAAAGAGGGTCAGATTGTTCATAGAAACATTTGATCCAAGAATTTACATCACAGTTCTAGAAGGACCATTCATCCCTATGAACATATCAATTCTTGATGCCAATCTCAAGACTCCAAAAAGTTATTTTGAAATGACTAAGGAAGAGATCATCCTAGCAACCTTAGACAAAAGGGCACATAACATAATTGTGGGTGCCATAGATGATTCCACATTTCGGAATCTGGTCCTTTGCAAAACCTCCAAGGAGATGTGGGACACTTTGATTGTCTACATGGAGGGAACAGAAGAAGTAAGATAAGATAGAAAGTCTATGATAAATCAAGAATATGAGTGTTTTATACAAGCCAAGATAGATAGCTTAGCTGAATGTTATATGTAATTCTTTAGAATTGTAAATGAGCTAATGACCTATAGAAGAGTCTTTAGCACATATGAACTTAAATGACTAGTTTCTCAGATCACTAACCAAGGACTTGGATACTAAAATATGTGCCATCAGAGAGGTGTCTAGGCTGGCTGATACACCTCCACCAACCTTATTTGGAAAACTTTTATCATATGAGATGCTGCTCACTGCCAGAAAGGAAGAGGAGAAAAGTAATAGGTCTGAATACAAAGAAAAGTCAGTTGCCTTCAAGGCTGAAGTCATAAGAAATGGCAGGAGAAAGTAACCTTCTCCTCCCAGGAAAATGGCTGAAGTTGAACCAGAAAATACTAACATCAACACTTCAGACAACCATAACTCTGATGAAGACTTTGCTGCCTTCACAAGGCAGTTTCAAAGGTTCGTGAAGAATAAGAAATGGAGAACAAAGCCATCTTTATCTTTTTCCAAGGATGACTATTACAAGAGGAAGAAAACTTCTAAGGATGACAGGTATGGCTCTAATCCCAGAAAAGAAACTTCTTCTAAAATTGTTTGTTATTCTTGCAACTGGCCAGGACATGTTATAGCTGATTGTCCTTTTAAAAGAAAGGAATCTAAGGACAAGAAGAAGCATAAAAATAAAGGCAAGAAGGAGAGATCCCTTGTTGCCCAGAAGCAGAAGAGTTAGACTGACTCTTCATCATCAGAATCTTGAGAAGAGGATGAAGCAGAAGCCTATATTGGATTGTTCACTACAGAAGAAGATTCTGTAGAAACTGAATTCTTGCAAATGTTGGATTCTATAAATGGGAGTGAAGATCATTATTTTAGAGGGCTTATGGCTCTGTCTGAGAAAGATCAGTGCCAAGATCAGCCTGGTCCCAATAAGGTATACAATCCATCTTCAGTTTCTAATTATTATACTGGACCAGAATCAGAAGCATCTCCATCAAGAGATGTGGATGATTCTGAATCTGAAGGGGATGTTCATTAACTAATTTATGAGTATGGTGGTCTGTTCAAGCTCTTAAGAGAATAAGAATCCTTGTCAAAGAGCAGGCTAAGGAAATTGCATCTTTTAAATTGGTTGCATCAGATTAAGCACAAGTGCTGGATTTGAAGTTGAATGAAGTTGCAAAACTAAAAAACATAACTATTATTCAGATGGGTACAATTACCTTCAAAAGTGATCACATAAAGAGTCTGGAAGTCAGACTTCAAAGAGAGATGGATCTTGTGGCTAAATTATCAAAGCAAAAGTCAGTCTTATCCTTAATAGATACCTTTATCTCCAAAAAGGGTAAGACAGGATTAGGCCTTAAGGAAAGAACTAGGGCAGCTAATTCCAAAAGAAAAGACAAAGCCCCAGTTCAGCCACTACCCTTCAAACCTCCTATTTCTTTCTTAAAACTGATGCAGCCTACTAATAGGTATGATCATGACATCACTCACGGTCATTATAAGTATGGTGATCTGAATGGCAAGGGAGAAAATGCTAATAGGGAATCCTATGAGCAAACACACCATGTTATTCAGGAGCCATCTGTGTTTGATGCTCCAGCACCAACACTTAAAAAGACAGCTGTTCCTATAGACTTGAGGACTGCTGACAGTAATACTATTAAGGTTGTACTTAAAAGAAGGTATAACAGATATGAGTGTTGGTGTTATGGCAAAGTGGGTCACTATGTCAATGATTGTTGGTACAATGCTAGTGTTCTGAAAAAGCCCAGCTTACATGTCAGAAAGGCTGCCGGTAAGGATGTCAAATATCAAGCTAACCTGAACCTAGGACCCAATAACAATTGGGGTTCTAAGGATAGGTAATTTTATTTGATGAAGGTGAGTCCAAGTGGCCATACCCTAATATGGTACTTGGACAGTGGATGTTCCAGGCACATGACTGGAACAAGAAGGATGCTGAAGGATTACTCTCCTATAGAAAATGGACCCAAAGTGATCTTTGGTGGATCTGAAAAGGGAATCATCAAAGAGTTTGGTAACATTTCCAATAACTCTTTTATTATTACCCAAGTGGCTTATATTAAAGGTCTAAAACATAAACTAATTAGCAAAAGCCAACTAAGTGATCTTGGTTATGACACTTCTTTCCATAAGGGTGTATGCCAAATAAGAAGGTCAAATGATCAAGAGATCATTCTGACAGGCACTAGGAAAGGACATGTCTACTGTCTTAACTTTGATTGTGAGAATAAGATCTCTTCTATTTGTCTAGTAGCAGATGAGAAAGCATCTCATTGTGTTCAATGGCACAAGAGGCTAGCTCACCTTAACTACAAGTCAATAGGCCAACTCTTTAGTATGGAGTTAGTGAGGAATGGTTCTCAGGTCAAGTGCATTAAAGAGGGTGTATATTCAGCTTGCCAAAAGGGCAAACAAACTAAGACCTATTTCCATAGACATGATACAAAAGATTCTGTGAGATGTCTATACCTCCTACATATGGATCTATTTGGTCCTATGCCAGTTCATAGTCTAGGTAGGAAAGCTTACACATTTGTTGTTATGGATGACTACTCTAGATTTATATGGGTTTTCTTCTTGAGGCAGAAATATGAAACCCCTACTGTCTTCCTGCATTTTGTTAGGCAAATTCATAATGAACTTAACAATTCAGTGGTCAAAATTAGAAGTGACCATGAGACAGAATTTCAGTCTGAATGCATGACAAGATTCTGTGAAGAACTTGGGATTCATTAAGAGTTCTCCTCACCTAGAACTCCCCAACCAAATGGGATTGCTGAAATAAAGATAGAATAAGACTCTTATTGAGGCTAGTAGAACACTACTAAGTGACACTTCACTCCTAAAATATTTCTGGGCTGAGGCAATAAATACTGCATGTTATGTTCTCAATAGAGCTTCCATCAACAAAAGACACAAGAAGACACCCTATGAGATTATTAAAGGAAGAAAAAAAACACATCCTACTTTAGAATCTTTGGTAGCATGTGTTATGTTCTTAGTAATGGCAAGCACTATCTAACTAAGTTTGCTGCCAAATCCCAAGAAGGGATATTTGTTGGGTACAACAATAATAGTAGGTCATACATGATCTACAACTTGACAACATAAGTTGTAGAAAAATCTGTCCATGTAGTTTTTGATGAATATAAGCTAATCAACTGTGAGCTATCTAGCACTTCTTTAGCCCTACATGTTTGAAGGAAAATATGGACAGGCTAACAATTAGTGAAGACCAAACTATAAGACAGGATGGGGAAAATTATGGATGATGTCCATGGGGAGTACAAGACTCACTAGATAAATATGAAGACAATGAAGTACATCTTGGTGAGGAAAATGAAGAAGACCAAGAGGTGGACAGATTTCTTCCAGCAAGAAGACATCTGAAGGATAATCCAACACACCAAATCGTTTGTGATGCAAGGCATGGTGTTCTGACAAGGAGTAAGAGCATGAACACTGTACTATGTTCAAGCATTTTATCCTAAGTGGAACCTAAGAAGTTTGAGGAAGTTATTAAGGATTCTCGTTGGATAAGTTCCATGCAAGAAGAACTGAACCAGTTCAAGAGATGTAATATATAGAAACTTGTTCCTAGACCATAAGGACACAATGTCATTGGAACAAAATGGATCTACAGGAATAAGTTGGATGAGAATGGAATCATAATCAAAAATAAGGCAAGGCTGATAGCTAAAGGTTATATGCAGGAAGAAGGGATAGAATTTAACCAAACTTTTGCTCCTGTAGCAAGGTTGGAGGCCATAAGACTATTCCTTTCCTATGCAGCCTATCATGGATTCAATGTCTACCAAATGGATGTCAAGTCAGCTTTCCTAAATGGAGACTTGAAGGAAGAAGTATATGTAGAACAGTCATGAGGTTTTGTTGATTCTCATTTTCCAAACTATGTCTATAGACTTATGAAAGCCCTTTATGGGTTGAAACAGGCTCCTAAGGCTTGGTATGAGACATTGTCTACCTTCCACATTGAGAATAAATTCACAAGGGGAAAAATAGACAAAACTCTATTCCTTAGGGAATCCAAAGGCAAGATCATACTAGTTTAGATTTATGTTGATGACATAATTTTTGGATCTACTAAAGACAACCTTTGTAGGAAGTTTGCTAAACTTATGCAAGGGAAATTTGAAATGAGCAATATGGGTGAGCTAAAGTTCTTTCTAGGACTTCAAATAAAACAGACTGGTGATGGCTTGTCCATATCACAATCTAAGTTCACCAAGGAGTTGATAATGAAATATGGCATGGACACATCATCCACCATGAAAACTCCAATGGGTTCAAGTATGCCTATTTGCAAAGATGAAGCAGTAAAACCTATTGATGACACTTTGTATAGAGGGATAATTAGCTCCCTCCTCTACTTGACTGCTAGTAGTCCTGACATCATGTATGCAATATGTGTCTGTGCTAGATATCAAGCGTGCTATAAAGATTCACATTATTCTACTGTAAAAAGAATTCTGAGATATCTTAAGGGCACACCAGATTTAGGTCTTTGGTACCCCAGGAATAGAGATTTCCTATTAATTGGATTTTCAGATGCAGATTTTGCAGGATGCAAAGAAGATAGGAAAAGTATCACAGGTACTTGTCATTTCCAAGGTGGAAGATTGGTGTCATGGAGCAGCAAAAAGAAAACAAGTGTTGACATTTCAACAGCTGAGTAAGAGTACATTATTGTAGGGAGTTACTGTGCACAACTATTATGGATACATCATCAGTTAGAAGATTATTACATCAAGCTAAGAAAAACACCTTTATATTGTGACTATACAAGTGCTATTTCCATTGCTAGAAATCCTGTTTCACATAGCAGAACAAAGCATATAGAAATCTGGTTATCATTTTATTAGAGAATATGTTGAAAAGGAAGATATAAGTCTAGAATTTGTCAACTCTAACAATCAAATTGCTGGCATATTTACAAAACCTCTAGATGAAAGTAAATTTAATTATTTTAAAAATGAATTAGAAATGTTAAACCTAGAGTAAAATGTTAGGTCAGCTCAACATTTCTCAAAATTTTGGCTAAGTTAGAAAGTTGTGTCGACACATAGACATTGTGTCGACACTATCAACGAGTTGTGTCGACAAAAGAATAAACCGTGTCGACGCAGAAATAAAATCTGTGTCGACAGAAAAGGTTTGTGTCGACACAACGCTGTCGAGACCTTATATTGGAAGATTTTTGTGTCGACACACAAAAATCTTTGTCGACACATAGACATATCGACACCTACAATTCCCTATCGAGACCTGCGTAGTTTATGTCGACACATGTAAAATTTTGTTGACTATTAAGAGTCTTATTTAGGCACGACTTTTGTCCTACCTTTATAAGAATACTATAAATAGGAGAAAACAAAATCTAGTCGACTGTGCTTTCCAGAACTCTCGACTCTAGACCCTATATCGATAAGAACTTCTTTCGTCTACTCTCTTCTCTCTCTGTCATTCATGGCGCCACAATTTGAAGACAAAGTAAATGAGGGATATGAATTGGTTCGTTAAGCGTTTGAGACTGCCTCGCAAGAAATCCAAGCCGTGATTACCCTAATCACCGACAATGGATTAAAATACTTAGTTTCTGAACCTACCAGGATATGGAAAAAGGAGATTCTTGAATTTTACTCGTCAGCATCCATCGATACTAAGGGAATGAAGATTAAGTCATCTGTCCATGGTACTAAAATAAAACTCACACAGAATAGTTTAAGGAAGACACTTCAGCTTCCTAGGTTTAAGAAAGAAGATGATATAGCATCTTACATGACTAAAGATGATCTCCAATGGTGTATACTAGATCCCACTACCAGGATTGGATCTTCAATGAACACGAAGGGAATGAATTACCAGGGCAAATTCCTGTCTGAGATCATAGGCAAGGTTATTCTATGTAAATAAGGAGGAAATGATAAGATTTCAGCCTATATGTTCAATCTTATGATCAGAGTTATATTCAAGGTGAAAACAAACTGGTCTACTCTTGTATTTGACAAGATCAAAGAAAGTCTCAAGAAGCCCAATCTGTGTAGGATACTAAACCTGTATCTGGCTGTCAATATTCCAGAAATAATGAATTAGACAACAGGATCTAATATTAATCATATTGGGAGAATGGACTTAAGAATACTCTCCAGATGGGATAGGGTGTTGACCAAGGATGTTTATACATCTCAAAAACCCATGACAAAGGCTCAGAAAAATAAAACTCCAACCAAGGAAGCAGAATCTTCTAGTGATTCAGAAGAGCAAGTAGACTTCAGCACAGATGAAGAAAAACAAAGAAAATCACTTACACCAACACCTGATACAGAGGTCCAGGCCCAAGGGGAGGGCATCCAAATTCAAGGCAATCAGGTGGTATCAACTCTAGGGGGATACAACAATGAAACTTCAGTTTTCCATGAACCTGAAAACCCACAGCTACCAGACCTAGGGGGAGGTATAGCTGAAGTTGCACTGGCAAGTGAAAATGCAACTGATACAGTCATGGAAATAGTTTTTGAAATCAACAATACTATAACCATCATCACTGAGAAAGAAGCACAGGATGTGAATATGTCTGCTTCTGATCAACCTAAGCAACACAATTCTCCTATTTTCGAGAAATCTCTGTAAAAGGACTTGGATATCTAGGGGGATCCATTTGTTGAGAAGGAGAAAATTATTCCTCCAGTTCAGATGCAACAAGAGGTAACTCTGGAAGAGTTATTTCCTGATTTACAAGGAGCTAGAACTGAGGGGGAGATGACAAGGACTGAGGGGGAGATGCCACTCCTTACCTCTAGTCCAAATGATACTGTGGATATATATAGTTCATCTAATTCTTCTAAAGATGAAGAATCCACTAGGTCAAAGAAAAGGAAATTGGTGGCTCTCAGGAAGTGGAGCACAGGCTACAAGAAAGCCTTGCAGACTTTCCCATAAACTCCTTCTCTAGTAGTAGATTTCAGTTGACTTTTGGTGAAGCTGCAGGTGAAGATGGATGAGCAAAGACTTGCTGTTGAGAAATATGTGGAAGAAATTGATAAAGATTTGCAATTTCAGCTGGCACAAGATATCAAATCTATCAGATTTGAAGTTAACTTGCATAAAAAGGAGATGACAGATTGCTTCTATAAGGGAGGTAATGATATGGTATACTTGGCCAAGAAACAACAAGAGATAAAGACTGAAGTTGATGGAATTGTAGTCAAGCAAGGGTATGTCCTAGAAAATCAACTCAGAATGAATGACAAATCTCCAAGATTCACATGCTGCTATTTTAACAAAGATTGGGAATATTGCAACTGATGTCAAGGCTGAAGTGTCCAAGCAGATCACAAAAGATCTAGCTGCTGTCCAAACAGCAATTCAAGCATCTCAAAAGGCTATTTCTGATCACCTGAAGAAGTTCAGGGCCTACTACAAAGAGGGTACAAAATATCTTACTGGTCAGGTAAGGTTTTAGAAGGATGATCTGAGAGATCATGTGTCCAGAGAAGTCATAAAGGGGGAGAGAGTGTTAGTCAAAGTAAGCACAGATCATGCTAAATGGGTATCCAATACAATCAGAGCAACTCTTGGATATCCACCCCTTTGTGATGATGACAACATTGATGAATATGGAATTCACCTTGATTATAATAAAGGGGTTCAACAGGAAGTAGGCCAAGTGATTTACCCCCCTTCTGATTTTGAAGAAATATAGCAGGCAGTAAAGCACATGTATAACGCTCTACAGGAGGCACATAATGTTACTTTTGAAAAAGTTGAAATGTCTGAAGCAGCATTATAAAGAGGGCATGAAGCACAAAAAGCTAGGGATGCTCAGAAAGAAGCTCAACTATCTAAGAAAAGATTCAGAGAACAGGCTTAATTAAAGCCTGATTTTGAACAATGGAGTCCAACCTCAAGAAATATCATTCTTACTGCTTGGAAAGCTGTGAAAGAAAATATGCATGATAGTGGCAAATGATATTTTGAACAAGAGTGGAGTAAATATCAGAAGCAGTAAGATGCCATATAGCAGTTCAGAAAAGACCTCAAAGCTGGGAAAATACCTGCTAACTCTATAGAGCCTAGCCAATATTTCCCAAAGCCTTTTCATTATTTTGAAAGGCAAAAGATAAAGGATGAATAGCTCAAGAAGAAAGATCTGAAAGGAAAGAAGCCGGCTGATGATACAGAGGCTAATGTACAAGCTAAGATTCAACTTGGCAAAGGAATTGTAATCAAGGAGTCTGATCAATCCTATGGATAGATTGACTAGGTTTAGAACTATGCCATCTTTTGTTCTAAAATCCTTCTAACTCAAAAACTGATAATTGATTCAATGAATTTTATTATAATGTGTGATGATATTTCATGTTGTTTCTTCTTATGAGTTAACATGTCTGTGTAATGGTTTTATATATCATAATCTTTGTTTTATTATGAGTGGTGTATATCATTAACTAAGGGTTATGACTTCTCCAAATAGGTGGATATTGTTGGGTATATTGAAAACTATTTACCAGATTTGGAGAAGCCTCACCTAACTCAATGATATACATCAATGTGTATTTGATGGAATGTTGAGTTTGAATGTGCATGTTAAAGAAATGCAGGAAAATATTCTAAGTACAAATGTCCACACTGGTGAAGGAAATGTGTCGACACCAGAAGCCAGTTTGTCTAGACACACAGGACTTGTGTCGACATAAAAAAAATTCTATCAACAGCAGTTCTGTCGACACACATGACTTGTGTCAACACACAGAAGTTCAGTCAACAACAATTATGTCAACACATAGGACTTGTGTCGACACACACTCAAGAATTCTGTCGACACCAATTATGTCAAGACTAGAAGCAATTGTGTTGACACACAGGACTTGTGTCGACACATTCAATAGGAGCTGTGTTGAGAGGATGAAGACTGGTTGTGTCGACATTGTGGGAGTTGTATCGACACCATCAAGACTTGCGTCGACACATGGTCTATTTGTGTTGACACATTTGGAGTATTTTCTCGATGCTTTTCTGCTGAGATAGAGTACATTGAGGCATCAGGTTTTAAGAATGAAGACTTGATAGCTGTCATAACTAACAAAGCTATTACATCTGTCAGAACAGTCGAAAGGCCGTTATGAACCGGATCAACCGGTAACCTCAGATTGGTCTATATAAAGACCTGTGCTATCACAAAGATACACAACAAAAAAAGAGGCGACACACAAGAAGGAAGGACTTGACATTCTTCTAACAGTTGAAATCTACAAGTCATTAAGTGAGGGCAGATTCTGAACAAGTTTGCAAGAAGGATTCAGATCTATTTCTGAATTGAAGGAAGATAGATTGAGGATCATCTCCAACTTCAAAAGAAGATCAACCTTACTGTGTTCAGATTAAAGAAGCTTTGAAGAAAGCTAAGATAGGTTGGATCTTAAGAAATCAGTTCAATCAAGAACTGATCAAGAATCCTTCATCCCTTTCTCTCTCTACTTGGGTGAAGTATTTGTAACTTTTATAATCAATTTTTCTGTAAGATCTTTTGTAGATCTGAGTGTAGGAGAGTTATCTCTCTGAGTTGTAAGCCTAAATATATAAAGGCTGAGGTAGGGCTAAGTGCCTGAGGTAGGATCTTGGTGATCTGAGTTTTAGGCCAGGTGATTAAGGCTGAGGTAGAGCTGTTGCCTGAGGTAGGATTCTTGGGAAGAATCTGAGTTGTAGGACTTGAAGAAGTCTGAGCCTTAGGAACCACTTAGGTTCTGAGTTGTAAGATCTGAAAATCTTAGTTAGTTGAAGGAAGTTTGGCTAAATCCAGCACTCTATTGGATAGGTGAAGGTGGACAGTGGACGTACCCACGAATTTGGGAACCACTATAAACCATTGTGTGTTGTGCTATGATTCTTCTGTGCTTGATTTACTCTGTGTTGTAATAGATGTGGATCAAATAACTATGCTGTGAAAAACATTTTAATTGCCTAAGTTTTAAAAAGGATTTGAACCTATTCACCCCCCTCTAGGTGTTTAGGATCTTTAAACCAAACCTTGCACATATTGTTTTTGCTTTCTCTCAAGCATTTAGGCACCAGATCTCTCAAGTGAGAGGGATTCGGGTCGTTGTGGTTCAAGAGGATCCATTTGGTCGATTGAGTCCATCCCATGCATGATATTGCCTAGAAATCCACTCTATTAGTGGATTAGGCATTGTGGTGAAGCCACAGTCAAGACCGTTAGTCCAACTCAGTGAGGTTGCATAGCGAGCCTTAAGGATTTTATTAGAAATCTGTTAGCGGCAAAACGCCGTCTGTGATGATTATTTCCCCCCTCTTTCGTGTGAGTATGTGTAACCAGAACCAGACCGGGTGGAAATTTGAGTACATGTTGGGATGCGGGGACGGTAATGTACGAATGGTGGATTAGGGTGGGAAAGGCTTGGGATTGTGATGTGTTAAGGCGCGGTTTGTCTCTGTGGTTGGCTGGCTAGCCCTTGACGCTGCAATGTCACGTGTGGAGAGTTTGCCGACGAGACAAGTCCTATTCTGTGGAACTGATAAGAACACCAAGATTTTGACATGCTCAGACGATACCAGCTGGATCTTGCTTGGTCTCCTTCAGTGGACTTGGTCCCGATATTAGAGTCGGGCCTGGGTCATCACGAATGGGTGAGGTCTAGCAAGGGTTCTTAGCATCGGTTTTTTTGTGTCGGAATCCTGACGTGAGGAGTCAGAACTTACAGGCAAGACCGGGTTTAAGATACACGAGCAGGTGGGGCCTGAGCAAGATTTTCGTGTGGCATCTTGTATGTCATTTGAGGGGAAATTGGAGTATTCTTGTATTTGTGGCTTGAACGCCGAAGGGGAATTTGGAAGTACCTGAATGATGTACGCTTACGGTGCCTTGGGTGAAGCCTAGGTTTGCATACACGCTACATTATAGGCCCCTTTTATTATATGCTCAACGTAGAAACATGTTTGCTGTATGAGACATCCAAACATGTTTTATAGCTTTGCATGTTCATGTTTATTGCATACGAAGTGCTGACCTGCAGGGTGATGAAGTGCCCCGGGGTTCGCTAGTGACGTCGGGGACGAGATGTGTTGGTTACACAGTTGAGGTCAGCCTTTGCTGACCCACGTTACAACTAATTTTTACAGGACAAGGATCGCAAGCGGGAGCAAGCTCGTCGGCCAAAAAGTCCTGAGCCTCGAGAAATGGTTCAGTTTGTGTTGTAACTCTGTTTTGTTGGGTGTTATGCTTTATGTATTATGTATCCAGCTTGCACGTCGAGGTAGCCTAGGAGTGCTTATGCACATTGACACATGATGTTAATATTTGAGTTTTAAACTCTCAATTATTATAAGGGCATAACGTCGTGTTGATACTCATATGTTAGTGGATAACTTCTAGTCCTATTCATTTTTTTTCGCTATGTTCAGTCTGATTTTTGAGTCGGGTAGTTTATATCATCTTATAATACTTAAGTTGTGGCGTCTGTATGTTGTGGGGCTCCGGCTGGACCCATATTATACGGTCATTACAAGTGAGGTGTTACAATTTTGTATCAGAGGAAGGTTAGTTACTGTCAAGGTAAGGATTAATGGTCGAATGTTATAATCGGATCACGTTAGGAAGTTATCCGCATATGAGTATCGCGGGACCGTGAGTGTCCTAATGTCTAAGTTTTGCGAATAGAGGCAGATTTTTGTTTTACCTTGCTTTTGCTAAGGGTGCAAGCAACGATGTGGAGACGTCGAGACTGCAAGAGGAGCCTTTGGCGAGCAGTGCTACTGCTCTTGGTCAGATAGGCATGGGTGTAACCCTAGCCGACTTCTGTCCTATACTATCAGAGGCAATGGAAGCGGCCCAAGCCGTAACGGTGATGGAAGTTGGGAACCATATTGCTCAGGTAGTAACTCCTGCTACCTAGGATGCAGCAATAGTCGTGCCAGGCGGAGGAGCCTGGCAAGAAGATCCGTTGGCTGAAAGAGTGGTTTTCGGGCAAGGAGACCGACAAATGAAATATTTTCTAAGCTTTCACCCTCCAAATTTTAAGTGAGTCAGCATGCCATCTGATGCGGAGGATTGGTGGGCAAGGATTCAAGAACTGCTATGGGTGGAAGAGGTGCCAGTAGAGAAGCAGTACGAGTTTGCGAGTTTCGTGTTGGAAGGTGACGCAAAACTTTTGGTGGGTGAGTCTTAGCGGTCTCCAGTTTCCTGGACGTACCCCATCCATTGAAGAATTCGGGAATGCTTTCTTGAAGAGATATATCCCCGCATTGACGAGGCTAGCTCTTCATAGACAGTTTTTGCACTTGGTGTAGCAGGACAAGACAGTAGATGAGTACGTCTAGGAGTTCACTCGGTTGGGACGTTATGCTAGGACGACCATGGCAGATGATGAGGAGAGGGACAACCTCTTCTACCATGGACTGAGGGAGAATCTGAGATAACCCCTCATAGCTATGAAGAATACGAGCTTCAATGAGTTGGTCGAGTGTTCAAGGACGTTGGAGAGCGATATGGAGTGAACCCAACATCGGAAGGGTTTTGTAGCCAAGCAAGGAGAAGGAAATCCTTCTCAACCCAAGGGAAATCTGACCGAAGTAAGTGGAAGAAGAAGTCCCATCCCTACAAGACATGGGAGAAGAGTAGTATGACGTCGGGGGGGGGGGGGGGGGGGGGGGTCTCGCATTAATGGACCACCATCGTGCTACAAGTGTGGAAAGCTAGGCCATATAGCTCGTTTTGGCACTAAAGGTGGCGTTGAGCAGGAGCAGAGGCAAGAGTAGTCGGTGCGCTCCGGGCCCAGTGCGACGAAGAAGTGAAAGATGGAGGAGTCAAGCGCTTCTCATTTCCAACCCGTACAAGCGAGGGCATACAACCTTGGGCAACATGAAGCGATCCGTCAAATCGATGTGGTGGCAGGTATGGGAAAGTTTAAGTTCATTTATTTATTTTTCACTTTCGAGACCTTTTATGTATGTCGCCGGTGTTGTAGGATTTGTGCTAGTTTTCGATTACTCCGCTAGGGTATTGTTCGACACGGGTGTGTCGTACTCTTTTTTTGCGGAAATCTTTATCCAGATAATTGGAGTCAAACCCTCTTCGACAGGTGCAGAGCTTAGGGTGCACACGCCCAATGGGTCCTTCACGACCACTAGGATGAAACGACGTATTGGTTGGAGTCTAGGAAGTGTTGATTTCGGTTTGGTAGCAGTGGTTCTACCATTGGTCAAATTTGATGTGATATTGGGGATGGACTGGCTTGTAGAGTAGCGTGCTAGTATTGACTGTTTGTCAAAGGTAGTGACACTAAGAAGCGAGGGAAAGGCATAAGTTATATTTGAGGGCCTTAATGGAGTGGCATGTTCCCTGATTTTGGCCATCCAGTTGGTGCGGGTAGTCAACTAGGGAGGAGTAGCTCTTGTAGCATTGTTGGAATTTTGGCTTTAAAAGTTATCACTTGGAGAAGTGTCGGTATTGGAAGAATTCGAGGATGTGTTTCCTGAGGAGCTTCCTGGAGCACCTCCTCGACGGGAGATTGATTTCTCGATTGAGTTAGTGTCAGAGGCTAAGCCGGTGTCACATCCTCTTTTTATGATGGCACTAAAGGAGTTGGCCGAACTCAAGGTATAGCTGCCGGAACTGTTGGAGCATGGGTATATTAGACCCAGTTCTTCGCCATGGAGCGTGCCAGTGCTATTTGTGAAGAAGAAAGATGGTAGTATGCGGTTGTGCATAGACTACTTTGATTTGAATAAACTGTCTGTCAAGAATAAGTATCTGATTTCACGGATAGATGACCTGTTCGACCAGTTAGTGGGCTTAGTAGTGTACTCTAAGTTGGACTTGAAGTCAGGATACTACCAGTTGCGTATTCGATATGAGGACATACCCAAGACAACTTTTGGTATGAGGTATGGTCACTTCAAGTTCTCGGTGGTGTCGTTCGGGTTGACAAACGCGCCATCAGTATTCATGGATTTGATGAATCGAGTTTTTTGGGAATACTTGGACTCTTTTATAGTTGTCTTTATTGACGATATTTTGATCTACTCCAAAACGGAGGCGGAGCATGAGACTCATCTGAGAAGTAGTCTTATAGATTTTGAAAGAGAACCAGCTGTAAGCAAAGTTCTCGAAATGCAAGTTCTGGTTAGATAAGGTTGCATTTTTGGTCGATGTAATTATTAGTGATGGGGTGGCGGTGGATCCAGCAAAAGTTGAGGCCATCAGAGATTGGCATGTTTTAAGCACCGTGGCGGAAGTCAGGAGTTTCCTTGGACTAGCCGGGTATTATAGAAGATTTGTGGAAAACTCGACGACTCAACGCCAAGTCTTATACTCGATGAATTTGACTTAAACATAAGATCACTCAAGGCTAAGTCTAATTCACTCAACGCTCTCAGCGCCACACTTGGCATACTCGACGATTTCGTCGAGATAAAACGACTAATTCTACTTAATCTCATAGACCACATGTCTCTCTCAATGCCAAGCCTAATACACTCAACGCCAAGACTTAAACTCGACGACTTCCATACCTAATACTCAAGGACTTAATAATCACTCAACGCCAAGCATTACTAGACAAAATTACTTTGGATACTCGATGAATTTTACTATGCTCATTATGATACTTGCCGAAATTTACTTGGACAATTCTTAGCCTATAGCTGATAACTCTATTCACTCATAATCGACGAAATTTAGATTTACAGCCACTAATTCGACGGATTAATCTTACTCCCTTATATACGGCAAAATTTCCTTAGATTTAACAGCATAAGCTCGACGTGTTTTGCCTTGACTAATCAGTCAAATAGGACAAATTTAAATTAGATTTGCTGATATACAACAAAAATTTGACTTATGTCAACTGCCTTGTACTCGACATGATATCCTATGCTATCATCCATAAAATTGACGTATTAACCTAACAAGATTGATTCCATAATCAACGAATCTTACTCGGCTATCTCTTTTAGAATCGACTAAGTTGACTTGGCCGGAAAACCTACACCACCAAGAAATTGGCATCGGCCGAATCCTACTCTACTCCTAAATGCTAAGGAAAGGAAGATAGAAACAGAAGATACAGAAAGGAAAAGAAAACTTGGCAAGGGGAAAGAAGACCCCACTTTTCTTGATCTCGACAAATTCCGGCAGCATAACCACTCCTCTTCACGGGTCTGGCCACAAGAACACCTAAACAATAAATCCTGAAACTTTTCAGGATGAAGGAGGGTCAAAACGAAATTCCTAACACCAAAAAATTCACGAAACGGGAAAAACTCACCGTAGAAACGTAGATCTTGGTGAGAGCTACCCGGATCTACTCACCGACGATGTTTTTGAGAACCAAAGCTCCTGCAATCGGCGGCCGAAAGCTTAGAAGTGTCCACCGTTCTCATTCTTTCACAACAGGACGAATGTTTCGGGATGGAGATGATGAATATGGTTACGTCTAATCGCAAGGCTATTTATAGATGCAAAATAATATAATATAATATTTTTATAATTAAAATGTTTGATTGAGCAAAAATTGCACTAAATCAGATTTCTACGAAAATCGCACCGTAGCTAAATACTGATGCTACGAATCCAATGGCGAAGTCGAAATCAAAATCCGACAAACCAAACTTGGGCAAACACTCCCCGAAGTTAAAACTCAACATTCCCAAAAAGGCTCCGCCGTGTTCCAAATCGAACCCCGACTCGCAAAGGAATATCAAAACTTACAAGAAATTAGCCATGCTAACATTCTAAGTCAAAACTCCAGGTACCAATGAGCAAAAAGACATGCTCCAACAATGGCACCCGTGAAACAAGCGTCAAAGTAATGCCCTGACATCAAAATACGTCACTAAAGAATTTAAATAAACCTTGGAAAAATCAGGGGCATTACACTTGGGACCTTGTGCCCAAGGTCGATGATATTGCTCCTATGACTTGCAAGTGGGTGTATAAGATGAAGAAGAAGGCGGATGGGAGCATCGAGTGGTACAAGGATCTCCTTGTAGCACTAGGGTTCTCTCAATAGTATGGAGAAGACTATGAAGAGACGTTTAGTCATGTTGCAAAAATCACTTCAGTATGGGTGGTGATGCCCTTGGCGGCTTGCCAAGGTTGGAAGATATGGAAACTAAACTTAAAGAATGTTTTTCTTTACGGGGAGATTGATAAGGACATCTTCATGGTTCAACCTCCAGGATACGTGTCTAAAGAATCTCCAGGATATGTCTGCAAGCTCCGGAAGGCCCTTTACGTCTTGAAGCAGGTTCCACGGGAATGGTATGGGAAGATCGCATAATACCTCCATTTTTTCGGTTATTTTTCCTCTAATTAAGATTCGAGCCTGTTCATTAATAAAAGGGGGAGCTTCATGTTTTGGTTTTCTTGTACGTGGACGATATGATCGTCATTGGAATCTCCGAGAAGGAGGTAGCTAGGCTCAAGGGTGAGCTAGCTATTCGGTTTGAGATAAAGGACCTGGGTGAGCTCCACCACTTCCTTGTACTTTAGGTGGAGAGGAAAGTGAGCAGCATACTAATTTCCTAAAGTGGCTCTGTAGAATGGATCCTTCAGCAGTTTGGCATGCAGGATGGGAAGAGTAGCTCTACTCCACTTGATGTTGGAAAAAATCTTCTACGAGATGAGGGGAGGATACTTCCAGATCCTTTAGTTTTCCGGGCACTGGTTGAGAGCCTTACTTACTTGTCGATTATGAGGCCAGGCATTGCTTATACTGTAGGCTGAGTAAGTCGGTATATGGCGAAACCTCGGAAGCCTCATCTGGTGGTGGAGAAGATCATTCTGAAGTACATGAAGTCCACTTCTGATATGGGTCTCCTTTATGTGATAGTCACAAGCTTAAACCTGCACGGTTACAAAGATGCTGATTATGGGGGAGATTCAAAAGACTTGATGTCGATATATGGTTATGTATTAACATGTGGATCAACGAGTATCTGATGGTGTAGCAAGAAGTATGATTCTGTGTCCATCTCTACTACAGAAGCGAAGTACAAGGCTTCGGCCTTGGCAGGTTAGGAAGTCATTTGGCCTTGGAGGCTATTAGAGGACATCCATAAAGAAGTGCACGGTCCTACTCTACTACGCGGTAACAACAAAAGTACCCTTAAACTGTTTAATAATCCAGTTTATCACGCGCGGACCAAGCACATTGAGATTGAGCACCATTTCATTCGGGAGAAGGTATTGGACGGGTCTCATGCGGTTGGACATGTATGGAGCAAGGACATCATCGTGAAAATCTTAATGAAGCCTCTATTGAAGAGGTCATTTAAATAGTTAAGGGGACTGCTAGGGCTGGTTTCCACTTCTCACTTTTAGGGGGAGTGTTGAATTTTTTCAAGTGAAAGTGGTGGCATGGGAGGCCTTGGGGGACTGTCCGCGCGGTCTGTACAGATAGAATTGGTAGATAGCTAGGTCGGCAAGGGTATAATACCCCCCTCCCGGAACACAAGACACAGCCGAGGGGAGTTTTATGCCCAGAACAGCCGTCTTGCGGTAACGCTGACACACGGGTCAACCAATACTATAAGATGCCTATCCTTCCGGCTAAAATCAATATCATCCATGCCAACCAAACATAAAGATTATACATAAGTCAAAATCCACACAAGTATAAAAGTCCAAACAAGTACAATAATAATAAGAAGCAACAACAGCTCTTATAATATCAGAGTACACAAAATTTTCCCAAAGGGATACAACATGAGTCTCTTTTATAAACTCGCATCCGTAACTGACGGTAGCAAAGGTAACGTCGTATCAGGCCCTGTCACCCTGTCCTGGCTGCCCTCCTGCAGAACCTACTTGTGCTCTATCTGTGGGGTTTCCTCCTAAAATGAAATACATAGCAACCATTAGTAATAAATACTAAGTGGCTATCACATCTGCTGTCCCATCGACTCTTAGGAACTGGGCGGGGGGAAGAAGAAGGTACAATATATATATAAGAAATAATAACATACCAGTGGTATATCTTTACATATGAAGAATAGTAACAGCAACAGTGTATAACATTATAATCAACATTCTATACTGGTAATTCTACACAAGCAATATCCATCCTTTAAAGCATATAGATATACAATAGGAAAGTAACTTAACTTATAAAAATGCCCATATATATTTATAAGTTAAGGATCAGCTTAACAGTAAAGTAACTCATCTTATAAGAGTGCCCAAACAAACTTATTGGTAAGTTCTCATGTGGTGCAATGCAATGTTATGAATGCAATATAATGACTCTCCCATGCTCACACACATGCACACTACTATGTCAACACAGTGTTTAGTTCCCACTTTTCGAGCGAGTAGCTAACCTCTCAGGCGCCATCCATCGTGGCCAGACGGTGATAGTGAAACGGGCTTTCTACTACTAGGAGGGCATCCACACTACCAAGACAAGGCCTCCATATGCCCGAATGATAAGAACACAAACGGAGCTCCCTGCGTACTACGGATCAGAAGGGGTCTCATGTAGATGTGCACCAAGAGCACAACCCAAACTAACATATCCTTGTAGCATGGAAGGAGCCTATGGGAGTGTATTACCAAGGTCCAAGCCCAACCATCCACTTGGCATGGAAGGAGCCCCTGGAATGAGCACGGAGGACCAAGCCCAACCGTCCAAAGTCAATTTGTCAACTCCCATCGGTGTGATGATTGGCAAGCCCGTACACCTGCCAGATTATCCTTAACCTAGGATTATGAAACCGCATATCAACTCACACTGCCTGCAAATTCACAAGGCCTTGCCCTCAACCTTCCAAGGGCTCCAACCGAATACCTTTTCTTCATTACCAATCCCATTGTCAACAACACTAATGGGCTCCATACTGAGTCCCTTATCATCATTACCAATCTAGTGTGGTCAAATACTCACGCACTTACACCCTTTCACATTTTCGTGCTCCCAAGCACTCAAGGGATCAACATCAATATAGGTTGCAAGCCACTTTGAAAAACATACCAATCCCGCACTACTACCCGTAGGGAGACACACTCTAAGCAGTGGACTATACAAATTACTCCATCCAACACTTGAGATCACAATTCAATATTTTGCATGGCCATGATATTTACCTCATCTGATTCCTTCCTTATAATCAAGCATTCACAAATAATTATGCTTTCATATATTTATCATAACAATATATTAACTCTCCACATATCCATCAAACATGATAACAGAAGTATAGATTACACATTAAATTATCAGGCACAACACCCTCTTTCAAAACTTATATCATTCATCGGATTACAATCACGTGCATCCTTTCCGGATTTCACAAGTAGCCATTTGTACAACCAAATCTTATCAAACCATTAGTTCACTAATTTCGCCAAACCATTTGTTTATTAAATTCCTCCAAACCATTTGTTTATCTCGGCTACATATAACTAGGCACATCCAAACCTTAACATCATCTTGCTATGTTTCTTCTACCTAGTCCAAACCCAGTTATATAATAACCAAAAAGCATCTTGCACATAAGTTGTTACCATACATCAAATTTGACTGGAAACTCCTGGAGCTACAAAGTTCCTATTAAAACTTGTAACCATCTATTAGAAAGGTCTTTCCGAGGAATACGACTTTGGCGTTCAGCCCAAGACAAAGATCCGTCCGTATCACACCCAAAAATAGCCTCGAAGTCCGCTGCGCGCAGAAAACAGATTTCAACACGCATCTTAAAGCAAAACAAATGTTATCGTTTCTTATTCTTTCTCTTGACATTTGTTCAAAACTACACACAAATCTTCCTCCTCCCTTATTCACCCTTAATATACCATTCATCTTCATGAAACCAAGTCCATCATTTTCACACGGAGAGAGAAGAGGCTGAAGACAACAATCCTTAGGACAAAGTCCTAGCATTATCTCTTTCCTAGGAGATCTTCATCACGCACAAGACAAACTCTTTTGAGTCGACATCTCTCATACATTATAACTAAAGATCTAGCACCAAGGGAAAGGGTAGGAATGTAACATCTCTGTCCATCACATGAAATATAACAAAGGGTCCAGCCGGGGCCCCACGCCATATTCCACCGACAATCGGCGGGGTTACATGTTAATATCAAGAGACCAAATGAATTCTAACTCAGAGCATTCTAGCGGAAGCTTCAAGGGTTAATTTGAACTTAAGAAATACAAATGTACACTAAAATAAACCATATAGGAATGCTTATACAAAATACACAAAACAGTGCGGCCTTAAGGGCTTATAGTTGTTTTTCTTTGCAAAAGTAGTTTCCAACATCGAATCGCAGGCCGGCTACACATGAAAACACTAAAAGTTCTTCGCTTGGCCTTGGAGAGCCGGCATAGCATCAAAAGGGTTGTAACTCGCTATTTCCCGCTCAGCTCTCCATCACCTACACAGTGATATTCCACCATAAAGGTGGCTAACAAGCAACAGTCAGCATTAGCTGACCAATTTATAATGACCCGATCCCTCACTCGGGCCGGCGGTTCTCCTTCCCTGCAAGCAACATATATATATATATATATATATATTTATATATATATATATATATATCAGGGCGCATTCTCGGTGTAGCGGACTTCCCGAGTCCCACCACCATCCACAATCCCAGACTTGATGGTATCCTTGAGCATTCTAGTCTTTTCCGGCACATGTCCTAAGACTCTCGTTATGCCAACATAGAAAGCCAATTACTTTAGGCAATCTAACGCGAATGACATAACGCAGTTACAGTTAAACACTTTTCTCGTTGCTCAAATCGTCATGTCATTGATGAAAGTCGAAGCAATAATGCTCCATGACAAGATGCGGGTCTGGTTCCCCTTTCCTATTTGGCTCTCTGGCATTTTTGCTGGGCACTTTTGACACTCAGCATCAATTGCTGCTCACTTGTTCCTAGGACCTGAGCCTGCAATGATCATCATGGCTCTCATGGCCAATAGCTGGGCTCTCTAGGCTCATAGCTTCGCATGTTGCGCACCTTGTCTCACAGACACAGGCTTTGCAACATCATTCAGACTGGCTCGCATGGCCACCTAAGCTGGGCCCACAAGGCTCTCAGCTTCAAACAATGTCCCCAGGTCTCCCAGAGACAAGCCTCAAAGCTCACTGGAAGCTATCTCCGGCAGTAGTACTACCGCCGCACGGTAGGGACAGAAGTCACTTCTTCCCCATTTTTGGGTGT
Organism: Platanthera zijinensis; assembly: GCA_039513925.1. Taxonomy (NCBI): domain Eukaryota; kingdom Viridiplantae; phylum Streptophyta; class Magnoliopsida; order Asparagales; family Orchidaceae; genus Platanthera; species Platanthera zijinensis. The sequence continues at coordinate 68,729,917 of CM077092.1, read as the reverse complement.
TTTCCAGGAGATCACCTCTAGTACTATCACTACATCATCTAGCACACCCCCATACCCCATATTCTACACATTTAACCACATATTTTATCCACTAAGTCTTCTCTAATAAGCAAATCTATTCATCACCAATCCAGACCAACCTATCCAAATGGTCATAACACAGCATGCCTATTTTATACTTCAATTTCAGATCTATATGCAAGTTTTATCGGGGATCACAATGATCTACCCGCTAGAAACCACCCTTTCTTTACCTTTTGGTGAGGGGTTCCATGCACGTATATAAATTAAGGACTTCACTTGTCCAAGGAGAAAGTCATTACCCTCGTAGTTTATTTTGGAGCCATGACCAAGTCTTCTATCCGGATGGAAAGGATCATCTCGCTTTCCCAATCACGGATCTTGCCTCTGCTCTTAAATTTGACCACAGGATCTCGTTCACCTAGCTTGCAAAGTTCATTCCCAGACTCTTGCTCTAAAGAACTTCAAGAACTACGAGAGAGAACAATGAGAATTCATTCTCATGTATAGGTTATATTTTTAGGCTACCACCACGCGGTATCTTCTACAGCTACACAGTATCTGAGGCGGTCGCTGCATGGCCCAATGGACATCGCTCTGTCTCCCAAAGCAGACTCCACCTTACTACCATGTGGCAAGTTACCGTCAAGCAGTATATTGCCTCGAGCTATCGCCGTGCGTTAGCTCACTACCGTCGAGCGGTAGTCACTCAATTCTTCATCGAGAGCATTGTGTGATAGCGCCACATGGTACTTATCTACCGCTGCGTGGTAGATACCTGAGACCCCAAACGATTTAATTTTATGGCTAACATCGACTTTAACACTACCGCCGCGCGTTAACTTCCAGAAATCGACTCCTTCCCCATTTTTCAGGAATTTTGGGGCATTACAATTCTCCCCTACTTTAAGAAATTTCGTCCTAAAATTTTATTCATCTATAGGAAAAAATAGTACAAAACTATTACTACTTTTATTTACAAAAAAAACTCGAGAAATTCATCTCGCATTGATTATTTGCTCACGCTCCCATGTAAGTTCTTCACGACCATAATTGTCCCAATAGACTTTGACCATCTGAATTGCTTTGTTACGTAGTTGTCTGATCTTTGTATCCTCGATACAAATGGGTCTAACCTTCGTCGTCAGCCCACTATCGACTTGTACCTGATCATCAGTGACTACTTATGTCGCTCTCGTAAATCTTTCTGTAGCACTGATATGTGAAAAACATCGTGCAAACCACTTAGCTCCGTTGAAAGAGCTAATCGATAGGAAGATTCTCAACTTTGTTCAACCACTTCAAATGGACCAAGATACCTTGGACTCAACCTTTTCAAGAGCCAAATCCTGGACGCACCTTTGAATGGCTTTATCTTTAGATATACCCAATCGACAACAGCAAAATCCACATTTTGGTGCTTGGCGTTGTAGTACTTAGCTTGCCAATCTTGGACCACAATTATTCGATCTCATATAGTGCATATAGTCGAATTTTCATCTTCGCCCTCATTACGCTTATATAGCTTCGATTAGCCTATCTCCACGCAAGTTAAAGGAGTGCGACAATTCCTACCATATAAAGTTTCGAAGGGCGCCATCTGAATGCTAGCTTGATAGCTATTATTATAGGCAAACTCGATCATATAGAGATGGTCCTCCCACCTATTCCTTAAATCCAAGGCGCACACCCGGAGCATATCCTCCATTGTTTTGTTAGTCTTCTCGGTCTCACCATCCGTTTTCAGATGAAAGGCTATACTGAACTTTAGTTGAGTACCAAACAATTGGTGGATTAAATGCCAATTTGTAGAAGTAAAGCGCCCATCTCGGTCACTGACGATACTACGGGGCACATCGTGCAACCGTACTATGTTTTCAATATATAATTTAGCAAATTTTTCAATTTAATCGTCCCTCTTATTCGGTATGAAGCGTGATGATACCTTTGTCAACCGGTCAACGATCAGCCACACGGCATCGTTCCCGCTCTAAGACCTCGACAATCCGTATATGAAATCCATCGATATATCATCGAACTTCCATTCCAAAATTGGCAATGACTTCAGAAAACCACAAGGTTTCTGACATTCTGCTTTTTCTATGGCGCAAGCATGGCACTTTGCCTCGTAAAGAGCTATGTTCTTCTTTAAACCCGACCACCAGAACATCTTTTTCATGTCCTTATACATCTTTGTGCTCCCAAGGTGGATTGAGTATTTCATGAAGTGTGCCCCATACATTAACACCTCCCATAGTTTACCCACATTCGGGACGTAAAAATGACCATCTTTTCTCAAAATGCCGTCTTCTAAGGAGAATTTGGAATTTGACCCAACCATTCCATAGCATTTCATACCCTCATCGAGTTAAGTTGCTTGTCGAATCCTGTCTGCGCGATCATACTACACCTCTGTCCATTTCAAACATGTATTTGTAGTGGTATTCGTGTCAACACAAGAAATATCTAAAGTTTCCTACTCCGTGATCAGGTGCTCAACATGCATCTGTAACCAATTGCTCGTACTGGAGTCCTAGAACTCAAGGCATCTACGACCACATTTTCCTTCCCAGGAGTGTAATGTATCTCAAAGGTGTAGTCCCTGAGGAACTCCATCCACCTTCGTTGCCGCATGTTCAGATCTTTCTGATCTATTAAGTACTTAAGGCTTTTATGGTCCTTGAAGATGTCAACTTTTACGTCATATAAGTAATGACGCCACAGTTTAATTGCAACAATCACAGCCACTAACTCCAAGTCATGGACTGGATAGTTTCACTCGTGCACTTTCAACTAGCATGAGCCATAAGCAATAACCTTTATAAACTGAAGAGGAATGCAGCCTAAGCCACTCCCTGAAGCATCACTATTAATTTAATAGCCGTCTATACCATACGACGAACACAAGATAGGCATCGGGGTCAAATGACTCTTTAATTTCTCAAAAGCTTGTGTGCACTCAGGCATCCAAATAAACTTCTGATCTTTTCTCCTCAGTATAGTAGAGGTAAAGCTATCCAAAAAAAATTCTCCACGAAGCGCCTGTACTTACAAGCAAGTCCAAGGAAGCTCCTTACTTCTGCTACAAAGGTCAATACAGGACACTCTCGTATTACAACTATCTTCGCCGGATCTACCGTAATACCCTCTCCACTAACCACATGGCCATGAAAAACCACTGACGACAGCCAAAACTAGCACTTGGATAACTTGGCATAGAGTTTATTCCTTCCCAGGGTATGCCGCACCATCCTCAAGTGATTTGCATGATCTTCGTCTGACTGAGAGTACACCAATATGTCGTCATTAAAGATGATCATAAATAGATCTAAGTACTCCAGAAAGATTCGATGCATCAAGTCCATGAATACCGATGGCATATTTGTTAGCCCAAACGGCATTAGAGTAAACTCATAATGGTCATAGCGTGCACCAAACTCTATTTTGGGAATGTCACATTCCCGAATACACAACTGGTAATAGCTAGACTTAAAATCTAGCTTCAAATATATAGTTGATCCCACCAGCTGATCAAACAAGTCATCAATCAGTGGAATCATATACTTGTTCTTCTCTATCAGCTTGTTTAATTCTCGATAATCAATGCATAGATGCAAGCTTCCGTCCTTCTTCTTCACAAAGTGGTCAGGTGCACTCTAAGGTGACATTCTTTGACGTATATAGCCATGCTCTAGCAATTCTTGCAATTGAAGTTTTAATTCTTCCACCTCCTTTTGTGCTACTCGGTACTATGAGATGGCCACAGCTTTCGCACCTGGCACTAACTGTTGGTGTTACCATTGTGATCTGGAAGTGATCAAGTATGTAGCCTCACTGCCAACACAGTTTGAGCCTATCAGAGTCGCATATAAGAATGTTTATAGAAATTAGGAGATTATATTAGTATGGTTTTACTCATATGATGAGTGGAAAATACTTAGCACAACCAAGCTTTGGAAGCTTCGAGTGCATTGAGACCACTCAACTCTTTCATCGAGTCAAGTGTTGACTCGCCGAATGATGGCATTGAGTTTGTTGAGTTTACTTAACGATTTTTCGAGTCAAAGTATTGATTCGACGAGTACAACACTTAATCGCTGAGTGCGTTGAGTTCACACAACAATTCGTTGAGTCAAGATGTTGATTCGACGAGTCTTGGTCTCAGGCATTGAGTGTTTTGAGTTCACTCAACGTCTTCGTTGTGTTAAAGGTTGATTGAATTTGGCATTTAGGCGTTGAGTGCGTTGAGTTCATTTAACGCCTTCGTCGAGTCAAAGGTTGATTCGACAGGTTTGGTGCTGAGAGTGTTGAGTGCGTTGAGTTCACTCAACGCCACTCATCGAATATCTTTAGGATAATCGACGATTCATCGAGTATAGTTTGTATACTCAACTATTTGTCGAATATTTCATTGATACTCGACGATTCGTCGAGACAAGGGTTGTCTGGTCGAAAATGCTAGATTCAAAGTCCCAGGTCTACGAATAGCGATGGGGTTTTCTATTTATTCCTTTGGGTATAAATAGAATATTTTAGGGTTTCTTTAAACAATGGAAGAGTAATATTGAAAAACACACGAGCCGCACTATGTGATGTCCCAGCCCTAAAGGCCGACGAAAGTTGTTCTGCCTCCGCCAATCCCGTCGCTGTCGCCAAGTCCGATTCTGATGAGTGTCTCCTCCATCTCTTCTGTAACGTACCTAGCAGCCCGTGAAGACGCGGAGATTCCTCTCCCGACCTAGCTCTTGTTCGACAAGTGTCTACAGGTTCTCCCATTCGTGTGGATTTCCTGCAGAGGTTCGGATGCTATTTTGCACTAAGGACTGTAGCCGCTTAGTGATCGACAGATCTCTTGTAGCATCTAGGTTGAGTATTGACTCAATCCCGCAGAGGTAAATTTTATTTTACAGCACCTTACTTCTTGATTAATGTTCATCGCTAGATACGAACTCTTTTGGGTTTTCTTGTTCTTTATTTCCGTTGCATGCACAAGTGTTATGCCATCTAGCAAAACCCAACAGTGGTATCAGAGCCAGGTTCATGCGATGATTATTATTTCAGAAGTTGCTAAATCCATTGCGTGTAGATCTAGAAATTTTAGAAGTGTTCTAAGATGCATAGATCTATTCCTGGAACATATACTGTTCCAAGTTACTAAATCCTTGCACCTCATTAGGGGCTCTACCCCTAAGACCCAACCAGAGGCGCAGCCCCTTGGAACCTCGCTATGAGCGCATGTGATTTCGTTGCGATATCTTTGTTACTCCTTAACAGTAACCGTCTCTCTTGTTGGTTTGTGAAACAAAGTGTGTTAGATTTTGAATCTCACATAGAGAGATGTGCTTGTCTACTATATAGGCGGAGTCTCTATTGCTCATGTCCTGTGCATGTAGATCTAAAGATTTAGAAGGGTTTTAGATGTTCAGATTTAGCCCAGTTCATCAAGTGTTGATGATTTCCTTGTGCACATCTGTGATGCATTTGGATTCTAATTGCTGTTGTTTTATTTTGTGGATGTACACACTAGTAATAGTTAACCATGATTAAGTGTTAATCAATTGTCAAAAATCCCTTAAGAAATATTAAGTATTCAGATGTCTTCCGATGGATGAAACTCTTCCTGCCTCGATCGATGAAGTGTGGGCTTGGCAAAGCAAGGTGCATTATTATATCTTAGTAAGGGTGAGAGCGGATAATTGTGATATACCACTATCGACATCGGGTCAAACTTAACTTGGTGACCTCAAAGGTTGAGTGCCCGGAGGCATAGGGTTGGCATGCACTATATGATGGATGTGAATAAACAGTTATTTATCAGCCATACAGGAGTTGCATTGTGATGCAATTGGCAAGCGTTGCCTACCTAAATAACTATATTGCGAGAGAAAAGCCAAAGGTGACTCGTAGTGTTAATGAAATATGGATCTTATCCACTAAGAGAGTTACTCGCATAAACTCTTCGAATTTATATTGAGGGTTATCAGTTTGATAAAAATAGTGGTAGTTGTTTTGATTAAAGTCCTAATTGAAATAATAAAATGTATTTTGAAATATAGTACTAATTTTTTTCTTCTGTATCCTTGTAGATTTACCATGGCTAGTGGATCTCACTCCACCTTGTCCCTCAGAGCCATCCTTGATAAGGAGAAATTAAGTGGGCCGAACTACTTAGACTGGTATAGGAGCTTGAGAATTGTTCTCAGGCAAGAGCGCAAGCTCTATGTTTTGGTAGAGGAATCCCCTGAAGTGCCTGCCGAGAATGCGTCCAGTTCTGATAAGGATGCTTATAAGAAGTATCTTGATGATTTCTTAGATGTTGAATGTCTCATGCTAGAAACTATGAACTCTGAGCTCCAAAAGTAACATGAGAACATGGGTTACAAGGAAATTGGCGAGCATCTCAAGAAAATTTTTCAAGGGCAAGCTCGTCAAAAGAGGTTTAACATCACTAAGGCATTGTTCTAGTGTAAGATGGGAGCTCGGGACCTAGTAGGGACTCACGTACTCAAGATTGTTTGTAATATAGAGAACCTCTAGAGACAGACATCCCTCTAGGCCTATAGTTGGCCGCAAACCTGATCCTACAATCATTACCGGACAGTTATGAGCAGTTTGTCTTGAACTATAACATGAATGAAATAAGAAAGACACTGCCTGAGCTCCTAGGCAGGTTGAGAACTATTGAAATCAATATAAAGAAGGCCAAGCCTGCTAGCCCCATACTGATGGTGCATAATGGCAAGGCCAAGGCCAAGGGCTTCAATAGGATGAAGGTAAGACCTATGTCTGCTCTGGAGCCCATGTCTTTAGCACGAAAGAAGAAATACTTGGTGAAAGAAGGGAAATGCCACCACTGTGGCAAGGATGGTCATTGGAAGAAGAACTGTCCTTCGTACATTGAAGGTGTGCACAAGATGAAGGGAGGTATGACTTCCTCTTCAGGTATCTAAGTTATAGAGATAAACCTTTCTGCTCCTTCATCCCTGGTATTGGATACCGGTTGTGGTTCTCACAATTGTATAAATGTGCAGAAATTGGGAAGGAGAAGATTTTTGAGTAAAGGCGAGGTAGACCAATGCGTTGGCAATGGAGAAAGAGTTGTTGCTGTCACCGTAGGAATTTACCGTCTTTCTTTGCCAGTGGGCTTATAATAGAACTTGAAAATTGTTATTATGTTCCTTCAATAACTAGAAACATTATATCCATTTTATGTTTCGACATGATTGGTTTTTCTTTTATTATTAAGAACAATTGTTGTTTCATATTTAAGAATGATGTTTGTTATGATATAGCTCAAATGTTTAATAGTTTGTATGTTTTGATCTTATACCATTAGATCTATAATATAAAAAATACTAAAAGACTAAAAATGAATTACTCGAACCTAACGTAACTTTCGTATTTGAAAGAATAGGTTTCAAAAATGTCTAGACACCTATGCGGGGGGGGGGGGGGGTGAATATGTTCAATTCTTGATTCCTTTGGGCAGTTAATAGTTTATTCACATAATGACTAAAATTCTATAGCAATCACAGCATATAACACATCAATCATAGCAGACACATAGATTTATAGTGGTTCCCCAAGAGATGGGTACATCCACTTTCCCCTTATGCCTATCTAGCAATACACTAGATTCAGCCAAACTTCCTTCCACCTTCTCAGATCCTCAGATCTTACAATTCATAACCCAAACTGGTTCCTACAACTCAGACTTCAAAAAGTCCTATACCTCAAGTTCTCCCCAAGAACCCTACCTCAGAGTGAATCCACACCCCTACCACTCAGGCTTATGAAGCCCTACCTTATCCCTTATCACAAGACCTACAGCTCAGAGAACTTAATCTCTTACATCAGGCAAATAGCCCTAACTCAACCTTTGTAATTATAGGCTTACAACACTCAGATCTATAAATATATCCTACAAAAATTATATAAAGAATTACTTTTCTTCCTTCACCCTGATAGAGAGAAAAGAGGGGTGAAGGAATCTTGATCAGATCTTGATTAATCTGCTTCCTTCAGATCATTACTGCAATGGATCAAATTCAACCTTACTTAGCTTTTTCAAGGCTTCTTGAAAGAAGGAACCTAGGTTGAATCTTCTTGAGGAGTTGATGTAGACACAACTTCTTCTTTCTTGCTGACTTGATTCAGTAAACATTGACAAGTCCAAAGAGATACTGTCTCCTTCTCTGAATTAGAATCAGATCTATGTCTGTTACTTTTATCTGAATGCTCAGCTCTATTTATAGATCACATTAGAGGCAACTAGCTGATCCGGTGGATGACTGACATCTGAAAGTTCTGACATGTCTAACCGTCCTTGTCAATCCTGGCAGCTGTCAAGTCTTTTGTCTGTAGATCTTGCAGTTAGAGTTATTTAACTTGGCTGAATATGTCGAGAAACAAATATAGAAGGTGTCGACACAAATGTAATGTGTGTCGACACAATTCCTAGGTGTCGACACAACTTCTTAAATGTTGTCGACATCTTCAGAAAACAATTGACACAGCTTCTTTCAAATGTGTCGACATAGCTTCTCCATATGTCGAATCAAGTCCTGGATGTCGACATAGTTTCTTCTTTAAACTTGTCAGTAAAACAAGGTCTAAGTGTGCTGACACAAGTTTATGAGTGTCGACACAATTGATGTATACTTAAACTCTATGTATCGACACAAGTCCTGTGTATTGTCACAGTTGATGTCAACTTGAACTCTGGGTGTCGACATCGTAGATGTCGACTTAAACTCTGTGTGTCAACATTAGTCCTGTATGTCGACATAGACTTGCTTGTGTCGACACTGGCCGCTAAAAGTGTCAACTAAGGGTTTTTAGTCTTAACAACTCCATGTGTCGACACCACTTTCTATGTGTCGACAAAGACTTTTAAAGTCTCTAAAGAGTGTTTAGTGTCTCGACAACTCTATGTGTCAACATACTCAAGCTCTATGTGTCGACACCTGCTTATGTGTCTCGACACACTAGCCGACTTTGTGTCGACACCAAATTCTATGTGTCGACACAAACTACTAAGGACTCGATACTTATAACTTGTGTAGTCACTAAGTTATGTTGAAGAGAAAATTTCTTTTGACATATCATCTAATTCTAGATTCAACATACCTAATTCAATTTTAAAATAGTTGAATTTACTTTCATCTAGAGGTTTAGTGAATTTGTCAGCTACTTGATTATTAGTTTTAACAAATTCTAGACTTATGTCCCCTTTCTTAACATGTTCTCAAATAAAGTGATATATAATTTCAATGTGCTTTGTTCTGCTATGTGAAACAGGGTTTCTAGCAATTGATATAACACTAGTTGAATCACAATATAAAGGAGTTTGACTTATCTTGATGTCATAGTCTTCAAGTTGATGTTGTATCAAAAGCAACTTGGCACAACAGCTTCCAATTGCTATGTATTCTGACTCTGTTGTTGATATAACAACACTTGTCGGCTTTTTATTGCTCCATGACACCAGTCTTCCACCTAGGAATTGGCATGTAACAGTTGTACTTTTCCTGTCATCCTTTCAGCCTGCAAAGTCTGCATCTGAAAAACCTGTTAGCAGAAAATCTCCATTCCTAGGGTACCATAGACCAAGATCTGGTGTCCCCTTAAGATATCTTAAAATTCTCTTTGTAGAAGAATAATGAGACTCTTTAGGGCATGCTTGGTATCTAGCACAAACATATATTGCATACATGATGTCAGGTCTACTTGCAGTCAAGTATAGTAAGGAGCCAATTATCCCTCTATACAAAGACTCATCAACAGGTTTCCCTGTCTCATCTTTGCCTATAGGCATACTTGATCCTACTGGAGTGTTCATGGTGGAGGCAGTCTCTATGCCATATTTTTTAATCAACTCCCTGTTGAACTTAGACTGGGATATAGATAATCCATCATCAGACTGTCTTACGTGGATTCCCAAGAGGAATTTTAGCTCACCCATGCTGCTCATCTCAAACTTTCCTTGCATTAGTTTGGCAAACTTCCTGCAAAGGTTATTATTAGTAGACCCAAAGATTATGTTATCAACATAAATCTGAACTAGGATGATCTTGCCCTTTGATTCCCTTAGGAATAGGGTATTGTCTATTTTCCCCTTTGAGAATTTATTCTCAATGATGAAAGTAGACAGAGTTTTATACCATGCTCTAGGAGCTTGTTTCAACCCATATAGAGCTATCTTAAGACTGAAAACATTATCAGGAAAGTGTGGATCTAAAAAACCTGATGGCTGATCCACATATACTTCCTCTTTTAGATCTCCATTCAGGAATGTTGACTTGACATCCATCTGGAAGACCTTGAATCCTTTATGGGCTAAATAGGCAAGGAATAGTCATATTGCTTCCAGCCTTGCTACTAGGGCAAAGGTCTGATCAAAGTTTATTCCTTCTTCCTTCCTATAGCCTTTTGCCACCAATCTAGCTTTATTCTTGACAATAATTCCATTTTCATCTAGCGTATTCCTGTAGATCCATTTAGTCCCTATGACATTATGTCCCTTAGGTTTGGGAACCAGTTTCCAGACTTTGCATCTTTTGAATTAGTTCAGCTCTTCGTGCATAGCACCAATCCAGTGTGAGTCTTGGATAGATTCTTCAAACATCTTTGGTTCCATTTGAGATAGAAAGCTTGAGCATAGTGCAGAATTCAAGCTCTTTCTTCTAGTCATCACACCATGACTTGCTTCCACAATGAATTTGTGAGGTGGATGATCTCTTAAATGTCTCATAGCTAGTGGAAATCTTTGTTCAGCTTGGTGTTCTTCATTTTCTTCAGCTTGCCGATCCTCAATGTCTTTAGCTGGTTGTTCTTCAGTCTAAGTTTGTAAGTCTTGAGCTCCCCCTAGACAACATCCATCATCTTAAATCTCTTAGCCTGCTAGTTTATCTTCCCTAATGGTTAGATTTTTCATCTTGTCTTTTAAACCTACAGAATTTGAAGAAGTACTTGACATCTCACAGTTAATCAACTTAGACTCATCAAAGACAACATGGACTGATTCTTCTACAACTTGAGTAATCAAGTTATAGATTCAATATGCTCTACTATTGTTGTTGTACCCAACAAATATCCCATCTTGGGATTTGGCAGCAAACTTTGTCAAATGAGACTTACCATTTTTTAGAACATATCACTTGCTACCAAAAATCCTAAAATAGGATAAATTTGGTTTTTTGCCTTTCAAAATCTCATAAGGAGTCTTTTTGTGGCTTTTGGTGATGGAAGCTCTATTGAGAACATGACAAGCAGTATTTACTGCCTCTGCCAAGAAATATTCTTGGAGGGAACTGCCATTTAACAAGGTCCTACCTGCCTCAATTAGTGTTCTATTCTTCCTTTCAGCAATTCCATTTTGCTGTGGAGTTCTAGGTGAGGAAAATTCTTGATGAATCATAAGCTCTTTACAGAACTTTTCATGCATTCAGACTAAACCTCAGTTTCATGATCACTTCTGATTTTGACCACAGAAATATTAAGTTCATTCTGAATTTACTTGACAAAAGTCTTGAAGATATCTGGGGTTTTTGATTTTCTCCTTAGAAAGAATACCCAAGCAAACCTACAAAAATCATCAACCACCACAAGAGTATAGACATTCCTACCTAGGATATGAACTCGCATAGGACCAAATAGATCCATATGCAGGAGTTATAAACACCTCGCTGAGTCTTTTGTATCAAGATTATGGAAGGAGGACCTGGTATGCTTGCCCTTTTGACAAGCTGAGCAAATTCCCTTCTTAATACACTTAACTACAGGACCATTCCTTACCAACTCTTCACTAAAGAGTCTACCTATGGTCTTGTAGTTCAAGTGATCTAGCCACTTATACCATTTGGCACAATGAGTAACTTTCTCATCAGTAACTAGGCATATAGGAGTGTCCTCACTCTCACACTCAAAGTCTAGACAATAAATATTTCCTCTCCTAGTGCCAGTCAAGATAACCTCTTTGTCTATTAACCTTCTAATTTGACACTAATACTTGATGAAGGAAATGTCATAGCCCAAATCACAAAGTTGACTTATGCTTATAAGGTAATGTTTCAAAACTTTCACATAAGCTACTTATGTGATAGTTACTATGCCATTTGTTATCTTACCCAAACCTTTAGTTACCCCTTTTTCTGAGCCCCCAAAGACAACTTTGGGACCATTCTCAACAGGAGATAATTCCTTTAACATGCTTCTTATTCTAGTCATGTATCTGGAACATCCACTGTCCAAGTAATATGTAGGGGTATGGCCACTTGAACTATCCTATAATAAATATATTATCTAACCTTAGGACCCCAAATTTTATTGGGTCCTAGGTGCAAGTTAGATCTAACATGAACATGTCTACCATCAATTCTTCTTACAGATAGACTACTATTACTTCTCTGGACACTTTTATTATGGCAACAATCAATTCCATAGTGGCCCACTTTGCCCCAGCACCATCAATGTTGCACATTGTACCTTCTTTTAAGAACTAGCTTAACAGTAATATTGTTTGAAGCTCTTATATCAGCTGGTACATCAGCTCCTTTCTTAAGTCTTTCAGCCATGGCATGCTTAGGGACTTGTCTGGCAGCAGATGTCCTTGGGATATCTTGAACCCTATCTACAGCTGCCTTCTTTTCAGAATCCACACTTCTGATAGCTTCAGATATTCCTAAGTCTGCTTTGCTAATAGATTTTCCCTTAGCTTGATGATAGACTGGCAGACTTTTTGAGTCAGCTGATACATTGTCCTTGAGTGTTGGGGCCGGTACACAAAACACAAATGGTCCATTATGGTCCAATTTAGTTTTCTCATGGACTGCCCAATAGGCAGTAGCACCTTTGTCATTTCTACTGCCTTGATCACAGTGACCAAAGATACTATCATAGTAATATCTGTTAGAACGTTTATCCACCTTTTTAAAAGAAATTGGAGGCTTGGAAGAAAGTGACTGAGCTGGAGCTTTGCCTTTCCTATTGGAATAGGCAGTTTTTGTTCTTCCTTTGAAACCTAAACCCTTCTTAAACTTTTGGGAAAAGAAGGAATCTATCAAAGGAAACACTAAACTATGTTTTGAGAACTTGTCCACCAGCTCCCTTTCCTTTTGAAGTCTACTTTCAAGATTCCTAATATGGTTATTTTTGAAAGTAATGGTATCCATCTGAATAAAAGTTATATTCTTCAATTTGCTAATTTCTTTTAACTTTAGATCCAACGCTTTTGCTGAGTCTGAGGAAGCCAACTTCAGAGTGGCATTTTTCTTTGACAATTTTTTTGCTACGAGCCTGCTTTCCTTAAAGGCTTGCAGGAGATCTCAATAATCATCAATCAGTTGATTGATGTCTCCTTCAGACTCAGAGCCAGCTTCATATCCTTATAAAACTGCTTCTGACTCTAGGCTAGTAACATAATATGACACTGAAGGTGATGAATGTACCTTACTAGGACCAGGCTGCTCCTAGTTGTGTCCATCCTCAACTATGGCCATTAGCCATATTGTAACACCCCAAATCTCATGTTGGAGTTCAGGCTGGGTGACACGGCCTGGGACACGGTGTTGGAATACCCTAGTTTGGATTTGGGTCAAGGATCACTATGTCCTTAGGATTATTAGATTGACCCATCCATGTATAGCTAAGGGTCATAGGATGTGCTAAGTCAGAGGCTCTCAGAGATTGAAGAAATCAGCCAAGAGAAATCAGTCAGAGAAGAATTCAGAATTCAACCTTAGCGTCGAGCTCAGATAGACGAGATGAGTTCAGGCGTCGAGCTGAGATCGACGATCTCTGAGCTCAGGTCCACGAGGCGTCAAACTCCGTTCGACGATCGCCGAGCTTCGATTGACGTTTTCTGTCCCAGACCAGCTCTAATATCTCAGAGCTCAGATCGACGATAGTTGAGCTCAGGTCGACGATCATCTTGTTGAGATCGACGATTTCTGCCATCATACTGAATGCAAGTTCCCAGGAAGATTTTTAGGATATTCTTGGTCCAATCAAAGTGAGCTGTTCATATTCCAACACAGCTTTATTACAGGACAGTTACAAGAATGCAGTTATGGAGATTATAGCTGTTGGAGTAAATTAGAGGTAGTAGTAATAAATGCAAGAATTCAAATGACTGTTGCTCTCCTATCAGAATATATACACAGAGATATAAAGGAACAGAGAGAGAGGAGAAAGTAGTGAAAACAAAAATAGAAGAGAAGAAAAGAATAAAGAAAGAGATACAGGAATCAGAGTTCCAGGAAGAACTCAGCATCACCTGTATAGCCAGTGCTCTTCTCAGATCTACTATTCAAGGAAGCCTTAAGAGACAACTACTCTACATCAGTCTGAAGGCTTACTGGATGATCAACATCATAGAGGCTTCATCATTCACACTCCAAGACAACTCACATTTCAGCCTTTGCTGAAATCATCATTTGCTGGAGCAGTCATTCATTGAAGACCGATCACCCTTTGCAAAGCTCTCCTTCCTGAACAATTGCAAATCTCAGGGGGAGCTTTGAAAATAACATCAAAATCCACTTATGCTTTTCTTTGATTGTTGAACAGAGAAGACAACATCAAATCTCCCTTCCCTCCTATAAAAGGGTTCTTGAACTCCCTTCAAAAGTTCTGCTTGGTTTCTAAGACCTTATCAAAACTAAGTGGTGGCAAGATACCTGATCAAAAAATCTAGTTTGGTTTTTGAGCACCTTATCAAAAGCTCATTGGTACCAAGGACATCTGATCAACTCTTCTTGTAGTTGATTCCTACCTAGGGTGGTAGAAGAGTGGACTACCCAAGTTTAGGGGAACCACTATAAAATTCTTGTGTCGTCTCGTTTGCTTTCATTTCTTTTCTTTATTATTCTTGCTGTGTGATTTCTCTAATCTCTAAGATAGATCTCTCTTTCAATTGGTATCAGAGGCAGGTTGGTTATTCAATAACTAGATCTTCACTATTTTTGTTGTTTATACAGGCTAACACCTGAACCAAAAGATCTCTCTTGATCAATTCTAGTTAGATTAATTATTTTGTTTTTCACATAGCAAGAATATGGAATTTTCTAGCACCAGACCTCCTAAGTGCAACATAATCAAATTTGCACTTTGGAAGACAAGAATTAAGTCATTTATTGATAATATTGATGAAGAAATATTTTATGCCATTATGGCAGGTCTTGCAACCTAAGCAACAACAACTAAAAGGGCCAGACTAGCTGATGCCAGAGCCATGAATATCCTAGCACAGTCATTATCTGATTACTTGTTCCAGGAAGTTTTTGAATGCTTAACAGCTAAGGAGATATGGGATTCTCTTCATCAAATGGCTTCTGAACCAGTGGATGGAACAACAGAAAGAAGCCACAATATCTTATTTGAAGAAGGAGAATCAGTATCCCTAGATGTTATTTGGGATGTATCAGATGATGAATCATCATTTGAAGATGAAGAGGAGGAAGCAAGGGCCAAAAAATTCTCCTTAATGGCCATCAATACTTCCTGAAGTAGTTTAGAGTCTGAACAAACAGAAGGAAAATCAAAACCTGAAGAGGATCAAGTATTATCTAACTTTGTTTTCAGTTTAGTTAACTTAGAACTTCAATTTTGCTGCCAAGATTCAACAAAACCTGAGGAGGAAACAAAACTTCTCAGAGGAATGATTTCAGAATATATTCAAAGAAGAAGAAACATATTAATCAATATGAGTTCAGATCGTCGAACTTAGATCGACGATCCTATATAAAATCGTCGAACTCAGATCGACGATCTTATATAAAATCGTCGAACTTAGATCGACGATCTTATATAAAATCGTCGAACTCAGTTTGCTTTTTCATAAATTTGTTTTATAATTATAAGGATAAACTATTTAAAATATTTTCAAATCCTTTTCTTATTTGGATCAAATTTATTAGTAAACATCTTTTCTTAGGGCTACTTCCATCCTTTTGATATCTTGTTCAAAATTATGTTAGAACTTCTGTATGAGAATTCTCTGTCAGATAACTTTACATTTCTTATAGATCTTTTTCTAAATTCATCTAGATTGAGTCCTCTAGTCTAGTTGCATTGGTCAGCAATGATCTTGGCACTGAGTTTGAATCTTTTCTGATGAAAAGAAATTCTATAGGAAGAAAGATATCAGACTTTGTTTTTCAGATTCAGAATCCTAGTAAAATTTGCTGGACAAATATCATTTTTATGCTAATATATCCTTTTCAAGGAGAGAGCAATCTCTACCATAGCCTTCTGCAGGTACCATCTACGAAAGTTAGCTGGATGAGTCAATCAAAATCCTAGTTTTAAAGTCATCCCAGCCTCCTCCAGTCACAGTTACTGCATCAACATAGGGGGAGTTTTGTAAAGCCAGCAGCAGTCAGTTTTAACAGCAACAGAAGTCAGCAATGCAAAGCTTGTCTTTTTATATCTTATGCTTTGTAATGTTTATTGTAATATTTTCATTTTCATGTAAATAGTAATCCTAACTCAAATAGGGAGAGATTGTTGGAAGACCCTAGTTTGGATTTGGGTCAGGATCACTATGTCCTTAGGACTATTAGATTGACTCATCCATGTATAGCTAAGGGTCATAGGATGTGCTAAGTCAGAGGCTCTGAGATATTGAAGAAATCAGCCAAGAGAAATCAGTCAGAGAAGAATTCAGAATTCAACCTTAGCGTCGAGCTCAGATCGACGAGATGAGTTCAGGCGTCAAGCTGAGATCGACGATCTCTGAGATCAGGTCCACGAGGCGTCGAACTCTGTTCGACGATCGCCGAGCTCAGATCGATGTTTTCTGTCCCAGAGCAGCTCCAATATCTCTGAGCTCAGATCGACGATAGTGGAGCTCAGGTCGACAATCATCTTGTTGAGATCGACGATATCTGCCATCACACTGAATGCAAGTTCCCAGGCAAGTTTTTAGGATATTCTTGGTCCAATCAAAGTGAGTTGTTCATATTCCAACACAGCTTTATTACATGACAGTTACAAGAATGCAGTTATGGAGATTATAGCCGTTGGAGTAACTAAGAGGCAGCAGTAATAAATGAAAGAATTCAAATGACTGTTGCTCTCCTATCAGAATATATACACAGAGATACAAAGGAACAGAGAGAGAGGAGAAAGTAGTAAAAACAAAAAGAGAAGAAAAGAAAAGAATAAAGAAAGAGATACAGGAATCAGAGTTCTAGGAAGAACTCAACATCACCTGTATAGCCAGTGCTCTTCTCAGATCTACTATTCCAGGAAGCCTGAAGAGACAACTACTCTACATCAGTCTGAAGGCTTACTGGATGATCAACATCATCAAGGCTTCATCATTCACACTCCAAGACAACTCACATTTCAGCCTTTGCTGAAACCATCATTTACTGGAGCAGTCATTCATTGAAGACCTATCACCCTTTGCAAAGCTCTCCTTCCTGAATAATTGCAAATCTCAGGGGGAGCTTTGACAACATCATCAAAATCCACTTATGCTTCTCTTTGATTGTTGAACAGAGAAGACAACATCAACTCTCCCTTCCCTCCTGTAAAAGGGTTCTTGAACTCCCTTAAAAAGTTCTGCTTGGTTTCTGAGACCTTATCAAAACTCAGTGGTGGCAAGACACCTGATCAAAAAATCCAGTTTGGTTTTTGAGCACCTTATCAAAAGCTCATTGGTGCCCAGGACACCTGATCAACTCTTCCTGTAGTGGATTCCTACCTAGGGTTGTAGAAGAGTGGACTACCCAAGTTTAGGGGAACCACTATAAAATTCTTGTGTCGTCTGGTTTGCCTTCATTTCTTTTCTTTATTATTCTTGCTGTGTGATTGCTATAATCTCTAGGATAGATCTCTCTTTCACACGGGCGTATCCAGCTCTGGGTACTCGAGTGGGTCTCGAGTAGGACTCGAGTGGGCCTCGAGTGTATCTCAAGTGAGTCACATGGCCTGGGACACGGGCGTGTCCAAGGGCGTGTCCTTCACTGTGTGTCACGAGCACTCGAAATAGTGCAGTCGACAATCGTCGAGAGGTGACACGGCTAGGGACAAGGGCGTGTCCAAGGCCGTGTTCTACTCGGGTTGGTAACCGGGCTGTGTCGAGTGTGTCATACAACCTGTGATACAGGCGCGTAATAGGGGCGTGTTTGGCACACAGCCAAGGACACGGGCATGTGCCTTAGCCGTGTCCTTTTCGAGATTGTTGGTCCTGTGTCGATTGAGGGACACGCCCTTCAACACGGGCGTGTACCTCATGACACGGGCGTGTTAGGATCTGGCATTGGAAAGTCTAAGCTCGTGTCCTGGTCTGGATGGAGACAGTTCCTTAATCACTTAGGGAACACGGCCTATGATACGGGCGTGTCACAAGCTGTGTTAGCCAAAAAATAGATATTTGAGGGCAGATTGTGGCCGTCCATTTTCTTCATCCTGGATCATGTGTCCCAAGCTCTTCCCTGCTGGGTTTAACCCCGTATTTGAATGAAGTTTTCATTCATACCTTGTACCATTCTCTTTCTAAAGAGAAGAGAGAAGGGAGTGCTTGAAGGAGGAGAAGGGAGAAGGATTCCTTCCGTCGGTGGAGCTACAACGGTCCGACTCGAGATCCGAGGCCAGCGTCGTGGAGGCAAGGCCATCACGGTGATTTCCAACCGGCTAGTTTGTCATGGATCCGAAGTGATAGTCAAGGGTAAAGATCTCCTTCTTCAACAAGTGAAGTCCTACTTTATGCATGTGCATGAAATCCTCCACCATGAGGTGGAAAGTGTATGCGATTATAGCGGGTTGAGTCTGCATCTAGATTCGGAAGTGCATAGTACGGAATAGACATGCTGTGTGAAGCCCATTTGGATGGGTAGTCTGGATTGGTGATGCTTTTATTGCGAACCAGAGAAGTGTCTTTGTATATAATGAGTAACATGTGGAAATTATGAGGATGCTTGTGAATTGTGGTAAGAAAGCTTTGCATAGCTCCTTTGGTTGTATGCTCTGCATGTGCGGAGAGATGGATTGGAAGGAAAGTGACACTTTGTGTTTGTGTTATGAGAGATCAATTGGTAGCAATGCAGTGGGGTGGTTTCCCAGGCTTGTTACACTATAGTGGTAGGTTGATCTAGAGGATGTGAGCGGTCGATTGGTAGCACTACAAATGGGTGGCTGCGGGCCTTCCCGGCGTGTTGCACTACATGTGTAGGTCAATCTATAGTGCACACTAGTTATTGTGAGGTGAACTCCTCTGAGTGGGATGGGTACGTGAGGTCTCCAACGTGTGTTTGGAGGCTTATGCCTGGCCAACAAGCTAATAACCTCTAACCGGTGGTGGGACCTGGAGGATTTCGGTACACCATAAGCGTGCCCTGAGTGCACAGAGCGTATGGCATGAAGGCCAGCGTTTGTGATGTTGTTATGGTAGATATATATCTGTTGTGATTGCAATGCATGTAGGGAAGGAACTACTAACCCTGGTAAGGGATAGGGTCGTTATAATTGGTCAGCTGAATGCTGACCGTTGCTTTATTTATCACCCTTGGGGTGGGCGTCCATGTGCAGGTGTTGCGGGCTGACTTGGATTGAGCGGGCTGAAGCCCTTGCTGCTGCTGCTTGTAGGCCCTTGATCGTCGTGCGAAGAATTGGATTTCATGTGTGGTCGGCCTACATGCCGATGTATGAAACCATATTTTGTAAAGAGAAACATGTAAGGCCTTAAGGACGTGAGCAGTGTGTTCTTGTATACATTCTTGTTGTTATGTATAAATGGGTTGTTTATATATGTAGTGGACAATCATTGGTTGAGTTCTTGCAAGTAATAAGTACCTTCTATTATATGTTATTTAATGGGTAGAGTCATTACATTTTGGTATCAGCGCGTCTTGGTCTTCCTCTTTCGAATTCGTGGTCGAATTCTTTTGTGGGGTGGAGAGCACATGTCAGTGCAAACCGTTTTAACACTAATGAACTAAAGAATGTCCACTAGGAATGTGAGTGTGTATATTAGGCATGTTTTCCATCTTGGTTTGGAGGTTAATGATGTCTTATTCACGCATAAGTGACAAGGAGTGGAGCTGGGCAGTCTGAGCCCCAGCGTTCGGATGAGAGTGCAGCACCAGCTGGGGTGCCTACACCTCCTACTTCTTTAGAAAACATACGCTTAGTTATGTAGGCGTGTATATTAGGCATGTTTGCCTTCTTGGTTTGTAGTTTAATGATGTCTTGTTCACGTATAGATGACAAGGAGTGGAGCTGGGCAGTCTGAGCCCCAGCATTCGGATGAGAGTGCATCACTAGTTGAGGTGCCCACACCTCCTCCTTCTGCGTAAACCATACACTTAGTTATAGAGGCGCTATTTGCCATGTTTTCGGCACAGCCTATTGGGTTGGCAAGGCCTGCAGTTGAGCCAATACAGGTTGGTGCGAGGAAAGAGCGTGTTGAAGCTCGGATTGACGAGCATGCGGCTAACAAGCAACTGAAGCGGTTTATTGAGTTTCATCCACCTACGTTTGTTGGGGCGAACTCCCCAACGCAGGCGGAGGATTGGCTCTCATGAGTGAAGAGGATCCTTACAGTGATCAGGATTGATGAGTGCAGAAAGTCACTTTAGCCACTTTCCTACTGGAAGGAGAGGCGAGACTTTGGTGGGATGAGGTCGAGATGCACCAATTGGCAGGCAGAGGCCTGGGAGCGATATCGATAGAGGAATTCTCCAGATTGTTTTGGGTAATGTATTTTCCATTATCGCGGAAAATTGCAATGGAGAATGAGTTCCAACATCTGGTGCAGGGTGAGAGTACTATGGATGATTACCTGCATGAGTTTTCTAGGCTGGGGCGCTATGCGGGGTCTACTCTTGCGGAAGAAGCACGAAAGAAGAATAGGTTATATGAGGGACTTCATGATGAACTGAGGTTGGCGCTCCCAAGTTCGGTGAACCAAGGCTTCCAAGCATTAGTAGATACAGCCTGTGCGCTGGAGAAGGACTTGAAACGAGTGCAGTACAAGAAGAACTTGGCAGTGGAAAAGCTGGAGTTCAAAGTTTTGCAGTCGGAACAATCAGAGGTTAGGAAACGGGACAAGAAGAGGTTCAGGCCTGCTGAACAAACTTCTTCAGATGTTGCTTCGGGAGCAAAGTATGGGCAAGGACAAGTGGATACACGTATATGTTTTAATTGTAGACAGAAGGGTCATATAGAAAGATATTGTTGGAGAGGCCCGTCAAAGGGTGATAAAAAGACCAGTGCTTCCTATGAGGAAAAGGGCAAGGCAGTGACAGAGTCATCTGCATACCGTACCCAACCTCGAATGTACACTCTCGAATTGCAAGAGTCACCAAGCTCAAATCATGAAGTACAGCAGCCTCACGTGTATAATCTAGAGTTACAGGAGGCCATCAAGTAGATTCTGAAGGACGCGGACGAGCGGAAATAAAGAGAGAGTGTACTTTACTTTTGTACTTGTTTTTATTTTGTTAAAAAGACTTGTTTGTGCGATGCCGTAGGGCGAGACAAGATGCAAACTCTGAGCTCTAAACCCAGATCGCTTTGTGTATATTTGCAACAAAGGAATGGTTGTGTTTGAGCTAAATTTCGGGACGAAATTTCTATAAGGAGGGGAGGGTTGTAACACCCCAAATCTCAAGTTAGAGTTCAGACTGGGTGACACGACCTGGGACACGAGCGTTTCCCAGGGTGTGTCTAGTTCTGGGTACTCGAGTGGGTCTCGAGTAGGACTCGAGTGGGCCTCGAGTGGGCCTCGAGTGTGTCTCGAGTGAGGCCCACGGCCTGAGACACGGGCGTGTCCCAGGGCGTGTCCTTCATTGTGAGTCACGATCACTCGACACAGTGCAGTCGGCGATCGGTTAGAGGCGACACGGCCAGGGACACAGGCGTGTCTTAGGCCGTGTCCTGCTCGGGTTGGTAACCAGGCTGTGTCAAGTATGGAACACGTCCTGTGACATGGGCGTGTCAGAGGGGCGTGTTTTGTATACGGCCAAGGACACAGGCGTGTGCCTTAGCCGTGTCCTTTTCGGGATTGTTGGTTCTGAGTCAATTGAGGAAATGCCCTTCAATACGGGTCTGTACCTCCTAACACGGGCGTGTTAGGAGTTGACACGGGCGTGTCTAAGCCTGTGTCCTGGTCTGGATGGAGTCGGTTCCTTAATATATCAGAATAATGTGTGTCGTTCCTAGATCGTGTGGGTCATGGTTGACATTATTATGCTATCGTCTAACGATAGTAAGCTATCGCCAACAATAGCTTCTTCTTCGAAAATTTTCATCTCTTTATCAATCCAAATTTACTAAAGTACTTTGCCTATGATATATGTACACCAAAACACAATATAATCAAATAAATAAAGGATTTTTATTCTCAAACCAAGGAGTGTAGAACGCATTCTCCAAAAATTTCCCCATTTTGATAATAACAAATCCACGTAGAGAGAAATCAACAAAAACCTATAGTGATGTATAGAAATTTGATTAATCAAGATAAATAGGTGATTGCGTGCACAAACTCCCCCTATATGGATGCTCCGCCTATATTGTACTCCCCCTAAATAACCTAAAAAATAGATTTCTGTTCTTTTCTTTTTTTCTTAATTCTCCCCCTTTTGGTATTATCAAAAGAAAGTGGGGTTAGAACATGAGAGAGTGTTATGCGTAGAAAGAATGTTAGCATTTAGTGAGATGCAGAAGCATTGTAATATGGAATTTTAAAAGTAGAGAAAGAGAGCAAGTACGCTTTCGAAGTAATGTGCAAGAGAATGTGGAATTATCAAGTAAAGATAATGTACCAATGATAAATTAAATTCAAGTAAACAAAATCATTATAACAATCGTGCATAGATAACTAAGGCAAGTACTGTTGAAATCGAAAACTCGGTCTCTATGGAGTTCACCCTTGGGGAAGGGATGAACGCATACATTCTTCTCTCCTACATGCAAAACAACAAAGGAAAAGCAAGGGGAACTGACCCAAGGGCTCGGCGTGGAGGTCCAACCACACACCCGTAAGATTTTAGAGCGCTTACCCTCCTTAGCCAAAAGCTGAGCTAAGGTTACCTCAGAAAGCGCTAGAAGACTTGGAGACAAGTGAGCATGCCTTCTGAGGTACCCCTTGGGTCTATTTATAGTTTTCTGAAAATGGCCTTCCCATAGCAACCCTCTGATGTCCTAAAATTACTGAAATGCCCCAGGACTGGTCTACCAACAGCCAAACTCCGTTGTCTCAATGGTTATGTGCAGCCTAATTGGGTCTTCCAACAACGCAACTCCGTTGTTCTAGAAGGATATTTGTACCCCCTACAAGGCCACCTGGGTAATTGGGCCTCTGGGCCCCACGAGGACCAGTTTCAAGATCTCTGAGTCAACTCGCCACTCTACTCGGCAGGAGTGAGCTGGTGCCCAGGTCGTCTGGACAGGCCAGCTCCCCGCTCTATAGGGGAGGACTGGCGATCAGGCTGCCCAAGTAAGCACGGGCTGGGGCTGGCTCGCCTTCCTAGCCTTGACAAGAGCGAGCTGGCCCTCTGGACTCGCCCTTCCTATATATTACCGCATACCGATTATCTTGGCTCGCTCTCCTTACTGGGCCCACTCGGTGAACACGGGGTTGTACACAATCCCCGCTCGTTGTGAGCTTTGCAAAAGCTTGGAAAGAAACATCCAACCCTACATTTTCGGTGAGTTATCTATTGAGCTAGAGGGAATCTTTTGTTGGGTCCCGCTAGTATACTATAGATATGCAACCAAGCCTTTGGAAAAAAAACCCCCCTTCTTTTTAGCCTTCCCTGCGAACTGTAGCATGAAGGATGTCTATGTCCGAAGAGATGCAAGCACGCCTAGCGGCCGCGAGGGAGGGAACTCGGGAGTAGGACCTTGAGGCAGCTCTGTGTCAAGCGCATGGATCACCCGTGTAAGACCCCCCCTCCCGGAACACAAAACACGACACGAGAGGTGTCTTATGCCCAGAACAACTGCCATGCGGTAGCACTAACTCTCGGGCTAGCCTGTACCATACGACACCTATTCTACCGGCCACAACCAATATCATTCATTGCTGACCTAACCAGAATATAAGATACAAGACAAATCCACACCAAGCATATAGTCCATAATATAACAACAGTAGAGAAGCTTCAACAAGCTTCTAACATCAGAGTACGTAAATAGTTTTCCCAAAAAGGGTACAACAAAAACCTCTCACACTCACATCAGTAACCGACGGTAGCGACGGTACCGTCCCCTCAGGGCCTGTCGTCCTGGCCTTGTTGTCCGGCTGCATAACCTGCTACTCCACCTGCGGGGTTTCCTCCTAAAAAGGAAGACGTAGCAACCGTTAGTCATAAAGACTAAGTGGCCTCACGTCCGCTCCCCCGACGACTCCTCGGTACCGGGCGGAGAAAGGAACAGGGTATAATATAAATGAAACATAGGTACAAGCAGGTGGTATATCTCTATGTAAATAAAGCAGTGTAATAAATGAGCAACAACATATTCTAGCAATTTTATCATCTACAATAACATGAGAGTATAGTATTATAACAGAATGTAACTCAACATATATGAATGCCCATATAAACATATAAGTTGAGGATCGTTCAGAAGTAAATAACTCATCGTATAGGAGTGCCCATACAAACTTATACGGTGAGGATCTTGTGTATGCAATGGAGTGTAATGACATGTATGCAATGCAATGACTCACCCATGATCACGCACATGCACTCGCTATGTCGACACAGACTTATAGTTCCCACTTTTCGAGCAGGTAGCTAACCTCTCAGGCATCAACCGTCGTGGCCGGACGGTGATAGTGGATCGGGCATCTCCACTACTAGGCTGGTCTCCACACTACCAAGTCTAGGCCTTCATACGCATCAATGCTAAAAACACAACAGCGGAGCTCACATGCATACTATGGCTCAGCGGGTGTCTCAGGTAGATGTGCACTAAGATCCTAGCCCCGAACTGGCCTAAGGTGTGATACGGAAGGAGCCTCGGAAAGGAGCATGAGGACCAAGCCCAACCGTTCACTTGGAACGGAAGGAGCCTCCGGACGTGAACACCGAGGAACAAGCCCAACCGCCCAAGCTCTAGCTGTCAACTCCCACCGGTGTGACGATTGGTGAGCCCGTAGACCTGCAACACTATCCTTAACCCGGGATTACGACACCGCGTGTCAACTCACACCACGATCCACTCAACCACACTGTGGTACAGAAGGAGCCTCGGAAACGAGCACAAGGACCAAGACCAACTGACCATTAGGCACGGAAGGCACCTCGGGACATGAACACCGAGGACAAAGCCCAACCTTCGATTCATGACTCTTCTCACGACACCAACAACGTTTAGTTTACCAACCCAATCACTCGTGAGCACATGAGTTACTCATCCAATTATCACAACACATGTTCATATCAATCAACACCGACCGAATACACAAGTTTTAGTATTCTCGTGATTAGACCACTAATTATCATTTGCTCGTTATCCCCCACAAAGTCACTTCATTCAATCACTTGCCATTTCACCATTAGTTTACGTGGGGCCTATCCAATAGTTTCATCATGCGTTGAATTATCACAACCCTACATATTATGATTTGCCCACGACTTAACGTCGCTTTGTCACAAAACCTCTTCCGAGATCAAATTCAATTATAAAACTAACCAAGGAATTTCAGGTGCAGAACACCTGCTGGACAGTAACTTAAACCGAAGATTCCCGTGGCTACAGGAATCTGGTAAGTGCTTGTAACAACTTGATGGAAAGGTCTTTCCATCGGCTACAACTTTCATGTTCAGCCTGAAACCCAGATAATGTTATAACCCACATAAAATTTGCTCCAAAGTCTGCAGCGTACAAAATATAATTTCTGTGCACTTAGCTTACAACCCTTACTTCGATCAGACATTCCCATGACAACAGATTTCAGTTGAAGGCGTGTAACCACTCGTTGGAAAGGTAATTGAAAAGGCTACAACTTTTGTGTTTAGTCGAAAGCCCAGATCTTACCTTTGCTTGCCTGAAAATAGCTAAGAAAGTCGTTGTGTGGAGAACACAGATTTCCGCACGCATCTTGAAGCGGAATGAACGGCATCGGTTCATATTCCTCCTCAAGCCGGTCTTCCCAAAACCCAACCAGAAGCTCCTTCACCCTTATTTACCCTCTTAAGGCCATTTCTCTTCACGAATCCACCCCCATCATCACTTTGAAGAAGGGGAGGTTGAAGATGACTAAACATTAGAACACAAGTTCTAGAAAGGCCCTCCTAAAAATCTTCTTCTCACACATCAAGACTCATTTGAGTCAACGTCTCGCCTAAGAATAACTATAGATCTAACACTAAGGGAGAGGGGAGGAAGCTCACCTAATTTCTAGTGGTTCCGCCATTTCCGGCCATGGATCTTGTCATCCTTCTCGTTGGCATCGTTTTTCCCTTGACGACGGTGGTGTTTCCTCATGGGGTTGGTTGGCTCCAGCAAAATCTACCTCCTCCAAGAGTTCCTCTTCAGAAAATAGGGTTTGTAAGAGTATGAGACGGCTAGGGTTTCCTTTTTCTCTTTTATACAGAAGTGACACGGGTAGGGACACGGCCGTGTACTTAATAGTGTCCTGCTTTAGCGAAATAGCGTCAATGGTTCGAGTGTCGCTTGGACACCAACATGGGTAGGGACACGCCCGTGTCCACTACCCGTGTCACATTACACTACCGTGTTCATGCACGTGTTCTTACCCGTGTCCTGCCCCGGGAGACACGGTCGGCTTCTTAAAGATGTGCACACGGGTAGGGACACGCCCATGTCTCTACCCGTGTCCTGCTCGTTCCACATTTTCTCGAGTACCACTCAACACCTCTTGAGAACTCGACACCTCTCGAGAACTCAACGCACACGGGTAGGGACACGCCCGTGTCCCTACCCGTTTCCTGCTCGGGACACACTTTCTCGAGTACTACTTGACACCTCTCGAGAACTCGACACCTCTCGAGAACTCGACACCTCTCGAGAACTCGACGCACACAACACACGGGTAGGGACACGCCCGTGTCTCTACCCGTGTCCTACATAGGCCCAACCTCTAGTGTGCGCCTGATCGCTTTCACTCTCTGAGAATAAATAAGTTCTCCTGACTCAAAAGTGCGCACGAGGGGCCGAGCGCAAATCGGGACGTTACAAATCCTATAAACAAAATAAAAGATTTCGTCCCCGAAATCAGGTTAAGGCTACGGAGAGAGAAAAGCATATATAAACATAAAATGAAATATGCCTTTAAAGATTACCTTGATGAAATAGCTCCATGCAGCGCTTTTGCATCAAGTCCACCGGCTCCCACGTATACTCCTCTTTCCCATGATTGGATCACAACACTTTCACTAGCGGAACACTTTTGCGACACAAGGTCCTCGTTTCACTGTCTACTATCCGCATAGGCTCTAGTCGCACCGACCTATCAGTCGCAACTGCTCCATCAGTGGTTGGAACATATTGTTCAGGCCACAACAACGCCTTCCGGAGTGACGACACATGGAATACATCATGAAGATTCTCTAGATCTGGCGGTAACTCCAATCGATATGCCAACGGGCCAATCCTTTCCAAGATGACGTAGGGCCCAACGTACCTTGGGTTGAGCTTCTTCACACCACGTACCCGAGATACTCCATGCATCGGCCTGATCTTCAAAAATACCTTGTCTCCCACTTGAAATTCCACCATCCGGTGCTTTTCATTATAATAATTCGCTTGGCGACTTTGAGCCTTTAGCATGCCGTCTCATATTAGCCTCACAGCTGCATTAGTATTATCTATGTATTCAATTCTCAAAGCCTTCAGATCTTCATCCTGCACCTAAGACAAGGGTGTTCTACACCTTCTTCCATAAAGGGCTTCATGGGGCGCCACCCCGATGCTAGCTTGAAGGCTGTTATTGTATGAGAATTCTACCAAAGGTAGGATCCTTTCCCACGACTCTCCTCTATCCAACACACACAACCTCAATAAGTCTTCTAATGTTCTGATAGTCCTTTTAGATTGCCCGTCGGTCTGAGGGTGAAACGCTGTGCTGAAGGTAAGACATGAACCCAAATATGCCTCCACTGCCTTCCATTCCCTAGAGGTAAACCGACCATCTCGGTCAGAAACAATTGTCTTTGGCACGCCATGATACCGTACGAATTGTTAAATAAAAAAGCGTACCAAAACATCCATGTGTGCTTCTTTCTTTATAGGTATTAAACGGGCTACTTTCGTCAAGCGATCAACGATTACCCATATCGAATCATTCCCTGAGCAGGAGAGAGGCAAACCGTGGACAATGTCCATGGAAATATCCTCGAACTTCCACTTGGGGATGGGTAATGACTGCAACAATCCACCGGGGCTCCTGCATTCTACCTTCACTCTTTGACATGTCTCGCAATGCGTAACAAAATACCTGACGTCTTTCTTCATCCTCGGCCAACAAATGGTCTTCCGCAAGTCGGCATAAATCTTAGTAATCCCAGGGTGCACAGAATACTGAGAGTAGTGTGCTTCTCTCAATGTATCCTCCCGAATATTACCGCCCTTGGGAATGTAAAGCCGGCCACGGAAATGAACAAGGCCATCCTTTAGAGAGTACTCATTAGTTGTCCCACCTTCAATTGACTTTATTGTCAGGGCCAGAGCCTCATCCCTTCCTTGCTCTTCCCGGATCTGGTCTCGCACATCGCAAACTATATTCATTGTTGTCAAGTACTCCGTATACTCATCTGGTTGGTCCTTGTACACCAAGGTGATCTCTATCTCCTCAAGCATCCGAGCTAACTCCATACACATTAACCGGGACTCGAAACTTGCTTCCGGTACCTTCCTGCTCAAAGCATCGGCTACAGAATTTACTTTTCTGGGGTGGTAGTTCAGGGTGTATTCATAATCGCACAAAAACTCCAACCACCGCCGCTGTCTCAGATTTAATTCCTTCTGGTTATGGATATACTTTAAGTTCTTATGATCCGAAAATATTTCGCAGTGAACGCCGTATAGATAGTGCCTTCAAATCTTCAAGGTGAAGACCACTACCCCCAATTCCAAATCATGTACTGGGTAGTTGATTTCATGCTTCTTCAGTTGTCTTGAAGCATAGGCAATCACATGCCCGTGCTGCATCAATACCGCTCCCAGTCCTTGATATGATGTGTCCGTGTAAACTTGAAATCCTTCCTTCCTAGAGAGAAGGGCTAGGATGGGTGAGGATGTAATTCTGTCCTTTAGTTCCTGGAACGCAGCTTCACATTAGGGTGTCCACTCATACGACACACCTTTCTTTGTTAGGGAAGTAAGAGGAAGTGCAATCTTTGAGAATCCCTTTACGAACTTGGGGTAATACCCGACAAGTCCAAGGAAACTCCACACATCGGCTGCTGACTTCAAAGGCGACCACTCCTTCACGACACACACTTTGGCCAGATCCACAGCTAGCCCACCCCCACTGATCACATGACCCAAGAAGGCAACCTCCTTAAGCACGAATTCACACTAGCTGAACTTGGCGAATAGGGCATGCTCTTTTAACTTCTTCAGTACTAAGGCCAGATGCCCAGCATGTTCTTCCTCCGTCTTGGAGTAGACTAAGATATCGTCGATAAAAACAATGATGAAAACATCTAGATAGGGCTCGAACACCTTGTTCATTAAGCTCATGAAAGCTGATTGGGCATTAGTGAGCCCAAACGGCATCACTGTGAACTCATACAAGCCGTACCTTGAGCTGAAAGCCATTTTCTGAATGTCATCCTCTTGTATTCTCAATTGATAATACCCCGAGCGCAAATCTAGCTTGGAAAACCAATGCGCTCCCACCAGTTGATCGAACAACTCATTTATCTGAGGTAACAGATAAGTGTTTCGTACCGTTAGTCGGTTGAGCTCCCGATAGTCTTTGCATAATTATAGGGTTACATCCTTCTTCTTAATGAATAGAACAGGGGCTCCCCAAGTAGATGAGCTAGGGCGAACAAATCCTGATTCTACAAACTCTTGCAATTGAATCCTAAACTCCGTGAGTTCCTTTGGGGCCATCCGATAAGGAGTCCTAGAGACAGGCTTGGCACCCGGTACTAACTAGATTTTAAAATCTACTTCTCTGTGTGGGGGTAATTGATGACTATTTTTAGTCATCGTTTTTGGTATAGTTTTTAAGCATGAATCCCTAAAGTTTATTTATAATTTTGTTTAAATTATGTATGTTTTGTTTTATTTTCTCATTTAATGTCCTTTTTATTATGTTAATCTTATTATTTTGTGTTTTATATGGTTTTGAAGTTTAGTTTTAATTTGTTTGTTGTTTATGTTTTGTTAATTGTTTTATTTAGTGTGTTAGTATTATTATATTTATGTTTTATTAGATTACATTATATTATGTGAGGTTTAATTTCATTTGTTGTTGTTATTATATTTAATATTATGTGTCTAATGATAATCTTGTTTTATTTTGTAGGATCCATTGGAGCAGCCCGGCCACTCCATGCAGCCTTTTTGCAAGCCCAACCCGAGCCCCTTCAACATGGTGCAGCCCTCAAGCCTACATGGATCAATATGGAGCAGCCCGGCCACCATGCAGCCCCCCTTTATGAAGCTCCGGCAGCCCACATCAAGCCTACCCGAGCCCACCTCTCATGAGCAGCCCATCTACTCCTATAGCCTATGCCCGAGCCCAACATGAGCAATTTAGAGCAGCCCACATGCTTGGCCGGCCACCTCTTGCTTTCCACCTCACTTAAATCCATGCATGCACCTTCTCATTCTCTCTCCATTTATTTCATGCATGAATATTCCTTTAGCATGGCCGGCCACCCTTTATTTCTCATACATTGCACTATGCCTCCCCTCTCTCTCCCTTAATTTTCATGCATGAATATCCCCAATGACATGGCCGGCCCCTCTCCTTTTCTCCCTTCTACACACTTCCATTCATCCCCCCTTCTCCATTTTATTTTTTCTATGTTATTCCATTTAAATGTCATACATGCATTTAGCCTTTTTCTCTCTCCATCATTAAACTCATGCATGAACCTTCCTCCTAACATGACATGGCCGGCCACCCTCTATCTCCCCCATCTAGAACCTTCCCCTTCATCTATAAAAGGAACCCCTCCCCCTCTTGTTGAGGGGAAGTAGTTTATGGTAGAGAGTGTTAGTAGTTTTCTTCTTTCCTTGTTGCTAATTAGATTTCTTTCTTCATTGTTGTAATAGTTCTCTTACTAAGTGTAATATTATCTTGTCTTTATTTTGTATTCTCTCTCTCTTTATGCAATGAAAACACTTTCTTCTTCTTTTATTTTGGTTTTCTTTCTTATCATGCGTAGCTAAATAATTTTTGTGCCCGGTCACGAGGATCTTTGCAATGAAATAACGTATCTTTCTTTTTATGTTTGCATTTTGTATTTTTCTATTTTAATCCTTCCTTGAATTATTTTGTGTCGACTCCGTATTCCGGTATACGGTAGTACGCATCCGATCTCATATTCGAGTGGCCGAGAGGCTCGTGAATATGAAAGATCACTCAAGGAAGGAAGGAGTTGAACGCACCCCTAGAGATAGGATGACGTAAATCCTCCGGATTGGAGTCAAATCCAATAGCGCGGGTCACTTCGATAATGCGACTTTAGGCCATTTTGACTTGTAAAGAGATTTCGGTCAGAACGTCTATAAGTTAGGGGATTTAATGCTCTAGCGAGATTACTTCCTAATATCGGATCCGTCACGGTCTTAATAGATTTACAATTGTTAAAATAAATTATATCGTTATTTTATTTCAAAGTGAATCGTCGATCGCGCACACTTTTCTCGTAATAGTTTATTTCTCTTTAAGTTTAGTTTATTTTAATTTTCAAAACTCATTAATCATTCGGTAGGATAATAGAGTCGTTGTGAGTAATAGTACTTGCCTGCCCCGAGTTTTTATACGACCTTGATATTTTTCATATCCTATGCTATATTTCGATAGGTACACTTGCCTTAATCGAGTATAGATTGGAGAATACGATTTTCTCTATCAAGTTTTTGGCGCCGTTGCCGGGGACTATTTTTGGCAATATTACGAAAGCATCGAATTTATTACTTCTACTAAAATTTAAAAAAACAAAAAAATTATTATTATTATTATTATTATTATTATTATCCACCCACCTCATCTTATTTCTACCCAACCTAAAATCTCTCGAAAAGGGTAAGGGGCTTTAAGCGCCACCATTTTACCTAGTACCGGGCGAACCCTTCACCGGGTAGTCCTCGGGAAGTTCGAGAGCCAATCCATTAAAAAAA
Source organism: Platanthera zijinensis (assembly GCA_039513925.1). Taxonomy (NCBI): domain Eukaryota; kingdom Viridiplantae; phylum Streptophyta; class Magnoliopsida; order Asparagales; family Orchidaceae; genus Platanthera; species Platanthera zijinensis. The sequence goes on along the minus strand of CM077092.1, from coordinate 68,697,607 downwards.
AACCTATTTAAAAAAATATATATATATATATATCTAAAAAAAAACAAATCAAAAAAAATATTAGTTTTTCTTTTTCTTTTTTGTAGCAGTTTTTTTTATGGAATCGTCGTATTTTTGCGCTTCTTGCGGGTCGCCCGACCACTTCTATTCGGAATGTCTTTCGGGAGCCCCTCCCTCTTTTGATTTTAATTTTTCTGGGGAAGGTCAAAATGGCCAATTTGACCCTTACCCCAATTTTTATCCTACTTGGGAGGCGGGAAACCCGTATTTTTCTTATGATTTTGCCCCGCAAAGCGCCGCGCCTCCTACTTTTAATTTTAATTCTCTCGATAATGGGTATTTTGAGTTGCAAACTTCTCTTAATAATATTAATTCGCATCTCAAAACCATTATGGATTCTTTTTCTCGTGATGCCTCTTCTTTTTCTTCGTCTTCTTCTCCGTCTCCTCCAATTTCTTCATGTAATGAGTCACCGGATATCCCGGCTAGTCTTGTTCCTCTCGAGGAGGATAACTATTCGGATATCCCGGATTGTTTCCTTCCTCCTTTGGAAGACACCTCTATGGATATTCCGGTGTGTTTCTTACCCGTTGAGGATGACGAGACGTTTTATATTTCTCATTCCGAAGACGTTTGCGATTCCATTACGCTTTCAAATTCAACTATTCCAAATTTTTCTCTTTTTAGCGAATCTACTTTTTCTTCTTCTTTTTTAGATAATTCATCTTTAGTCCACTCTACTCCTTCTTCTCCCGAAATTTCACAAGACTCTCCTTCTCCTTGTGAAATTTCCTTTGATGAAGATTCTTTTTCTACTTCCTTTATTCCTCTTTCTCTTTTTTCTTCTTTTTATTCTCCTTCTTTTGACGACCCCTTCTTTCCCGTTTTACATACGGCGGAGTTCTTCTATAACTCTGTCCGTTCTTTTTTGGGCATCATTCTCTTGAAGATTCCACCGCATATCGGTGCGATTCTTCAATTTTTCTTTTTTTTAGTTTACTCCCCTAAGCGCATACTTAGGGAGTTACCTCTTCATCTTAATTTTTATTATCCATTTAGCTAACGAATAACATCGGGCTCAGCCGACGTTAAACAGAGAGCGCTCTTGGGAGGCACCCCTTGCTTATCCTTTTTGTTTTATTTTGTTTTGCAGGAATAAAACCCCCGGCGGTTCGTTTGGCTCCATCAATTCATCTCTTCCTTAGGCCCGAGACGGTGTCCAGCTCAAGCATGGGGGAACGACATCTGCAATCGGCCTTACGACTCCGGGGAAGTCGTTTTCTTTTTTTCTTTACTTTATTGTATTCCCCCTGCCCTTTCTTCTTCCTTTTCCTTTCTTATTTTTATTTTTCATTGAGGGCAATGAAAGGTTTAAGCATGGGGGAGGGTTTTGTTGTTTTCTTTCTTTTCAAAAAAAACAAAAATGTTTAGTATAGTTTTATTAAGTTCTTTTTAGTACTACTTTTATTTAAGCCTTATCAAAAATCCAAAAAAATTAGAAAAATCAAAAATTCAAAAAAAATATAATATTTCAAAACCTAAAAAATGAAAAATGTAAAAAAATTAGAAAAATATAATAAACCTCATGCTTAGCTTTTTGTTATTTTCAGAAATTTAGTTTGAGTTAGTTTATAAGCATTTTATTTGCTAATCTTTTATTTCATCATTTTTAGTAAATTTAACTTCTAGAGATTTTGTTTTGAGAATCATCTTATGATCTTAATTTGATTAGAGTAATCTATTTAGCATCTTTTCTCTTTTATTTTAAATAGTTTCAACTTTGTAGTAATTTTGCTAAAACAATTTTGGATTCCAATTATTATTACTTCATGCTTTTAGATTCTTAGGAAATCTCAATCTACTAGTAGTTGCTCTCTACTATTTTAGTTTATTTTCTAAAATCTTGTTTAACCCCACAATTTTTCCTTTTATTTGTTAGATCATATGTCATGGGAATAAGGAGATGTTAGTTCTTTATTCTCTGGTACACATATGCAACTCAAAATAAAATGAAGAGAGGAATTAAAAAGTTCATATATGTCGGGGGAAGTGATAGGATGTTAGTCTATCATTTTCTGGTATTACATATATTATTTAAAATAAAAATAAAAATGAGTGGGGTGAGAGGATAAAATTCATCACCTCCAATCAAAGACCTCTTCATATTTATTTCCCCCCTAAACCCCCTTAGCCAATATCATTGTCTTAGTTTTAAATTAAAATATGTGGAGAGCATAAGTAGTAGGTTGTCTTCTTCCTTAAGTTTCTTTTAAGTCATGATTTTTATAATCCCAATCTAACTTTGTTTGCACTTTACTCCATTTTGAATGCTAGTTAATTTTTTTGAGAATTTTTGGCTAAATGTTTCTCTCTTTTCACTTTAATTTCATAATTTAGGACTTGATTCTTAAATCCCTAAATTTTACTTTTGGCTAGATTTTGATGTAAATAAATTTTTAGTTTATTTGAAAATTATATAATGTCTTATAAATATTTCTCTTCCTTTTGCTCTGGAATAGCAAAAGTCTAAGCATGGGGGAGTTTGATGACTATTTTTAGTCATCGTTTTTGGTATAGTTTTTAAGCATGAATCCCTAAAGTTTATTTATAATTTTGTTTAAATTATGTATGTTTTGTTTTATTTTCTCATTTAATGTCCTTTTTGTTATGTTAATCTTATTATTTTGTGTTTTATATGGTTTTGAAGTTTAGTTTTAATTTGATTGTTGTTTATGTTTTGTTAATTGTTTTATTTAGTGTGTTAGTATTATTATATTTATGTTTTATTAGATTACATTATATTATGTGAGGTTTAATTTCATTTGTTGTTGTTATTATATTTAATATTATGTGTCTAATGATAATCTTGTTTTATTTTGTAGGATCCATTGGAGCAGCCCGACCACTCCATGCAACTTTTTTGCAAGCCCAACCCGAGCCCTTCAACATGGTGCAGCCCTCAAGCCTACATGGATCAATATGGAGCAGCCCGAACCACCATGCAGCCCCCTTTATGAAGCTCGGCCAGCCCATATCAAGCCTACCCGAGCCCACCTCTCATGAGCAACCCATCTACTCCTATAGCCTATGCCCGAGCCCAACATGAGCAATTTAGAGCAGTCCACATGCTTGGCCGGCCACCTCTTGCTTTCCACCTCACTTAAATCCATGCATGCACCTTCTCATTCTCTCTCCATTTATTTCATGCATGAATATTCCTTTAGCATGGCTGGCCACCCATTATTTCTCATACATTGCACTATGCCTCCCCTCTCTCTCCCTTAATTTGCATGCATGAATCTCCCCAATGACATGGCTGGCCCCTCTCCTTTTCTCCCTTCTACACACTTCCATTCATCCCCCCTTCTCCATTTTATTTTTTCTATGTTATTCCATTTAAATGTCATACATGCATTAAGCCTTTTTCTCTCTCCATCATTAAACTCATGCATGAACCTTCCTCCTACATGATATGGCCGGCCACCCTCTATCTCCCCCATCTAGAACCTTCCCCTTCATCTATAAAAGGAACCCCTCCCCCTCTTGTTGAGGGGAAGTAGTTTATGGTAGAGAGTGTTAGTAGTTTTCTTCTTTCCTTGTTGCTAAGTAGATTTCTTTCTTCATTGTTGTAATAGTTCTCTTACTAAGTGCAATATTATCTTGTCTTTATTTTGTATTCTCTCTCTCTTTATGCAATGAAAACACTTTCTTCTTCTTTTATTTTGGTTTTCTTTCTTATCATGCGTAGCTAAATAATTTTTGTGCCCGGTCACGAGGATCTTTGCAATGAAATAACGTATCTTTCTTTTTATGTTTGCATTTTGTATTTTTCTATTTTGATCCATTCCTTGAATTATTTTGTGTCGACTCCGTATTCCGGTATACGGTAGTAGGCATCCGATCTCATATTCGAGTGGCCGAGAGGCTCGTGAATATGAAAGATCACTCAAGGAAGGAAGGAGTTGAACGCACCCCTAGAGATAGGATGACGTAAATCCTCCGGATTTGAGTCAAATCCAATAGCGCGGGTCACTTCGATAATGCGACTTTAGGCCATTTTGACTTGTAAAGAGATTTCGGTCAGAACGTCTATAAGTTAGGGGATTTAATGCTCTAGCGAGATTACTTCCTAATATCGGATCCGTCACGGTCTTAATAGATTTACAATTGTTAAACTAAATTATTTCGTTATTTTATTTCAAAGTGAATCGTCGATCGCGCACACTTTTCTTGTAATAGTTTATTTCTCTTTAAGTTTTGTTTATTTTAATTTTCAAAACTCATTAATCGTTCGGTAGGATAATAGAGTCGTTGTGAGTAATAGTACTTGCCTGCCCCGAGTTTTTATACGACCTTGATATTTTTCATATCCTATGCTATATTTCGATAGGTACACTTGCCTTAATCGAGTATAGATTGGAGAATACGATTTTCTCTATCAGTAATCCTGGAAATTTCTCCGGAAACACTTCAGGGAAATCGCGCACCACCCGCACATCCTTAATATCCAACGCCAACTCCTTCAGCTCAAAATAGACCATGAAAACTTCATCCCCCTTCATGTGGGCTTTTAAAGCCTAGACTGTAGATAATATCATACGGGGTGCGAAGTTAATACCTTGAAAGATGACCTCCGAATCTCCATGTCTCAACGAGATCCTTTTCTACGCGCAGTCAATCTTCGCATTGTGCTGATCTAGCCATACCATGCCCAAAATGAGGTCGAACTCTGGCATTCCCAAGACTGTGTCAAGGGTGTCGAAGAGCTTTCCTTCAAGGAGAACCTCAAACTCACACTTCATGGTTTCCGTCATCTCTGATCTGTCTGGAAGGTGCACCCTTTGAGCAATACCAGTGAAGTACTGCACTCCATCTATATCTTTGATGAAGTCTTCAAACACAAAAGAGTGCGAGGCACCGGTGTTGAATAACGTATAGGCCGGTTTCCCGCCGACCATTATTGTGCCTAAGTGTCAATAATAATTCTCAAGTTAGGTGTCTAATATATTTTAAGCAACTTGAGGATATTAATGAAAATAAAATGACTAACAGTAATCATACCTGCAATCACCTCCTGAGGGTTCCGCTCTTGAGTCATGTCCAACGCATACATCTATTCCCGAGCGGGCCCGGGGTTTCCTCTTCGTAGTCCTCGTCCTTGACCACTCATGTGCCCCCGCCCTCGAGGAGCTGCCGGAGGGAAAGAGAGAGGCGCATTTCCAAATAGTTGCGGGCAGTAGTGTCGAATGTGGCCCGGTTGGTTGCATTCGAAGTACACTCGCTCCTGCCGCCCACCAGGTTGTGGAAATTGTTGAGGTGGAGGCAACGCTGGCGGTTGTAGTACCGGGCGCTCCATTCTAAAATTCTGGGGGAAACGTCTTCCACCTCTTCGATATCCTCTTCATCCTCTATTATCAAATCTCCTTCTATTGTTGGGGTCGGCTTCCATCACACCTTCAGCTGGCCTCTTACCACTTTCCAAATGGTCCGCTTCCAACCTCTTCGCCATGTCAATAATCTCGGCTAGACTAGAGTCCGCTATAAACAAAAGGGCTTGCCTCAGGGGGTCCTGCAAGCCTTTGTAGAATCGTTTCGTGTATCCTCTATCATCCAACTCATAAGAGTCAGCAAATCTAGCCAAGTGTTGAAACTCCCATTGGTATTTTGTCACTGACTTGGACCCTTACTTCAGTTGAAAAAATCTCTCTTCAAGATTATCCTGAGCTGCCGAGGGGATGAAATGCTCTAAAAATGCATCAGAGAATTCGCTCTAACTGATATCCGTGTACATCCATCCTTGAAAAGTGGAGCCCATGAAGGACTTCCACCACCTTTTAGCGTGCAGCTCTAAGAGTGTCACTACAAGGGTCACCGCCATGTTGTTTGGGCATCTTATTCCTGCCAACAGTTATTGTACAATGTCGAGCCATTCTTCCGTACATACTGCCGACTCCGTCCCAAGGTAACAAGGAGGGGAGAGAGCTCAGAAAGTACTTAACCAAGTTGATCCCGGACCCTGCTATTGTACAGGGGCTTGCTGAGATTGGGACCTGAATGCATCCAGGATAGCTGTGAGCGTCTGCCCCTGCTCGGATTGTTGGAATTGTGTAGGTACGGAAGGGGCGGGGGTGCCCCTCACCGGCTCAACATGTACTGGGATCTACACGTAAGGTAAAAACTCAAGGTTAGGTCGGCTAATGTTTGGTCAAAGATGGACAAACTTAGTGTGAATTATATATGGGAACACCACTGCTTCTGCTAAGTCAGTTTGTCCCAAAACTGACTAATCGAATGGGGGTGGCACCATTATTAAATCACTTCTTCAGTTCAGGATCGTAGCAAGCTGATACTATTTGTAAGACCCCCCCCCCCTTCCGGAACACAAAACATGGTACGAGAGGGGTCTTATGCCAAGAACAGCAGCCATGCAGTAGCACTAACACTTGGGCTAGCCTATACAATAAGACACCTATTCTGCCGACCACAACCAATATCATTCATTGCTGACCTAACCAGAATATAAGATACAAGTCAAATCCACACCAAGCATATAGTCCATAGTATAACAACAGTAGAAAAGCTTCAACAAGCTTCTAACATCAGAGTACGTAAATAGTTTTCCCAAAAAGTGTACAACAAAAACCTCACACTCACATCAGTAACCGACGGTAGCGACGGTACCGTCCCCTCATGCCCTATCATCCTGGCCTGGTTGTTCCGGCTGCATAACCTGCTGCTCCACTTGCGGGGTTTCCTCCCAAAAAGGAAGACGTAGCAACCGTTAGTCATAAAGACTAAGTGGCTTCACATCCGCTCCCCCGGCGACTCCTCGCTACCGGGAGGAGAAAGGAACAGGGTATAATATAAATGAAATCTAGGTACAAGCAGGTGGTATATCTCTATGTAGTGTAATAAATGAGCAACAACATTTTCTAGCAATTCTATCATCTACAACAGCATGAGAGTATAGTATTATAACAGAATGTAACTCAACATATATGAATGCCCATACAAACATATATGTTGAGGATCGTTCAGAAGTAAATAACCCATCGTATATGAGTGCCCATACAAACTTATACGATGAGGATCTTGTGTATGAAATGGAGTGTAATGACATGTATGCAATGCAATGACTCACCCATGATCACGCACATGCACTCTCTATGTCGACACAGACTTGTAGTTCCCACTTTTCGAGCAGGTAGTTAACCTCAGGCATCAACCGTCGTGCCTGGACGGTGACAGTGGAGCGGGCATCTCCACTACTAGGCTGGTCTACACACTACCAAGTCTAGACCTTCATACGCATCAATGCTAAGAACACAACAGCGGAGCTCACATGCATACTACGGCTCAGCGGGTGTCTTGGGTAGATGTGCACTGAGATCCTAGCCCCGAACTGGCCTAAGGTGTGATACGGAAGGAGCCTCGGAAAGGAGCACGAGGACCAAGCCCAACCGTTCACTTGGCATGGAAGGAGCCTCCGAACGTGAACACCGAGGACCAAGCCCAACTGCCCAAGGTCTAGCTGTCAACTCCCATCGGTGTGACGATTGGTGAGCCCGTAGACCTGCCACACTATCCTTAACCCGGGATTACGACACCGCGTGTCAACTCACACCGCGATCCACTCAACCACACTGTGGTATGGAAGGAGCCCGGAAACAAGCATGAAGACCAAGCCCAACCGACCATTAGGCACGGAAGGCGCCTCGGGACATGAACACCGTGGACCAAGCCCAACCGTCTATTCATGACTCTTCTCACGACACCAACAACGAATAGTTTACCAACCCAATCACTCGTGAGCACATGAGTTACTCATCCAATTATCACAACACATGTTCATATCAGTCAACACCGACCGAATACACAAGTTCTAGTATTCTCGTGATTAGACCACTAATTATCATTTGCTCGCTATCCCCCACAAAGTCACTTCATTCAATCACATGCCATTTCACCATTAGTTTACGTTGGGCCTATCCAATAGTTTCATCATACGTTGAATTATCACAACCCTACATATTATGATTTGCCCACGACTTAACGTCGGATTGTCACAAAACCTCTTCCGAGATCAAATTAAATTATAAAACTAACCCATGAATTTCAGGTGCAGAACACCTGCGGGATAGCAACTTCAACCAAATATTCCCGTGGCTATAGGAATCCGGTAAGTGCATGTAACCTTTTGATGGAAAGGTCTTTCCATCGGCTACAACTTTCATGTTTAGCCTGCAACCCAGATAATGCTATAACCCACATGAAATTTGCTCCAAAGTCTGCAGCGTACAGAAAATAATTTCTGTGCGCTTAGCTTACAACCCTTACTTCGATCAAACATTCCCGTGACAAAGATTTCACCTGAAGGCGTGTAACCACTTGTTGGAAAGGTAATTGCAAGGGCTACAACTTTTGTGTTTAGTCAAAAGCCCAGATCTGAACTTTGCTTGCCTGAAAATAGCCAAGAAAGTCGTTGTGTGTAGAACACAGATTTCTACACGCATCTTGAAGCGGAATGAACGGCATCGGTTCATCTTCCTCCTCAAGACGGTCTTCCCAAAATGCAACCAGAAGCTCCTCCACCCTTATTTACCCTCTTAAGGCCATTTCTCTTCACGAATCCACCCTCATCATCACTTTGAAGAAGGGGAGGTTGAAGATGACTAAACATTAGAACACAAGTTCTAGAAAGGCCCTCCTAGAAATCTTCTTCTCACACATTAAGACTCATTTGAGTCGACGTCTCTCCTAAGAATAACTATAGATCTAGCACCAAGTGAGAGGGGAGGAAGATCAACTCATTTCTAGTGGTTCCGCCATTTCCGGCCAAGGATCTTGTCATCCTTCTCGTTGGCATCATTTTTCCCTTGACGACGGTGGTGTTTCCTTATGGGGTTGGTTGGCTCCAGCAAAATCTACCTCCTCCAAAAGTTCCTCTTAAGAAAATAGGGTTTGTAAGAGAATGAGATAGCTAGGGTTTCATTTTTCTCTTTTATACAGAAGTGACACGGTTAGGGACACAGCCGTGTCCTTATCCGTATCCTGCTCTGGCGAAACGGCGTCAAAGGTTCGAGTGTCGCTTGGACACCAACACGAGTAGGGACACGCCCATGTCCACTACCCGTATCACATGACACGGCCATGTTCATGCACATGTTCTTACCCGTGTCCTGCCCCGCGAGACACGACCGGCTTCTTGAATATGTGCACATGGGTAGGGACACTCCCGTATCTCTACCCGTGTCCTGCTAGGGCCACATTTTCTCGACTACCACTCAACACCTCTCGAGAACTCTACACCTTTCGAGAACTCGATGTATATGGGTAGGTACATGCCCATGTCCCTACTCGTGTCCTGCTCGGGACACACTTTCTCGAGTACTACTCGGCACCTCTCGAGAACTCGACGCACACGGCACACGGGTAGGGACACGCCCGTGTCTCTACCCGTGTCCTACACAGGCCCAACCTCTCTTTTCCCCACGAGTGCGCGCCCGATCGCCTGCACTTTCTAAGCATAAATCATTTCTCCTGAATCAAAATCGCGCACGAGGGGCCTAGCGTAAATCGGGACATTACAACCCGACCCCATCTTTAGGCCAAAAAAGGAAAGATCATCAGGTGGTATCCTGCAAATGGCACCCCAACGTCTAGTTCAGCGGCCGGTACCGAGCTCTACCCTGAGGTACGCGGTTCTCTTGTCTGATTCTCCACTCGGTTTTCTGATTCCCCTTCCTGCAGTAAATGCCCCGCGAAGGAGAAGATAGAGGGGGACTAGGGCATTCTGTGTCCTTGATAACCTAACGGGCGTCCAGCCCTTCGACCCAGGTACATGCCCCTCCTATGATTTCTCTGTCACCAATCCCCCCTGTTTAGGGAAAACCTTCGCATCTCTTGGAGAATAACCTTTCCAGGGCTGGTCGAGTACCTCCCAACTACACGCCGGCGAGAGGGACGTACCAATCCCTTGTGAGTTTGTAGACCTACTTGCATATGACTTGCTTGTTTTTCTAACCTCCCCTATCTCTTTAGGTTTCAATGCGATATCACCCTCCGATGTCGAGATGAGCGAGGGGTACTCGCCTCCCCCTTCTACAGATCGCATTTTGGATTATCTTGGTGACCCGCTGGACGCCCAGGGGATGAAGAAGATAGTGACACAGCTATTTCTGAAAAAAGCCCTACTACTACAGGAGGTTTGTAATAGGGTAGACGAGGACAAGGCCAAGGAGGAGGAGCGGTTCACGGAGCTGGAGGGAACGAGTCTCCCTGCTGACGGTGACGGGACTACTTCCTCGAGGGTACACCTTACACTGGCGGAGGAGCGGCTCAGGCATGTCACGGAGCAGGTCGACCTGGCCCAACAAGAACAATTGGCGGTTCGTGGTACCATTACCCTCGCATACCGCCCCGGTCGGGGACACAAAAGCAGAGCAGGTGGAAATGGATCCAGTACTGAGCCACCTACCCCTTCATCACCTCCGATTGTCAAACATGGGTTGAACCAGCATAGTGGATCAGCTCGTGTGAGGTCACGAAGTTCTTTTCTCTTCTTTTCCTTGGACATCAAACTCTTTCTTATAATAATTTGAGACTTCTTTGCCCGCCAATGGGCTCATGTTTATTGTATGTTACTTTTATTGTGTTATTGCTTAGTTTTCTCTGGGTGAGTGCGGATGAGGCGATCTTGCTCGCCTACCCCTTCTTTATTCGAGCGCGAGATTAATGAATCGGCTCACCCAACACGCCTATCTACTCTCGGCTGGAGCAAGCCAGGTGCCCGAAGATAGCGAGTCTAAGCGGCTCACCTACTTTTTCTTACGGGTTTGGATCGTGGCTCGCCCGTTTCTTGTGCGGATGCGGGTGAGCGCAGCTCGCGGCCGAATAGTCTTTGGAGCATAATGCTGAGCTAATATAAACTCGCGGTGGGTCTAAAGGTCGTAGCATCGGGGCGCATTTTGCTATCCACACTTTTCCCACCGGCGGAACGTTCTCCCGCCTTTTTCCTTTATATAAATAAGCCCTGCTGATCCTTTCTTACATACAACATTTAAGATTTCCCCCTTTCCTATGCTTCCTGTGACTTTCGACTCGCTAACTTCCTGCGAGAACTACTCCATCCCGCTTAGCAAGTTTCCCACGAGATGGGTGGTGGTAGTGGTGATGCGGATGGGCGGAGCAAGTGTGCTTGGACCTTCTTCGAGCATGACTTCTCCCATGCCGCCATTTCTGAAGGAGAGTTCCTTGATGACATCGATGACTACATACTGCCAGGCTTCGTGGTGAGGCGACCAGGGGAAGGGGAAAAGATCAATGACCTTTCAGGAAAGGAGATCGCCATCCCCACGGCGCATTTCAAGACAGATCTTCGGCTTCCCCTATGGCCGGAGGTCCTCCAGATACTGAAATACTTCGAGGTCATCCTCGGGTAGATAACCCCCAACTCCATTATAGTGGTGATCGGGTTCGCGTTCTTCTTGCTGGAAGAGTGGAAAGAGTTCAGCCTCGCGGTCTTCCGTAAGTTGTTCTCCTTTCGGGCGAACAAGGATGGGACTGCCTACTTCTCCAGCAACCATGTCAAGGTGTGGGAGACCATCAACAAGAGCCATAATTGGCTAAACAAGTTTGTTTTTGTTAAGGGGGAATTTGACAATGTCCCTTTCTCTCCAGTCCAGCTCAGTGAGGCAAGCTACTGCCGCCCTACCCTGGGGGCCACGAAGCCGAGCTCTTTGGGTTCTTCGAGGGGAAGAACTTTGAAGTCCTGTTCCTCTGCATGAACATAGAAAGCCTCGCCCCTGTCGCGCCTGGATGAGGTAAAGTACTCGCGCTTCTTTTATTTATCCCATTACTCTTCTTTTTTAACCCTCTTTCTGAAGGAGAGCGAGACGTTCCCTTGCACCCTCCCTATGAGAGTGCGTGAGTCGCTTTTGGCGAGCTCGCCCGCGCCGAGGCCACGGCTACTGCAGATCGCAAGAGATCACCCTCTACCATCCAGAAGCAACCCTGTCGCGAACAGCCTGTACCGCTTATGCCGCCCAAGAAGCCGAAGACCGCAGGCAGCGCGCCTCTCGCGAGTCGGGATAAGGTCAAGGCCCCGGGAAACCACACAGCTAGGAAGCCATTCCCTCTGAGTTCTTCGACCGATGGCTCCCCTAGCGCGGCGGCCGGCACCTCTGAGCCGAAAGGAGAGGACCCTGCCATCAAGATGGTGCCGAAAGGGCACCGCAACTTCGGCCTTGGTGAGCGGCCATTAGATGTTCTTATCACCCCCTCCTCCAGTGTGACAAGGAGGCGAACTGGGCTTGCATCTCCACCCTACCGTCGATATGGCTGGAGCAGGAGTCCATCAGTGTGGAGGCCTACAACTTCTCGTTCGATTTGTATGCGCGGGAGGACGCCGCGGTCTTTGACGAGGAGGCCATGCATGTCCTTGTGCAAGAGACCACGCGGGCCCAGCTACATTGCTTAGAGCTGGCCCACATGGTGGCCAGGCGGCTTGTTGGATCCCTTGTTTGCATTTGGGCTAGGTTCACTATTAGGTTATTGACCCATAATATATAGCCTAGGGTTAATTTGTTAATTATAAGGTTAGGTCAGTCTGACTAGGTTAGACATCTTATGTTCCAGCCTTCAGAAAACTTTAGAGATCCAGACTTAGAAGGAATGCAGTTTTTGAGAGTTCAGAAAATCAGTTAGAAGTTCTTCGAACTCATCTCGACGATCGTCGATCGCAGATCGACGAACTCAGAGTTTTTACTCTGAGCTGAGGTTGACGAAATACGAACTCAGATCGACGATCTTCCTTCATATCTCAGTTTCTCTAGTCGACGAAAGTCCATTTCAGTTCGATGAACTTGGAGCTCAGTATTGGCAGTTTCTTTCCGGAATATTTTTCTCTGAGCTCAGCTCGACGAATACAATTTCTCAGCTCGACGAACTTGGAGTTCAGGTCGACGAAATCTGTGCTGAAGTCGACGATTTCTGTCAGTATCAGTTTTGGCGATTTCCCGGTCATGTTGATTTCAATTGGAATTATTCTAAAGAAATAATTCTTTGATAATTAATGCTCATATTCTAAGGAATATAGTTGTTGCTTGACAGCATTAATTATGGATTTCATAGAGTTAATTACTTGTCTTATTTACTGGGACAGTTGAGGAAATGCATTCAAGACAAATTCCAGCCGTTTTAACTCCCATATTCTGAGCAGTAAATTCATGATATCTTTCAAAATTCAACAGATAGAAATCCTCTCAGCATATTAAAAGATCTTTTTCAAAAAGAACAAGAATAAGAGATCTTTACATAACAATTTTTTATAGAAAATTGATACAAAGAAAAGATTGTTATCTACAGGAAATTAAAGAAGAACAACACACACAAATCTTTAGTCTTCTTTAGTTTTTGCTTCAGGATTCACATGGACAACTAATCAACACCAGTACAAGAAGCTTCTGAAGATCTTCTTCAATCTGAAGGCCTACACCTTGTGCAAAGCTCTCATCTTCCTGAACCATTAAACATCTCATGGGGAGCTTTGACAATAGCAGTCAACTAAAGTCTTCTCAGCTGAGAAAGAGAAGACCACATCACTCTTTATTTCCCAATGTAAAAAGGGTTTTTAACTCCCTTCAAAAGTTATCATTTGGTTGTTAAAGTCTCCTGATAAAAAGACTTAGATTGGTTTTTGTGCACCTGATCAAAAGCCTAAAGGGTTGTGAGATCTGCCTTGAAATAGATCTTGTGGTGACAGGGCACCTGAGCAAAAACCTATTGGTGGCAGGGCACCTGATCAAAAACCTGTTAGTGGATTCCTACCAGGGTGTTAAAAGAGTGGATGTACCCAGTTTTGGGGAACCACTATAATTTTTTTGTGTCGTCTGGCTGTTATTTTCTTAATTTCTGCTGTGCTGTGATAGTTTCTTTTTCTTCCTCTCTTTATACATATACTACTATCACTTATTTTAATTTCGCTATAAAAACTGATTAAGTTTTTAAAGGACTCTATTCACCCCCCCCCTCTAGAGTTAGTCAGATCTATCCACTCACTTTCAATTGGTATCAGAGGGTGTGTTTGTTCTATTTCACAAGCTAATACCTGAATCAAAAGTTCCTTGACAGATCTTAATATCTCCAGTGTCTGCCTCTCTTATATCATGGTACAGAATAAAGAATATTCAAGGACCAGACCTTCAGTCTACAATCTGAATAAGTTTTTAATCTGGAAGGCAAGAATCAGATTGTATATGAACTCTATTTATGATGACATCTACAACTCCATTTTGACAGGTCCTCCAACTCAAGAAGCTTCTACTTCAACAAGCACAAATGCAGTCCCTCCTCCTGAATGGACTAATGCTTAAAAAAGGCAAAAATTGATGATGCAAAGGCCATGAACATTTTGGCACAAACCATGTTACATGACATATTTCCTAAGGTGGCTGAATGCACTTCAGCTAAAACCATTTGGGACTCTCTAAACCAAATGGTTGCAGGATCAACAGATGAGAGAATGGACAGAAGATACCAACTCATCTCTCGGTATGAAAATTTCCAGAAAGATGAGTCTGAGACATTAGTTGACATGTACAACAGACGCGGCTTAATTATCAATGAGCAGAAAATACTGGATAAAAATATCTCACTAACAGATATAAATGATAAGATCCTTATGTGCTTCCCAAGCATATGGGACTCCAGGATCTGGCCAATCAAGGAGGGCCAGAAGCCTGAATGAAATATCCACTGAGTCTTTTTCAAGGCAAGCTCAAATCTTATGAGCAACTGATAAAGTCAAGAGAAGTAGCTGAGCAGAAGACCTCCTCATCAGGTAGAAATGAGCAAAATATTGCTTTCGAAGCATCTGAAGGACCAGAAGCTCCTCCATCAAATGATGAGCTCATAAGCTTATTGGCCAAGAGATTCTACAAGATGGCCAGAAAATATTTCAGAAGGAAGTCATCCAGACAAGATGACAGACCAAGATATTACAAAACTCCTACCAAGGAGATTGTCTGCTTTGGTTACAGAAAACCTGGACACATTATTCCTGAGTGTCCAGAGAATCAGATGAGGGAAAAAAGAAGAGAAAAAGACTCCAGAAAGAAGTACAACAAGCCCTCCTCAAGCAAGAATAAGAGGAAGGAGAAAGGTTTTGTTGCAGAAACCTGGAGTTAAACAGAAGAAGAATCTTCATCTTCCAGCTCTAGTGAAGATGAGGAAGAGGCTAAAGCAAAAGAAGTTTGCTTGATGGCTATCAATGCATCAGGCAGTTTTTCAAAAGCTAAAAATTTAGAGAATGAAGACTTTGAATCTGAAGAGGATCAGGTAATATCCTCATTTTATTTTAATTCTGATCATTTTAAAATTGAATTTAAATTATTATGCAATGATCTAATCAAATCTGAGAAGAAAATCAAACTTCTCAGAGAAAACATAACTGAATATGAAAATCTACTATCTGAAAACATTGAACTAAAAGATAAACTAGTTTTAGCTTCAAAAGGAATTATTTCTTTAAAAACTAAACTAAATGAGGCTAAGCAATTTGAAGAATCCCTTAATGGGAGAAGCATCAAATTAATGAACATCACAAGCATAGTAAATGCCAGGCTCAATGACAAGCTGGGCTTAGGTGCTTCTTCAAGCCAACCTCATCTAATTCAGAAAAACATTCTCACAACACCCATAAAATTTATATCTGAGAAGGGTAAGGAAAAAGTAGAAAAAAAACAATGAACAAACTAAATTAAAACAGAAACATAAGAAAAAGATAAAGAATAAGAAAAACCTTAATCATAACAATGTTCAATAGATTTCGTCGAACTCAGATCGACGAAATGTGTACAGTTTGTCAAACTCAAGTCGACGAACTCCGAAAGCAGAATTATATTATAATAATTCTTGGAACTACGATTGACGAAACCAATATGGTTCTTCAAGCCGAGATCAATGATTTTGGGGCTCAGAGAATGAATATTTCCATTCTTTGAATGGAGTTCAACGAACTCATCCCTATTTGTCGAACTCAGGTCGACGAACTGATCAGAATTCATCGATCCCAGTTCAGCCTAACAGAAACTTTAATTATTCCAGAACATCTAATCAACCAAATTATTTTGTAAACCCATTTACCCAATGGATTATTCCACCTAGGAAATTTCACCCCATCGGATATAAGAACCAACCAGAATGCTCTTATATTTCTAGATTTAAATTTGAAAAAATCAAGGACCGAAAGTTACCTGGGTCAAGAACACCTAACTTTTCATTTTGTAGGTGAAAGACTATCCTACCATAGAGGAACAGTGGTACTTGGATAGTGGATGCTCAAAGCATATGACAGGTAATAAGGACAACTTAACAAACTACATGTCCAAGCTTGGTCAAAAAGTGATATTTGGTGACTCCAACTATGGCTGAACTGAAGGCTATGTAATTTTCAAGATTGGAGCTGTCACTTTCAAGAAAGTAGCCTATGTGAGTGGTTTAAAATATAACCTGATATCCATAAGCCAATTATGTGATGAAGGTTATCAGCTATCCTTTAACCATTCTTCTTACATTTTTTCTTTTGTAGATAATAAAACTACTAGGTCAGAAATCTATTTATTTAATCAAACTAGTAATAATTATGAACTTTGACATAAAAGATTAGGACATGTAAATCTTAAAAATATTGCTAAACTCTATAGGGAAAACCTTGTTAGAGAATTTCCTTCTTGCCCTACAAGAAGGAAAGCCTTTGCAGGGCTTGTCGATTAGGCAAGCAAACAAAAAATAGTTTTAAATCTATTAATAAGAATGATTCACCCAGAATTTTGTATTTGTTACACATGGATCTATTTGGACCCATTGTTGTATAGAGCTTGGGAGGGAAATATTATACCTTTGTCATTATAGATGACTTCTCTATGTTCACTTGGGTGTTCTTCTTGAGAAGCAAGTCAGATAACTTTAAAGTTCTTATAGACTTTCTTAAGAGCATAAAGATTGAGTACTCTACTCCAGTTGCATTGATCAGAAGTGATCATGGTATTGAGTTTAAATTTCTTCCTATGCAAGAATTCTGTGAGATGGAAGGTATCAGGCATTGCTTCTCTGCTCCAAGAACTCCTCAACAAAATGGGGTAGCAGAAAGGAAAAACATAACCCTGATTGAAGCTGCAGGAACATTGCTTGCAGATGCTCACATACCCCTATCCTTTTGGGCAGAGGTTGTAAGCACAACAAAATATGTGTTGAATAGGAGTTTAATACATAATCTAAAGGGAAAGACTCCCTATGAACTACTCAATGGGAAGCAACATAAAATATACTATTTTAAAATCTTTGGTTGTGTTTGTTACATTCATAATAATAACAAGAAACATCGTAGAAAATTTGAAGCCAAAGCTGCAATGGGAATTTTTCTTGGATATTCCTAAGTAAGCAAGTCCTATAGGTTAATTAATAAATCAACCTTGAAAATGGAAGAATCTGTACATATTTCATTTGATGAAGCTAACATGTATTACGAGGAGAAGGATTCTTCTACCAAAGACTTATTATGGGCACCCCACCTGTGTGAGAAATTGGATGATCGGAACCTCACCAATGAGGCTACATCACATTATTCTCCACATATTGATGAAGATAGTGAAGAAGAGGTCAGCGATCTAATTATTGAACCTTCAACAACAAACTTAATTCCCAATGATGTTGCTGAACCAACTCCTCCAACTGATCCTGTCACACTTAGAGATCACCATGTATCTCAAGTGATTAGAGACATATCAGTTGGTGTGCAAACATGGAATCAACTTAACAAAAATTTGATGCATGCTTGCTTCATATCTCAACTTGAGCCCCAATCTATTAAAGATGCAAAGCAAGATCCCCACTGGATCATTACAATGCAAGAGGAGCTCAATCAGTTTGAGAGATGCAGAGTTTTGTACTTAGTTCCTAGACCCAAATACTCACAAGTTATTAGAACTAAGTGGGTATTCAGAAATAAAATGGATGCACAAGGAGCGATCATTCGGAACAAAGAAAGGCTGGAAGCACAAGGATACAGACAGGAAGAAGGAATTGACTATGATCAAACCTTTGCACATGTTGCCAGATTGGAAGTTATAGGAATCTTTCTTGCATATGCAGCCTACAAAAAGTTCAAGGTCTACCAAATGGATGTCAAGAGTGCCTTCTTGACTGGTGAACTCAAAGAGGAAGTATATGTTAAATAACCACCAGGTTTTATTTCTCCAACTCATCCCCCTTTTGTTTTCAAATTGCATAAAGATCTTTATAGTTTAAAGCAAGCTCCAAGAGCTTGGTATGAGACCCTAGCTAGCTTAGCATAAGTTCAATAGGGGCATTGTAGATAGGACTTTATTTACTAGGCATCATAAAAATAACATATTGTTAGTACAAATATATGTAGATGACATCATGTTTGGCTCTATTGATTCCAAGCTATGCAAAAGGTTTTTTGACCTAATGAATTTCTATGTTTGAAATGAGTAGTATGGATGAGCTTTATTACTTCCTTGGTCTCAAAGTGAAGCAATCCCCTGAATACATTTTCATCTCCCAATCCAAATATGCTAAGGAATTCGTTAAAAGATTTGGGATGACTGATGAATCAGCCAAGAAAACACTCATGGCTTCCAATGCAGTGATTGATTCTGATGAACATGGCATGCCAGTTAATAAAAAACATATTGGGCTATTGTTGGGTCCTTATATTATCTCACATCTAGTAGGAAAGACATAATGTTTGTTACATGTCTTTGTGCAAGGTTCCAAGTGAACCCTAAAGAATCTTACCTTATTTTCTTAAAAAGAATTTTGAGATATATAAAGGGTTGCCCAAATCTAGGACACTTTTATCAAACTGTGTCAGAATTTAAATTAACTGGATTTTCAGATGCTGACTTTGCTTGATGTAGAGTTGATAGTAAAAGCACATCAGGAACATGCCAGTTCCTTGGTGGTAGTTTTGTGTCTTGGTTTTGTAAGAAACAATAATCTGTGTCCACATAACCTGTAGAAGCTGAATATATTGCAGCTGTTAGTTGTTATTCACAAATATTGTGGATTCAAAACTAACTCCTGGATTATGGATACAATCTAAATAATTCAACTGTATTTTGTGATAGTACCAGTGCAATTTCCATTGCACAAAATCCAGTACATCATAGTAGGACAAAGAATATAGAAGTAAGACATCATTTCATTAGAGATTGTGTGGATAAAAAGAAAATTAATCTTGTCTTTATCTCCACTGATTTACAAAAAGCAGACATCTTCACCAAACCTTTGGATAAGAAGAAATATCTGTTCTTTCTGAATCAGCTAGGTATGATCAATGGAGAAGCATTAATTAAATTTTCTGTCAGTGGTCGAAGAATTTGTCACAGTTCGCCGAACGGAGATCGACGATATGAGAATTATTCTTGAGAAAATTCGTCGACCTGAGATCGACGAACTCTGTGTGTGAAGTTATTTTCGTCGAGCGGAGATCGACGATCTTGCTTCAGAAAATTATTTTGTCGACTTGAGAACGACGAAAAGTTTCCCCTCTTCAAACTGAGATCGACGATATTATTTCATCACAAAATTTTTCGTCGACCTGGGAACGAAGATTTTCTTTTATTTTCGCAGGACGGAGTCTGGTGCTTCATATTATGAAAACCTTATAACTAGGTTTCCTTCGAGTTCCATCCCACGCTTTATGTTCTCTTGCACTTGATCTCTCATTCTTTTTGTAGGAAAACCAATGACGATTTCGGCGATCTCCCTTTCCGGCATGAAGTTTGACACCGGGTTTGACTTCGATTTCGAATCCTTCCGTCACTCTGATCAGATCTTCATGGATATTCTGCAACTTTTCGAGGAACAGCAACTGAAGAAATTGATGACCACCATAATCAAGTTATCAGCAATAGAGATAAGGGAGTGGGTTTATACATCATCTTCTCCAATTGCAGATACGATTACTGGCACCATTACAGGAAATCAGGTTTCTCTAACCCCTGATGTTTTAATAAAGATTTTTGGTTTAATAAATGCAGATGAGGATATTGAAATAGATAGTTCTGAATATGAAAATATGTTGATCAAAATGGGACATTTTGATGGAAACCCTAACAAACTGTTGAAAAAGAACATATCTGCTGAGTATAAGTTCCTTGCTGATATTGTTAGTAAAGTGTTGCTAGGCATGGACACCGCCCATGATTATATAACCAGGCACCAGTTCTTAGTGACATGTGCTCTGGTGAACAAGAAGATAGTAAACTAGGGAAAGTTACTTTTTGAGTTGATTAAAAAGAAGAATTCTAAGAAAGAGGTATGTTTTGGGAGAATCTTAGGGATTTTCCTTCAGGTAAAGGCATCAGAACTACTGGTCTCACAGACCATCTTCATTAATGCCTCCAAGAGGCTTACATCTGCCTTGTTTAGCAGATGGGAGAGGACTATCCCTAAACCGTCAAGGTCCTCCTCCTCCAGGACTTCTAAGGATACAAGGGCAGTTACAGCTACTCCCCCACCTCCAGAAGAAATTACTCCATCAATCAGAATCCTTCACCTCCTTATCAACAACAACCATCATCAACTCCCCTACAGCAAACATCCATTTCATCTCCAATCCACATACCAGAGGATTCGCAATCTACACCACCTCAGTCCCCTCTTCCACCTCATCTGGCTGACATTCCATCTATATCTCTTCAGCCCAACTTCAATCTGTTATCTCCTCCTCCACCATCTCCACATCAATCCCCAGCTCAATCACCCATCCAGGACATTACCACTACATCAGTTCTACCACAACAACTCCTTTTACCACAATTCAAACCACATCTACTACCATTCCATCCAACATTCCTTCTAACACTACCTCCACATTCCCTAAATTCCTTCATACAGACTTCCCCAATGGTTTCTCTATAAGTTTAATTGTGGACATCAAACTTCCTATACTCCCTCTTCCCCTAAACCATTATACATAAATTTCTCTGACATTACCAAGGATCTTATAAAATTCATTTCTCCTACTCTAGAGTAGTTAATAGATAATGCTATTGCTCCTCTATTTGCCTCTATCAATTCTCTATCTACTAGAATTACTTCCCTCTCTACTATCCCTTCTTCTGGGGGCCTAGCTTCAGGAACCTCTGAAACCAGGCAGGGAGAGATGTCCTATGAAGAAGTTCTAGTTCCTCCACTAGTAGCAGCAGCAGTTCTAGTTCCTCTTCTAATAGCAGTAGCAGCAGATTCCCCTGATGTAGACATTTCAACAGATATTATAGATATTATAGATGATTCTGATATGGATATAGCTAATGATATAGATGAAGATATAAGCACTGCTGGTGATTTTATCATAAATCCTACAATTGCTTTGATTTCTTTACTAAATTCTTTCAATCCAATTTACAGACTTTATAGAAATGTCTTGACTAGTTTTGATGTTTATTACTCCAAGGACATTGTATGTTTCACTACTCCACTAAGTCCTGAAGTTGTAGATCAACTAAGGGCAAGCCTTACAACTCCTGTGATTTCAGAAATATTAGTTTGTAGTCCTCCTCCTCGCATGTGGGCTGAGTCCCCAATGCCAGATCTTGATGATATTATGTTTGCAGATATGGAAGAAGAAGAGAGAAATCAGTCTGTTACTTAAAGTTATGCAGAGCCAAAAATTCTAGAATAGCCTCAGGCTGAGAAGAAGATCTCCAAAGAAACTCTAAAGGAAATTGATGATTTATATGACAATCCTCCTGGATCATCTGATGATGATTATGATGATGGGAATTCTGATTACTCTGGCCCTAAAAAGACAAAATCTAAGAAGAGAAAGGTTCCTGCTAAGGCTGTTTCTAAGCCTAATCCCACTGCTGACACTCCTTACTATATCCTGTATAAGATTACTCCATATCCAGATATGCCTCAATGGATGTGGTTGTCCAAAAATGAGCAAAAGGAAAGGAAGAAAAGAAGAAGATACAGTTCTCCACCAAAGCAGACCAGGAGAGGACCTCCTCCTCCTCCACCTGCTGCAGGTACTTTAGGAAATGTTGCAAAAGCTCAGAAGCCAGATTCTAGTAACTCTCAATCTCAAAGGCTAGCTTCCTATATGTCTTCTAGACCTGCTGGAAGGTACAGTCAATATAGACCTCCAAGGTCCTATTATTCAGATGAGCAAGGTAAGAGTTGAAGGATCAGATGCATCAAAGTTCACTACTATGTCTACCTACAGGCAGAAAGAATTTGAAAAATTTCAGGTAGACAGACATTTATTTGATCCAAATGTATATATGCAGGTACATCCAGAAGCTATTGTTCCTAGAGCTTCATGTATGATAGTTCTCGGAGTTCATGACATAAAAATATCTAAGAACGAAGCAGAAAGTCCTCTTAGAACAATTGTATTTGCTAAATCATCTCCTTCTCCTCCCTCTGACATTTCTTGAACATTTTTTTTCTCTGTGATATATGTGTATTGCACTTAGCTATATCATATATGCTGATTAGTTTAAAATTCTGTCTGATATTTATATTGCTTTGTGTTTTTATACTTTTCTTTTGGTTTAGTGACCTCACCAAATAGGGGGAGATTGTTGGATTGCTAGTTTGGATTTGGGCTAGGTTCACTATTAGGTTATTGACCAATAATGTATAGACTTGGTCAATTTGTTAATTATAAGGTTAGGACAGTCTGATTAGGTTAGACATCTTATGTTTCAGCCTTCAGAAGACTTCAGAGATCTTGACTTAGAAGAAATGCAGTTTTTGAGAGTTCAGAAAGTCAGTTTGAAGTTTTTCGAACTGAGCTCGACGATTGTCGATCGCATATCGACAAACTTAGAGTTTTTAATCCGAGCTGAGCTCGATGAAATATGAGCTCAGGTCGATGATCTTCCTTCATCTCTCAGTTTATTTTGTCGATGAAAGTCCATCTGAGTACGATGAACTTGGAGGTCAGCATTGGCAGTTCCTTTCCAGAATATTTTTCTTTTAGCTCAGATCGACGAAGATGATTTCTCAGCTCGATGAACATGGAGTTCAGGTCGATGAAAACTATCCTGAGGTCGACGATTTCTGTCAGTACCAGTGTTGGTAATTTCCCTGTCATGTTGATTTCAATTGGTATTATTCTAAGGAAATAATTCTCTGATAATTAATGCTCATATTCTCAAGAATATAATGGTTGCTTGGCAGCATTAATTATGGATTTCACAGAGTTAATTACTTTTCTTATTTATTGGGATAGTTGAGGAAATGCATTCAAGAAAAATTCAAGTCATTTCAACTCCTAGATTCTGAGCAGTAAATTCAGGATATCTTTCAAAATTCAACAGCTAGAAATCCTCTCAATATATTAAAAGATCTTTTTAAAAAAGAAAAAGAACAAGAGATCTTTACATAAATTTTTTTTACAGAAAACTGATACAGAGAAAAGATTGCCATCTACAGGAAATTGAATAAGAACAACACACACAAATCTTGAGTCTTCTTCAGTTTCTGCTTCAGGCTTCATAGGGACAACTAATCAACACCAGTCCAAGAAGCTTCTGAAGATCTTCTTCAATCTGAAGGCCTGCAACCTGTGCAAAGCACTTATCTTTCTGAACCATTCAATATCTCAGGGGGAGCATTGACAATAGCATTCTATTAAAGTCTTCTCAGCTATTTTTTGAGAAAGATAAGACCACATCACTCCTTTATTTCCACCTATAAAAGGGTTCCTAACTCCCTTCAAAAGTTATCACATGGTTGTTAAGTCTCCTGATAAAAAGACTTAGATTGTTTTTTGTGCACCTTATCAAAAATCATAAAGGGTTGTGAGATCTCCCTTGAAATAGATCTTGTGGTGATAGGGCACCTGAGCAAAACCCTATTGGTGGCAGGTCACTGATTAAAAACCTGGTAGTGGATTCCTACCAGGGTGGTAGAAGAGTGGATGTATCCAGTTTTGGGGAACCACTATAATTTTCTTGTGTCGTCTGGTTGTTCTTTTCTTTATTTCTGATGTGTTATGATAGTTTATTTTTCTTCCTCTCTTTATATATATATACTACTATCACTTATTTTTATTCTGCTATAAAAGATGATTAAGTTTTTAAAATACTCAATTCACTCCCCCCCCCTCTAGAGTTAGTCAGATCTATCCCCTCACTTTCATGCCTCACCCAACTTGAAAAGAACACCCCATCGCTCAACAAGCTGGTCTATGAAAAGGAGGATGCTCGCCGCCTCGTCCGGGAGGAGGCAGACTACCAGAAGAAGCGGGCGGATGCAGCCAGGGTCCTCCCTTGCTGGGTATCTTGGAGAGGTGGTAAGTCTCGCGACTCGTACTTATCGTCTGAAGGTTTTTTCCACTTTTCTCAAGTTCACTCCATCCCTTCTCGCGGATGTGCGATGGCAAGTCGTCTAGGCCTCCAGATCTCCACTCTTTAGAAGGAAAAGGAGGCGTCACAGGAGCGGATGCGTGAACTGGAAGCCATATCAGCTGTTCAGCCACCCTCCAGCAACAGGTGTCAGCTCGCGCACTACACCGAGTACGAGCTAGAGGTCATGATGTAGAAGAATGTTGCTAATGCAGCGAAGTACACTCTTCAGATGTTGCGGCGGGCAGACCTCATTAAGAGAGAGGGCGCAAGCCTTTTCATGAGCGATGTTGTACCGACACTATTTCTTCTGGTACCAAAGCTGAGTGACGCGTCCTACCAACTCGTCTAGGAGGACTCGTCGGTCGAGGGCTCGCCTCGCTGAATCCCCGCGCCTCGCCTCTTATATTTTTGTTGTAATATGGACATGGCCCGAGCCCCAAACTTTTAATTTTGTAGTTAATTAATGAAGTATGCTTTTTTGAACTACTGCTTCTAATATCGCTTCTCTACAATGTCACTTCGCCCTTTCTCTTTTGTATTCGCGGCCTGCGTCGATCCTCCTGTTCACTGTCTCTTATCCCGCATCTTCACGAGCGAGGTCGCATGTTTATTCGGGACTTAGGTAAGGAAATATAGGAGTATTAGTTGGCTGAATCGCGAATGGTGACTCGTATCCTTTGTCCAGATTCTTCATACAACTTGCGAGATGGAGGAGGCAAGCTGACTCGGCTCGCACCCAAGTGTCTTGCTCCGTGCGAGCTGGGCCCCGTGAGGTCCTGACGTAGTCTTAGCTCTTGCCACTTTGGTCGCTTTCGGGTGCTTGCTGATCCATAGTCTCGGCTCGCCTCTTCCGGCTCGCCAACCTGCTGAGGTCATCCCAACAAACCTGCGATTTTTGCATCTATAATTCGGGTGTCTGGGTCCCGGCTTTAGACACCACGTTCATCAAAACCTTCTATCCTACTAGCCAGATGGGGGCCCGAGTAGACACTCACGAGTGACATCCAGCCCTGCCAGCTAATGAGAACCTGACAACAGGATCTGCTTGGGGTCTGGGTAGACACTCCTGACATCCAGTGATCACTCCAGTCAGCTAGGTGAGAGCCTGACAGCGAAATTTGCTCGGGGTTTGGGTAGACTCTCACGAGTGTCATGCAGCCCTGCCAGCTAGGTGAGAGCCTAGCAGCGGGATCTGCTCGGGGTCTGGGTAGACACGAGTTACACCTAGCCCTGTAAGCTAGGTGAGAGCCTAGCAGCGGGATATGTTCGGGGTCTAGGTAGACACTCACGAGTTACATCCATCCCTGCCCTCTAGGTGAGAGCATGGCAGCGGGATCTGCTCGGGGTCTAGGTAAACACTCACGAGTGACATCAAACCCTACCAGCTAGGTGAGAGTCTGGCAGCGGGATCTGCTCGGGGTCTGGGTAGACTCTTACAAGCGATATCCAGCCTTATCAGCTAGATGAGAGCCTAGCAGCGGGATCTGCTCGGGGTTTTGTAGTAGACTCTCATGAGTGACATCCAGCCCTTCCAGCTAGGTGAGAGCCTAGTAGCGGGATCTTCTTGGGGTCTGGCAAATTAACACTTCAGCCATTCACATGAATCACAGTAGGAGCATTGGCATATCAAGAAGCTTTATTATAAAAAGAACATTACTTACATGGCTTAAGGATAAAAATGTTTCAAGTCATCACCGCTCTAGGTGAGATTTAGGGTCTCTCCCTCCACATTCCGGAGGCGGTACCCTCCTGATTTCAATGTTTCCTGAACAATATATGGATCCTCCCAGGTGATGTTGAGTTTCCCCACGGTGACTTATCTTCCCGCCGTATCCACCTTTTTTAGGACCAAGTCCCCTTCCTTGAACTATTTGACCATGACGTGCTTATCGAAGTACTTTGCCATTCTTCTTTTCACTTCGTCCCGCAAGATGGCGGAGAGGCCACGTAGTTCCTCCACTATGTCAAGGGTAAGCCGCAGCTCCTCCTCATTTTTAGCTTACCATTCTTCCTGCATGCCACTGCCTCGACCACCCGAGGAATTCAGACCTCAAACTCAATTGGAAGCACTGCCTCACATCCGTGGTAGAGCTTGAAGGGGGTCTCCCCCGTGGCGGTGTTGGGGGTGATTCTAAGGGCCCAAAGAACCGAGGGAAGCTGCTCCATCGAGCTACCCTTCAAGTTTTCAACTTTTTTCTTCAGGAGGTTCACTATGATTTTGTTTGCCGCCTCCACCTGCCCATTGCTCCTAGGGTGATGGACCAAGGCGAATCTGAGATCGATCCCAAGCTGCCCGCAAAAGATGATGAACTTGGTGCTAACAAACTGAGGTCCATTGTCAGTGACAATGGATTGCGGCAACCCATGTCGGCAGATGATTTCCCCCAATAAAATTCTTGATAACCCGGGAGGTCACCTTAGGCAGCGCATTCACCTCCAACCACTTAGAAAATAATCTATCATGACAAGTAAGAACCTCCTCTACCCGCTGGTCTGGGGGAAAAGGCCCTACCAAGTCCATTCCCCAAGTAGCAAAGGGTTATTGGGGTCGTGATACTCCTGAGGCGCTGAGGAGGTTGAAGGTGGAGGGTGCAAACAACTGGCACTTGTGGCATTCTTCGTATTCTCTGATGCATCATGGCCCAAGGTAGGCCAAAAATACCCTTGCCTGACAATCCTTCCTTCCATGGTCCGACTCCCAGAGTGACTCCCACATCCCCGGAGTGGACCTCCTCCAAGATCCTCTGGACCTCCCTCTCGTCCACGAAACAAGCCAACATCCCGAGAGGGTCTTTCGGTACAGCTGCCCATTGCGGATGAGGTAATACGCTGACTTGTACTTGAATTTCTTCTTCTCCATCCCTTCCGGATACTCTCCTGTAGAAAAAAAGGTTTTGAATGGGTCCATCCATGAGGGGTGTTAATTGATGAGTCTGATTTATATATGGTTTTTTGGACTTATCTGGTCTTATTATCTTGCCTGTGCACTACTATTTCAGTAGGAAAAGTCGTATATTTGATTAGGTCTTCACTTAGCCATTGTTGCACTGTTTCGGCCCATTTTGGTATGCGAATTGCACCAGGATGTCTGGGGTAAGTACTGGGGTACTCTCCGTACGGATTTGGTTATTTTAAGTTGTATTTTGGTGCTGGGAGCTTTTGCTCTAGCTATGGTTTTTGCTGTGCAGGTGGTCAGTTTTCCCACAAATCAGGAATTTTGACTTGTTGAAAATGCACGGTCGTGCGATTCCTTAGCGCACGCTTTTTACCAAATCGTGAATTTTCTGCAGGTTTCTATGGAGGATTGACCACCTGTGTGATTTCTTCATGCACGGTTTCTTGTGAACCATGCGTGGAGGAGACGCACGGTTTTCCTATAGCTGTCTAGTTTTATAGTGCTCTGAGTTAATCGTGCGATTTGTTCACGCACGGGCAGAAGTGCCAGTGCACGAGTAAAATGCACTGTTCCACATTCTTGCCAGGAATTTCAGTGCTCTGTGGTTACCCGTGCATTTTCCTTCACGCACGAGTGGAAGCGTTCGTGCGCGAGTAAAACGCACAAGTCAACTCATCTTCCTCCGCAAGCTTTGTCCTGGAAGTTAATATCGCACGGTTAACGCACGGTCATGCGCCAAACCGTGCGTGACCATTTTTCTGACCTACTTGTATTTAATCTCAGGAGTTGACTGGAGCAAGGGGATTCTGCCATTTCCGCTCCTCTGAGCGGTAAAATCTTCCTTCAGCCATTTTATCCTCTCTCCTCCTTGGAGAGCTCGTCCGACCACTGTTCTTCCTCCAAACTTCACCGCAAGCAAAGATCTTTCGTTGTTTTCTTAATCTCCATCTCAAGAGGAGCATTTGGAGCTCCTTCTTGCTGCTATTGGATAGCTTTTAGGCAACTACCAACTTTACGAATTGTGAAGAAGATTGGGAAACACCTTTGAAGTAGGTGACAACACTTCAGGCTTCCTCACGTCAACCACTGACCGAGCTCGGACGAAGACCGACAACCTTGGACTCCGGCCAAGAATCGTGGCTAGCCTTCACGCGTTGGGTTGTAAATCTTCTTTACTCTCATTTGGATGTTATTTCTATGCTTTGGATGGTAGCTAAACTTGCTAGGAACGCTTAAAAATGTTCATGGTGGTTTACTATTGCAATGTTGTTGTAGTTCATAGTTTGGCTTTACTTCCATTGCTTGCTTTGAGTTGTTGCTTGGTGATACGTCGCACTAATGTGTGTTAGGGCTGGATTGGAGAAGAGGTGTTTTTGACCCACAATGTTTACGACCAAATGCCCTAATACTCATCGGAGTACTCCACCATTGCAAAGCAGTGAAGGCGACCCGTGTAATTAATTTTTGTTGTTCTAAAATAAGAACTCAATGCGCAAACCTTTGTTGCGTTTGTAATCACTTTCCAATGAGGAAGATCACACTCCCAATCTTCATCCTCGAGAGATTTCATACTCGGAGGATAACTCCCCCAGTTTATTACTTGACGATGATCGGTGCACTTGCCGAGATTTCATCAAGTTTTTGGCGCTGTTGCTGGGGAGTACAACAGTTGTGTGTATTTTCTATTGGAAAAGGTGTTATAAGTGTTATGGCATTTTGATCGATTTTTGTGTGTTGTATGTCAGATACAAACCCCAGGGATAGAGGTGAAGATCTAGGATTTGATCTTGAAAACACACGAGCGAGGCGAGCCCGCTGGCGTGCTGCTGCTGCTGAAGGAAGAAAAAGAATGGAAGATTTAGGTCAAGGAGGAAATGGCCTCGGTGAACCGGTCGGTGAGGACCTAGGAGGAGGTTCAACCCCGCATTAGGACAATGTGCGACTTCACGACCCCTACCGCAGGAAGTGTTTAACCTATTTTCGGCCCGGCCATCGTGAACCTCCACTTCGAGATAAAGCCCGCCATCCTCAACATGATCCGCAATAACACGCAGTCTTTGCCTGCTAAGTGAGGATTCACAGCTCCATCTGGCAGAATTTTCGGAGATCTAGGGCACCTTCCTCTATGCCGACATTATAGATGACGTGGTGTGAAGCTAAGGTTGTTCCTATTTTCGCTATGGGACAAGGCGAAATCCTTGCTCCACACTATTGCTCCCGAGATTTCGACTATGTGGGAGGCTCTTTCGTCGAAGTTCTTAGCCAAATTCCACCCGGTGGACAAAATAGTGAACGCCTGAAGGGAGATAACCACCTTCCAGCAACTGGACTAGGAAACATTATCTGAGGCCTGGGAGAGATTTGTTGATCTGCAGCATCGATGCCCCCAGCACGGCTGTGAGCTGTGGAATTTGGTTGAAATATTTTATTTTACTATTGAGCCTAATACAGGGCAATGATCGATGCGGCGGCTGGAGGCACTATCATGAGCCTGACTCCCGATGAGGCTTTGGGCTCCTTCATGACACCGCTTCTCAAAGCACGTATTGGACTGTTGGAAGAAACGCACCTAGGGGTGCGAGAATTTGTTCGAGGTAAATGTTATGCAACTGCAAGTTGAGGCGATCCATCCTACAAAGGATGGAATGATGTTGCTAACCAGATCGACCCCTCCTCAAGCTTTGGTGATGGCTATTTTGTGCTAGGGTTGTGGAAATCCCGGCCATCATACATATGAGTTCCTAGATGGAGAATATTTTGCAGATCCCTCAGGTATATCTGCTGACGAGAGTGTGAACATTATAAATAATCAGAACCACGATGCTCCTTATAGAAATGCTTACCACCCGAATGCGAGAAATCATCCGAATTTCTCTTGGAACCAAATTGCTCCCGATCAAAGGTTGCAGGGAGGCCAACATCAGTTTGATGCTCAAGCATCTAATAGCCAGCAGCGACCGCCACAATCGGGTTATAATCAGAATGCGCAGGGGACGCAAAAGAGTGCGTTAGAAGAGATGATGGATAAATTCGTGGAGATGGCTCAATCCAACATGGCCACTCAGACCGCCTCCATGAGAAACTTGGAGACACAGCTGGGGCAACTGGCCCATATGTCCTCTGAGCGTACTCACGATGCCCTCCAAGCCACACGGAAAAAAAATACCCTTGAGAAAGGGAATTATGTTGGGGAGACGGATGAGTGTATTAAAAATGAAATGGCCGTGAAGTGTGAAATAAATGAGGTAGAGATAGTGGCCCTATGTGATTCCAGATCTTCTTGCAATATTCTTGCTTTGTAAGATGTCGAAAAATTTAGTTTAAATATCGATTCGAATGTTTGGAAATCACTCGTGCTAGCTGACGGGTCGGTGGTGAAGACCAACGGTTGAGATAAAGGAGGTGGAAGTGATATTGAACGGGGCTGTGGTGGTCACTGATTTCTAGGTGTGGGACAAATGGGGAATGCTTCAAAACCCATCTTAGGGGTCCCCTTCCTGAAAGCTAGTGGGCGACGTTGCAGTTTAATGCGAGCGCATCACCTTGGCATGTAAGGTTGATTCTACTTTACCGTCGTCCCTTCCCTCTATGATTCCGAATGAACCGAAAAACTGTGGGATTTGAATGTTGTGTTATCTGATAGTTTGCCTAGTGTTATTGAGACAGGTGTGCTGTAGAAAGGGGAAGACATGGCGGTGAAAGTAGCAGAAATGCTGAAGATAGCTGAAGGAAAACAAAAGCGGAGTTGCTCGGAGTGCAGCAAGTTGCGGATGAGAAGGGTAGTGAGCGGAGTGAAAGGCATGTTGCTGAGACTAAGGAGCGGAGCACGGCTGTTGAAAGCGTGCATAAATTAGAATCAAAAACTTACATTGATCCAAAAGATTGGTGTAAAACTATAAAATAGGTTACAAGGGCTGATCCATCACCCGCCATGGGTGAGGAAAGGATGCCTCCAGACGGAAAAGCTAGAGCTACGTCTTAATTGGATGGAATGGCTATACCACTATGGCGATCTCCATCGTGGAATTGCAAAAAAAGAACTGTGAATGCGCAAGGAGCTGTATTTTGCCCATCGGAGGGAGAAGGAAGAGGCGAGGGGCAGGGGAGATTTGTCCTCCCTGGGCTCTAAAGTTTACGCTTCTCCCTCATCTCGCGTATCAGGGGGAATCTATCACAAGTAAGCGGTTAGCTTAGATGTAAAGGATCTCTGCCACCCCCCCCCCCTTTCTAGTATTATTTTTGCTTAATGTTGTGTGTGAATTTTTAGACTTAATCATTGCGTACTGCACTTATGCTCTTGAACTAATATAAAACTATTAATACATGTATTTGGTGCACCTTAAGGACGGTAAAGAAAAGTGGCTCCTGGGAGACAACCTATTATTTTGTTTTGGTTTTTTTTCATATTCTTTAATACAGATTGTTGTGCTTGGAGGTATTTTCTTTTGTAGGTGGAGTTCATTCGGGTCGTGGACTTTTAATAGAAATTAATGCCAATCTTCTTGTATGCTCATTTCTGAGCATTAGGTAACCCCTTATCCTTATTTGCTTTTTATATTCACAATCATTTTTGTGTTAGGATGTTTAAGCTAAGACTGGTGGGGAGAGTTATGCGGGGTACTCTTGCACGTGCATTAAACCATTGTAATACTAGAAGAATATATTCATTTGTTGTCTATGATGATTGACATTGCATACCACTACACCACACTTGAGCGCGTGCATGAACAGGAGCACATCGTGAGTTTTATCATCACTAGTGTGCGATTTGGAAAAATTTCGGCGCTGGCCTAGGATTGCGAGGCGGAGTAAAATGTTGCCTCCATTAGTGCTCCTAATCGAGTGCTCATGTCTCATTTAGGATTACATGTAGAACTAGATTCTTTTTATGCTCATATCGTATTTTATTTCTATTGGCGTAAATCTTATTTATTTTACTCTCCTACTTCAAATCCAGTGTGAATCAAATGGTAGTGTAGGGATGTGTGTCGACATCGCTAGCCTCGTATTGCTCGAGACAGGAGGAAGGATTGTCTTTCTCGGTGGCTAAGAACTTGCCCCTAGCTACTCTCGAAGCATGGGTTCATGGTTAGTCAAGTGCGCGCGTGATGTAGGCCATCACTTTGTTCTAGTTTGAGCCTTGTACCATTCCCGACGTCTATCTGTCGCTATCCCTGTTGAGCATGTCCCTTCCTTTGGCATCCCTAGCCTCGCTACCAAAGCCATATAGCCTTTCCTACTCGTACACTCGAATGTGGTCGCTCAGTTGGTTTGTTTTATTGTAGTTTTGTATATGTTATGTCTGGCTGTTATGGGAGCTTTGTACCGCTTGTGGTGTTGCCGTGTTTTCGGCTCGTTTTAGTTATTTGGTTAAATATAAAAAGAAGAAAAGAAAAAAATAAAAATAAATGAAATGAAAATTCCAGTGTGGAATAAAAAAAAATTGCTATAGAGTTGTGGTTTTATGGTTGTGGAATTTTGTTGTATTGTGTTCGTTATGGGCGTGCACGCACCGTTAAAAGTCCAAGTCTGGTGGTGAGCTGCTCGTGTTTGTCATTGCGTGTAGTTGTGAGTGTTTTCGGGCAGTCTCATTTTGGGTGTGCGTAACCGTCATGTTTATCATTGTATACCCGCCTTCGCCTAAGCCTCCATTATACTCCAAGTCCTACGAATTCGCGCTTGAGTCAAACTATTGTCATGTGGAGAGAGTGTGAACGGGCGAGCTTATATTCATCGACATTGGTGGATTCCTTTGGAGGTTATCCAGATCCTTTTTGTGGCAATACTCAACTCAGCGATTGTCTACTTTCTCCTTGCACGTGACTGAATGATTCCTCTCGATTATATAGTAGGGTAGTAATAGTATTTTGATACACCTTTAGAAATATATAGGCTATTAGAGCATAATTAGAAATTCCTTCTACGGTATTCTATGAGAGTGAGCATGCGATTTCGCATGGTACTCGCTGAGCAGTTATAGGCCAGGTATGCTATTTTTCTCGTCTGTGTTAGGGATGATTTGCTCCAAACGAGCAAATATTTAAGTTTGGTGGTGTGATGAGTCTGATTTATATAGGGTTTTTCGGACTCATCAGGGTTTATTATCTTCCATGTGCACTACTATTTAAGTAAGAACAGTCTTATATTTGATTAGGGCTTCACTTAGCCATTGTTGCACTGTTTCGGCCCATTTTGTTTGAAAATTGCACCGGGATGTCGGGGTTAAGTACTGGGGTACTTTCCATGCGGATTTTGTTATTTTATGTTGTATATTGGTGCTGGGAGCTTTTGCTCCAGCTATGGTTTTTTGCTGTGCATGTGGTCAGTTTTCCACCAAATCAGGAATTCTGACTTGTGAAAAACGCACGGTCGTGTGATTCCTTAGCGCACGCTTTCTACCTAATCATGCGTTTTTTGCAGTTTTCTATGGAGGATT
Organism: Platanthera zijinensis; assembly: GCA_039513925.1. Taxonomy (NCBI): domain Eukaryota; kingdom Viridiplantae; phylum Streptophyta; class Magnoliopsida; order Asparagales; family Orchidaceae; genus Platanthera; species Platanthera zijinensis. The sequence continues at coordinate 68,663,883 of CM077092.1, read as the reverse complement.
TACCAACCCGTATGATTTCTTCATACACGGTTTCTTTTGAACCGTGCGCGAAGAAGGCGCACGGCCTGTAGCTATGTAGTTTTATAGTGGTATGTGGTTAATCGAGTGATTTGTTCACGCACGGGCAGAAGTGTCCGTGTGCGAGTAAAATGCATGGTTCCACTTGCTTGCGGGAATTTAAGCGCTCTGTGGCTACATGTGCATTTTCCTTCATGCACGGGCAGAAGCGTCCATGCACGAGTAAAATGCACGGATCAACACATCTTCTTCCGCATGCTTTGTCCTGGAAGTACATATCGCACGGTTAATGCAGGGCGTGTGCCAAACCTTTTGTGAACATTTTTCTGACCTACTCGTATTTAAGCTCAGGAGTTGACTGGAACAAGGGGATTCTGCCATTTCCACTCCTTTAAGGGGGAAAATCTTCCTCCAGCCATTTTTTTCCTCTCTCCTCCATGGAGAGCTCGTTCGGCCACCATTCTTCCTCCAAACTTCACCGCAAGCAAAGATCTTTCGCTATTTTATTCATCACCATCTCAAAAGGAGAATTTGGAGCTCCTTCTCGCTTCCATTAGAGAGCTTTCAAGCGACTACCAGCCTTCACGGATTGTGAAGAAGATGGGGAAAACACCGTTGAAGTAGGTGACAGCACTTCAATCTTTCTTGGACATTAACCACTGACTGAGCCCGGATCAAGACCGATAACCTTCAACTCCGGCCGAGAATTGTGGCTAGCCTTCACGCGTTTGGTTGTAAATCTCCTCTTTATCTCAATTGGATGTTATTTTTATGCTTTGGAGTGTAGCTAAACTTGTTAAGAACTCTTAAAAATGTTCATGGTGGTTTACTATTGCAAATGTTGTTGTAGTTCATAGTTTGGCTTAACTTCCTTTGCTTGCTTTGAGTTGTTGCTTGGTTATATGCCGCACTAATGGTTGTTAGGGGCTGGCTTGGCGAAGAGGTGTTTTCGACCCTCAACGGCTATGACCACACACCCTAATACTCATCGGAGTATTCTACCATTGTGAAGCTGTGAAGGCGACCGCATAATTAAATTTAGTGTTCTAAAATAAATACTCAACCCCCAAACCTTTGTTGCATTTGCAATCACTTTCCAGCAAAGAAGATAACACTCCCAATCTGCACTCCTCGAGAGATTCGATACTCGGAGGATAACTCCCCCAGTTTATTACTTGACGCCGATCGGTGCACTTACCAAGATTGCATCATTGATCCACCTCTATCAGCTCTCCCTCTTCAATGAAAGGGCAGAACAGGTGAGTGATGATACCCCCTGTTGGAACCCTAGGTTTTGATTTGAGTTCAGTCCTCTCTTTCTGTCTCTTGACCCAAGATTTATCTATGGTCAAAGGTTAGTGATAGGTTAGATTCTCTAGTTGTGTAGAATTGCTTTTCCAGATGAATATTTGGTTAAGTAGTTTTTCGTTCAACTATAGTCGAACGTCGCTCGACTATCGTTTATCGGCTGATCGACGATTGTCTATCAGTTGGTCGACGTTCTGTCTGCGTTGATAGCTCGACTATCTGTTGATAGGTCGACTATCTGTTTGCTTTGGTAGTTTGACTATCTGTCCTGATAGTTCAACTATCTGATAGCTCGACTATCTGTTGATAGGTCGACTATCTGTATTCTTTGATAGTTTGACTATCTGCTTGGATAGTTCAACTATTTGATAGCTCGACTATCTGTTGATAGGTCGACTATCTGTCCGCTTTGATAGGTCAACTATTTGTTTGATAGGTCGACTATCTGTTTTGCTTTGATAGTTCGACTATCTGCTTGGATAGTTCAACTATCTGATAGTTCGACTATCTGTTGATAGGTCGATTATCTGTTTTGTTTTGATAGGTCGACTATCTGTTTTCTGTGATAGGTCGACTATCTGCTTGATAGGTCGAATATCTGTTTTGCTTTGATAGTTCGACTATCTGCTTGGATAGTTCAACTATCTGATAGTTCGACTATCTGTTGATAGGTCGACTATCTGTTTGTGTTTGATAGGTCGACTATCTGTTGATAGGTCAACTATCTATTTTCTGTGATAGGTCGACTATCTGCTCGATAGGTCGACTATCTGTTTTGTTTGGTAGTTCGACTATCTGTCCGGATAGATCGACTATCTGATAGCTCGACTATCTGTTCTGATAGGTCGATATCTGCTGAGGTAGTTCGACTATCTTCTTTGATAGTTCGACTATTTGGATCGTTCGACTATCTGCCTGATAGGTCGACGATCTCCGTGCGTCGGTCGACGATCTTCGAGGGTCGTTCGACGTTTTGCTATATGTTTTAAATAGTTTTGTCGTCTTCTGTGATGTGACTAAATTCATACTTATTTTGGCATACTTTATAAAAGATTATCTGAATAAATTGTGATATTATTTCCATGCAATATCTATTCTATTCTTTATGCATGAGCTAATCTTTTCTGACAAAGTTGTTTGTCTTATAGCTGATATATGATTTCTGCCAGGCTGTCCTTTATAGTTGTTAGACTCAAAAAGTCTTCCTTGACTGTAAAGAGTCTTTTCTGATGTGACTTTCTCATATATTATTTCATCAGAAGTATTTGCAGCTTCTTAGAAAGCTTTATCCTTTTATAGGATATCTGCCTGCAGTATTTTGTTTTGCTTTATGCTTTTTGCAGCCCAGCTTGCAGAGTTCAGAAGAAGACAAGATTCAAACTCAAGTAAGAGCCGTTGCTGCTGCTGCTATATAAACACCTCCTTGAGGAAAGAAATGAACTAGTCCACATAGCAAAATCAAGTTCATCCAGGAAAAAGGAATTCAAAAGCTAAACAGCTACATTCAAGCTTAAGAACTTACAGTCTCCAAACTGCTCTCAGCACATTCACATCTAACTGAGAAGAAGTTCAAGTTCTTCACTCTTCTTCAACCTGAGTTCTCCTGCTTACAGGAAGATCTTCACTCAGAGCCTTTTGAAGAAGAAGAAGAAGATAGCTGCCTGAAGAAGAAAATCTTATTTCATATTATTTATCTTCTTGTAGCTTTTTCCTTCAGTAATTTCTGAAGTGTTTCTGCACTGAAGCAAGACTTCACCTGGACGTTCTTTTAGCCAAAGGGAGCCTTGATTCTTTTAGAGCTTTCTAGCTCAGTGCAAGTTATTGTGCTTCTCTAATCTATTGTAAAATAGAGAAGACACCTTAACCTCCTTTCCCCCTCCTGTACAGGGTTATTACTCCCTTCAAAAGTATCCCTTGGTGGCAGGGCACCTGATCAAAAACCTGTGTTGGTTTTTAGACACCTGATCAAAAGTCTAAAGGGTTTCTTGATTTACCTGAAGCAGATCTTGTTGGTGGCAGGGCACCTGATCAAAAACCTAAGTGGATTCCTACCTTGTTGGTAGAAGAGTGGACGTACCCAAGTTGTTTGGGGAACCACTATAAATTCCTTGTGTCGTCTGGATTGCTTTGTTTAATTGCTTGCATTGTGGCTGTGATTAGATCTTAACTAGGTTTGTTAGTTGCTGTTTAAGTTTCCAAGCCTTAACTGTAATTACAGTTGGCTGCCTTGTTATGCACAACACTTGTGTTAGGTTTTAAGGTTTAATCTCAAATATCTATAACCTTCATTCCGCGTTTAACTCCAAGGGAGTTGAGTAGAAAGTCAACTTTGCTAGTGCAATTTTTGATTACTCTATTCACCCCCCCCCCTCTAGAGTAGTATCTATCCCTTCTCTTTTAATTGGTATCAGAGGGAGGTTGACTGACTGAATAGGCTAACACCTAAGTCACAAGATCCTGATAGATACCAAAGTTTATAGATATTCACTTTCACTATCATGGCCCAGTCCAAGGATTATTCTAGTACCAGACCTCCAGCATGCAACTTAGCTAAGTTCAGATCTGGAAGGCAAGGATCAAATTATATATGAACTCTATTGATGAAAGTATTTTTGCTTCTATTTTGCAGGACCACCAAGAGCACCTGCTGCAGCTACTGCCTCATCATCATCTGATATGAGTGCAGTGCCTCCTCCAGACTACAATGATGAATACAAAAAGGCAAAGATAGCAGATGCCAAGGCAATGAACATTCTGGCTCAGACAATGTCTGATGAAGTATTCCAGAAGGTTGCTGACTGCTCCTCAGCAAAAGCTATGTGGGATACACTGAACTAGATTATAGCTAGTTCAGCTGATGAAAGGAAGGACAGAAGGTCCAACCTTATCTCACAGTATGAGAATTTCAAGAAAACTGATGCTGAATCATTTGAAGCTATGTACACAAGGCTCAGCTCAATCATCAATGAGCTGAGGACCCTTGATAAGGATATTTCATTGACAGAGGTCAATGATAAGATTATTATGTGCTTCCCTAGCATATGGGATCTAAGGATCTGGCCTATCAAGTAGGCCAGAAGCACAAATGAAATCTCAACAGAAGCCCTTCTCGGCAAGCTCAAGTCTTTTGAGCAAGTGCTGAAGTCCAGGGAAGCTGAAGCTGAAGCAAAGACCCCAACTCCTACAAGAAAAAGAGCAAACCTTACTCTCAAAGCTGCAGACATTTCTGAAGGCATCCAGTCCAATGAGGAACTGATGGCAATATTTGCCAAAAGGTTTCTCAAGATGGGAAGGAAGGAATTCAGAAAGAAATCTTCAAAGTATGAAGATAAACCAAGGTATGATCGTACCCCTCTAAAGAAATAATCTGTTATGGTTGTAGGAAGCCTGGACATATTCTTCCAGATTGTCCAGAGGAAAAGAACAAAGATAAAAGAAAAGACAAGGATCAGCATAGGAAGCATTCCAAGCCATCCTCCTACAAGAACAAAAAGAAGGAGAGAGGCTTTGTTGCTGAAACCTGGAGCGATTCTGATGAGGAATCCGCTTCCTCAAGCTCCAGTGAGGATGAAGAAGAAAAGAAGGCAAAGGAAGTTTGCCTGATGGCAATTGATGCCTGCAGCAATAACTCAGCTGCAGAGAATTCAAATTCTGATGAAGAGATGCCAACAGAAGATGAGGTATTATCTTCTTATGACTTTACATCTGCTGAATTTAAATATGATTTTAAATCTTTATGTTTAGATTTAATTAGTTCTGAAAAAGAAATAAAAGAACTTAGAATTAAACTAGCTGAATCTGAATTGATTGCTAATGAAAACATTAGGGTAACAACAGAACTCAGTACTTCTAGTGAAGAAATAAAATTCCTTAAGAATGATTTAGCTAAGTCCAAAAGGTTAGAAGAGTCTCTGAATGGTAGAAGAAGCCTTAAGTTGCTTGAAATAACCAGCATGTCTAACACTAGGTCAGGCAATAACAAATTAGGCTTAGGAGCATCTTCTAGTGAGCCCCCAATCATTCTTAAAACCAACTTTCAACTCCAGTGAATTTTATTTCATCTAGTGGAATAAAAAACACTGAGCAAGTTAATCAAGTTAATAGAGCTTTAAATAAAGCTAAAAGAGAGAAAAGAAAACAGAAATTTAAGGAATTACAAAGAGCGTCGAACGCAGCTCGACGATCGCAGGCCCAATGGTCGAACGGAGATCGACGATCTGGGTACCAATCGTCGAACGCCGATTGACGCTTTCAACAAGAATTTCAAAATTCCAACCAGAACGTTAGAAACCCGAATATGAATAGAAACCCTAGGTTCATTGACCCATCATCAGCATGGAGAATCCCACCTAGGAGATCTTACCCGTTAGGTTATCACCCTCAGCATGCTTAATCATTTATTTCCAGTTTTTCTTATGTGAAAAACAAGGGACCCAAGGTTACCTGGGTCCATAATGTTTAAATTGATTTATTTGCAGGTGAAGACCTATCCTATCACTCAAAATAAGTGGTATTTGGATAGTGGTTGCTCCAAGCACATGACAGGAAATAAAGAACATCTGTCAAGGTTCAAGGCAGAGCTTGGCCCAAAGGTAATCTTTGGATATTCAAGCTGTGGTCAAACTGAAGGCTATGGCAGGATGACAATTGGAGCTGTTACATTTAAGAGAGTTGCTTATGTGACTGGACTGAAGCATAATTTGATTTCAGTAAGTCAGTTATGTGATGCTGGATACCAGGTATCATTCTCTAACTCTCTTTGTAATATTACTTTAAATAATAGTGTTGTATTAGTAGGCATTAGACAAGGTAACATTTATTTAGTAGATTTTAATTCAACTCACTCTGAAATCTGTCTGTTTAATGAAGTAACCAATAACAATACTCTATGGCATAAAAGGCTTAGTCATGTTAACCTCAAGAATATATCTAGGTTATCTAAAACACAACCTTTTTAGAGGTTTACCTTCTTGCCCTACAAGAAGGAGAGCCTTTGCAAGGCTTGTCAACTAGGCAAGCAAACCAAGAACTCATTTAAATCAGTAAACAAAAGTGATTCTCCTAGAATCCTGTATTTATTACATTTGACCTATTTGGCCCAATAAATGTACAGAGTTTAGGAGGGAAGTATTACACCCT